>OU862885.1:36143697-36768512 GCA_917880725.1 Selenia dentaria | reverse complement strand
CCAGCCCTGGTACTATCCTAGGGCAGATCTGCAGCTTGATCCACACCTTCTCTTTTGTTGTGTGGAACGAGTCCAATTATTAGAGCCGGAGCCCAGTTGTAGTAAATTGCATGACCGAGCTCATCTTAGTGCGAAACAATGCAATAGGCGTAGTTGAGCCCAAATTAGTAGTCGGCGACTGCTTCAATCTGAACATTTAGCAGCAGCCAAAAAAACTTGGAACCTCCCGTGGCTATCGTAAGTGTACGGGCCACGTAGGTTAGAATGATCCCCTCCTCTTGCAATAATATTGCCAGTCTAAGAATTACTTTTTGCCAATTTATATATTAATGGCAACACATTAGGTAAAGGTGATTCCAAACGAAGGCCAAATTATATTACGATTTTACGGTGTTACACTATGTGCCCTGCCCACTGCCACTTCAACTGGCTAATCTTCTGAGCTATGTCGGTGACTTTCGTTCTTCTACGGATCTCCTCATTTCTGATTCGATCACGTAGAGAAACCCCGAGCATAGCCCTCTCCATAGCTCGTTGTGCGACTTTGAGCTTATCTATGAGGCCCATAGTAAGAGACCACGTTTCAGTGCCATAAGTCATCACTGGTAACACACATTGGTCGAAGACTCTTGTCTTGAGGCACTGAGGTATTTTTGACGAGAAGACTTCGCGAAGTTTCCGGAACGCTGCCCAGCCGAGTTGGATTCGACGATTGACCTCTTTCTCGAAGTTGGACCTGCCTAGTTTGACTGTCTGTCCCAGGTAGATATACTCGTCAACAACTTCGAGAACTGAGTTCCCAACTGATATTGGGGTAGGTACAACATGGGAGTCGGCGGGGGGGAAAAGGCGTTGGCTGTCTCGCTGGACATTGCTAACGCCTTCAACAGCCTACCGCACGGAACGATACGGGAGGCGCTCCGCTATCACGGAGTGCCCCTGTATCTGCGTAGGCTGTTGGCCGACTACCTCCAGGACCGCGAGGTCCTGGTGGAGGGACGCGATGGTCTGAGGCGACGTCGCGTGTCCTGCGGGGTTCCACAGGGATCGGTGTTGGGACCGCTCCTGTAGAACATTGGCTATGACTGGGTGCTCCGCGGCACGTTTCCCGCAAGTATGCGGGTTGCGTGCTACGCGGATGACACCCTAGTCGTAGTCAAGGGGAGGGACCTCAGGGAGACGGTGCGGCGGGCCACGGTGGCCACAACACTCGTGGTCGGCCGCATACGTGCCCTGGGGCTGGAGGTCGCCCTCTCCAAGACCGAGGCCCTAATGTTCCATGGGCCTCGGGGGGGACCCCCTCCAGGAACGCGGATAGACCTGGACGGGGTCCTGGTCCGGGTTGGGACCCAAATGAGGTACCTGGGTCTCATCCTGGACGGGCGGTGGACTTTTGGGGCCCACTTCACTCAACTGGCCCCAAAAGTCATAGGCGCCGCAGCCGCCCTTGGGAGGCTGCTGCCCAACGTGGGCGGCCCGAGCGCCACATGTCGTCGCCTGTACTCCGGAGTGATCCGGAGTATGGCCTTGTACGGGGCACCTGTCTGGGTGGACGCCCTCGGTCGCGCCAATAAGGCCCTGCTGCGTCGTCCGCAGCGTGTCATCGCGACGAGGGCGATACGCGGGTACCGGACGGTGTCCTGGACTGCGGGATGCGCGTTGGCCGGTGATCCCCCCTGGGAGCTCCAAGCGGAGATCCTCGCCGAGGTGTACCACTTCGTGGCGGCGAGGAGATCCCGCGGGGAGCCTCCAGCATGGGAGGAGGTGACGCGTATTCGACGGCGGGCGCGGGCCGCCTTGTTGGGGCGGTGGACGGAGGACCTGGCTCCACCGGTCCCTGGACAGAGGACGGTGGATGCCATTCGCCCGGTCCTCCGGAGGTGGGTAGGGCGGCGATTCGGGTCGCTCACCTTCCGGTTGGTGCAGGTGCTTTCCGGACACGGATGTTTCGGCAAGTACCTGCATCACATCGCAAGACGCGAGGCGACCCCCGCATGTCACGAGTCAGAAGACACGGCGCTCCACACGCTGGAGGAGTGCGCCGCATGGAGTCCCATGCGGCGCGCCCTCACAGCGGTCATAGGCGCAGATCTGTCGCTGCCGAGCGTGGTTAACGCTATGCTTGGCAGCGACGGAGCTTGGCAGGCGGTGTCTCTTTCTGCGAGGCGGTGATGGTGCAGAAAGAGGCCGCGGAGCGGGTGAGGGAGGAAGACGTCCTCTCCGACCCGCTCCGGCGTAGACGAACTGGGGGAAGGAGAAGGCGATTCGGGCGCCTTCTCGCTCTATCCTAGTGCTGTGCGGATCACCGGTGGAGAGTCGGGGGATTCTCCACTGGCTTGCACGATCCCACACGTCTGGGGGATGGCCCCAATGAGCCATGTCATCCCTCCATTGGCCGGGGCCCGTCACCGGTGACGGGCCAACCGCCGGGGCGAGATGGTGATTGCTAACGCTACCCCATTTCGCCCTGACTAGGCGGCAGACTGCTTATCCCGGGTTTTTAGTGGGTAACCTCCTTACTACCCCCCCGTGTGGGGGGTAGTATAGTAGGCCCTTCAGGCGAGGACTCCCACATAACCACTCTGCCCCCCCCGGAGCCGGGTGGTATCCATAAAGGATTTTCCCGGGTCAAAAAAAAAAAAAGGTACAACATGGGCATTAGACATAATTTTCGTCTTGTCCATGTTCATCTTAAGACCTACCCGTTGGGAAACTCGATGGAGGCCTTCGAGCATTGTACTGAGGTCTTCCATGGATTCTGCCATGACTACAATATCGTCGGCAAATCGAAGGTGAGTGATGTATTCGCCGTTAATATTGATGCCAAGTCCTTGCCATTCCAGAAGCTTGAAGGCGTCTTCCAATGTAGCGGTAAACAGTTTCGGAGATATAACGTCTCCCTGTCTCACGCCTCTTTGCAATGGAATTGCCTTCGAACTCTGCTCCTGTACTCGGACTGACATGTAGGCGTTTTTGTACAAACACTTCAGCACTTCAATATACCGATAGTCAATACGGCACCGCTGGATAGACTCAAGCACTGCCCACGTCTCGAGCGAATCAAAGGCTTTCTCATAGTCCACAAACGCTAGACAAAGAGGCAAGTTATACTCTTCGGTCTTCTGTATAACTTGCCGTAGCGTGTGAATGTGGTCTATGGTACTATAGCCTTTTCGGAAACCGGCTTGTTCCGGAGGCTGGAATTCATCAAACCTGCGACTGAGACGGTTCGTTATGACCTTCGAAAACAGCTTATAAACATGGCTCAAAAGCGAGATGGGTCTGTAATTTTTAAGTAAAGTGTTGTCACCTTTCTTGAAGAACAGCACCACCACGCTTTTGTTCCATGCTTCTGGCGTTGAACCTTCGAGTAAAACGGTATTAAAGAGTTTCTGAAGGACTTTAAGTACCGGTGTTCCACCCGCTTTCAGAAGCTCAGATGTGATACCGTCGTCACCAGGCGCCTTGTTGTTCTTAAGCTGTTTCAAGGCCATTCTAATCTCGTACAGGCTGATGTCCGGGATATCTTCGGTATAATGTCGGGTCAGCTTGGCTCTTGGGTCTTTGGCCGAGCTGCTAACAGGTTTAGCGACCGAGGTGTATAACTGTCCGTAGAAACTCTCGACCTCTCCTAACACTTCCGCTTTGGTCGACGCTACACTGCCGTCTCCTCTCTTCAGCTTCGTCAACTGGCTTTGCCCAATAGACATGTCTCTTGCAAACACTTTGGAGCCTTTTTTCCGCTCTATCGTCTCTTTAATACGGTTTGTATTAAAGATCCGGATGTCGTGTCGCAAGGACTTCCATATTCGTCTATTGAGCAGCCTATATGCTTCAGCATCATTCGAAGACTGCAGTTTCAATGAGCGTCGTTCAGCCATGAGGTTGAGGGTATCGTTGGAGAGTTTCTGTGACCTATCTGTACGGTGGGGTTTAAAGTACTTGGAACCCACTGTATGGACAGTTTCTACTAACCTGTTATTGATCTCGTCCACTGAAGCGATGTTCTCAAGGCAATCGAAGCGATTGGATAGCTCAAGTTGAAAGCTCTCGGGGTCTTGAATTTGGGCACGAGTAGGTCGGAGCGTAGACTTCATCAGACGAGACCTCTCCAGTTTGACATTAATATTCACCGTGCCTCTTACCATTTGGTGATCACTACCGGTTTTAACCCTGTTGATCACGGAGACATCAGTGAATATTTGCCTTTTGGTGGTCATAATGAAGTCAATCTCATTTCTCGTGGAACCATCGGGACTCAGCCAGGTCCATTTCCTGTGAGGTGGCTTCTGAAAGAAAGAGTTCATCATAAAGAGTCCCTCTTTCTCCAGGAAGTCGGCCAACCTCTGTCCCCTACGGTTCCGTTGTCCATAGCCAAATTGCCCCACTTTCGACTCATCCTCGCTTCTCTTACCCAACTTCGCGTTGAAGTCCCCCATAACAACTAGACTTTTACCTTCTGCTGACAACAGATCCAGACCGCTACTCAGTGTCAGTATCATCACCCTTGGGTAGTTCTGACCACTGTCTGGTGAAATCTGTATCAGTCTACTCCCCGCCTGATCCCAGCCCTTGTGGCACCCGGCGGCTGTGGCGATACAAGTCAGCAGACTGGGACGAGATGCGGTCTTTCTTTGCATCTTATCCTTGGCAGCCTGTGTGCTTCTCTTCCGATGATCCTTCAACCTGTGCGGATGCCGTGACGGAGGTACTGCGTCTGGGTATGGAGTATTTTATTCCATACTCGGATTCAACGCTGTCCGGCAAAGCTCGCCCATGGTTTGGACCTGAATGTGAACGCGCAGAAGCGCTGAAGCATGAAGCGTACCTCTCCTGGGTTGACGCTCGACACCGCAAGGCAAGGGACACACGTCAGAAGAAGATAGCGTTTAACAAGGCTGCTAAGTCCTGCAAAAAGGTGCTTCGGAGGGCTCGCTTTGACCACATCGGCCGAGTAGGTGATAAATTAGCTTCGTAACCTGCGGGTAGTAAAGCTTTTTGGTCCCTGGCTAAGTCGGTCGAAGGGAACTTCTGCCGCCCCTCTCTGCCTCCATTGCTGAAACCTGATGGGACGCTGGCACACACCGCTGAAGAGAAAGCAAACTTGTTTGCTTCTCTATTTGCGGAAAATTCGCGTCTTGATGCTGGTAGCGCGATACCTCCAACTCCTTCTGGCTGCTCGACATTTATGTCGGAAATTAACATTCGCCAAGCTGAGGTTCGCAGAACGTTACGCAATCTTGATGTGAATAAAGCCAGTGGTCCTGATGGTATTCCGGCCATAGTTTTGAGGACATGTGCACCTGAGTTGGCTCCTGTACTGACACGTCTCTTTCGGCTTTCTCTTAAGACTGGCAAAGTACCGAGTTCTTGGAAGCTTGCTAACGTGCAGCCCGTGCCCAAAAAAGGTAGTCGTGCTGACCCTGCTAACTACAGACCCATTTCAGTCACGTCCATTCTCTGTAAGAGCATGGAACGTGTCTTGAACAGCAGGCTCCTGGCGTATCTAGAATCTAATGACCTCCTCAGTGATCGACAATATGGCTTCCGCCGGAATCGTTCCACTGGGGATCTTCTAGTATACGCCACACACATCTGGAGTGAAGCCATAGAGAAATACGGGGAAGCACTTGCGGTTTCCCCAGATATATCTAAGGCCTTCGACAGGGTCTGGCACGATTGCCTTATTAGCAAGCTTTCCTCTTTCGGCTTGCCCATTGGTTTCATTGCGTGGATATCGGACTTTCTGAGGAATCGATCTATACGAGTGGTCATCGATGGCCGCTCGTCCGATCCAAGGGCGATTAATGCCGGTGTTCCTCAAGGGTCGGTGCTCTCTGCAACACTCTTCTTGCTCCATATCAACGATCTGCTAAAACCCGGTATCTTTGGGTATGCAGACGACAGCACTGTTGTGGAGAGCTATATATCCAACGCGCGTGCCAGTGCGGCCGAAATTCAGTCACTAAGAGAGACCATGGTTGAGCGCTTGAACCTCTCCCTTAAGGCAGTCTCCGACTGGGGCGATGCCAACCTGGTGAAGTTCAATGCAGCAAAGACCCAGGCGTGTCTGTTCTCTGCCAAGAGGAGGCCATTTGATCTGGCTCCGACTTTCCGTGGTACAACTTTGCCGATCACTGACCACCTGGAGCTTCTTGGCATTACTCTGAACCCAACTCTCAACTTCGGTTCCTATATTGAGTCGAAGGCTCAATTGGCTGCCAAAAAGCTGGGTGTTCTCGCAAAGGTGCGACAGTACTTTAAGCCGGAACAGTTGCTTACCTTGTATCAAGCACAAGTTCGGTCGTGCATGGAGTACTGTTCGCACCTTTGGGATGGATCGGCTAAATGTCAGCTTCAGGCGCTGGAATCGATTTAGAAGAGAGCCAGGAAGCTCATAGGCAGTGAATCCCTTTGCAAATCTAAGCTGCAAAGTTTAGAACATCGTCGCAAAGTTGCTTGCCTTTCGGTTTTTTATCGGTTGCACTTCGGAGAGTGTGCATCGGAATTACACGATCTTATTCCCCCATCCCCATTTTATCACCGGACGAGCAGAGACACCTCAAGGCGTCACCGCTACATGGTTGAAGTTCCAGGGACTCGCACTAAGCGGTTTTCTGGCTCTTACATTGTGCGAACTGCCAAACTGTGGAACTTACTGCCGATGTCTCTGTTTCCTGATAAATATAATCTACGAGTCTTTAAGTCGAGAGTGAATCGGTATCTTCTAGGTAAGCGCGCTCCATCGTAGATCACAACTACGCTTAACATCAGGCGAGTTGTGGTCAAGCGCTAACCTATTGTACATAAAAAAAAAAAAAAAAAAAACTAGAAAGTGCGTTTCAGAGGTATGTATGGCCCGACTAATGTCCTCATACATATCCTCCACCTCATCATCCGGGTGCGACTTCGTCGGTGCGTATACCTGAATGACCTTCAGCGAATATCGTTTGGATACTCTGAGTATTAGGTATACGACCCTATTGGAAACGCTATCGATCTTAACTATGTTGTTAGTAAGGGACTTGTGGACGAGAAACCCGACACCACCTTGGGACTGTTGGTCGCCCTCCCGGTGGTAGAGAAGGTTACCTGATTTTAGGGTTATCGTGTCCTCACCCGCTCTACGGACTTCAGATAACCCCACAATGTCCCAGCGTAGCTTACTCATTTCTTCTTCCAGCTCATATATCTTCTCGTCTGTCCTCATCGTGCGTATGTTGTGTGTTACCAGGGCCAGTCGTCGTCGTTGGGGGTGGTAGCCGGGCGTCTGCCGGGGATTCTTAGCACCCCCTGCCCCACCGTTACCGTGGCCGCTACCGTAGCCAGGAATAGCGGGGCTGCCGGGGACTGGGGGCCTGGTTCTTTTTGTCCAATCCATTGAGGGGTTTTTGCCAATACTCGCCACGCTTGGCAGGCGGGTTGGCGAGCGCATTTTGTGTGTGTTTGACTGGGAAGGTGCTGCTGCCCACCTTCTGATTTGTTATCCCTTAGCCGGCTTCTACGGCACCCATGGGTAGAGTTGGGGGGGTGCTATTCTAAGCCGGCACCGCCACGGCACACGTTACGTGTTAGGTTGTTTATATATTGTATGTAAAATACTTAGAATCGTCCTACAGCCTGACGCTACGGCCACTATGGATAATACAAACGCCAGCCGTGCGATTCTCTATTGATTCGTCGACGAGCTCACCGATGTCAAATACTTTATGAGATATCGCCCTTGTACATAAGGGTTTTTTCCAACGTTTCTTGTCATCTCGTCATTTGTTTCATGGATGTTGTCAAAGATGCAACGATGTTTGCTTTTAGAGAATCGCACGGCAGATTCCAATGACAGTGTTTACACTGAACAGCCGCCTTATTATATGTTTTATTAAAAAGGAAAGAAACTACCGCGAGCTCACTCTGCTCTACGAAGCGTAGACACGCGTAGCAAAACGTAGCAAAATTAATAGTAGGTCGCGCGCTTGAGACGTGCGACAGCTTCATAGAGTTACGACTATTTATATTACACAATATATATATATACCAACTAAAACAAGAGGTTGACTAAGAAATTTTTTGTCTTAAATGTGGGATGTCAAAGAAGCAGTACTTATGCCTGAAATACTAAATTGACTTAGAAGCGATTTGCCTAAAATGGATGCCTACAAAGCAAAATGCCTTAGAGGTTAAATGATTACAAAGTAAAATATCTAATTAGTTAAATGATATGAAAGCAAAATGCCAAGGAAATGCAACTGGCTACATAGTACGACAAGTAACAAAATAACAGAGAAGTTAATAATTTGTCCTTCCTCCGACCCCTATAACATTAATATAATAATAATATTCCAATAATATACAGAAGTCCCAGTGATGTACACTGGGGAGTCCGTCGCCACTCGCCACTAAATGGCGTCGAGGTGGCGCGCGCGATGTTTCCGCGTGCCCCTCAAGGATAGTGTAGTGGCGCCCTAGCCCGCCGGGATGGGATCATGGGTGGACCAATTTAGCTTATTAGTCAACTAGCTGCTCTCCGAGGTTTCACCCGCGCGGTGATGGATGATGATGATGAATCTTATATAGCCTATGTTACTCAGGGTGAATATAGCTTTCCAATGGTGAAAGCATTTTTGAAATCGGTCACTAGACAAAAGTACTAACTTTTTGAGCCAATTCGTTACAAACATACAAATCTTTCCTCTTTATATATTAGTATAATATTAGTATAAATATAGATTTAGCATTTCAGGCAAACTGGTTCCTCGGCATCTCACGTTAAAGGCAACAAATTTCTGTGCCAACCTCTTGTTTCAGGTATAAACCTGGTTGACAAAGAAATTGTTTGCCTTTAACGTGATATGCCGAGGAATCAGTATGCCTGAAATTGTTTTGTTAGCATTATTGCTATCATTGGCATCTTGCTTTTCAAGTGATTCCATCATAAAGAGGACTATTATTTTGATTATTGCTTTTGATCTGTCGTAAATCAATATCAAATGTAATGTACGATCGATGACGATGACTCCGTTAGCTTATTTGACAGAGGCTGCCTTCGAAGCGAGGACTACCAAGTTCGATATCTGGCCGGAGCAATGGAGTGTGAGCAGGATCTTTTGTTCTTGGGTCTTTGGTGTTTGTGCTTCCGTGCCGCTCGCGACACATGTACTCCTAGCGGGGTAATAATAATTAATTTATACCATAGACACATATTTAAAAAAAAAAATGTAGTCATTAACTAACAAGCCAATTTGGATTTAGGCGACAGCATTCCACTATTGAACAAGTACAACCGTGTCGATGAACACGCATACATAAGAAAAGCGCTAGAAGAAAACATGTATTGTTCCGCGGCATTCTTGGACATACAGCAGGCTTTCGACAAAGTATGGCACAAAGGCCTGCATAGTTACTACCTCCTAATCTACTCCTACTTAAAAAATAGGCTGTTCCAAGTGAAAGAGTCAAATGCCACTTCAGAATTCTTTGAAATCGTTGCAGGAGTCCCGCAACGTCTTGGGACCTCTACTATATACCATTTACACAGCAGACTTACCTCAAGCTGTTAATATCACCACAGCCACATTTGCCGATGACTCAGCTATTCTTGCAAGTTCTGTAAATCGAAACGAAGCTTCTGAAACCCTGCAAATGAGCCTTGACTTAATAACCAAATAGCTTCGGAAATGGAGGATCAAAGCCAGTACAACAAAATCTGTGCATGTCACATTTACACTAAGAAAGGGGAACTGTCCACCTGTCCAACTGGAAAACGTGACTCTACCTCATCAAGACAAAGTCAGATATTAGGGCCGCCACCTCGATCGACGGTTAACCTGGAAAAACCACATTAAATCTAAACGAGAAGAACTCAACTTACGTTGTAAAGGCATGTACTGGCTTCTTGGCCGAAATAACAAGCTATCTATCGACAACAAACTGCTCATTTACAAATGCATCTTAAAACCCGTTTGGATTTACGGAATTCAGCTGTGGGGCACTGCTAGTGACTCAAACATATCAATGCTTCAAAGAATGCAAAATATAATCCTGCGTACAATAAGCAATGTACCATGGTACATACCCAACAAGGAAATCCACGCAAATCTTGAGATGAAAACCATTAAGCAAGAGATTAAGAATGCCAGCAACATCTACAATGATAGATTAATGAAGCATCCAAACACACTAGCGGTTAATTTAACTTCGCAAAGTTACGAGCCAAAGCTAAAGCGCAAAGCAGTTCTACCTTCTAACTAAAAGAGTAGTATCTAGATCTCAAGAGGAGTAATACTCAGTGGAGTGTACCCTATACAAGACAAGCTGTCCTCATCACATCTGCTTATAGTACACACTGATTGTAGATATACACTAAGAAAAAACAAAAACAAGCAAGTTGTTACGCAGTTACGTACTCGTAAATGTATATTACAGCTCAATATAATTAAATATAATTAATTGGTTATTTTGATAGACTATTGAGGATGTTCTCAGGCGGTCAAAATCCATCTCCGTCCTTTTCTAGAATAACTCGATAACAAATTGGTTTACTTTTGTGTTCGTAATACTTATACAAGTTCGGTTTCCTTTTGCAAATAATACAATATCCGCAGAGTCTGTGCAAAACGAGAACCGACGTGGCATTACGGTGAACTGACGTTCATTGTTATGTGGCGCCCAATACAGCTACTATCTGTCCGTCACGCAACTGTCAAGTGTCAACTTCGACACGATAAAACTATAAAACAGTCAATTAGTAGCAATGTTACTAAGCTTTTCAGGGTTCCGTAATTATAAAGGAAAATGGAATTACAAAATGGACTTAATACAGGCTTAGGCTATTACTTTGCTTTTCTCAGAAACGTGTAGAAGTATCAAGTTGAAATTTATATTGAATACTCGGGTCTACAGTTTCTTTCAGTTGTGTATAAAGCTATCTTCTAAGTTAACACATACAATTCTAAATAATCAAAAGATATGACCTTTCATGACGTCTATTTCCGCATGTAGTATTGCGATTTCACGAGACAATCAAAACCTATAGGGAATTTCCCGATGTTGTAGAGCGATGGGTGAAAGTATGTTGCGATACCTTATCTACAAGTTTGCACGGAACCCTCGGTGTCCAACTTGCACTTTGCCAGTTTTTATTTATTTACTAGCATTAAAACAGTGCGCCGAGCACGAAAATATGCTTAAGTGTAACGTTATCGTATCGATTATCAACTTCTAGGACGCTTCTCTTTTTGTACACACTCTCAATATAATAAAACTATCTTCGTGTACTTTATTACTGAGTTTCTTAGAAGCTGAATACTTCTTTATTGTTTCTTACGAAGAAGATTTTTTGCCGTATTCCTCTGTGAATCAATCACAAAGTACGTATACTTACGTGTGTGACGTAGCACAGTTCACTCAATATCAGCTAATCACCCACACACTAGTAATATTATAATAGTTGTAACGTGAAAGCTGTGAATGAGTGAGTGAGTTTTGTAACTTCTTCACGCTGAAACGGCTCAAGAAATTAAATGCGACAAAATACAGACACAGTTTGTACTGCGGGTTACAACTAGGCCGATCATTATCTCAATTTGTAGTTTATTTTTAATCTAAATTAATTATTTTTTGTAGTAATTTAAGTTTCTTTTACACGGACCAAGTCGCGGGGAAAAAGGTTAGTATTTAAAATATATCGAATTGTAAGTTTGCTGAAATAAGTTCAGACAGAACATGTTAGATTCGAACTTCATTTACGGCGGACCGTCGGCAGAGTTGGTAGTAACCTTGCCTTCTGAGCCGCTGGTACCGAGTTCAGTCCCCAGGCAGGTCATAGTTCATTTATTTATTTTAATATAAATTGCTTACATATATTTAACTTAAATTAAAAACTAAACATATGTACCCTGTTAGGGCGTTGCAAAAACTTATAGTTATTTATTACAAAGTTTGTTCCTACAAAGTATACAGACAATAAAATAGACTTAACATAATAGGTAAGTAACAAATAATATTTTAAACAAATGAGATCTATTTAGGTACATATTATTGCGATTTCAATTATAATAACATGCTAGCTAGGTATAGGTGGGTATGTGAGATTATTCACTATTGACATTTTTATCATCTAAATACTCTTTAATTGTATTAAAGAGTATTTAGATGACAAATACGTTTTTGTATTAATATTTGTTTTAGTTTTTTATGGAAAATATTATGTTTTGGTTCAGTTTGCAATTTATTAGGGAGTTTGTTGTAAATTCGTATCAACATGTAATGTGAGCCTTTTTTGAATATTTCTAATTTAGGATTTGGCAAAACTAGTAGTTGTCGGCGCGGTTTTTCATAAAATTTGTAAAGGTCAGGATGTTTTCGAACAAACATAGATGCTTCCAATATATACACGCAAGGCAATGTCAAAATTTTGTGGTGGACGAAATGTAGTCTACAGCTGTCCCGCTGGCGAATATTTACTATTACGCGAATGCACTTCTTCTGCATTATAAAAAGCTGTTCAGCGTCGGTACTGTTGCCCCATATCACCACACCATAACGTAACCATGCATATGCATATGCGTAGTACGCAGTCAATGCTGTTTTTAGATCAGAATTGGATTTAAGTACAGCAAGCGCGTAAATAAATTGTGATAGTTTAGTTTTGATTTTCGCGATGTGACTTTTCCAATTAAGGTGCGTGTCTATATTTATACTAGTGTGAATTCTTTAACTTCTTCAATTTGATAGGGTAGGAACTGGATCAGCTTTGTTTTCTTTACGTTGAGCTCAAGGTTGTGAGACTCTAGCCACGTCTTTATATGATTAAAGGTATCTTTAACGAGGTTTAAAGTACTTAAATCGGTTGTGCATCGGAATAATAATGAAACGTCGTCTGCAAATAAAATGCAGGGTGAGTTTGTTATTTTTGGTAGGTCGTTTATATAAATAATAAATAATATACCTCCTAATACACTGCCTTGGGGTATGGACCAGTTCGTGACTATAGTAGTAGATTGGATGGTTTGTATTTGGCGTGTTTCTTTGTTGTGGAAGTCTATTTGGACAAGTTGTCTTCTGTTGTATAGGTAAGATCGTAACCAGTTTAAACATTAGTGTGCATGAACGAACATTCGATGAACATGTCTGAGTGTGTTTATGTATATAAGTATGTATATGAGTCATCAGGCTACCACAGTACAGGAGATAGGTACAGGCTCTGCCTATTTTGTTACTTGAAGACCCTTGTGTGAACCAACACGTATACTGTTGATTGATATTAAAAATAATGGTTTAAACTCAACGCGCGAGCCGAGCGATTGAAGCGAGACAGTAAAAAAGTTAAAAAAAGGTTTAAACATCGATTTATTCAGCTGTGCGATTCTTTAAGAGCAAACATCGTTGCGTCTTTGACATAATCCGTGAAACAAATGACAAGATGACAAGGAACGTTGGAAAAACAACCTTATCTACAAGGGCGATCTCTCATATTTGACATCGGTGAGCACGTCGACGAGCACATTACAGAATCACACGGCTGGAAAGGATGTGACGACAACGCCTCAATACTGAGATACGTTTTAATTACCCGTATTAAAAAACAACTCGCCCTGAATTTTTTCTCAAACCTAATTTCTAACTTATTAAAAACATTAACATTAGATAAACTAAATTATCGAACTGAAATAAAACCGAAAACTTTTTAAAATTTCCAAATTTATCTTTATTTTTATTTTGTTTATTTGGCATTAGCTTTCAATTCTTTGCGTGGGACACACACACATGGTGCTACAAATGCATTTTAGTAATTGAAAGTATAATTTGGTGTTATAGTTGTTAGCAATAGCCTTCTAACAAAACTGTTCCAACTCGAGTTTGTATCACATTTACTCGTAAATTATAGCGGGAGGGTTTTGGGGTATAAAAAAGCTCGAAGGCAAAGGCGGGAGCTCCGCTACTAACATAACCGACTGCGAATCAGTTTTGGTGCAGTAGTTGTGTTGAGACAGAAATGAATAACACAGGAGAAGATAGATTTGACAGACAAGTTTCATGTCAACATGTCGTCACAACAATGAATGTCAACATGTCGTCACATGTGTGTGATTCGTCGTTGTGTTCGTCGACGAGCTCACCGATGTCAAATACTTTATGAGATATCACCCTTGTATATAAGGTTGTTTTTCCAAAATTTTCTTGTCTTCTCGTCATTCGTTTCACGGATGTTATCAAAGATGCAACGATGTTTGCTCTTAGAGAATCGCACGGCTGATATGGGCATATTAGCATATTGCTGCTCGCCAATTGTCAAATAAATTAAATGTTTCAGATATTTCTTTTTACTATTTTATCTCGTTTGCATCTCGAAACTCAAAAAGTTCGAGAACTCGAATCCGTTTGTACAACTCAGACTCGGGAGTCTCGAGGACATCTAAACAACTGGAGTTCATAATCACCGGGAGCGAACTACTTCTGCAACTTTACGGCCACTGTCACGAATGTTCATGGCGAATGAAGTACAATACGCTTTGTTTTAAGTAGTCGTTACTCGCACCTACTTCCAGGGATATTATTCACCTCGTTTGTAATAACCTACATATTATATCAGTCAGCTATATACTAGCTATAGTATATTTCTGGGTAGTTAATGAACAGTTTGTGATCGTTTAGATGATTAACCCCTAATATATGTGTGTATGTAGACAACACTGTCTCTTCGGTCGTTCCCTCATGACTGAGGATCGTGATCATCACGGCAGCACTTTGGATCTGACGAACTGTCTCCATCGGCTCCAGTCTGTGGCCATCACCACCGCGGTGTAAACAACACAATAGTTATGAATACAAGTTTAACTCGTACTAGGCTTCAAAGCAGTGTTTCACCTTTTAGTAATAAGGGACCATTTCACAAGATATCTGTCTTGCCGTGGACTACAGACTACTTGGAGGTTATACAGCAAATGTTATAAAAATAAAATATCCATAAAATGTTCAAAGCAACGGTATTTGAATATTTGATGAACATTTTATATTACAGAGATAAGTAGTAATTGTGATTGTTGTTACTGCGTATCTTTGCTCAAAGCCAAATATTATGTCGGCACGGGCATACAACCGGGGTAGGTGCTTGTTTATAAACATCAAAAGTGCCAAGAACCCATAGCATAGACGTGTTGATGAAAACCAAGTCAAATTCAAAGTCAAAGTAAAAATCATTTATTCAATTTAGGCATCAAACACGCACTTATGAACGTAAATTTTTCATTATAATGTACTTTAAAGACTACCGCCGCGTTCCAAAATATATAGAACCTACCGAGAAGAAGCGGCAAGAAACTCGGGCCATTCTTTTTATATAGATGTTTTTACTTAGGTACTACAAATATTAGCTCCAGTGTGTTGCCTTACAAAAGAGAACATAATAATGGTATCAGTAGGGCAAGACACGCTACACTTTGACATCTTAGTACACGAGTAGATAGATCCTGGAGTGATCAGTCCCAAGCTGTTTTATCCTCCAACAAATCCAAAATTTTGTAATAACCTTTTTGACAGAGTTTAGTTTTAATAGTCATTTTAAACTTATTAATAGGCAAATCTCGGATAACATTGGGAACTTTATTATAGAATCGTATACATTGTCCCATAAAAGAATGACTTATTCTGTGGAGACGCGTTACATGTACGGATAGTTTGTGCTTATTTCGCGTGTTGATGGAATGAGCATCACTCCTTTTATCAAAACTGCTAATGTTTTCTTTACATACATTAGATTTTCATAGATAAACTGAGAGACAACAGTTAGAATGTTTATGTCTTTAAACTTCTGTCTAAGGGAAACTCTGGGAGCTAAACTGTAGATAGCTCGTTATAGGTAACGTACAGCGTACTCGAACCTTTCTGATTAATATCTCTTTCTGCTCCAAAAACAATAAACGTAATTTATTGCTCCCGCTTTCAAATGCACGCAGTATAAATCATGTCGACTTAACTATTTATATATTAAGTACGTTATTCATAAAATAGGCAAATATTTTATTTGCACTGAACGTGCTTGTCTGTTCAGACATCTGGCTGGAGGGTTCATCTTGAGATTTATACGAACGTGCATAATATGCTTTGTATAAGATTGAATAGCCGTGCGATTCTCTAAAAGCAAACATCGTTGCATCTTTAACATCATCCGTGAAACAAATGAAGAGATGACAAGAAAGGTTGGAAAAGGAACCTTATGTCGAGGGCCAAGTATTTGACATCGGTGAGCTCTTCCACGAGCGCATCGACGAATCTTTAGAGAATCGCACGGCAGGGCCTTTTGCACCAAATCTAGAAAAATATAGACATACAGTCCGAACACTTTTTCGTATCATTTTGATGTAGAAAGATATAATAAGATGCTGTATTTATTTAGCTGTATATATATTTATCTGTTATAATACTATATCCACCAAGACGAGGCTTTTAACTGGTGCGTGTATCTACACTAATATTATAATAAAAAAGAGGGAAGGTTTGTTTGTTTGTTTCAATGGCTCCGAAACTACTGCACCAAATTGATAAATCTTTTCACAATTAGAATCTTACATCATCCCTGCATGGCATGGCATATGTTCAGCAGTAGACGTCCTACGGATGAGATGATGATGACGATTACATATATTTACTTGTCCTGACTAACAATGACTGATTTATTAAAATAGGGCCTACATAGCTTGTGCTTAGTTCCAGCAGTTCATTCTTTTTCGATCGTTCATTTAACAGCAACCTCATGATAGGTTTCTTATTGACAGCATTCCTAGAGATGCGTGCGGCGTGTCATTAGGAACAGACCACCTTCCGCGCACCCTCTGACATCAGCCGAGCTTCTGGAATAGAGAGTCAGTCATCTTCCATCCTGTGAAACAGATTAAAAAAAAAATGGAAATAATTAAGAAAAATAAGTAGTAAATATCAATGTTCATATTAAGTTTATTACATTTTAAATAAAATCTATGTATATCTATATCAATACAGGTAAATACAATTTAAGTGTTTTTTATGTAATTCCAAAATAACAACTTTTCACCTAATACTTATGAAAGTAGATAACAGATGGCCATAAAAGATCGGAATGTGGATGTGACGGAGGCCCTGGGCCGGGTGGAGAAAGCCGACTTATATTAAAATTAGTTATAAAAAAAAAAAAAATTAGACAAGCTTAGGCTTTTGTATTATGTATCCGTGTATACCTTGAGCATTCACGCTCACTAAAAGGCTTCTTCTCGCGGCGGCGTCGTGTGGCGAGTCGTCCTCTTCCCTCAAATATGGTTGAGGAGGGCGATGGCTGGCACACGTGTCAAGCTCGTGAACGGGCGCTGCTTGCGGGAGCCGGTCTGCTCTCGGTATGTACGATATTTAGAAATAAGTTAAAAGTCTATTTGTGTACAAAAAAAATGTATTATGTAAGTTTAGTTAAGAAAAAAAATGTCCTGTATTCCGTTACTAATTATAAGAAAAAATATATAAGTTTAAAATATAAATGTAAACAATGCCACGGACCCATTGAGTCTGTGAACAAAAGCAATAATAAAAAAAAAAGTAGATAACATAAAAAAGTACGTACGTAAAAAGATATATTTTTAAAAAATTTTGTCTGTCTGTCTGTTACGGCTAATCTCTGAAACGTCTGAACCGATTTTAACGGGACTTTCACTGGCAGATAGCTGATGTTAGAAGGAGTGACTTGGGCTATTTTCATTGTAGATAAAAATATACTAAACTTTATGTGTTACCTTATCAAACGTGATAAACGGCTGAACGGATCGTAGGCAAGATTATAGACTATATACCGGGGAAGCACATAATGCTACTTTTCATTATCATCACCACGCGGGTGAAGCCGCGGGGCGCAACAAGCTTAAAATAGATTTTTATTTAACATATACTCCGGATGTAACTTCGTAGTTACTTTCCTAAGTGTATTATAATTAGTACTCACGGGATGTACACCACGATTAGGCGGGTTTTGTAAAACTAAAACTAAAGCCCATCACACACGACTAAGATAATATATACTATAGCGTCGAATATTAAAGTTATGTTAACTTAACCCACCACACACGGCGCAGATACTATAATATATAGCAACCGCACATTCTATCGGAGTCCGTCTCGGGAGCCGCACGTCTCGATCGTTCACACTGTAATATACAGAGTGTTCATATTTTTTATTTTGCGATGATTCGTGTTTTGTTGCTAGACCTGTTGGACAGTTCCTCAGATGATGATTGGGACTGTGAATATGATATAACCGTCATACTAGCTAAAAGTAAAAAAACGAAATATCTGGATACAAGAGCATCTAGACCAGCATCTGCTGAGTTGGGACAAGTTTGGGGCAAAAAACATATTTTATTCGTTCATTTTATATCTTGTTAATGTGTGTATCTTTTTATGTTTTTTGCTACAAATAAAATACTGTCTATTGTCTATTGTCTAATATCACATAAAACACAGGACACACCGTAGTGAATTTAAACTTTACAATGATCTTTCAGAAAAAAAAACAGCTTTTTCTTGCACTTTCATATGGTTATTAGCACGATACCTACCAGTTTTTTAATTGTTTGTCTGTCTGCCTTTATAATCCATAAATATATTTTCTGAAAAGGCTGGACCAATTTTGATGGGATTTATACTGAAAGCATTAAATAAAGAGCCACGCGAACGAAGTCGCGGCTGCAGCTAGTCTAATAATATAACATAGCATTATTTCATCAAGAATACTAACATCGATTTAGTAGTTACCTAGTTTGATTGATCTATATGTAGTACCTACAATCTAGAAAAACCTACGGAGGTTAGGCCCATAGAACATTTAAAAAAATTCTATTAAGATAAAATTGTCATACCGCTAGTTCGGTTAGTAGATAGAAAGTCTCACTTTTTCGATGATTTCCTTTTTATTTACAAAAAAATATTTATACAGGTTCGAAACAAAATAGACCAGGTACATAAGATAATGTGAAACTTTATTAGTTTTTATTGTGAAAATATAAATTTGTTCGGTAAATGAAGACCAGACGTCCACTTACTGTAACGGTTTTGTCAACATCCTTTATTTGATCTTAAGATCAGTATCGGACACTATCTTAAGATGTCTTCATGATCTGCAGTAGTCTTAGCGTATGTTAACCTGCCTTTCGAATATCGGTGGCATCTTAAGCTACTCTAAGGTAAAATATTATAGTATATTCACCGTGTGTGGTCGCTCATTGAATTATATGGTGAGCGATATGTCCGAATCTGTTCTAAGATAATATATATTTTATAGTATCTTCATCGTGTGTGATGGGCTTTAAAAAGTGTATTCCTGAGCGTACCTACTTATTGGGATATTGTGGTACGTAGTTATGGTTTCCCCTCGCCCTTGTGTATTAGACTAAGGGGGCTGATTCAGCAAAGGTAGGCTGATTCAGCTCACGCACTCAGCTTTATGCTGACATGATAATTGTAATAAGGTATCGTAAATAATAGATTAATTTTTAGTAATAAACTAGCCTCCAAATCGGCAACAAATGTTATTTCTCATTAATAATTTTAATTTAGTTTTTAAAAACTTATATCAGTTCGCCCAAAACTGACTGGCGCAGCCGGAGCGGATTTTTCTCGCTACTTTCAGTGTTTTCCCGCGACTTCTAGCTTCCAAATTAGCTAGAAAAGTACTTACGAAAATACGCGAATAGAGTTAAATCCAACGAACCAAATAAATTTGTCAACGGGTTGCTGATTGAGGGCTGAGTATGGGTGCGGTCGGTTCGTAAGTAAAACTTTTCGCCATCCTGCCTATCTCCTGTACTTTAATATTATTTTGAGATTAGACTTCTCCCATTATAATGTGTCTGGTCAGCATAGTATATAACTATACGAAGCGCCTTATCAGTTAAGCTGAATAGTATATAGTAATTTTAAAACATAAACATTTGTGTTAATTTTTTTAGGGAATTGATTGAAATTAACTGATTCACTTAAGGTCTTATGAAATAAATAAAATAGTATTTTAATATTTGTGGAATAAAAGTGTTATTTAAACAGCTTATATATTAAAAGTTTATATAACTTGTTAATAAGTGTATTGAAAACTGTTGCAAACAATTCACTTTTATTTTACTGTGTGCTTTTATTGTATTTACCGTGTGTCTGTAAATTGTTATCGCGTGTGAATTTTGTATAGTGTGATTTAAATTGTGTTCTCATACTTGCTAACTTACCTATACAATCATGGAAGGAATTGTATCAATCCCCAATGAAATGTTACGAATGATTCCTCTTTTCGGAGGTGATAAAAGACAGTTAAATTTGTTTCTGCGAAAAAGTGAATATGTAATTAGCAAGTATAGAGGTTGTGAAGTACAGAATTTATATGTGCACGAGCACGGCCCGCACCAAGATACGGACAGCATATTGATGAAAGAGAACGAGGTGATTGGGAGATACATCATGTCGCACATGGGAGTCATGTACAATTCGGAACTAGGCCAATACGTAGCAAATTTCGCACGAGTCCTTGGAAACTCATATGTATACACGAAGGAGGATGTGGAACCAAACACAGACATTGGCACATTTTGTATATATCACGTAGTAAACAGTGGGGACATAACTCAACATTTGGACGTATTATTCGACAAGGTGAACACAAATGTGAAAGCATTACATGCCTCACTTGCCTGGTTAAATACCTGTATAGCGGCGATGGTCGTAAAGTCATTAAAGACACTGTCGAACGAGCTGATTACGAAAATTGTAAATGCGCCCTTCATAGTGTGGAAGGTATCAGACCATGTGAGAGAAGCAACAGTGAAAATACCGAAGGTAGAACTGGAACATCTAAAATGGAAAGCGTTCAACAAGGAGTGGGGAACGGACGAGTGGTGGCTTCAACTAGTGAAACCAGTCCAAGCATACTTGCAGATGGAAGACGGGGAATGGAGTGTGAACAAGCACACGATGACTTTGGAATGCAACCGCCGCCGGGTACACGAAGACACTCACTCGTTGGAAAAAATATGGCAAGAGATAATTTCTCCAATGCAAAACTTGTTTTGTTATTTTGCGAATACAATCTCAGTAAGCTCTGAAACACTTTCAGAATGCTCTACATTTTCAAACAAAGATCTCTTTGAATATCCTGTTAGGTCACCTTCAGAACATAGTGTTAAATCACACACTATACATTTTGCTATTGACTTGGAATCTGTAGGCATACCAATCTTGAAAGAGGCCATAGACAACAAGCCAAATCAAATTTTAGTATTTTCCTGGCTCAAAAACGAAATGTACGTTAAAAATATATCCCGACAAAAACAAAAGATATTAGAAGTATTTCTGCCAACAAATAACCAACATCTAATAAAAGATTTCTTGAAAGAATATATACGCCCAAAAATTAAATATTTTATTTAAAAAAATCGATATTAAAAAATATTTAGTGACACTTCCGCTGAAAAGAAAACAATGATTTTGGCCTATTTGGGGGCGTGCACCACCCTCCCTCCCGCATAAAATGCTAATAGGAAGAATACAAAATAAAAAACACAAGAAACCCCAATAAACCAAAAACGATTCGACACGTGTTTCGCCTCTACACGAGGCATCCTCAGGAGATGTAGACTCGCCGAGCGCTAGACCGACAGTATTTCGAAGAAGATGAACACCGGAGACAGTTTAGTAATATAGCGATTCAGCTGTTTAAGAAGGATATGATACAACTGTGTGAATGTACCGAACGTGTAGTTTATGTGGAAGACGAAAATGAACAAAGGGCAATCGTGTTAAAATATCATGAAGGAAAGACGTGCCACCGTGGCATAAAAGAAACACTAGTTAGGTTACGTAGAAGTTATTGTTGGAATAAGATGCAGGAAACGGTAACCGCAATCATAAACGGATGCGAAGCATGTAAAATAATGAAATATGACAGAAAACCTATTAGGTTTAATAGGTTTTCTGGTAGGTGCTACAATTGACACAGACACAAGACGCCCCATTTCAAGAAATATTCATAGACTTCTTTTCCATAGAAGGCAAATGCTATTTAACATTGATTGATGCATTTAGTAAGTTAGGGCAAGCCATCGAGGTATCAAACAAATCTACACCAGAAGTGATACGAGCACTTATGAAATATTTCTCTTTTTACGGAATCCCAAGAAAAATTAGCTCTGATGCCGGGATGGAATTTAACAACGAACTGTTAAAAGAATTTCTGAGCTTACACAAAGTAGAACGACACATTGGTACACCTAATAACCCCAACTATATGGGTTTAATAGAGCGATTTCACTCTACAATAGTTGAAATATATAGACTCGCAAAATATGATCAGAAATGTACAGATGCAGCCTCGGTCATGACATATTCAGTCATGGCCTACAATAATACCATCCACTCCGTTACTGGACTCACCCCATTTGAAATTGTTTTCGGTCATACAGATACGGATAACCCCTTTAATACAGATTTTCAAAAAACGTATGTACAACAGTTAGTAAAGGACCATGAAAAGAGAACGAAACTTTTGTACGAGTATTTGGCTGAAAAGATTGCAGGAACTAAAGAAAAGATTAAAGAAAAGAGGGGTGGTGAATCCGAAGTAGAGTTAGCAAAAGGAAAGACTGTTTATGTGAAAGGAGTGAATAAAAGAAAAAGCAAAGATAAAGCTAGATACGAAAAAGCTAAAGTTACTGACAAGGTAGACAGGAATATAGTCCCGATAAAGATAGGTGATAGAAGCACTAAGGCCCCTATTAAAAACATAAAACGGCCTGGTGCATCCTGATAGCAGTGATGCAGGTGCGAGCTTTTCAACTACGATCACTTGAAGGAAATCCCGGAATCCTGCCTGTAAAAGAGGGTGAAGCATATCTGCAGAGTGACAAATGGACAATAATTAAAACCATTAACTTAGATAGAATTTACGATGATCTAAATTTAATTACATCTAAATTTACAGAATTTAAAAAGCTCATAGCATTAAATAAATATTTTCCGCATGAGTTTGTTACTATGTTCATGCACGCAGAGCACCTACGCGACATGACGATTGATAAATATCGGCAGCTGATGCCACAGCGTTTAAAAAGAGGCATTTTAAATCCATTAAGCTCTTTGATAAAATTAGTAACAGGAAATCTCGACCACGACGACGCACTTAAATATGATAAATTAACCTCTGAACTTGGTCAGAATCATCATCAATCATTGTTGTATCGAAGAAAGTTAATTTCTTCGATACAACAATAGTTGTATCGAAGAAATTAACTATTATCTCCAAAATGTTGGACAGTTTTATCAACACAACTGATATACTCCATAATAATTCTGTGATTCTCGATTCCCGTCTTAAAAAGGTTGAATTAGAACTTAAAGAGTTAGTAACTAGAGAAAACTCTATTGTTCTATCTTACTCCCTAGGATTATGTTATCTATTTTTAAGTAGCTTTCTTTCAGTTTACATTAAGCTAAGTGAAATTGAGACTGCATTGGGATTGAGCAAAAGCTCAATACTACACCAGTCGATAATAAACTCGACGGAACTATTGAACCATTTAAAATTGATATCTGGCGTTGGTAATCTTATATATACTCCTACAGAAAATAATCTACTTAAGTTAGAAGAAACAATTAGTGTGAAATCTTATATAAAAGCAAACCAGATCACATTCATAATGGAAATTCCTCTTACAGATAATTGTACATATAACTATTTTAAAATCTATTCCTTACCTATTTTCCATGAAGCTGAAAACCAAACCTTAGTAATATATCCTAAATACCCTTACCTTTTGGCGAAAGGAATGAAGTTCCTACCGATCGTTACACCCTGTCGCCCTCTCGCCGCTGGTGATGAGTTTCTATGTACCGAAGAAAATAAAGCGTTGTACGCTGGCCTCACTTGCATGGAGCAACTCATGAAATTCAGCAAAAAACTTACCCATTGTATACAACACCAGATTGAGATTGAAGAGATTGGAGAGGAAAAAATTTATACCGACTTCCATTCTATTCAGTTATTATCCAAAACTACTGGACTGAATTTGATGAAATTTAAATGGGACCACTCGGGAAGCACCAGCTTACAAACAAAAAAAAAATATTTTGAGAATCGGTTGACACAGTCGAAAGTTATGAGGTAATAACATAAAAAAACAGTCGAAATGAGTACCTCCTCCTTTTTTTGAAGTCGGTAAAATAACAAGGAATATTAAAATCAAAGATAGACATTGTTGTGTCTCTTTCCCGCCATCTTTAAGCACATAGTTGGATATAATGCTAAAGTAATCCATTAGAGTGAATGACATAAAAAGAAATTGGCCTCGATCCAGTTTTTTCCTGTAGCGAAACAAAGATTGATGAACAAGAGAAAGAAAAGGGAACAATGAACAAGTTGCAAAATACCGTCGCACTCTCGTTCGAGAAGAGTTATCGCAATCACATTTATAGGTATTATTATCATATAACACTAGGATCTGGCCGTCTACTCCCATCTTTTACGAAACGATCATAATTCAAGACCGTTTTGTAATAAGCTTAGAATAATCATACCTACTTTCGTACTCCCACGGACACAAAAAGGTCAACCAAATTTAATGGTAAGGTTGTAATATGATTATTTTATGAGATGGGTGTTTGGATCTTCAAAAACTTTAGCATTGGAACATTGGTCGTCCGAACGTCAATGAGTACGGTTGTGTTTAGACAGCTCTGTTTTATAAAGTGTTTCAATGAAAACTTTCAATTTAAACTAAGACTTATGTATTAATAATTACGGTCCCATCTTGTAATACGGATCATTGGCACGTAAGTCTTTTTATTTCTAAGACACTGACACAAACGATCTCAGATAAGCCAGTGCATTACATAGTAAACGCAAAAAAGTCCGACGAAATGTCGTCTGTACCAATATCCATTGCTGCAGGAGAGAAGTCATCTTCTTTGACAAATTTGGCACTTTGTGGAAGTGCAGATAATATCCCCAGTGCCACCATTGGCAAGCGATCAGTAAAGCGTAAAGTTGCTGAAAATGAATTTTCGATTTATCGAGACGAAATCAAAGATATGTTGTTGAACTGGAAGAGTGGTGATGAGAGGGATATGACGATTTCCAAAAATATTCAAGACATGAATGACAGAATTTCAGAACTTTTGAATGCAAATAGCCAATTATACAAAATAATAGAGACTCATTCAGCGGAAGTAAAAGAGTTAAAAAAGCGTCTAATTGCTGTTTCTCAAGAGCAGTCTAATAAAATATCTTTCTTGGAAGAGCAAATTGAAGTACTTCAGAGAAAAGACAAGGAAAATGTACTAGAAATTACTAACCTACCAACAAATGTAGATATCAACGTACTCAAAACTTTAGAAAACATGCATAAATTGCTCAAAGTTGACGCAAAAGTGACGTTTGAAGATGTCAAGCGAGCATTCATAACTAAAGGAGTGCAAAAATCTACAATTGTTGTTGAATACCATAAAACTCAACAAAAGTTAGAAGTGCTTAAGGCCGTCAAAGGCATTTATAAATCTGAAGGACAAAAACTAAATACACAACAAATTGGATTGGAAGGGGATCAGCGCCCAATCTATCTTTCGGATTCTCTGACAGCACTTGCCAGGAAAATCTATTTCCATGGCCGTAACCTAAAAAAATCTGGCACCTACAAATACTGCTGGATATCACGAGGCAGAGTGCTCCTGCGTAAAGATGATGGTAGGCCAGCCAGATTTTACGGTGTCCCGCAGGGAAGCGTTCTCGGGCCCACGTTATTTCTGATATATATAGATGAATTGTGTAGAAAAAAGCTCGATAATGCTGAAATAATAACTTTTGCGGATGATACCGTGATTTTATTTGATGGTGATACATGGGATGAGGCTAAATATTTTGCTGAAAAGGGGTTTGCTACAATAATGAAATGGTTGGACTACAACTTACTAACTTTGAATTTAGAAAAAACGAAGTATATTACATTCAGTATAAAAGAAAACTTGCAACCAGACTATAATTTTGAATTGAAGGCACATTCCTGCAAGAATTTTAATAAATGTAAATGCTACCTTTTAAGCCCTACTAATGAAAACAAGTACCTAGGCATAGTAATAGATAAATACCTGAGATGGGAACCTCAGATACGTTTATTTACAGGACGAACAAGGAAATTAATTTATGTATTTAAAAACTTACGACATATAGGTGATATTGACACCTTAAAAAATGTTTATTTTAGCTTATGTCAGTCAGTTTTATCCTACGGTATTATTGCCTGGGGAGGAGCGAACAAAACATTACTTCTTCACTTAGAAAGAGCCCAGCGGGCAGTTTTGAAAGTTATGTTCTACAAGCCTTACCGATATCCCACTCAACAACTGTATATCGACACAAATGTCCTCAATGTTCGTCAACTTTTTGTAAAATCAGTGATAATAAACCAACATAAATATCCAATGATAACTGGTCACCAATATAAACGTCGAAGTGACAGAGTATACGAGCTTATAACATGCAACACACAGTTTATCAAAAACTTTTCGTACTGGTTGGGTCCCTATGTATACAATGCAATTAATTATCATGTTAAAATATCTGATTCAACTATGTATAACTGCAAAAAAACGCTTGAGAATTATCTGAAATCTCTGAGTTACGATGACACGGAAGCTCTAATGACCGTTGTATCGTAATAATAAAATTAATATTTCTGGCAAATAAAATAGTCTTTAATTACAAAATTTGAAGTAGATATAGGTAAAATAATTACTTATTTTATCTATTTATTTTTTATTTTTTATTAATAATAACACTTTTTCATTTCTGGGAATTCAAAAGATTACCTACTGTCTCAAACTACTTTGTTCCAATGTCTCCATTCCAAAACACATACACTGCATACATTACAAAATACACAATATTATTCATAATAAATAAATAAAGTGTATGGTATATATTGAATATATATACCATACACCACACATTACGTGCTTAGAACACTTAAGTATATATACATACAATGGAATATATATCCATACTTATATGTATTAAATATATATTTTAGTTAGTTAGATTATAACCTTATGCTAATCATTAATTTATATCTAAACTAAGTGTAAACAAATGTCTAATATTAAATGTATAACCTAAAAGTTTATATATCTTATAGTAATTAATGATTTATATTAGACTTACCACAATTTATTTAACATTGATTGTTGTTTTCTGTCATAAGTTTTTAAAATTATATTAAAATGATCAAAAAAAAAAAAAAATAACTGATTGATCTAGTAACCGCGCATATACTGTGTGTGAATAATAACGTGTTTTGTGGACGATGAATGCTCTGCCCTGCCGTCGTACAGTGCAAACTAGTGCGGAGGGTAGATGTGAATCTTACATTTAATTTCGTTGTTTACTTATAGCATAGTTGTGTTGTATATGCTGTTTGTACATTTGTGCTAACTTAAATCTAATTATATGCATATGCATATTAAATCTAATTATATGCATATAATTCACTTTCAAAGCACTATCACAAATATCGCAATTTCAGAGAGAATAAAATACCTGATGAAAACTCAAAGCATGGCTATTGCTATAAAGTTAATATTATTTGTAGACCTACAGTGTTAAAATAGAATAGTTAAATTTAGTTTTTGAATTTTCTGTACCTACCTACTTATTAAGTTAATAAACCATTATTATTATTATTATTTTTATTCAACCAATTTCACGGGTTTCACCCGGTCCTTTACAAAGGCATAAGTGGGGCTGTAGCCAACACTTAGAGGCCTGTTTGATATAAAAATACAATGTAGTATAAAAACAGAAACATTTTGGATGGAAGGTTACAGGTTATCTATTACAAAAATGGGTAAAATGGCATGGTTATTGAAATGTACTTATTAGTGATACGGGAGATAGTGGGCTATGGTCGAGACTACGGCACCTGCCAATTTCAGTCTCATCTTAAAATATTTAGGCAGGTGGTGACTTGCCACTCACTAAACGGGCCCCCCATAAAAGCCACCATCAATTGTGACAAAAGGGGCAACGTTGGTGTGAATGGCTAAAGGGTGTCGAGAGGTGTGCTGCGGTTTCACTAGAGCGCTACTACCGGCGTTATGCCCTTTAACACTTCCACCCTTGGAGCTTTTTGTTACTTGCTCTTGCGTCTCCACCCCCAGACAGCCAATAAAGGCAAGCCGGGGGTCAGGGGTCTCATTTAGCCCCAGGGAGAATCAGGGTCCACGGTGTCGCCACTCACCGACGGCTCGCCACAAAGCCGCCCCTGCGGTATTATTATTATTATTATTATTATTCCTTTTATTCAATATAAATCTCGGATTTCATCCGGTCCTTTACATAGGCATAAGTGGGGCTGTAGCCAACACATAGAGGCCTGTTTGGTATAAAAAATACAAAGTAGTATAAATAAAACCAGAAACTTTTGGATGGATGGTGACATGGTATATCTATTATAAAAATGGGTAAAATGACAAGGCTATTGAAATGATTTTATTAGTGATAAAAAGATAGTGGGCTATGGAAGAGACTACGGCACCTGCCAAATTCAGTCTCATTTTAAATATTTTGGGCAGGTGGTGACTTGCCACCCACTAAACGGGCCCCCCATAAAGGCCACCATGAATGGTGACAGAAAGGGCAACGTTGGTGTGGCTGGCTAAAGGGTGTCGAGAGGTGTGCTGCGGTTTCACTGAAGCGCTACTACCGGCGTTATGCCCTTTAACACTTCCACCCTTGGAGCTTTTTTGTTACTTGCTCTTGCGTCTCCACCCCCAGACGGCCAATTAAGGCAAGCCGGGGGTCAGGGGTCTCATTTAACCCCAGAGAGAATCAGAGTCCACGGTGTCGCCACCCACCGACGGCTCGCCACAAAGCCGCCCCTGCGGTTTTATTATTATTATTATTAATGAAGCTTAGTGTACTGATACACGTCAAAGTATGCGAATTGAGTGAAATATTTGATCCTACGTCATCAAAACGTCTAACGTAATCCATTATTATTTTATGCTGCTATATTGACGTGGTGGTACCAAATTTAAAGGTAAGGTTCAACATGACTACTTTAAGAAGTGGGAGTAGGGCCCCTGGCCGCGACTAGGTTCGGGTTGCGTAAGGTTATAACGCTCTCTGGAACTATCTGTTGAATGTATTGCTCTGTGGTTTACAACCGAGACTTTGCATATGCATTAGTGGAGCCACGTAACTGTCAACACTACGAGCCATTTTTGATGTATATTCTAAACTATACGGCAATAATAACATAATTATACGGCACCTGCCGATTTAGTAAGACGAAATTCTTGTTCCGAAAGGGATGTGTTAGGTACCTACATATATTTAATTTAATTTCATATTAGTTCCGTAGTGCAATCGTGTAACTTGCGACGCGAACGTTTTTCGGTTCTAAATGATATTGCCGTAACTTCGAGAATAAATCCTGCGGCGTCATCATCGGCCACTCACCGACGATGTCTCGGCACAATGTCGCTCCTGCGGTTTTACTTGTTTGTTATTGTTATTACTTCATTTATTTCACGGAATCCACAAATTAATATGGTCCTTTACAATGGCGCAAAAGTAGAAGTAGGACTGTAGCCAACACTTTTAATGTGCTGTGTGGACTGTTTGGTACAATGATACTGATGAAGCCAAAGCTTTTAGTAATGTGGACTGTATGATATTTTTAATGTTATTTGATGGTTTAACTTACGCGGTAGGTATAGTCGAATAAAGCGCCCGTAAAATAACCGTAGTATAAACCGTCAAATAATATTAAAAATGTGTAATACTTACGAAAGTTTCAATCAAGACTGTTTTATATGTTTAATTTGAAAGAATAACAACAATATGGAGGATTTCAGGTATCTTAGGAGCATTTACGTTCGATGAGAGAATTGAGTAAATGAAGCTTGTTACCTTGGTAAATTGTAGGACGCTAACGCTGGAGGCTGCAATCAGTCCATCGCAGTTCCAACTTCACTCGTTGACACAATAAAATACCGGCCGGTGATAATAAGATAAGTACTTTATTGGTTCTTTGTTGCGGGGGTGCGCACGCGCCTACGATAGATATCGATCTGTCAGTTTGTGTCGAACGGTTGTCCGTCCGAGCGGCGGGCCGCGCGCAGGTTGGCCATCACAACAGATAGTGACCCACCAAATCACAAGGAAAACAAGGCTTCAATGTTTTGTTTCCCTCATCGACAGCATTGCTAGTAAAATTAATGATTTGTTGTATGTATCCATCTGGCGTAACCAGATACATTATGTGCGGTGTCAAAACCGAAACGTTTTCCAATGAGAGGTACCTACTTGGTTACTTTACTTACATGTATTTTAAGATTACTTTAAAGCTCATGTCATAGCGGTACCATTTTACCAAATTAGTTTTATAAAATAAGACTTTTCCTAATTAGATGACGGTGGCTGCAGAACGTTTATCTCCCTGCTGGGTATGTATGCGTTTTAGGTTATGGAAGAGTCTTGTCGTCTCCTGACTGGTTAATCTTCATAATTCCTCTGTATGTTTCATTGGCAATTAGTGTTGTTTTATGTATTAATATTATAAAATGGTAGGGACCTAGCGTTTAAACAGGTAGCGACTCGCCACCCACTGACAGGACCCTTTCAATTTGAGAGTATGATGGATAAACGGATAGACTGACACATGGACAGAAAGTCACAAGAATCTTAAAGAGAAGTTCCTTGCGGAGTAGGTACTACACAACCCTAATAATAGAGGTTTTTATTAATAAATATACCAAGGCCACATAAACAAGAAAAGCATGCTGAAGATCGTGATAGGTATATATAAGGTATAAAATGATTGTACATACAATGCTAGCAGAAGTTTCTCAACAAACAAACGTGCAAGGTGGATGGTAAAGGGAATGTGGAAGGAGACTGCTAAAGTGCAATTACTTGAGCATAAGTTGTGGTTAGGAGTTGCTGAACTCATGCGCGGGAAGTTTCCTGAAGCAAAAGTGTGTGCGGAAGCACACACTTCGATCAAAGTGTTTATAGCAAGTACAGGATGGGTTAATATACAATGATTCCATTAATTATCAATTTTCAACAACATATATAGGACCAGGCGCGGATCCAGCCCTCACAAATGGTTGAATCGGCCAAGTGCGCGTTGGAGTATGAACTCTCTCTAGATCAATATGCATTTCTACAAAGGAGGTGTCTTACAAAATATATGACACCCTGACCAAGATTTTTTACATTGTATAGTAAGCCGTGCCCCACGGCTTTGCCCGTATATACTAAAATTAATGTAATATATTAAATATGGTAATAATAAAATTAATGAACCTGTAAAATATTACTTTTTCGCTTACGAAAAAACTAACTTAAATGTGTATTTAATTATTATTGTTTGCACATTTGTTTCACATTAAAGAGCGGGGGCGCGTTTACTTAATATGGAAAGTATAATGTGTCGTCATACAGAACACGACGTCACGCTAGACTCGGCGTTAGCCTACTACTGAACCGATTTCGATGTCATTTTTCCAACTTCAACATAAATTAAACGATTGCATTTTGCTTTCAAATAAAAATAAATTTAAAATTCAAGCTAAGGTTTTTTTAGTCGCGAAAACGTTAATCAATTTATCGACAACCGCGTTTTTTGAAATTTTGGTCCGAATTTTAGGGCGTTGGATGCTATCAGCATATCAACATAAATAAACCGTAAAAGTCGGATGTCACAAGTCTATTAGGTTCCTGGGCATGCCCATCGTGCCCATAACGGTGGATCCGCGCTTGCATTCTATGCGCAGTGTTAGAGGGGATGGACAAGCGAGATAAGTGCCAACTTCTGCCTATACCTAACAATTGTGGTTTCCGTGTGTGTTCCATCCATGCTCGTTGAGGCTTGGTAACCCAGATTTATTAATAACTAGCTGCGCTCCGCGGTTTCGACTACGTGGTGATGGATGATGGTGATGATGAATCAAACATAGCCTCAGGAATAATGTGGGTTTCTACTATTAAAAGATTTTTCAAATCAATTAAGTAGTTTTTGAGTGTCTCCATTAGTCCATTACAGACAAAAAACTAAATCCTTCCTCTTTATAATATTAGTGTACAAGTCAATAGGGTTGTTGACCTTTTTTTAATGTATGTTAAATTAATCAGGACACCGAAATACATACCTAGCATTTATTTTTTATTTTTTAAAGAACTAAACTAAAAAAAATGTTTTTATTTTAACTTTTAAAATTGGCTGTTAAACATTATTCAATTTTATTTTCTTCGGAAAACTAACAGCTACTTACAAAACATAAACACATTAACTAGTATACTTATGGCTAATTAAAAGTTTTCAATATAATTTGGCGGCCTATACGTCGTATGACAAATAGGGTTTGATTATGATACGTTTTGCTTGCTTGGAAGTTGCTTGCTTGAACAGGGAGATGGCGGGAAAACACCAACAATAACTATTATAATTTATTTTCTTTGTTTTCTTACATTGTATGTCAAAAATAGAGAATAAACACATTATTCTCAAGTTTTGACGTACCTACACTAGTGGTGGATTATTAAAAGTGTATAAAATCATGATTTCTTTTTTGTTTTCGTCAAACGTGTTAGCAAGTTTAGTAATGCATCCAAGTGACTTATACAAAACTGTAGTTAAATAACTGACTTAATTCTTAGTTAGATCGACAGTTTGTCCTTTGACCTAGTGTATTTAGTTTTTAAGCAATAATATTAGATGCATTCTTCACTTGCTTGATTCTCAATCTTCATCAATCTTCTCGATCATCAATCATGACGTATCATTTATCAAAATCGGTCGAGCCTTTGAGTAGTTACGAGCGTATATAATAATGGACATAGATAATACATACATACATGTCAAACACATAACCCTCCTCTTGGGGTTCACGGCAGTCGGGTAAAAACAAACACGTTATATCTTAAGACGCGGTCCAACTCCAATTTTAAAATAATTTACGATGCTTTACGTAAGGTTGAAAATCGCTTGTTAGATTGGACGATGTAATGCGAAAATGCGTTAATTTTGTACGTTTTCTTTATATCTTTCGATATATACTAACACAATTGAAAAAAACTGCTGGTTATTACTTTAGTACTATACGTTGGCTATGCATTACCTAAAAAATAATATAGTATTATCGCTGAAAATTCTGAGAGTGAAAGTTTATTTTAGTGGACCTATTCAGGATTTTTTCTGCTAAAAGAGAGTTATATTTATGAATTCTATTCGGTTATTACTCTTTTCCTATTCCTTTTCTAATCTATGTATTTTTTTCATAATATATTATCGATCTCTTTCGTTACACTAGGTGTTCAAAAATTCTGCTTTTTACTATTATCAAAATACGAGCGCGCCTTAATTTTGATTTTAACGAAAGATCGTTATTTAATCATATTCTAATATTGGAATACCACAGCAGACATAATTTTGGGCAATAATAAAACAATATGTTCGGCAGTCACAGCGTCCTTTAATAATAATTACGAGTAATTACGTGATATGTTCTAAGTGCATTACATACATAGGTACACATATTATACCTAGCACTCTTTATAATATGTAGCTGCATATATATAATATGCACACATACATCTTCATGTAAGACGCATTGCTACGCAAAGATTTGTAAAAATAAAAATATCAAATATGTGTTTTAGGGTGTTTAAAATCGTATTTATGCAATACTTACTTTATAGAGCAAAGAAACATAGTAACCAAACACAAAGATCCTAATAACCTACAAATCTAATCATTTTTATTGTTTTTAGTACAAACTCACACACGTACCCTTTAGGTCGCTCAGTGAATTCATAAATTCAACATAATATTATTAACATCTTATCAAAAGTTACGCTTATGATGTCTGGTAGTTCCTGAGTTTGAAAACCCCCAACCCGCCCGCGCCTTTACTACTAGGGAGAACTTCGCCTTCTGAAGAAGTAAAATTAATATCATTTTATAACTGCTAACAGCACGTACTTTTATGATTCCACGTACATAACCTTGACCTATAAAGGTCGTATAGCAGCTTTATATATATGGACTCGCACATTCACGACATTACCGCTGAATAAACTCCACGATCAATAGTTTATAAGCACCATTTGAGTCAATAAAATACGTAAACCTTTGTCCTCTGTCGCCTATTATGTGACAAACTCATTCAGAACATCCTATTCAATATAATTCAAGGTATGTATTTATTTGTTATGAGTGTATACAGCTGAGGTGTCCGAGTGGTTAAGGAGTTGGACTTGAAATCCAATGGGTTTTACCCGCGCAGGTTCGAATCCTGTCCTCAGCGACTTTATGTCTCAGTATGATATAATATTTTAAGATGTGTAAATTATATATATGTATATCTATCTCTAATACTAGCTGACCCGCCAGCGGCTTCACTCACTTGGTCTTGGCGCAGAGCAGTATCTCTGAGGTTATGTCCGAGTCCACCGGCGGGGATGGGAGAGCCGGTGTGTACGGACTAAAACCCCCTCCCTCTTTCCTATACACTACAGACACTAGGTTCGTACCCTTACAATGTTAAACCTTTTGTTAATTACTAGTCTGAACCCCAAGTATCTAACGAGACTTATAGACTTATAAGTGTGAGTCCAATCATATATAGTTATTTTTTAATATATATAGTTAAATATATACAGTTTTTTTTCTAACTTTGTCTATTACATTAATTTACAATAAGACTTACTAATTTACAATTAACACGCTATTATAAGACTTAAAATTAACATTTTAGCTTCCTGTCATCGAGGCCGATCGCAGGAGAGCCGTCGCGACCTCTTCGTTTCTGTCCTTCAAAGTGCCGTTTTGGAACCTTGAGGTCCTGGGTGGATCCCCGGATTGGACAGTTACTGGCTTTTTATGATAAATAAATTTTGAAAAAGTGCCCCGTAGTTTGCAATAGATTCGCCTCTTATGAAATAATACTAAAAACATGTCTAGCGAAACGTAGGCGCTTAAGACACCGCTGCTTCCCCCTTCGAGGATATATAGGCGAAACTATTTGTTATGTTGTATTTAAAAATAAAATGTAAGAAATTGCGGGCGAATCACTCAAGACCGCTAGACTAATGCTTCACCTCCGTGGTGATGGATGATCATGAGGATGTATCAAATATAGCGTATTTTACTCAGGTATAATGTAATTAGCTCTAAGCTCGTGAAAGAATTGTTTGAATCGGTTAAGCCTTCAGCTGTAGTTTTACAAGAATCCATTATAAACAAATAAATAAACGTAATACTATAACTGTAATTCACAGAAATTAAAAGATAAAAAGCTTTTATTCTTCTACAAAAATCTAACATCTTCGCTTATGTAATTAACTATTGAAATTTACACTATAATGTATCGCCTCTCCGGCATAGACCTCTAAATCTTTCCACTCTACTCTTTCTCTTGCCTTCCTCATCCAGTCAGGTCCGATTATCTTAGAGAATATGTACCTCCATCTTTTCCACTTGGTTTTCTTTGTCCGTCCAGAGGTATCCACTCTGTAACCTTTTTTTTCCATCTTTCGTTATTTAGTCTGCAGACATGGCCTGCCTATGTCCATTTCATTAGTCTTATCCTTTGTGATACATCTGGTGCTTTCGTTCTGTTTCTTATTGTTTTAATTACTTACTTTGTCTGAAGTTTTTCTATTCAAATTGCAATTTTCTCTTCGTCTTTTCTCCTAAGCGTCTAGCCATGCCTGGCTACCTTATGTTAAACACAGTAATAGTTTACATATGGCACTGCAGTCTTTTTTGTAGATATTAATGTCCTCTATCCCTTCAAGAGTCGATATCATTATAACAATGAAATTTCTATTGTGTCTGGCCGTGTGACCTTTGATGCATTACACTCGTAATACCTGCATCAGTTCGCTCTATTATCAATAATTTCCGCATCGTAAGCGATTTAAGGATTTTTCGGCGATACAATTGCATTATGTAAACATGAAAATGTATTTACTTTGACATAACTTTACAAGTCAGACATATGGTATTGTTGACGTTTTTGCAGGCATTGACGTCTTTTATAAAAAAAGGCGCTACATCACTTTGCTCTATGTCAATAGTTTTCGTAGCGTACGCGATATAAGGAATTTTTGCACACCTTGTGTTACATTAACGAAGTTTTCATACGTTTCCCTGAATTTGTGCAATTCTCCTATGTCCTATGACCATCAGGGATAATGTAGGATTCTAATGGTAAAAGAATTTTCCAAATCGGTTAAGTAGTTTCGGAGCCTATTCATGACAAACAAACAAATCTTTCCTCTTTATAATATTATTATATTTAATTATATAAAACTATGTAGGATTTATTTAACTAACGATCTATATACAAAATAATGATGCATAAGAAAACTATGTCATTACAAAAAATACATCAATTTACATGCACATACCCCCGCACTATCCCCTGTGTCGCGTGCGGCACGGACACACACAATAACACAACACAACATGCAAGAACAGACAAACATTTCTGCTCATTTGTTCTACATCTTGATTTACACAGAGCTATGTGCGGATGGCCGTGGGGTACCGGCTTAGAATAGTACCCCCCCAACTCTACCCGTGGGTGCGTAAAAATCTGCTAACGGATAACAATCGGAAGGTGGGCAGCAGCACCTTCCCAGTATTAAAACCCCAAAACTGCGCTCGCCAACCCGCCTGCCAAGCGTGGCGAGTATTGGCAAAATCCCCCCTATGGATTTGATAAAAAGAACCAGTCCCCGGCAGCCCCGCTATTCCTGGCTACGGTAGCGGCCACGGTAACGGTGGGGCAGGGGGTACTAAGAATCCCCGGCAGACGCCCGGCTACCACCCCCAATGACGACGACTGGCCCTGGTGACACACAACATACGCACAATGAGGACAGACGAGAAGATATATGAGCTGGAAGAAGAAATGAGTAAGTTACACTGGGACATTGTGGGGTTATCTGAAGTCCGTAGAGCGGGTGAGGACACGATAACCCTAAAATCAGGTAACCTACTCTACTACCGGGAGGGCGACCAACAGTCCCAAGGTGGTGTCGGGTTTCTCGTCCACAAGTCCATTACTAACAACATAGTTAAGATCGATAGCGTTTCCAATAGGGTCGTATACCTAATACTCAGAGTATCCAAACGATATTCGCTGAAGGTCATTCAGGTATACGCACCGACGAAGTCGCACCCGGATGATGAGGTGGAGGATATGTATGAGGACATTAGTCGGGCCATACATACCTCTGAAACGCACTTTCTAGTTGTTATGGGGGACTTCAACGCGAAGTTGGGTAAGAGAAGCGAGGATGAGTTGAAAGTGGGGCAATTTGGATATGGACAATGGAACCGTAGGGGACAGAGGTTGGCCGACTTCCTGGAGAAAGAGGGACTCTTTATGATGAACTCTTTCTATCAGAAGCCACCTCACAGGAAATGGACCTGGCTGAGTCCCGATGGTTCCACGAGAAATGAGATTGACTTCATTATGACCACCAAAAGGCTTTTCACTTCATTCACTGATGTCTCCGTGATCAACAGGGTTAAAACCGGTAGTGATCACCGAATGGTAAGAGGCACGCTGAATATTAATGTCAAACTGGAGAGGTCTCGTCTGATGAAGTCTACGCTCCGACCCACTCATGCTCGTATTCAAGACCCCGAGAGTTTTCAACTTGAGCTATCCAATCGCTTCTATTGCCTTGAGAACATCGCTTCAGTGGACGAGATCAATAACAGGTTAGTAGAAATTGTCCATACAGTGGGTTCCAAATACTTTAAACCCCACCGTACAGATAGGCCATAGAAACTCTCCAACAATACCCTCAACCTCATGGCTGAACGACGCTCACTGAAACTGCAGTCTTCGGATGATGCTGAAGCATATTGGCTGCTCAATAGACGAATATGGAAGTCCTTGCGACATGACATCCGGATCTTTAATACAAACCGTATTAAAGAGACGATAGAGCGGAAAAAAGGCTCCAAAGTGTTTGCGAGAGACATGTCTATTGGGCAAAGCCAGTTGACGAAGCTGAAGAGAGAAGACGGCAGTGTAGCGTCGACCAAAGCAGAAGTATTAGGAGAGGTAGAGAGCTTCTACGGACAGCTATACACCTCGGTCGCTAAACCTGTTAGCAGCTCGGTCAAAGACCCAAGAGCCAAGCTGACCCGACATTATACCGAAGATATCCCGGACATCATCCTGTACGAGATTAGAATGGCCTTGAAACAGCTTAAAAACAACAAGGCGCCTGGTGACGACGGTATCACATCTGAGCTTCTGAAAGCGGGTGGAACACCGGTACTTAAAGTCATTCAGAAGCTCTTTAATACCGTCTTACTCAAAGGTTCAACGCCAGAACCATGGAACAAAAGCGTGGTGGTGCTGTTCTTCAAGAAAGGTGACAACATTTTACTTAAAAATTACAGACCCATCTCGCTTTTGAGCCATGTTTATAAGCGAATTTCGAAGGTCATAACGAACCGTCTCAGTCGCAGGTTTGATGAATTCCAGCCTCCGGAACAAGCCGGTTTCCGAAAAGGCTATAGTACCATAGATCACATCCACACGCTACGGCAAGTTATACAGAAGACCGAAGAGTATAACTTGCCTCTTTGTTTAGCGTTTGTGGACTATGAGAAAGCCTTTGATTCGATCGAGACGTGGGCAGTGCTTGAGTCTCTCCAGCGGTGCCGTATTGACTATCGGTATATTGAAGTGCTGAAGTGTTTGTACCAAAACGCCTACATTTTCAGTCGTTATATCTCCGAAACTGTTCACCGCTACATTGGAAGACGCCTTCAAGCTTCTGGAATAGCAAGGACTTGGCATCAATATTAACGGCGAATACATCACTCACCTTTGATTTGCCGACGATATTGTAGTCATGGCAGAATCCATGGAAGACCTCAGTACAATGCTCGAAGGCCTCCATCGAGTTTCCCAACGGGTAGGTCTTAAGATGAACATGGATAAGACGAAAATTATGTCTAATGCCCATGTTGTACCTACCCCAATATCAGCTGGGAACTCAGTTCTCGAAGTTGTTGACGAGTACATCTACCTGGGACAGACAGTCAAACTAGGCAGGTCCAACTTCGAGAAAAAGGTCAATCGTCGAATCCAACTCGGCTGGGCAGCGTTCCGGAAACTTCGCGAAGTCTTCTCGTAAAAAATACCTCAGTGCCTCAAGACAAGAGTCTTAGACCAATGTGTGTTACCAGTTATGACTTATGGCACTGAAACGTGGTCTCTTACTATGAGCCTCATAGATAAGCTCAAAGTCGCACAACGAGCTATGGAGAGGGCTATGCTCGGGGTTTCTCTACGTGATCGAATCAGAAATGAGGAGATCCTTAGAAGAACACAGTCACCGACATAGCTCAGAAGATTAGCCAGTTAAAGTGGCAGTGGGCAGGGCACATAGCACGCAGAACAGATGGCCGATGGGGCCGAAAAGTTCTGGAGTGGAGACCACAGACCGGCAAGCGCAGCGTAGGTCGTCCACCGACACGGTGGACAGACGACTAGAAGAAGGTCGCAGTACGACGTTGGATGCAGGCCGCTTCCAACCGGTCCTTTTGGAAAATCATGGGGGAGGCATATGTTCAGCAGTGGACTTCCTACGGCTGAGATGATGATGATGATGATGTGCGGATAACAATCAGTATTGTAATGCCAGTAGTGTTCCCTTATGTATTCGAGCTATTCGAGCCATATAGAACCACGGGCTAAATAATAACAATTCTAGTCTGAAATAGTGTAATGTATTTCACCAGATTAGGGCAAGCTACAATAAGCAGTGAAGCTTTTAATTAATATATCCGTATTCTTCTCAAATCTTCGCATCGTGTTTTGAACATTTCATCACCAAACGGCAGATGATCGCTTACAGTTTGCTCCGAAGCACTGTGAACAACAATATATAGGGTGTTTGGTAGAGGGTCCGACAAACCAAATGAGTGTGTTCGGGGGCCCACTTGGAGAATACAAGTTGGCCGAAAAAAATCTCCAACCCTCCAATTTTTTTTTTTTTTTTTGGGAAAATTCCCTTTACTCCGAAATTGTACCTATTTACCACCATAACATCTGTAAAATCTGTTTAGACCAAATTCAACTAAAAACATCCGGTCTAAAACAGATTTTACAAATATTATGTTGGTAAATAGGTACAATTTCGGAGAAATGGGAAAATTCCCAAAAAAAGTTACTAAAAAATGGGGGATTTTTTTGGCTAACTTGTATTCTTCAATTGGGCCCCCGAACACGCTCATTTGGTTTGTCGGACCCTCTACCAAACACTCTGTATTATTAATGCGACGCAACGAACACAATTCTTACAGTGATGCTTGAAACCTGTCTCTATCACTGCAGTGCTGTTTAGAGCTTTGCATTGCAAATACCTTTAGAGCACGGCGCTATTTAAAAGCATTATAGAGACACTATAATGACATTCGCTCAGTAATTAACCTCGCTAATCTTAACTAGTTTAGGAGCAGAATATATATCATATGTAGATATTTTGCGCACACGATTATTTCATGGAAATTTTGACGTGTAATAATGGTGAATTGTTCTCCGTTACGTGTTCGTAACGATGCACGTGTAGAAACTCATAAAACGTTGTTTTCGTGCTTTGCTCGTCATGCGCCGTATAAAGTCTGAGTACTACACCCACCGCTCTACTGGGACCGTGAGCACTGCACCCACCGCTCTACTGCGACCGTGAGCACTGCACCCACCGCTCTGCTGGGACCGTGAGCACTGCACCCACCGCTCTACCCGGACCGTGAGCACTGCATCCACCGCTCTACTGGGCCCGTGAGTACTGCACCCACCGCTCTACTGGGACCGTGAGCACTGCATCCACCGCTCTACTGGGCCCGTGAGCACTGCATCCACCGCTCTACTGGGCCCGTGAGCACTGCACCCACCGCTCTACTGGGACCGTCAACACTGCACCCACCGCTCTACTGCGACCGTGAGCACTGCATCCACCGCTCTACTGGGCCCGTGAGCACTGCATCCACCGCTCTACTGGGCCCGTGAGTACTGCACCCACCGCTCTACTGGGACCGTGAGCACTGCACCCACCGCTCTACTGCGACCGTGAGCACTGCATCCACCGCTCTACTGGGCCCGTGAGCACTGCATCCACCGCTCTACTGGGCCCGTGAGTACTGCACCCACCGCTCTACAGGGACCGTGAGCACTGCACCCACCGCGCTACTGCGACCGTGAGCACTGCATCCACCGCTCTACTGGGCCCGTGAGCACTGCATCCACCGCTCTACTGGGCCCGTGAGCACTGCACACACCGCTCTACTGGGACCGTGAACACTGCACCCGCCGCTCTACCGGGACCGTGACTTGATGACAGGATTACCTATGTGACTGTGACTTGGCTGATATCATAAATAAAGTTTTCCCTAGATGCAATTATACATATTTACACAAATATCTTGAGAATGTACATTATTCCCTTTATAAAGAGAAATACATACTTGCAAATAGACCAATATCAAACTTACATTCGCTATGCACTCAACACCGTGACACTGAAACAAAGAAATACGTTTTTGACAAGTCCATGGGTCGTACACAATACACTTAAGTAAATTAGAAATTCATTTTGGAATGCTTGATACTAACATTGGAATTACACATGGGTCCAGTGCACTGGAAATAAATATCAATCATTAATAATAAAATGTCATATTTATTATCAATAAGGTTTTAGGAAAAGCATGTGCTGGAGGAAGATCAGGAGGTGAATTACCGCTAACGCATTTGTTATGGAATAAAGTATTTTATTACAAAAAAAACATTATCTGACTTCTAGACTATCTAATACCTTTAAACGAGCAATTCTTGTATATATGAATCTCGGAAACACCTCCAACGATTTTCAAGCAATTTAGAATGCTGAGCCAAAGCTCGGTTATCCAGCAGGGCTAGCACGGGTAGTGGACTATTTCTCCCCGTGGAGAGGAAAGAAATCTTTTCCACCGTCATTTTTATCTCGCTTGCGAGCACGGCAACGCCAGAGGATAGTTTATCCACGTGGATAGACGGCGGGAGTAGCGTTTCCTATGGTTTGTACTTCGTAGGTGCCATTAAAAGCAAATGTAACAAAAGTCTCTGAGTAGCGTGTGCTATACATACGTAGTATCCTATTTCGTTTCCGACTCATTATGTGGGGACATATTGTAGAGTAAAAACAAATAATAATTATTTAAAGTTGTTTAAGGATATCATGCTTCTCAGAACCGACATCACGGAAATACGCTCCAAATTGAACATCTTGGAGCAAACCGTTGAAAAACTCAAAGTAGAGTTAACTGAATTGCGCAATAAAATCGCTGCGCCGACAATTTCGCCGCTGTCCGTACAAAACATCAATATGCGTCGACGCGGCGAAAATCCGAATTGCAAAATCAGCATGTTAGCGACATCGACATCTGACTCCGATACATCGCCGCGGGTTGATAACAGTGGTATTTCTGCTGTCGAAGCCAGCCCTAATAAGTCCGGGACATCAGCTTCATCCAGCTGAGGCATCCTTACCCGTCCGCCAGCGCCAGAAAACTTTCGCGCAAGTAGCGCGACAGACACATGCGTCGTTCACTGAACGGAATCCCATGTGTACCGTAATAAGCACAAAAACGGTGGATAAGGAAGGCTTCATCCTTGTCGAGAAGAAGAAACGACGACCTCGACCAGCCCGGAACCGCGGCACTGTTCCTGCTGCAGCCACAACCATCCGTGCTGTTGAGGCTGTGTCAGCAGTATACCTCTCCCGACCAGTATACCTTTCACAAAGACACGTCGGGAGATGACATTGTGCATTACATCAGAAAGAAATGGAATGACCGTAATATCCAGACTCAGGCCTTACCCGAGGTAACATTAATGCGCCTGGATTCGAAAAGAGAAACGAACTTCAAGTCGTACGTGCTCCGGTTTCCAGCGAAGTTTAAAGAGACGTTCCTGGCACCGGACTTCTGGCCTGAAGGTATCGTTTTTCGACGGTACAGGGAGCCTAGACCGAATAAAATAAATCCTGAAAAGACTGTACGCAAGTTAAGCAACCCTTTATTATATGTATGATATATGTTAGTCTGTAAGGTATATGTTTTGTATATGGGCCGCTGGTATTTTTATGTTGTGTAATTGTACTATTGCCTGAAATAAAGATTATTATTATTATCTGGATAATCGAAGGGGTTATATATATAGATAAGACATCATGACATCTCGGATATACCTCCGGTGTAATCTTCTTTCCATTGTTTCCATTTCCCGCGACAAAATATAATTATTATAATATGCGCGAGACGTTTTTAAAAAGAAATAAACTTTAATCCACCACCTTCAAAGAAGGTGATAACCTTTCTCCGTGTTATTTCAATCGGAGAGAATTACATCCACGTTTCGACGAGTCCGTGCTCTATAGCGGGAGTAGCTGGACATATTGTCTACGAGATACGTCAAAAGGAAACATGTTATCTCTTTCCCCGGTTGCCGTGCTCTGTAAGGTGGAGAAGACAATTATTTCCACTGACAGGTCAGGTGGATAAAAGCGGTTGAAAGACTATTTCTCTTCACCCCGTGCTAGCCCTGCTACTACACTAGGCACCTACCTATATGTACAATCTCTTAAACTCAACATTAGAAAATATGGAATGTCTTCATCAAAACTTTTGCTGCAAAACGTAACCACAACTTAAATGTAATCTGTGTATATTTTAATGTTATTGTTCAATATTGTTAAAAAATCGCCGAGTTACTTTCGTTAAAATTGTATATAGTATCTCCTCTAAATAAAAAGAGAATCAAATACAGTTCATAATTGGCGGAGCTATCACGTAACAAAGGTACACAAAACATTCAGTAGATTTGAGAACTTCCTACTTTCTTAAGTCGAAAAACAAAAAACGATATAAAAAAATATTTAGTGATATTTCCGCTGAAAAAAAAACCATGATTTTGGCCTATTTGGGGGTGTGCACCACCTCCCTCGAGACATCCTCAGCACTGTCGCTGTGAGGCACTGTTGGTCTAGCGCTCGTCACTAAATATTTTTTAATATCGTTTTTTGATAATGGATTTCCGCAAAGTAACGCCTGAATCAATACATTTTCTTAAGTCGGTTAAAACACTTAAATAAGTAAATAGTGTTACAGGCGAAACATGCAATATCTTTATAATAAATACAGGGTGTATGGTAGAGGGACCGACAAACCAAATGAGCGTGTTCGGGGGCCCACTTGAAGAATACAAGTTGGCCAAAAAAAAATCCTCGACACCTCAATTTTTTTTAATTGTTTTTGTGAATTTTCTCGTTTTCTTCAATATTGTACCTATTTACCACCACATTTGTAAAGTATATTTTAGACCGGATGTTTTTAGTTTTTACAAATTTTACAAATGTTATGGTGGTAAATAGGTACAATTTCGGAGAAAAAGTGAAAAATCACAAAAAAAAAGTTAAACAAATTGGGGGGTCGGGGATTTTTTTTGGCCAACTTGTATTCTCCAAGTGGTCCCCCGAACACGCTCATTTGGTTTGTCGGTCCCTCTACCAAACAGCCTATATAGTTTCTTACATTCTTGAATAGAGGATTATCGAGAACTATGACCCTATGCTGATTAAAGGTATTCTCCTAATTAAGCTTCCAGAGAATGATCCATATATTAAACATGATTGTCAATAAAAATATAGATATTCTCGCTACAGCACAGAAATATCCGCTTTTGCAAGTGCCGTACTTATTGTTTAGACCTAACATCATATTATTTGTTTAAAATATAATTATATACTTGGAACATCGTATTCAACCTTTCGTCGACTGTACAACTACGAATAGTAAAGTTTTTCGTGTACATCTCCAGGAACGAAGACTTAATAGAAAGACTGGTAGTCCAAGGTCAGATAGCAGGAAAGAGAGGTAGAGGCAGGTGTTCTACACGCTGGACGGATCTTATCAAAACGGCAACTAAGACTTCCATGACAGAGTGTTCTCGAAATGCGACGAACCGAGTACAATGGAAAGAAATCGCAAAATCTGTAATCACCACCTCTGGGAGGACTGTTGACGTTGAAGACCTGCCTTGTGCCACCATCTTACCAACCACAACCGCTCTGCCAAGAGTGCCCGACTAAGAATATTCAACCCGAACATTATCGCGCTGTTGGCAAATACTTTTGTACAGGTTCTGTTGTTCTTACGTACGACTGTTTTAAACATAAACCGGATGTATTTAATGGAGAAGCTTCTTTCGATTTGAAAGTTTACATATCTACGTCCTTAAGGAGTTGAATCGAATTTACTTCCTGCATTTCGGCTTAAATAGAAGCTTTAATGAAGCTTAACAAGGTCTAAATTAAACTTAGATCACACAACTTGTTGGGAGAGCATACCTAGCCGTGTTTATTTGCGCGATTTCATCAAAAACGGTTTAATCATGAGCACGGAAGAACTCAAGTGAATGGTTAAACTAATTTATTAATGTTACGAGTTCACAAGGTACCTTTTATTTGTTGATTTATATCGATAGATAGGTACCTAACTATTTCACTAAACTTTAATTTGTAAAAAATATCACAGAAAATAAACTGGACAAACGTGAGTGGCACGCGCGTGCCGAGGGTTCCTTGTTTTCTTGCATTATTATAAGAGTATTATGTGAGTACCCTTAGTTTACTTATACTTGTTGTTATACTTTATAGATAATTACACCAATCTTGACGGTTGTATGTAAACCTGTTTTTATGATAAAACAAAAAAAACATCGTCGAAAAAACGTGTCTTGTAAATCTGCTACAAACCAATCTGTGAAAACTCCTACCGGCTTTCTGTTATGGTTCGAAAGACAGAGCTCTATTAAATTAAGAGAGATAGTCAGACAAACGAACAGGGTAGGCGCAGTAAGAGGGTCCCGTAGTACCATGGGTAAACGAGTTCTAGAGTGGAGACCGCGTCTCGGCAAACGTAGTGTAGGACGTCCTGAGGCACGGTGGAGTGACGATCTGCGCAAGACGGCTGGCAAAAACTGGATGCGAGAAGCCCAAGATAGACCTAAGTGGCGTGCAATTGGAGAGGCCTATGTCCAGCAGTGGACTGCTACAGGCTGATGATGATGTAGTACCATGAGGGAATCCTAAAAAAAGCCGAACGTGTTCAGTTGTAGTACAGTGTAAAAATATGGATATAGGCTGTGGTTACATTATTCTTTCAGAGCTTTTCGGAATATTACATTTAACCCTGTGTTTATGTGATCGTAGACATAAACTCGTGCCATTCTCGTGGGTAACTCACGGCATACAATACAAGGTGTCGGTGCGCTGCTACCATAAAAAAAGATCTAAAATATTCCCCAAGGCTTTAAGAATATGTGATCTGTAAGGCGATCCTTAAACAGTCTAATACGTTCTCACTGCTGGCTGGGATGCAGCCCTTCTTGTCGGAAAGAGAAGTGGGGATTGTCCACCACGCGGGCTTGGTGCTGACACGGCCTGACTACAGATGTACAGACACAGAGCCGTGAGGAGCGCGGTGCAGTGCAGCACACAACTTCGAGTCCTCAAGTTGTGGACCGCACGCCAGTTGTATCGGACAGGCGTGATATTTACCATCAGGTGGACGTGTCCGTCTCCTCACTCCATCTCATACAAGAACACGCGGGTGCAGTTGTACACTTCAGCCGCGTATTCTCATTTCTCTTTATTCATCTCTACATATATATTTGTATGCACAAATAATAATTATTGTATACTTACAGAAGACATACATCTTATCCCTCTGCACTGTAATCCAAAAAGGTAAATATAGTTAGCACATGGTATGTAATATTAAAGTACGAAATTTTGTGAGTGCGTGGCACAGTATAAGTAATAGTAGAGCTAAGGTACAAAATCAAATGTCTCTAGGTATACACATGTCTAATAGAACAAGAAAACCCGTATTATATATAATATGTTCTTAAAGCGAACTAAGGGACAAAATGGCAACATGATTACCGGCTACTAAGGTGTAGTGCAGTTTCTATACCAACGTACAATAACTAATAGTAATTAAACGAATTAAACAAACAAAATGCTATTGAGTTACCGTCGCTGTACAGTTCACTCCGCCGCACTGGAAAACAAACATATTAAAGACTATAAATCACAATGAACTTGAGTTTATTTTATTGCACATATTGTAAAGTAGAATAGTTATTCCACTAATATTATAAATGTGAAAGTTTAGATGGATGGATGGATGGATGTTTGTTGCTCTTTCACGCTCAAACGGCTAGGCTAATTTTGAAAGTTAAAAAGTTCAAAAAGTTGGTATAGAGATAGATGAGGCTTTGGATTGACACATAGGATACTTTCATCATCATCATCATCCATCACCACGCGGGTGAAACCGCGGATTGCAGCTAGTTTAATATATAGTCAATGTAGTTATTTATATACATATCTGGTTGGACTCTAGAACTCTTTATTGCTTTATTGGGTTTGCCTGTCTGTATGTATGTTTGTCCGTTTCAATGTCCACTCATATTTACTCTACAATATTATTTCTTTGTCAGCAGTTATTTATGAAACTGATGTGGATATCTTCATCGTCACCATTAGCCTACACCGACACACTGCTGTACTCTGCACTACACAGGTCATGTCGCCTGATCCTGCTGTTCCCGCTCACATTTGACCTGCCAAGCGATTCTCTAAGAGCAAAAATCGTTGCATCTTTGATATTCGTGAAACAAATGAAGAAACGACAGGAAGCTTTGAAAAAACAACCTTACCTATGTACGAGGGCATATCTCATAAAGTATTTGACATCCGTGAGCTCGTCGTTCAAATGAGAATCGCACGGCAGCACTTTAACGATGTCGTCCCCCCAACTGGCAGGCGACATACTGTCAGACCTGTGCTCCTCGTATGTAAATAAAACCTATATAGTCTACTGTTTAAGGCAGTAACTGTACGGTACGTATTTACTGTGACGGCACTAATATTGACGACCACCCTTCACCTCGCCGAAGCAGAACTTTCGGGCCTAATTTTTTATCTCATGAAACATAACCTTAAAAGCTTCTGAGCTTTTAATAAAGAGATAAGCTTCCTAATATTTTATGTAACGAAGTTTCTACTACTGTCTCTTATCACGATATTTTCGCTCAACTCCTCAATTGCTACTCGAGGTTAAGTGGTCATTAGGCAGAGAACGTCTTTAATTGGGCTAAAAAAATGGTTAAGACTTTACTTTACTTTAATGATGAGTTAGTACTGGATACAATATGATTCAAAATTAGGCCAAATGCTGGGATGGAATCCACGGGCCTTCTTCTCATAGCCAGAGAGGAGCCACAATCCAATGCAGGCCCATTGCGGTTTAAGTGAACTCCTTTTATGTGAAATATAAATTCGTTGTGAACTGTTTAGGATTAATTGGTTATTACCAGAAAGTTGCGGATATAAAGTTATTTTATGCGCTGGCTGTCGAAACTCTAGGTCCGTGGTCATTAGACACAAAAAAGTTTTATAAAGAAATATCTAAAAGACTGGTCCTTGCCTCAGGGGATCTAAGAGCAAGTGTGTACTTTGCCCAAAGGTTGAGCCTGACAATTCAACGAGACAATGCGGTCAGTGTTCTAGGAACCCTTCCAAGCACTGGTGATTTAGACAGTGTTTTTGTTTTGTAAAATTAATTTCATATATTGTATTTTTATTTTTAAACTTTAATTAAGCTAAGACTTATAAATAACTTTTACGGTTATAGACATTTATTTCTCAAAAAAGAATGAAATTCACTTACATAGAGAAATACAGGATACTTAATTAACTGTAAGTCTTACCAAATAAGTATTAGCTAATAAGTAGGTACTGAACGGACATTATGTGCTGTTAGTATAGGTACTGAATTTGATACTTAGTAAAATACGAGCTAGTCTATTCACACTACAGCTGGTAGGTTGGTTGATGCTTATTTGGTCATTTCAAATACGTACACAATACACATGTTACACATGTTAGTTTCATACACGAATTACTTAGAATTAACTACATCATACATATTGATTTATCACAATGAAGGTAGGCGAAAAACTAACAACTCGTTCAACAAAATAACACTACCAGTTTGACTAACTGATCGAACTTTTATATGAATAAACTGAATAAAATGTTGATCAATTATAAAACCGAGGTGCGCAATTCATGCTGTAAACTTGTTCCGTGAGATGCGGACACATAGACAGGAGAGCACGCTGATGGATGAATATTTCTAAAATGATTACGTTGCCTATACAAATACGTTTAGAATACTATTATTATTGAATCCATTTGGGTAGAAGCGAAATATTGACGATACAGACTTTTAATAAAAATGTTGTGTGCAGCCTCGACGGCCTCGTTACAATGTTATCATAGTTATTGATTAATAAGTACACACAGACAGGTCAACATATCGCTTGCAAAATTAAATGAGTTTTCACATACGTTTATACAACACAACGGGTACACACAATATTAGCAGGTCGGAGAAACGTTGATTCGTCCATTATACACAATTAGCTGCAATCCGCGGTTTCACCCGCGTGGTGTTGGATGATGATGATGATAATGAAAAGTATCCTATGTGTCAATCCAGCGCCTTATCTACCTTCATACCAACTTTCATCAAAATTGGCCTAGCCGTTTGAGCGTGAAAGAGCAACAAACATCCATGCATCCATTCATCCATCCATCCATCCATCCATCCATCCATCCATCCATCTAAACTTTCACATTTTATAATATTAGTGGGATTAGTAGGAAGTAGGATTTCAAACTATTCTGCATTTTGACAATTAATAACGTACGACGCGTTCAAATAAAAGTATGTAATATTATTGTTTATTGCTATTTGATACAGTCATAGTCATCATAGTCATAATCAGCCCATTTTGTTCCCACTGCTGGGACTCGAGCATTCCTCTAAGAGATAAGAGTTGGGCCATGATCAACCACGCGGGCCAAATGCGACTTGGTGGATAGGTTAGTGGCCAATCCATGTCGGAGTTTTCAAGCCGCCCGAAGGCCTTCGACATAGCCTAACGACTGTTGTCCTAAGACAAACAATCGGGACTGACGTGAACTCCGAAGCAAGGAAGCACTCAATTGAATAATGCCACTAGCGGTCACCCATCCAAGTCCTGACCGCAGCAAGCGTTGCTTAACTTTTTGATCGGTCAAGATCGGCAATCCAAGTAACAAATATCCATCCATACATACAAACTTTTGCGTTTATAATATAAGAAGGATATCTAAATGAATCCCTATTTCCCTTGGTCAAGCCATAACTTAAAAACGACTTTACTGATTTCGATCAAATTTAGCAAGGAGTGATAGATTATATCATGGATCACGTGGGTGAACCCGTGGGGCGTAGCTAGTCAACAATAAAATTAAAATAGATAGGTGAGCCGTGCGGGCCAAACAAAATCTGACTGTTTACAGTTAGAACGTAATATCCCAAACAATGAGGAGCCAAATTGAAATTGTCTGAATTCTGGGAATCTATAGAACCTATATCGGATACATTATGTTGGAAGAGTTAGTTAGTTACCTATAATGTATTTTGTACAATATAATATCAGCTATTTCAACGTGTGAGATGTTACTACAAGACAATAAAGTATTAGTTGAACAACCCGACTACAGTCTAGTTGGCCGCACATCTAAGTGCATAGTACTGCCTATTTTTTAGGGTAAGCTGCACTCGGGTGATTATGTGCCCAGTGACACTCGCGCCATCTAGGCAAATCTAATGATGACGATGACGTATTATATAACACATTCGGTTGCGCCGCGCCGGTGAGCACTTATAGCACGCATAGGAACATTTGGAACGGACATACTTAGCCCCAGCGCACGCCGCTAGAGGCGCGGCGGAGCGCATGCCTTGACTTGCAGACAAGGGTAGCGCTCGGGCCCGCCCGAGTCCGAGTGCACTACTAGAGGAAATGTGCTCCTCGGCGCTTGTGCACTACAGCACTAGGCCCTGGAGCTCAACACACACTCTCCTTTTGGGCAAAAACTGCAGTCGGATAAGAGGTATATTAAGCTACTTTTATATTTTGGAAAAAGGGATAGGGTTCCGCGCTAAATATTGTTATTAACAATAACCAATTATAAATGTAACAGGTACAAACACGTACAGTAAACAAGTACAATTTGCAAAAATAATACCGACTTCCATTATATTATATTCAGTGCAACTCAGTAGTGTAACTCAAAAACCACTGAACCGCATTTGATGAAATTTGAATGGGACCACAGGGGAAGCACCAGCATTCAAACAAAAATTGAAAAATCGAAAAAGAATTTTCAGAATCGCTTCAAATCCAACAACCAACCAACATTAAAAGGTTAGTCCAAAGTTATGAGGTAACAAGCATAAAAAATAAATAAATACAGTCGATTGAATACCTCCTTCTTTTTTGGAAGTCGGTAGAAACCAAGAAATTAAACCGACTTCAACACCAAAAAGTGAGTAATAATTTGTTGAATTCGTATACCAAGCGCACAATATTGTGATAATAGGTAGGTACCTACTTTTGAACTATGTTTGTATTTGGTAAAAAAAATGCTAATCCGTTTTAGTGAACCTTGCTAATTACGTGATCTATTGTCATTCACCGTCAATGAAGATATCTTCAAAATAGGCGAAACATTTTTTAGTTATTGGAGTGTAACTCGAAAACTGCTGGACCGAATGTGATAAAATTGAAATTGGACCACCTCGGAAGTATACTCTACTCTACAAAAAACTTTGAGAATCGGTCCGCAAATGGGGGAGAAATCTGTGATTATACACAAAAAAAAACAGTCGAACATATAACCTCCTCGTTCTTTGATTTTGGTTAATTATAGGTTGTGTTCTTAATATTTTGTTACTTTCCAAAACATTAACTTCAACGTTTCCAAGTGAACTAAGTTTAATATTAATAAGTTGGACCCTGGCTGGCAGTCGGTGGGCGATCAATCATGGCACCCTTTCAGTAGGGGGATCCGGAAACGGAACGCATTAGCTCCGAAAGGCTATTGAAGGTGAGACTGATCGCTTTACAACTCGGAATGCTACCAACCGTAAATATTTTTTTTCTCAAAAATGGTGTGTAATGTTGCCATAACACCTCAAAAAAGTATCCAGTAAATGAACTCTACCGGAGACTTATTTACAACTGTCCAAGAAGCGAGGTTTTAAATTAGGAATCTCCTACTGTCCAGTAACTAAGTATATAGTAGGTCATCCTGTTTAGATCTGCTTAGAAAAAAAACACAGTACCAGACACAGATTAGAGTTTAGCCATTATAACATGGTTATAAGAGAGAGGCTCCAAATATATATCTATCTCATAATTTATGAGAAAGATATATTTTTGGAGCCTTCAACAGCCATTTTATAGTCTGTGACACTCAACGCAACTCAGATAAAGTACCTATGCTCGATGCGTTTTGTAATGTTGTAGTAGTATAGTGTGGGATTTTATGTTTGTATTTAATTGTGGTAATTTCATTTTATAAATCAGGTTGGATTAAAGACCTATTCAAACCTGGGCGTTATTCGCTACCGCGAGCGATAGAGAAATCCGAAAGGGTAAGCGTTAATTTCACTGTTCACACCAAAGCGGATATCTCTACTGCGCGCGGTAGAGATATTCGTTGGCAACGGTTAGCGGGTGGCGGAACTAGTTTCGCCAAACAAGAGCAAATACCGCCTCACTAAGCGGTACCAGTTTCGCTGCAGTTATGGAACTTTATACTATTTACCCATCACGTTCCGCGTGGTATTTTTCGCTACCCACAGCGGTAGCGAATAACGCTCAGGTCTGAATAGGCCTTAAAGCTTTCCATTCTAAAATTAACATGGAGATTCAAAAACAATAATTTACATTTTTTTACTAAAACATTCATGTAATGTAAAAATAGAACAATGTTCAAACTAAACGCACTACAATATGCAATACAACTTTTTAGTAAAAAAACAACGACTGGCGGGATTTCAAATTCAATTGCGACAATTGTGTTTTAATTTACCGCGTGAACATAAATAATCCCAAAAAAATGAGTTCAAGCGAATCTCATTCAGAAAAATTTATGGCAGTCCTCCTAATTTAAAAGCTGAGGCCGAATTAGCAAAAACTTTCTTTCATTTTTCAGAAAAGCATTATACAAGCCTCAACCAGTAAGTAAGCCATCCTGCCCTCGGATGTAACCGTTTCGATTAACTCTTACTTGGCCAGGAAGGCTTACTTATTGGATTCTGCAGTAATGTACTCAAAGTGTTGCTGATAATGTGTAGGCGGTATTTGTACGCACTTGTATGTAATACCTTGTAAGGGTGTATTACTGCTCTAATAATACTCATAATCCAATGTTTTGGTGTGATGTGCACAGTGCGCTCAATACAAAACATCAGTTCTCAGCTGTGGGTGTCCCCGCGACCGGTAGGGGCAAGCGAAGTACTTACCCCCAGATGCACGATTCGCCGTCAAGTCACTTACCGTGTTAAACAGTTGTAGTTTGACATTTGGACAATCATTCAGCTCATAAACTAGGCAACAGTTGATCAGTTGTTTTGCATATATGTAGTCTGATTAATTTATCTATGGTTTTGCACAAGTTTGTTAACAAACGATAACAGGACAAATATCCTATTTCGCGAAATAATAACCTTGTTTTTTAGCCCCACAATAAATAATCATTGTAAGAGTAGATACTGTACTGCATTCATATTTATTTATTTTCATAGATGGCATACGATCACGCATGTCCTCTGAACAAAGATAAGTATGAAATACAATAAAATAATTATTACGTTTTAGTTGTATATTTATTACACGAAAAATATCGAATTGTTTGTACATATCAATTTCAGAGGATAATATATTTTGTTATAGCGTTTATTTTAAGACCGTAATTTTTCAGTTATTAGGTTTTAGTTTTTGAACTTTTTTTATACTAGCTGGTCTACGTCTGCGCAGGATTAGTATTTCGAGTAGCTTATTATCATCTCCAAGGCCATATCTACTTTTATACCAAAATGTCATAAAATATGTACATCATCATCATCATCATCATCATCTCAGCCGTAGGACGTCCACTGCTGAACATATGCCTCCCCCATGATTTTCCAAAAGGACCGGTTGGAAGCGGCCTGCATCCAACGTCGTCCTGCGACCTTTCTCAGGTCGTCTGTCCACCGTGTCGGTGGACGACCTACGCTGCGCTTGCCGGTACGTGGTCTCCACTCCAGAACCTTTCGGCCCCATCGGCCATCTGTTCTGCGTGCTATGTGCCCTGCCCACTGCCACTTCAACTGGCTAATCTTCTGAGCTATGTCGGTGACTTTCGTTCTTCTACGTACATGTACAATATGTACATGGTCAAACGCAATTGCTATAATAGTATTATATGATTAAATTTAAATACTAGTAGGTATATCAATCAGTAATGATTAATAATAAAATACAGGACTTACATACATACAAATACAAAATTAATCACCATGGAAAAAAGCTGTCATTACATTTCATCACTCTTGACGGTCGCCGAGCACGTTTAGTGTATCGAGCTGTCAAATTGACTTGGCTTTTGACTAAGCTATCAGAAACTGACACAAACTTTGACAAATCTATCATCATTACGATCTTGACGTAAGCGGAGATCTTATTATTTTGTCTATATGCATATTACGCTTTTTCACCCGCGTTGGTAATGGATGATGATGATGAAAAGTATCCTATGTGTTAATCCAGCGCCTCATCTACTTCCATACCAAATTTCATCAAAATTGCCCCCGCCGTTTGAGCGTGAAAGTGTAACTAAGATCCACACATCCATACTCACAAACTTTCGCGTTTATAATATTAGTAGGATTTGAAGGCTATTGGAGCGCATCCATTTTTTTCCTTTCTAATTGCATACACAAGCTCTGTCACAAGATTAGTTTTCATGAGCCATACAGCTCCTTCAACGTAGACACCAGTGCTAACGGACATGGGCTCGTCACATATTTCTGCATGTCCTGCCATATGCCATCCCGCCATCTTTAGCTTTGTCAATTATTCTATTTCTCTAATTAGTTTTGTATACAACTCCGCGCCCTCTCTCGTAGCCTCAGTATGTCAAACATGACTGTCTCAAATGACACATGTTAATCTGCGTTTCACTCAGGCAATAAACAATGTAAGCGACCAGTTTCTATTTCCTGAAGCTGAGATCTCCGTCCCCCCAAGCGTCCCGCGTCACATTTAATGTCAATTTATCTGCGCTCAGCCGGGGTGGGAGTTACTAGTGTCAGTCTGTCTGCCAAGATTTCTGTCATGTTCCCAGAAACCGCGAGAAAGACGAGATCACACGCGTGACGACGTCTTGCGGCTGTGATGCAATCTGACACGGAGAAGGTGTCAAATTGAGGTTCCTTTTCATAAAATCTATAAAAAATTTAATGTCTACCGCAATCTTAACAATGTGAAGAATGTGTGAAGTTAGCGGTCTTTTATAACCTGACAAATTTAAGTTGTTCGTAATAAAAGGCTCGTCGATATGGAGATATTACTTATCAAGTAAAATAAAAGCAAAACGACAATGAAACGTTTGGCACTGGTCTGGTCACAAAGAAACAGTCTGAAAATAAAAACGCTGAGGCATTTATGAGCCCAGGAAACATTAAGTATACCAGTGTTACAACTACATAACTCCACAATATTATCGAAAGAGTATACCAATACGATTGGTGGACACAGCAGAGACAGCATCAGCCAAGACCTTTCTAACGCGTTATTCAAAAAACATTAGAAGTGATCGAAATAACCTAAATAATAAAATACAAAAATTTTAATTATTATCAAAAATTGATTTTTTCTTCGCTATCTTTTTGTACTATTTCTCTTCTTCTAGCCAAAGTTGTATCGATTTTTCCGCTACACACTAAATGAGATACATGGTACACATATAGCACACTTGTCTGTCTTATATCCCATCCCGTTAGGTTCCCAGGGGTTTATGTCAGAAGGAAAAGAAGTATGGTTTTGGTATCTTAACCCAACTATTGTAAGTGTAATAAAATTCAATTTGGAGTCGAAAATCTAAAATAAATAAAAAATAGTGGCTAGATGTTTTAAGGTCATCCGATCAGAAAAAATAAACAAATATGATATAAAACAGGCAATACAATATAACAGTACGGAATATGATAAAAGTTAAAACTATGCTGTATTAAAACTTTAGCCATTTTAGATAATAATCCGAAAATATCTGTTTATCGTGCCTACGTGAAAATAAAAAAAACGAGTCGTACCAAACAAAAGGTTAGCCAAAGTTTGAAAATACAGTCGGAATTCTAAAATATTATTAATGTGCAATAAATTGTCGTTAAGTTCGATGTTTTAAGTTAGTTTAGTTAGTTAAGTAAATAGTTACCAATCTACATTATACCTACCTTGTTCTTAAATAAACATGTTTTTTGTTTCTAAAGTATAGCACAAGTATTTTGTTTATTGATATGATCCAACGTGTACCTATCTATAAATGGATCTTTATGGAAACAGCATCAATCGGGAAATTAAATATTTAGAATTTTTGCATATATTAGAAAAACCTCTTGAAGAACACTTAAAAATAATTGTTGGTGACTACTTATGCCTGAAGGGAGACCGTGGTCTCCTTTATTTTACTTATCCTCTAATTTTCACGCAATCTAATCGCACAAAACGGTATTTTTGTTTTTTGATTATACTTAGTATCCACAGCGAGTGACACTCGCAGACTGATTTTGAATTTGACATGTGAAATGCACGTAAAATCTGCTCCCTAGCTCCCTGCTAGGGAGCATGCTATTTCACTTGTTTTTACATTTTGTGCTTCATTCATTTTGACATATTAGGCATCTGGAGACTTATATCTATGAGATGGATCGCAAATAATGTTCGGTTCAGACCGCCCGTCAGACAATATCGGAGATTTCTTCCGACAACTATTATCCTAAAACATGATCAAGAACCTATAGCTTTAATGTGCTATATCGAGCACGAAAGCCCTCGGATGTAAGTGGCACTAGCAGTCCCCCTTCCAAGTTGTACCCACAGTAAGGCTTGATTAACTTTGTTGATCTGTTTAGAATGTCAAGGCTCCGAGTCCAGTATCTAATCGTAAAGCCCGGAGTCATAAAACTGGATTTGGGCAGAATTTAACTGACAAATACAAACAAATCGAATGTAACGATTAATTAATTAATTAATTAACGATAACCCAACATTCATCTAATCGACTTAGCCGGTGCCAGCTTTTAACAACAGCCCTATATTTCGAATAGTCTAGGAGCTGTCGGCTTCTGTCTATTTGTTATTTCTTTCAATTTTAAATAAATTATTCGTCGTTTTTGTCACTTTAATAAATAAAGGTGGAGGAAGTTTGCGTTTAGTGCACGAAATTACAAGAAAAAAAAATGAAAATTTGTTATCCGCCTAACACTACATCACAATTAAATAAAAGCATTTTCTGCATGGCTCCTCGAGTACAACCATTTGCCAGAGGACATTCGAAGTTGCTCAAACATTGAAATATTTAAATTTAATCTAAGAAAACTTTTGATGCAAAAAGCCTATTATAATGTCAACAAATATTGGAGTGACCGTTCTAATTGATTCCTATTTATTAAATTTATAAATGACATTAGGAATTAATTTGATTTAAGATTTATTGTTATTATAATGTTGACATTACTATATGTGTGTGACTGTATTATAATTGTATAACATTTTAATTTGAATATTATAGATACGAATATTGTAAAATAATTAAATAATTAAAGATGATATTATTATATAATACGAATAAATAATTGCATGCTGAATGGCAAAATATAGTGATACTATAAAACCTATATAGGTAACAACAACTTAACTTATATTCGCAATAAACGCTTGATTGATTTAAGAAGCATATCTAGGCGTTTCATTTTAGACACTGACGTAATCAAACTAGTTGAGCCAATTTAAAATTATATTATAAGTAGGTACATATATTAGGGATGTAAGAGGCGAGCCAACATCTTTTGACCCAAGTCAACCTCACCTGCACGCGGTACATCCTGCTGATCGACGAACGAGGCTCTGACAACCGACCGATGGCGGTATACCCATCCCAACAGGCGTCGCTAAATGCAACAGGCCGGTGACGGGCAGCAGCGTCACCGGTGCGAGAAGCTACGCCCTGCGATCGCCAACCCGCCTGCCCAGCGTGGCGATTACGGGCAATATCCTCCAATGCAGGACAACAAAAAGCCACGGCCCCTAGTTCCCGGCGGCCCCGCTATTCCTGGTCATGGTGGCGACCATGGTAACGGCGGGGCGAGGGGTGCTAAGAATCTCCGGGCTACGGAAGGCCACCACAAACAACTGACCCTGGCGACGTATAACGGACGCACGCTAAGGCTTGACTCGCATCTGGCGCAACTCGAGGTGGAACTTGGGAAAATTAGGTGGCACATACTGGGGTTGAGTGAAGTCCGAAGAGAGGGGGAGGACACCTTAACCCTAGAATCGGGCCACCTTATGTACTTCCGAGAGGGAGACCAACAATCCCAAGGTGGCGTTGGGTTTCTGGTAAACAAGTCCCTTTCTGACAACGTTGTGGAAGTGTCCAGTGTGTCGAACAGGGTAGCGTACCTTATTGTGAAGCTCACCGAGAGGTATAGCCTTAAGGTGGTGCAAGTGTACGCACCGACCTCAACACACTCGGACGATGAAGTGGAGGATATGTTCGATGACATATCGAGGGCCCTCCACTTCACTACAAAGACCCAGTACACCGTTGTCATGGGGGACTTTAACGCTAAAGTGGGAGTACAGAATTTCAGCGAATCGGTAGTAGGATGCCATGGCTTTGGAAGCAGAAACCATAGGGGGCAAATGCTCGTCAACTTCCTCGAACGGGAGGGGCTCTTCTTGATGAACTCCTTCTTTAAGAAACAGCCCCAAAGGAAGTGGACGTGGCTAAGCCCCGACACTAGGACTAAAAATGAGATTGACTTCATCATGACGAATAAAAGGCACATATTTAGAGATGTCTCCGTGATCAACAGGTTCAATACCGGTAGCGATCACCGACTTGTCCGAGGCTCTCTGAATATCAACTTCAAGGCGCAACGTGTCCGTCTGATGAAGTCCAGGCTCCGACCAACACTGCTCCAAACCATTGCAGGATCTGAAACATTCCAGTTAAACCTGGAGAACCAATTCGCTGCCGTGGAAACCACCACAGACGTAAACCAGAACCTCGAAAATGTGACTCGGGTCCTCAGGGAAGAAGGTACGAGATTTTGTTACATGCAGCGTAAGGGCAAGAAGTCCAAGCTTTCAGAAGAGACTTTGGGGCTAATGAAGGAACGACGTGAAAACCCACCCATCACTTCGTCAGAAAAGCGGACTCTAAACCGAGAGATCAACAAGAACGTACGACACGACCTCCGGTGCTTCAATACTCTTTCGATCGAAAGAGCGATCGAGCAGAATCGAGGGTCAAAGGTGTTCGTACAATCTCTTGGAAGAAGCCACCTGACGAAGTTGACCACAGCTAGTGGAGAAGTCGTTGCTTCGAAGCCGGCAGTCCTTTCGGAAGTGGAGGAATTCTATGGCCGATTATACGCATCGCATGCATCTCGACCTGATCCCGAAAATGATCCTAGAGCCACGTTAACACGCCATTTCACCGAAGACTTGCCAGAAGTCAGCATTGGCGAAATCGAGATCGCTCTTAGACAGCTTAAAAATGGAAAAGCCCCTGGAGAGGATGGCGTTACAACAGAGCTACTAAAAGCAGGAGGTAAACCCGTACTGAGGGAGCTCCAGAAGCTTTTTAACGCTGTCCTGTTCGAAGGGAGAACTCCAGAGGCGTGGAGTAGGAGTGTGGTCGTCCTGTTCTTTAAAAAAGGAGATAAGACCCTGCTGAAGAACTATCGACCCATATCCCTTCTAAGCCACGTCTATAAGCTGTTTTCAAGAGTGATCACGAACCGTCTTGCGCGTAGACTCGACGAATTCCAACCACCGGAACAGGCTGGGTTTCGGAGCGGATACGGCACCATAGACCACATTCACACAGTGCGGCAGATTATACAGAAGACCGAAGAGTATAATCAGCCCCTGTGTCTAGCATTCGTGGACTATGAGAAGGCCTTTGACTCGGTTGAAATCTGGTCTGTTCTGGAGTCCCTGCAGCGTTGCCAGATAGATTGGCGATACATCCAAGTGATGAGATGTCTTTACGAAACCGCCACCATGTCCGTCCAAGTACAGAATCAGCAAACAAGTCCCATACCGTTGCATCGAGGAGTGAGACAAGGGGACGTTATTTCCCCGAAATTGTTTTCAAATGCAATGGAGGATATGTTCAAGACGCTGAACTGGAAAGGACGTGGCATTAATATCAACGGCGAATACATCTCTCACTTGCGATTTGCTGACGATATCGTCATCGTGGCAGAGACGCTGCAGGACCTGCAACAAATGCTGAATGACCTGGCTGACTCTTCTATACGCATCGGCCTACGGATGAACTTGGACAAAACCAAGGTCATGTTCAACGAACATGTTCTACCGGAACCGATTGCGATACACGGCGCCGTTCTCGAAGTTGTTCAAAAATATGTGTACCTCGGGCAGACATTGCAGTTGGGAAAAAACAACTTTGAGAACGAGGTGAATAGAAGAATTCGGCTGGGCTGGGCAGCGTTTGGGAAACTACGTCGAGTCCTTACTTCGCCGATTCCACAGTGCCTGAAGACGAAAGTCTTCAATCAGTGCGTCCTACCCGTCATGACATACGGAGCCGAAACGTGGACACTGACGGCTCGAATGGTCCACAAGCTCAAAGTCGCTCAGCGGGCTATGGAAAGGGCTATGCTCGGTGTTTCTCTGAGGGATCGCATCAGAAATGAAGTGATCCGTCAGAGAACCAAGGTCATCGACATAGCCCACCGGATCAGCAAGCTGAAGTGGCAGTGGGCTGGCCATATTAGCCGTAGAACCGACAACCGTTGGGGTAAACGAGTTCTAGAGTGGAGACCGCGTCTCGGCAAACGTAGTGTAGGACGTCCTGAGGCACGGTGGAGTGACGATCTGCGCAAGACGGCTGGCAAAAACTGGATGCGAGAAGCCCAAGATAGACCTAAGTGGCGTGCAATTGGAGAGGCCTATGTCCAGCAGTGGACTGCTACAGGCTGATGATGATGATGATGACATATATTCACACTATTTATATTATCATTACTAAGTATGTTATCACGATGTGAGACTACTACACACATCAACATGGTCTAGGGATTTCAATTAAACCTAAATAACTAAAATTCCATTAACTTTTTGTTAAGACACCTACACTTTAAAATAAACCTTGTTTAATAGCCTGTCTAATCGGATAATAAACCTTTAGTTATCTAAAGGTATATCAATAGGTCATATGTAAAAAAAAAACTTGAGGGGTGTCAAGGGACACCCGGATGGAACGAAGTTCCTCATCAGAAAAAATAATGCTAAAAATACAAAACCATGGTAAATATTCCAATAATAGGTTCCGATAATCGCGCGTATAGGGTTACTTCAATAAAACTCCTTTCTGCGTATGGGAAGTGTTCAAAAATGTATATTTCTCAAAATTACATATTACATCCAGTGAATGAAATGCCTCCGCGAGCTAACTTTACCTGAGTCGCCATCTAGTATAAATTTACGGAACAAAATGGCGCCACTTGCTACGATTACAACATCTGGCTTGCTTTCTATAAGAGAGAGAGAGACAGACAGAGAAACATGCGACGCCGCACTTGCTTTCTATAAGAGAGAGAGAGAGACAGACAGCTTACTATAGCAAAAAGTGTCGTGACAACTTTTCGTAAGAATTTTTTCCGTCTAGCCCCCTTTCACAACGCGCGATAAGGAACTTCGTTCCAAAACTTAGAAGTAGAGGAAAAACTCAGACAAAATTTCAATTTTAACTTTATTTTTGAAACATCAAAACCTAAACAAAACAACATTTTTTTTATGAAATTGTTGAAAACTTTAAATTAATAATCCGTGGATCCACCTAAGACTCTCCTGACACATCTGCAGCGGTTCTGCATACTCAAAACAGGGGTGTCAATATCCTGTTGTGGAATAATTGCGTGTCATCTTTACCTATATAATTTAATTACTTAATTTCTTTCAATTTTAAATACCTAAGTCTTTTAAAGGTTTCATAAAGTTAGATATTCATTACCTTCATAACCACGCCAATTCACATACCTACCTACTTGCAATGTGCTATACGTACTAGTACATCAGAATATCGATCTCGCTTGTAACCACCGCCTAGACCTAAACAAGCAACCCCATTTCTCTGCCTGAACCTTTACGAATATATGTATATGCGCAAAGTCTACGCTTGAATGGAATTACAAAATACCCTATTATTTAAAACATTAATGTAATTGATGACAGGCCGGTTGGCGCAGTTGGTAGCACCCCTGCCTTCTGAGCCGCTGGTCCCGGGTTCGATCCCCGGACAGGTCAAACATTTGTGTGCATGAACGTGTCTGTTTGATCTGTGTCTGGGTGTTTATATGTATAAAAGTATTTAATATTATATATAAGTATGTAATATCAGTCATCAGGTTACCATAGTACAGGCTCTGCCTAATTTGGAACCTAAAGACCTTTGTGTGGATGTTGTCTTATATTATATTATATTAATTTGCATAAATTTAGAACTTTTGCTGTATCAACTTGAATAGGTATAAATTTAAAATAATAACCAATACACAACAATAAATAAAGCCAATACGGCTAAATCACGTTCACAGTACGTGATTAGCCTAGGGCTAGTGCAGTTACGTACTACGCGGAGCTGAACGTAGCCGGGGAGTTGTATAGCACACTTATTCAGTCCATGGTAAATCACGAAGGTTATCACTAAAACATGCAGACAATATTCTTACAGATGTTAATTTCCATGAAGAGCCCGAGAAGATTAGAACTAGCTAACGCGACATCAGTGACGGAGCCTGTGTATCGATGATTGATCATCGATACTAACGCATTTCCCACATAAGATCTCATGTGATGGGGACCGCTCCCTATAACGCCCCCTTGCCTTTCTAACAGCTATAAATAAATACGTCGTTTGTCACACCCGGCCGGACAATATGGTGGGTATCTGCGCGCCTCCGGACGTCCAGACACTATTACTTTAATGGACACCATATTTCTGATATACTTATCGCAAGGAAAGCGTAAGGCTGTATAAATGGATATTTACTTTTCAAGGATATGGCGACTGATATGTTGAAAATGTCAACGTAATATATTGTTGCCAATTCAAAAGATCTAAGCCCAGATTTGTAAAGTGACAGCGGTTTGCTTACAATTACTTCAAAACAACATCTCATCTTGTTGTGGATCTAGGTTTGACACGGAGCCCGAGAGCATGTTGAAGTTAATCCGTTTTAACTACATTACAGCAATTGAAACTGTAAAGCGCTTTGCGGATGTCGGGGCAGGTCGGGCCGGTCAACTTCACCGCGAACAAAAGCGCGCGCAAAGGGAATCTTATACTACTAACCTAACGCACATAGAGGGCAGAAAGTCCGCAACGCCGTTAAAATCATGAGGTTGGTTTCAAAACTATAGACATCTAGATATAGTTGCATCAAATGTAATCGCCATAACTTTGTTAGCTGCCACGTCTGACACATTAATATGCCTGTTAAGCGGTTAGAACATCCGAGCTGGTGTTCCACTGACAACTTTGATGATATATGTTATTATTGCCGTTGCACCACCCACGTGTTCTACTAAAGGTTAGCTGTCAACAGTCAGTCGCCAGCAACAACGTTTGAAACCGATAACTAAGACGCGTGAAACTTCCAGAAATATTACAAGTTCCACCGGAAAGTATATGTTCTTAATACTCTGAGACGGTTATTTGAGGGTCGTAACAATAAACCATCGATTGATTAACTGTTTGACCAAACATGAAGTTTCGTTTTCACAATCTTGAATCAGCGAGTGTATAGAAGAGCATGGCTTATTTTCGAACGTAGATTTTGATTGTGTCTCGTGTATTTACAACAAAAATATTCTTGCAGCAGAGTGCAAGCGTGGACGCAACATGGTCATGAAACCGGTCGACTTCTTCCTAACTAAACTAAAATTTCGTTATTTAATCTGTCCGACTCAGCAAGACTCGTTCGAGTTAAGTTTCATTCATAAATCTATTGTTATTTTTTGCGCTGATGCGGACGGGTTAAAACAAATTATAATACAGTGAACAATCTACGACCATGCTTTGTTACAACGTTAGTTCTTGATTCCATAGAAAGATGAATTTCTGACAAACTAAAAAATTATATTAATATTAATAGTTTTAGCTGTACAACTGTACGAGTCCAAACTCCTAGAAAAGAAAACCAAAACTTTCACGTTTAGGCCGTTTTTTTGGTATTAATAAAAAAAGATTCCGACGAATTGAAAAACTCCTACGTTTTTTGAACTCCGTTAGAAAAAACATACCGATCGGATTTTATTATATGGAAAGTATGAACAAAGTTTCACCTAACAAAGATTATAAGATGGTCAAATCAGGATAAAAACGCCTTAGTAGCTACACATATTAGAGAACTGTTTCACTATTGATATTTGGAAGTCGGACTCCAACATCTAGCAACATATGATATACTAGCTGCGCCCCGCGGTTTCACCCGCGTGGTGATGGATGATGATGATGATGATGATGAAAAGTATCCTATGTGTTAATCCAGCGCCTCATCTACCCCCATACCAAATTTCATCAACATTAGCCCCCCCGTTTGTGCGTGAAAGAGTAACAAACATCCATACATCCATACATACAAACTTTCACGTTTATAATATTAATAGGATAACATTCAGGGTTGGCAGTCAGGAACCCATCCGGTGACGCTGTAAATGCCGGTAGAGGCAAACTGCATTTAGCTCGTTCGAAAAAAAATAGTCTGGAATTTATTGAAATTGTAACAAACCTACGTCAACAGATAAAATGAACACATCCTTACTTGAAAACTATTCCTATACAATCCTATATTTGTACGAGACGAGACTAGATCTGAAAAGGTTTCTGAAAGTTTATTACTTCACAAACTTCTAAGTAGAAAGTTGGTAGAAGTTTCAGTGTATTGAGAATTCGAATACAATTAACTTAAACAGATATCGACCTACTTAGTAAATAATATTAATTATAATAGGTACACTTCCACAAACCTAAATGCCACAACAATAAGCACAGAATTGATTACATGTTTAATAATTTGTTATTACACTAATTGAATGTAGGGCTCTTAAAGTCATAAAACTCATTAAAATAATCATTACTTATGCGTTGTACTATTAAAATATATTATTTTAAGAAACAGCGCTCGGTTGTTGGACCCCAACACACACTTTTAATTTTTTAACGCATTAAATGTAAACCGAACGTGAGAAAAATTACACATCCTCGGACCCGATTCAAATCTGCGTCTTCCAATAATCTGTCTCAGACGCCATGACCACTAGGGCGCAGGTGATCCATGCGAGCATCGAACTTAACTCTCTAGTTGATTTTAACCGTCATATGGAGGCGGGAATTGTAAAGTTTGGTCTCGCTAAGCAAGCCTTAGTGCTTTAAAATCGTAATATTGTATAATAAAATAATACACTCAATTTTCATAAGATAACTGAATCCAATAATCTACAGACTAACGCATGTAATATCTTTTTAAAATTGTGCTAAACTTATGCTATGTTATCGTAAATGTATTATGAAACATTTTAGCATACTAAGGGAATTAAAGAAGGCGCCAACGCTTATCTACCGACTTCCAAAAAGGAGGAGGTACTCAAATTGACTGTATTTTTTTTACCTCATAACTTTCGATTGGGTGAACCGATTCTTAAAATTATTTTTTCTTTAAAAGCTGGTGCTTTCCGTGTGTTCCCATTTAAATTTAAATTTCATCGAATTCGGTTCAGTAGTTTTTGAGTTATACTCCAATAACTGAATAGAATGAAGTCGGTATTAAATTTTTCAACTTGTACTTATTTGTACTTTCATTATACATTGTTTTTTAAGTAAAGTTAAAGAGTTTATTTTTCTATTCCCTTGTAATATTGTTGGAGAACCGAGCAGACTTGCCAAAAGCATATTAGAATATAAAAATACTAAAATATCCTAGATATAATATATTCGTACAGACCGGTCTCCTAAAGCACCCGCTCACAAGTTCTGACGGTACTCTTAGAAATAGTTGTCAGAATATGCTTATTTAAACTAGCTTTTTTTCCTAACTTTGAAATGTACTTACTTCAGCAGAACAAATATCAGACTCGCACTGTAAAATAAAAATGTACGTATTAACACGTTAAATTTCTACAAATTATTGAGATACAAAGAAATATGTTCATAATTGGATTAGCCCTAATAATTACTTTAGTTTCTTATTATGGCATCAAGTGACGAGAAGTGTGCACGGATCTCGGAAGGCAGTGGATATGGTATGTGGGCGGGCCGGCACGCATCAACTTGTTCTACTGAGATTGTTAGGTTATTACTACCCCTACTACGAGAATCTGTCGCAACGCAACTCACTGTAGTACGATGCCTGAGCGTTTTGTGACAATGGTACGGTATACTAATTACTCGAAGTCCATTGCAGCTGCAACTGGAACTGTTCACAATGCTACCAGCAAATATTGATCACAACTACCACAATAGATAGATAGATAGATAAATAAATAACTTTTTACTGTCCAGCAAGTATACCTTTAATTAAGCATATATACCTTTAATTTATAATTGTTAATGTTGTTGTACGATGGGTGGTCTTATCGCTGATAAGAGATCTCTCCCAGACAACCTTTGGGATGGAGAGGAATTATGATAGACAGCGGTGTATTGAAATACATCGCCATCAATATGCTGTGCGGATAAAACAAATCCATTTTTAACATTTGATAAGCTAGAGTTTGACTATTATCTCACGTGATAGTGAGTGATGATGCAGTTGAAAGTGGTATCGCACTAGATCTAGAATAGAAACTGGTCCTCGAGGACAGCTGCCGGAATACTGTTCGGTGCTTAGCGACCCATTTTCAAACTTGAGGGTGGTAGCTAGTCAGGCGGACACCAGAAGTGCCCTACCGCCGTGCTGTGGGTTGCATAACGATGTTACCGAAAGCTGTACCCCGAGGTGGGAATCGATCCCGTGACCGTATGACCGACGGCCGACCCTTGCTACTCCCTGGACTAACATCGCTTCAAAGGCATCCCCACTGCCTTCTTCCCCTCCCTTCCCCCTTCATTCTAAAGTCCGTCGGTAACTTGCACCGCATCTGGTCATAATAACACGTATAGGTCACTACAGAGTTTACTAATGGTGCAGCACTGCGTCCGTCACCCTGAGCCACTCGCAGATCGTGAGATTGGTATAAAACATAATGTGTTATAGAATTCAAAATGCAAACGAATTGACGACAGAGTTTCGAGGTGGTAGTCGGGCACTGTGTTGTAGTTGTAACTTACGGATGCAGTACATTGGAGGGTGCCGAACAACTGAAACAATATTTATTAATTAAGTACCTTCAAGTTATTAGGAGTGATCTGTAAGACAGGCCTACACAGAATAAATGTTTTGATTTGATTTGGAGACGGTACAAACACGAGCCCCATCTGGTTTTAAGTGATACCCTCTGCCTAGAACAGATCAATTTCGCGACAAATACACTGCACTGCGTCCGTCACCCTGAGATATTAAGTTGTAAATAATGTGCCTGTAATTTCGCCGGAAGAACACAGTAATGCGAACATTACTGCTTCACGGCAGAACAAGGTAAGGTGGCAGTTCTACCCCAGACGAACTCATTTGTTGTATGTCATGTGAAAGTTTATATGTTCGATGTTTGTTACAATCACGCAAAAACGGCAGAACCGATTTAGATGAAGTTTGAAATGGAGATGGTTTGTGTTTGGGAGTAGCACATCAGCTTTCTATCCCGGTTCCACGTGTAGTTCCCGAGGTATTGCAATAACCTAAGCGTATTCTACGCAGACGAAGTCGCGTGCATACACCAGTTATTTTATATATTTTAACTTTAGCACCCATCTTGTGAACTAAAGTAATAAGTGTAAAGGCATATTTTAGAAATTATCTATGATCAGAAAGTTGGCGCTTTGAATAATATAGATAATATTGACAGTTGAATGTTGAATTGAAGAAAATGGGTAAAATGGAGGTCGTTAGTGCACTGGCTCTTAATTCTCAGTTCATTTAACAGTTCCTCTAACTAAAGGTACTTATTAGAGTTTTGAGTAGGTAAGGAAAATTTGTTGAAATGGTTATGCAGAGCAGCAAGAACGGGAAAAGTCGAGTGAGGCAGCGGCATTAGCGAATGCACTATCCGTTTGTTCTGAGCTCCTTCAGGAGTTCCGATAAAGGGACTTGTAGTCCATGACGTTCCTTCGTAACATCCTTCATCATCATCATCATCATCTCAGCCGTAGGACGTCCACTGCTAAACATACGCCTCCCCCATGATTTTCCAAAAGGACCGGTTGTAAGCGGCCTGCATCCAACGTCGTCCTGCGACCTTCCTCAGGTCGTCTGTCCATCGTGTCGGTGGACGATCTACGCTGCGCTTGCCGGTCCGTGGTCTCCACTCCAGAACCTTTCGGCCCCATCGGCCATCTGTTCTGCGTGCTATGTGCCCTGCCCACTGCCACTTCAACTGGCTAATCTTCTGAGCTATGTCGGTGACTTTCGTTCTTCTACGGATCTCCTCATTTCTGATTCGATCACGTAGAGAAACCCCGAGCATAGCCCTCTCGATAGCTCGTTGTGCGACTTTGAGCTTCGTATCATCATAATTATTTTCAAAGTGCTTCTGAGACTTTCTATGGTTTTAGGTAATTATTATTCACTAATTTTTTCTGTAGTTTTAGGAACACGTGAAAAATACATTTTATACCTTTTTTACTATTTCTGTAGGTACCAGTGGTAGGACAATGAAAGTATATTAAAGGAAGTGTGAAGTCAGACCAGAAAATTTTAAATGGAATGATTAGGGCTGAGTTGTGCCTTGGTTATACTACAAGTCGCAGGAACACAATGCTACTGTAGGAGAGTGACGACTGTATAGGTTGTTTTTCTAACTCGGTGGACTAGCACTTGACTACCATCACACTTGCTGGTCAGTGATGATGTGGTCGAAGGTTGTACCACACTAGATGTAGATTGGTGACTGCCTTACTGCTGCCTGCTGCTGGAACACACCGTTAGGTGACGACACGTGTTCAATCTTGCGGGTGGTAGCAAGCCCACCACCATGCTGTGGAGTTCATCACGATGTTACCTGCACCCAGATCGAGGTAGGTATCGATCCCACGGCCTGCGTATTGGAGGCCAACCCTCATTACTCTCGTTAGTGAACGGAATGGAAGATGCAGACTAAAGTAACGATAGATGGGTTTTATGTGAGGAAAGAAAAAAATATTATATACCTAGCAATGCTGTGTTATACACGCACCTATAGATATAGTTTTGGTTATACATATTATGGTTATATTATATGTGCTTTGAAACTTACTCCGGTTGTGCATTTATCCCCGTTACACTGCAATGTAATCAAAATTATAATTAAGTGCTCCCTAAGGCAATACCTACGTCATACACGGAGTAACAAGCCAACAATAATCTCTGTTTGTGCTAATCTGTTTATGAATAAGCTAGATACGATAATTAAATTAACAAATTAACTAACAAATTTAAGTATTTCTAAGATAATAATGAAAATTAAACGCAGTTCGTTGGTAAGTGCATACATTGAAAACTGCTGCACTGATATGGGTATTATTTTCTAGAATCTTCAGAATAAAGTTAGGGAAAGCTGTTTATCTTGTGGGACAGAAAACGCCTGCCACGTGAGGTGAGGGATATTTTAAAACAATTTAAAAACATCAAATAATTCAGTGCTTATCTGTCTATTAAAGGTATGGATATATAGCAATATTACCTCTATTTATCGTAAACAAAACTTGTCCAAGTGAAATTTGTTTGTACTTTATTGTTAATACCTACTGTAGACTTTGCTAAAAAATTGAGATTTAACTTACTTTTGCGTTACATTCTCCTTTGACGCGCTGAAGAAAAACACAACTTAACTTTGACAAAATGCAGGTAAGATTAGTACATTTTAGAATATAAGCGACCACAGGTATGTCAAGTGAGTACGTCTCTGTCGTCTTCCCCCACACACACGTGTTCCCTGAGTTCCTCCCTGTACCTCGACACTATCGCTATATGTTTACACTTGACACAGATACTGTCCGCAAGCATGTCCCTGTGGTTCGCTTCTTATAATGAGTTCTAACGGGACATTAAACGGGGGATAACAACTGCTCGGTGTCTTCCTGAATGCCCTCCTCTGTAGGTACCTACTATAAGAACTGGTTCATCATAATAAATTCACCATAAAGAAATGTGTTTTGTTCTAGAACACAACAGAGACGTATTATCCAGATCTAACTACTATACTAGCTAGTAACTAATCTGTGGTCCACGATATTATCTCCTAAAAACAATAAACAGGAGACAGAGTAAGTTCTAGATCTGCTCGTGACAGTTGCGGTAATAACCAGAACGAGAACTGTAGTGTTGCGCGGAACTGCACTGCGCTCGTCACACCGACATATCGGATGTTGAGTATCTTTACCCTGTAATGTCACATGCTACAGTGTCCTTCCCACCCGAGCACAGTTCTGCTCGCGCACTATTGTGTCGCGGTGGAATTTCAAATTCCTTTTTAATTACAAATGTGCGTGAAATGTCAAAAGGTTGCTCCAAGTGTGTTTATCTGTACACTCTTTCTTCACCCTTGATCAAAACAGATGTGTTTACTCACAGGTTCATACTCGGCTCCGTAGGATAGCTGTGGAACAAAATAAACGATTTTTTCTTTCTCAGTAACATTTTATAAACATTGTTGCAAATATTCGCAAAGGCATTTATCCGACAATTGTATATTTGAATAGTGAGTATACACGATTTAACAAACACTATTAAAGTTGTATTTACACAAATAACATGATTACAGCAACAATGTGCAGTAGGTGTCGAGACGTGTGCTCGATAAGTCGCCGGACATATCGGTACATGACACCTACGAAGAAATAATGTCAGGAAGCATAACTCAGAACAAATTCCACACAAAAAGTGGTCCTTCAAACCAAAACGACGTATGATTCCAAATACGAATTACTTCCGAGGTTACAAATAGACATGTTCGGTGATTGGTTTAAATTTCAGAAGGAAAGCAGGGATTGATCCACGCGCGTGCTGCAACGTCTACTACGACAGCTGAGTCATAGCGGCGTGAACGATGTTATTGATATATCACGACTTTTATTGGGTCATTTTTTTAATGCAGTTACTCTTCCTGATATTATTTCTTCGTAGCATGACACAGTATTTGATAGCTGTGGTTGTGGTTTCGTTGGCGGATCGAATCGAGAGAATCGCTTTGCAACTTTTTTTCGATGTTATTGGAAAAACGTGTCTGGAAAATCTGTTACTGATGCTGTTATTTGTTTATTTTATATTTCAAATCACTAGTATTGTTTTAGTTTGTTGTTGCGCGCTGAATGCATTGATGATTGAGGGGTGGCGATGCTTTCTCTACAACTTTTAGTTTATTTCTGAGTTATGACTGTAATGTCTGGGGACGTGCTGAACGTGAGAATAAAGTTTAAATAATAGATTGTATTGATCTGTTGTAGGGGTCCACTAGTTTGTACTCGGCTTTCTTTTAAGTCCGTGGTTAATAGCGAAGTTAATAAAATTTTGTTAAAAAGGAATCGACAAAGCAAAAACAACATATTGTTCACATACTTCTTGGGAAGCTAAAAAAAAAATACGTACTATCAAACGAAATAAATTATCCGCTCGGCTAGAGTTCTCTCTCACGTGATGGACAGTGATGATGCGGCCGAAGGTAACACACTAGACCTAGATTAGCGAATGGCACTCAAGGACAACTGCCGGAACTCGATAGTACCTAGTTACGATAGATTTTCAAATATGAGCGTGGTAGCTAGCCAGGCAGACGTCATCTTTGATTATAATAGTTTAAAAACTTTATTCGGGCGAATATATTAACAAATTATTATATAAGTTAAAAGAATGCAGGCCCACATACGAAAAACATGTTTATCAAACGTGGTGTGGTTATATCGCAAAGTAAAGTCACGAATAATAAAAACTGGCCAAGTGCAGGTGGGGGTGAACCAAGAGATCAAAAAAATATATTTTTTTTAAACTTACAAAATGCGTGTATATTAAACAGCCGTGCGATTCTGTAATGATTCGTCGATGCGCTCGACGACGAGCTCACCAATGTCAAATACTTTATGAGATATCGCCCTTGTACATAAAGTTGCTTTTCCAACATTTCTTGTCATCTCTTCATTATTTTCACGGATATTGTCAAAGATGCAACGATGTTTGCTCAGAGAAACGCACTGCAGTAGTGCGGAACCCTCGTTGCAGAAGTCTGACTAGCACTTAGCTGGGTTAATTCCTTCCAATTAGTCTCAGGTTTGTTCTGATTATAAGTGTTGATGCGGTCCAAAACTTAATCGGAAGATAGCTGTTCATTCGTCACTTTAAAACGACGAGGTTTATCCATCCGCAAAAACAGACGCATGTTCCCTTTCCTCCAACAAACTCCTCAAGTTATTTCTATACATACTCGTAGTTGCATCTAGGGATAATTATTCAAGTATTTTTATTATTCAAGTAGTCAGAGTCAAGTCACAGTGACATAAATAAATCTGTCATAAAGTCACTGTCCTGTCTACGTCATGTTCGTGGGTGCATTACTCTAACCCACTGAGGCGATTAAGGAATACACAGCAACAACGAACTCACGATTTCGTTGCCTTTGCCCACACTTGTGCACCATTGCGTACACTTCACGGCTAATACTCCACCACTATCACACGTCAAACCTCGAAGAAACTTGAATCGATATTTTTCTAGATTATTAGTTATTGTTTAATTAAACAATATTAACGATAGCTCCATTACTGGAGTTTCTCCCGCCATCTCGCGTATATCAAACACAGACTTAGTCAAATAATTAAACAATAATGAAGCGTTATAACACACTAGCGCAGGAAACAGTAATTACCGGTAAACACAAAGCGAGGACACACAGCCGGGAAACTGACGAGAGCCGCATTGTTGGCGTTACTGACGCCGAGACACTTAATTGGAACTTAATTATTAATTACACGCTGGCTCTGTGATTAACGGGCGATTAGCTTCAACAGCACGAGCGTGACGTAGGGAGATGTGCAAACACGTTGTGTAGCCGAGTGTACCACCCAGGTACACTCGGCTACACAACGCTCAGCACATTATTGTCTCGGGCTGTGACGGATCCGATAGCGCAGTTGGTAGTGATGTTACCTTCGGAGCTCGGGATCCCAGATTCCATCCCTGGACGGTGCACATATTTTTGTTATGAGCAAACATATTTGCTCTCAGATATTGAATATGTTACTGTGTGAGTAATCGTAAACTTAAAGACAAACTAGGTGAAAGGACAAACTTAATTTTGCTGTTCGATTCGTAGACACGATTATTGCATCAACCGCAAATAATAAATTTGTAATAATACTTGCATTAATTTTCTGGTTATTAATATACACATTTACGGTTTTCAGATTGTTTGCTTCATATCTAAGTACTGTAAGACATTGTTTCATTTAAAATTTCCTGATTCCACGTCAACGGGAAGTACCCTATAGGATTTGATTCCCTTGTGAAATTATAAATAATATATATATTATTTAATTTTTAATTATTTTAATTTATTTAATATATATATATATATATATATATATGTATATATATATTATATAGCGATTCAATAACAAATCAAAGTTAAAAGACCTAAGATTTGTTTTGCCTTTCAGTCGAACTTTAAAAAAAACAAATTTTTAGAATGTATAAGTAAAAAAAACTTACCTGTAAAAAGAAAAGATAGAAATTTTACAGAATTTCCATACAAACTCAATCCCGTGTAAGGCACACTGTCGACAGGTAGAATATAAAAAGTGGTCTTTATAGCAATGTAGTACATCCCGAAGTATTGTATTGTACTACCATGCTTTTATACAGCCAAACACACACATACATATTACCTGGCTAGACGAGAGAGGGTTATCTAGTTATAATAATTAAAACTTTTGCAATAGACTCTCATTTCTCGATAAATATTGTGAAACCCTGAGAAACTAAATCCGTTTTTAGCTGCAGGTTAATAGTAACATAATATTCCAAACTTTGTTAATTAAGAGACGTGTATTTATCAAAAACAAAATAAAAATAATTACTATTTTATACGTAGGTATTTGAAATATTTCAGTCTAGAAATAATTGAAGTTTTCAAAACATTTTGTCTAACGAGAAGTAACATCTGCCATTGGATCCCGAAGCCATCAAGGTGGCTCCGAAGATGTCGTTCAAGTTCAAGTCATTTATTTTGCTTTAAATTGTGGTTACAATGAAAGATCTTAAAGCTATTATGTTAAGTACAACACAACTTTTGCCTATTTGGCATGCGAACATTTTAATCCTAATCTAAGGTTTTTTTAAGTATACTTAAGGTAATATAACATCAAAATCTTTAAGTTCACTAGTAAAAACAACCAATGTTTCAATAATACACCAAACTATACATATTAATGAAAAACTAAAATTGTACTTTATGTTTGATCTTGGTATGGGCTATATTATGTACCTACTAGGAAATGATTAATTTGGTAAAAGCTACAATCAATTAACCATCTGAAAACTTTGACTTTGAATTTTGGGAGTGGAAGTGATTTTAATGATTCTGAGATTTGATTAAACACTCTTAACGCCATAATATAATAATCCTAAAGCTCATTATTATACTGCGAAAACACTTAATTCTATTGATCGTTAGAACCTAACTGTGCCTTAATATTTATACCAACATACATGCATATAATTATTTAATAAGTTTCACACGGATGATCAAGTTTCAACTTTACAGTTGCCTTTATTTTAATCCTCAAGTCCGACGTGCTTGAGTTATTACAATAAAATATTATTAGGATGCCTAAGCTCAGGTTCCTCATAGAACCTAATAAAGGCATCATATCGGAAGGAAATACATACATCCATATAAATAAATTACCTTACAGCTTTTTACTGCTTCGTCTGTAAGATCTGTAAAACTAGCTTACTTGGATACTATGTATACACTCAGGTCCTTGCCGCGAGGAGAACCCCCGTATCCTGAGATATAAGTTTAGTCTTAGTTCAGGGACGTGGGGCTTCTATTAGCGGTATGTCCTGGGATGCACATTAATACCTCTGTAAAATATGCTACATAAAATGTATTTAGTACTATAAGTGTTTTGATAAAAGATTGTATTTCCTTACCTACAATTTATTTTTCCCGAAATAAACGTTTTATTATTATATTATTATAAATAGTAATGCGTCTTAATTATATTTTATTAAATTGTTTCCGCATAGTTGTCGAATATTATTGTGAACCATGATAAATAAACCTATACGGATTAATGAAATGTAATGAAATCCTATTTAATAATATTTATGTAAGTTTCAATAATTACCTACATTTGGTACAAGTAATACATGTAGGTACATTATAAATCATGATGTCATATTTTTAGTAAAGAGTAGTCTTGAACTATATAACTTGATAATCAATTATGATGCTGAAGGTTACATCTCACTCTATCTAGAGCGTGATAACACTCAGTTCTAGAATCGCGGCTGGCTCCCTATAACAGCCGCAGAAACACACCCACAAGTGATTAAGGAGAGCTGTTCGATCTGGACGGAGATAGCGAGCCAGGCGACCATCAGCAAGCACCATACTGCCACGCTGGACTGCTGGAATCCGATGTAAGGATCGAACCAAAAACTCGTAGCACCGCTGGACTGTCATCACTTCCCTTTTTAGAAACCCAATCTATATTATAACAGATTCCCGCTGTACATGCACGTCGAATACCGACTAATACCCGTAGACTGAAATATCTTGCGTGCAGGTAAATGTATTAGAACATTTAGTATTCCAACTTAATTTTGTTAGTCTAATAACTTTTTGAAATGTATAAATATTCTTCAGTTGACTTTAAGAAGCTTAGCGACAGCCCTAACAGCCACCTTCCTAACATAAATATGTTATTATTTACAACTTATTACGAGATTGTTTCATATGCATTAATATATAATATTTAAATATATGTTTAAAATGAATGTAAGAAGTTGGAGGCAGTCGTAGTCGAGACGAGATGAGCGAGTTGTGTCCCTGATGTAATGCGCCGTGCTATTGTGAATGTGGTAATGCGCCACATCTATTCACAACAGTTTCGTGACACCCGAAACCTGTAGAGTGTGCCATGAGGCGCTGCACTGTGTGTACAATGTGTGTTATGACAGCACTCAGTTAAATATTCCACTGTCGGATACCCGGCCGCACCAGACTTGTGGCCCCCACAATAGGTACCTAGCATTGTTTTCAATTATCCTCTGTTATATTATCAAAACAAAACTACGGTATTGCATTTGAAATAAATACACGGTAAATTTATGAATGTATGAAGAAGGTACCTATAAGTACTTATTATAAGTAGTTATGTACTTTACGTTACGAAATGTGATTCCACGTACATACTTACATCTTATGTGGAACAAAATGTGAAGGTAATTATTGTTATCCACTGCACAATATGCAGTGACGTCACTTAACCTTTAATCTAACCATTTAACCTTTCTACAGTTCAATAGCTCAGTATGTACAGATTATTTTAGCTCTCGTATCATTAATTAATACGAGTACAAAGCTAATTTATTATTCAAATTCTACGGCCAAATATAAAATTCACTTCTGAAATTAACAAAGCTCTTTCATGTGAAGCCCCACTTCAATGCCACCCTTGACCGAATGGATAATGTCAAATACCTCTTTTACTATATTTTTTAACCGAACAAACATGCTTACACCGATCTATTTCACTAGACTCGGAGGATTGGTTAGTTAGTCGATGATTTATTTTATTATTCCTTTGTATATACAAACTACCTGAACCGATAGATGTTGTTCTGCCCCATAGTGGACAGTTCCCAATTTTTCTAGCTTTTTTTTCTAATTTTATTCATTCACCGTAAATCTTATTACAAATATTTAATAAAAAAATCGGTCCGAACGTCCTCAAGTCTTGTGCTTACTCTAAGGAACAGTTTTTTATTTATCATCTAGAAAATGTCGTTTGTTACACGTGCAGAACTGTCATTATCCACATTTGCATCAAAATGTACTTAGCATTTTATTTAACCCGCAATTTATCGCCGTCTGCGCCTTTGGCAACATACGAAATATTTTCTCGTTTCACATTAAAATTTCTCATTATTTTCCAAAGTAAACATAATGTCAACATCGTGAACAAGTGGGGCAGCTTACAATAAATGTTTTAATAATTTCCGCTAACAAATTGAGATGTTCAACTCAAAGAACCCTATTTGTATGCAAAATGTTGAGAACTGCCGACGACGATGCTGCTTATAATATTAATATTAACGGTGGCGAAGTGTATAGCTGAATATTATATCATAGCGGCCATATTGCATAAAACTGAATGTATTTAGGAATCGATTGAAAACTAACCGATCAATACCAATTATGTTTTTTTGTAAACCTGGATAGAGTGTGCCCGCAATCGCGCCTTTCGCATTGCTTCAGATATAGAGAATTTGCTGATTGCAATACTTCTTTTTTTATAATAGTTTTGATATAAATGTGTTATCAGTTATCAAGCTACTAAGGGTAATTTATTAATTACAATATTGACTCATCAAATTACCTTCCCCGCTGTATAGAAACTATTTGCACTCAATGGTAATGTTCCGCTAAACGTAGATTTGTGAGACGCGATGGGGTTTTTGGGTTCGCAATAAGTGTATTTATGAGGGTAGATGTAGATTGGCTACTTGCCCGAAACAGAATTTTCCTCCCTCGGGGGCTCTCTAATGCCGGAATTGAAGAACAAATTATTTGTATACCTGTACTTTGTATAAGAGCAGTTTTTATAAATATATCAGCTCAATGGTCTCTTTGCACGCAAACAACAGAGAAATTTGTAAAAAATATTTCCGAAAAAAAACCCACTAAACTGTGGGTTTACAAATGGTTAACGAGTATCAACTGGTCCTGTCTACACTGATTCCGTTCGCTACTGGCCCCATTCTCAAATGGTTTATCTCCTTTCATCTCTTTAATTATAGTGTTCTATAGTTAGGTACCTAGCGGACATAACGAAGTTCTTATTACTGTGAAACTAAAAATAATAATTTACTGAGGCTCGAGGCTGTGCGCTTTGAAGAAGTGAGAGATTACATGAGATTACATTCTCAAGATGAATCGAAAGATATTTCAGACATAAAGTTCCTCAAATACTAAAAAGAAGTTTTCCGACACGGCACTAATAAAACAATATCTTTGCCTTTTCTACAACCGAGCTCTAGTTGACGTATCACTACTCACCATACACCGAAGCAGACCTTCAACTGTGCAAGTCTAGCTAAAGCGCGATTTACACTTTAATAAGTACAATAGCGAGTTAATTTTGGCATCGGCGAGTTAAGTTGTTATTGTCGTTTGAACGACACAAGCGAGTTAAGTAGTAAGTTGTTGATTAAACTGGGTTGAATAGACCGCGATCCTATTTTTTCGCAAGTCCAGTGCGAAGTAGGCCCCTCTCTCGCGTCTCCCGCACCCCGCCAACTTAACTGGCCGGGATGTATACAGGTGAGTTTAGTACAGTTCGTAAGTTGTACACTGCTGACGCAGATACGTGTTATTTTATGTACTTAATCAAAAATTAGGTGCTTTGTCAGACCACTTCATTTTTGATTAAGTGCCTATAAGGCCTGGCCACATTGACTATGAAATATTTGTGTGCAATTTCATTGAACTTGGAACCCTATTCTGTATAATTTTATATATTAGGTGACTATATATAGGTGAGATATAGAGTGACTCCAGAAGAAGAACTTCAAATAAGTTCGAAACTGGTCGGAGAATATTTCCGGTAAATATTACGCGAGTCCTAGCCGGTTTTAAGCGTAATTATATATATAGGTTTAACAACGTAATAACTGATGGATTTACACGCTTCAGACGTCTGTACGTCTACTTAACGAACTGAGTGGTGGGATTGTATGGATATACATTAAGTAAACACTTGGAGTCGGTAATTAATGTCTCTCGAGATTTCAAAATACTGAAATCCTTGAACAAATATCTTGGATATAATATATACTTTCTATATTAAGTCATCTCATCGCGCGCTTGTCGTATCTCACATACTTATTCAATAGGGTTAAGGCGAGTGATCTCGTTGTACGCGGAAAAATATTTTATCTTAACTTATAATTATTTTGTTACTTAGTTGGGTGATTTTCGACTTGATCATGTGGTTCATGACATTCATACATTATCATATTACTCTTTGTATTATCTTGTAATATTTATGCAGCCAGTATCGCAACATTGACTACATTTCGCGTCATAGATGTCATGTAATTCCTAGCAACCCAGTCTAGCTATACAACTAATAAATAATACTACCCTCCAAAGCGAGAGCACTCGCCTTAATCGCAATTGCCATTTGCATCATGGTGCGCGTGCTGCAGAGGGCGGGACGGAGTGAACACGCGTGTTCACTCCGTCCCGCCCTCGTACACAGCGTAGTTCTGTAATGGGAGGAATGTTGCAGAGTCCGCCTGGAGAAGTTCCACACCTTTGGCAAGTATTCAACCGTGAAGCAGTAGTGTGCAAACATTACTGTGTTTCGTTGAATATTTCTGTAATGTAGAGATTCCCACTTACCAGCTTACCCACATAATATTGTGGGTAAGCAGCGCAATCAGAGTGACGAGCGTATTTCCTTATAGGATTTTTTATTTTTTTATTTTAAACTTTACCTACTCCACAGACTCACTAGCCCACGTTGTGGGTTATGGCCCATACGCCTCTCTCTGAGAGGATGTATCCAGCATTCGGAACTTTATGTCTGATAATTATGAAGTAGATTTACGTTTACGTACTCAGCGATATATATATATATATATATATATATATATCGCTGAGTAATATATATTAATATATACTAATATATATATATATATATATTTGTTGTTATTAACTTAAATGGTGTTCGTTGTTAAGATACTTCAGAGCATAACTTGAGAACAGCTGGACTGAATGGTTTTTTATATTCCAAATTAGATTTTAGGAAAAAATAATTGGAAAAGTTGGACGCAACGTTCGCTAATTTGGAGACTGGAATTCATTTTCTTTGGAACAGGACAACACAGCCTGTCGGGTAATCAAGTTATTAAATAAGTTCAAACATCTATAATTAGCACAAACATACTTTATTGAAGTCAAATCACAATCTTTTGTTTATTTACAATATAAATAGTTTTAGTTACACGTAATCACAATAATATAGCACAAATTGTGTAGCATCACTTTCATACAATATGTACATAATCACGAACTTATTAATATACATCCAGATATTTTATTATAACTATATATTTGAACCAAAATCTTATAGAGAGACGAACTTACGTACAGCTACAACTTATCCAAATTCGAATATCGTCTCGTCGCACCGATTAATTAAATAAAAACACGAAAAATGGAAATAATTTCATCGCTTCTCTACTCATTCGAATAATTATGCAGTCATCATCATCATCATCTTTGAGCCGTAGGACTTCCACTGCTGAACATACGCCTCCCCCATGATTTTCCAAAAGGACCGGTTAGAAGCGGCCTGCATCCAACGTCATCCTGCGACCTTTATCAGGTCGTCGGTCCACCGTATCGGTGGACGACCTACGCTGCGCTTGCTGGTCCGTGGTCTCCATTCCAAAACCTTCCGGCCCATCTGTTCTGCGTGCTATGTGCCCTGCCCACTGCTATTTTAACTGGCTAGTCTTTTGGGCTATGTCGGTGACTTTATTTCGTCTACGGATCTTCTCATTTCTGATTCGATCACGCAGAGAAAGCTCAAGCATAGCCCTCTCCATAGCTCGTTGCATTATGCAGTATTATTTTATATTAGGCGAGCGTGGACGGAGCGAATGAAAGAGTTAGACCTCATCGAAGGTATTCCGATCAAATCAGAGATGTTCTGAAGAACGGCGAGGTCAGAGTACGCGGAACCGACGGTTGTGTAGAAATAATGTGATGCGAGGGGATGGAGCAAGAGAGGTATGCCAGGATCGTAGCATGTGGGAATCTGTGATCTCTGCCGACCCCTCCGGGAAACGGCGTGACGTTACGTATGTATGTATGCTTTTATGCCCTGGATGCCATGCAACCCTAATGCCTGAATGATGTTAAACATATATCTTCATTGGACGCACTAATTGTTCGTAATAGACTTAACAAGAACCGTAACACTACCTCAAACCACCCAAGGCTGAAAACTTTCAACTTCATTGCTTTTGGACTTTTTTATGACACCCAAACTTGATATCGTTAAGTAAGCGATATTAGTATTAAGTAAACAGTACTTTTGACTACTTGTAATTATTTTAAATAATAAGTATGATATTATATAAGTCAATAGTAATGATATAATTATTAATACAATTAAACATACAACATTTTGTGCCTATGACTAAAATTGCTAGTTTAAAAATCAGTACCTGAACGCACCACCGTCTAGTTTATATTCATAGCCATGCAATTCCAAAAGGAGTTGTTCAAAATTTAAATCAGTTTGCCCCACGCTCGCAGCATGAAGCGATTTAGCTGCGAGATTTTCTGAACCAAAAGAGCTTTTTTCGTGCTGGATAGTTGAAAAATACATATGTAATTTTGAGCTTTCTCTCTTTCTCTTTACATGTGTAAAAAGAGAACGGTATATACGCTTCACCCGTTGAATCAAGGAGGCTCGGTAAGACATACCTACCAATATGGACTTACCCGAGAGTTCCTTCGCATGGCCTACCACAGGTTACCTCGGGGTCGGAAAATAAAATTCGGATTGTAGTTAAGTTGAATAGTTTACACGTGACCGTCCCTTTTGGCTTGTGGCGATGTAGTGTAGATGACGAGTGTATGTGAATGTGGCAAAAAAAATCTTACTCAAGTAACTGTCGGGTTATCCATTAAGTACCGGATCCTCTGATCTCGGAGTCAGTAAGGGTGACTTAGAGGATTATGTACACAATATATAAGTGAAACTATCTTAGTTGGCCGACCCGTTTGGATATACATGCCGCACACACACACACATAGCATATTAGCACACGGCATGAAACACGTAGTAATTACTATTTAATATGTGGTAAAATACGCGATACGCAAAACATCACTCACATAATATACAGCTCGGAGCGGTGCTTCATATCTGACACATATTTGACAAGTTCTTATTTTTTTTCTGTACCATGACACACTACTATAAATAGAGTGCATTATTTCCATACAATTTCTACTGGATGTTCACAGAATGGAATTGATTAAATTAAAGGAATTCCTTACGATTCACGTTTGCGCGCAAAGAAACTGGTCACACGCGGCACTGTGTTTGACGGCCATGACCTCAATAACTAGTGTAGTCGAGACCACTGTTATATTTAATATCACTTGGATTTCTAAGCTTCCACATCCATTTTATGCATCACTATCACATATTCACCGTACACCATAAAGTTAAACCAACAACTCGCCTCACTTTACTCTATTTTAGTGCGCTATCCCTCCTCGCGTAAGCGGAGCAAATACTCACAAAACCACGCTCTGCTATCATAACGTGTTCGCACACGTGCGACACCATTGTGGCGACTTACCTATTATAATATAGATGCACACTGCACAGAGCATTCTAACTGACTTATGAGGGCTTATATCGAACATACAACCCTATCCAACATGACTTACGAGGAAACCGAGGAGTTATTAATGGTACCTATGTTATAGTTATAAGCTGTGTGTTTAGTGGCCTAGATAAATGACTCATGTAGATATATTTAAAAATACTACGTAGCCATAATTTATTTTAAATGAGTATTACATTTGTTTATATTGTAAGTTGCAATTTGTTGACTTATCGTTTATTTGTATGTTATTGTGTTAATTTGTGTTGTTTATTAGTTCAATTCATGTGTAAGCATTATTCACCTGAGACACAGGTTCACCTAGTTCAGGTATAGTGTATATTTATCATTAGTTGTATTAGAATTAGGTCCATGATGTCCATCTTAGCTCTAAGGTAATGAATAAAGATTTATTATTGTTATTATACATACAAGTTTATGGATAACATACATAATATATTTCAAGTCTCATAACAATATATGTTTACCCTAGTGTGACAGTTATTTAAGAAGGGTTGCTTAGGAAGATACAAACACAAAATCTATAGACACAACGGCCAGAACGAACGGCTAGTTTGTAAATACACAAAGTATAGACTTATAAATGTTTAGTCAATTATTAACTAAAGCAGGCAGGGTCAAATCAGTTTTCCTCCTGCAGGGTCCTCAATATCCAATTATACCAATTGAATATTGAGGATCCTGCAGGAGGAAAACTGATTTGACCTGTAACAAACGGATTTTCAACACGACTCATCATCGCTCTCCATCTTATACCCGTTAAAGATCAGCTGATTCGCCTCGTTATTGTTGTTCCCTTTCCGGAGCCCCTTCGCTTGCTTGTAGTGGGCACACCTGTCGCTGCACAGAGACGTGTTGTCGGTGACAAAGCTGCCGCGTCTGTTCCGTTCTGAGCGACGTCGGTGGTTACTTTGAACGCGGACGAGGTTGGTCCCGTCTGAGGTGTGGTTGACGGTGGTCTCTCTGATGCTGGAGTGGTATCTTCTGCTCTTCTTGCGGGGCGCGCGGCCGCAGCAGAGGGTTTTGCGGAAGGCCAGTCTGTATCTGTAACGGTTCATAGTTTTCATTGGATAGAAGTGGTCAGTCATTCGGCGGATGGTAAAGTTACTGTGGGTAGTTGAGGTTGGTCAAGTGAAAATTTATGGTTTTTATTCTAATTTATAAGCTATGGTTCCACAACTCTCACTTGATGTTAAGTGATAAAGATTGGAAGCGAATAGACGGAAATTAGAGACTGGCTCTCAACAACAGCACACAGGAACACGCAGTTGAGTGCTTAGCAACTGGTTTTTAATCTTGAATGCTTTGTATAGTGACTTAATGGAGGATTAACACAGGTATATTTTCGTCGTTCGGCTAACCACTTCAGTCGCCTCACAAAGTCGCATCGCCACCTCATTTACACAATTGACTGAAATCACGAGCGACTCGGTAATTAATCGTATTGAGCATACAATAGGAGTTTTACTTGCCGGCATCGAATTAGAAATTGTTTTATTTGTATTTAAACTTAACCAAGCTATCTGAATTTCGACAATGAGGTAGCGGAAAATACAGCAAATACACATTCTAGTTCATGCGGCAGGTCTGTATGTGTGAACACGGTCGATCTATGTATTATATATGTGTAATCACTGTTTTATTGTGCTTATTGTCATTCATTCCATAACTTGTTTTTTATAAAATGTTACTGAATTCGTCGGAGTTGGTTGTAGACCAGCCATTAATTTGTTATTAATGTTGTAATAATGCATGCTGTGTTTGCCTATTATTGGATTGTTAATAAGACATTAATATTAACACCACGTTATTTATACTTACTATAAAATGTATCAGTCTGTTGGTGAACCAAATAAAAAAAATAAAAAAATGTCCCGAGTTTCTTGCCGCTTCTTCTCGGTAGGCTCTATATATTTTGGAACGCTCCGGTATAGTCTTTAAAGTCTTTGATGCCTACATTGAATAAATCATTTTGACTTTGACAAACAATGTGTTGGAGTGACGAGCGCAGTGCAATGCCGCGTAAATCTACAGTTCTGAGCTCTGGAACTGTCATGATTACCTCGTATCTTGATTGCTTAAACAATACAGGCCACTACTTTAACCGTTATAGCTACAGGGTTAAGTTCCTAGGATATAACTATAACGTATATAACGTTACCTCCATAATTTTTTGATATATTCAAAACTGAAATCACAGAATCAGGAAAAATATGTACAGTCAACAAAAAAAAAATGCTAAAATGCTAAAAAATATTTATACCATTAATTAATGGCATAATAGTACATAATGGTACAAGTGTGTAATGTTGGTGATTACCGCTGAGGCGCCATTGAGTCCCGAGCCGTTAGGTGAGGGTCTTAAGAGAGCCGAGGACGGTAATCATCAATACACACGTGTATCGTGCGACATTTTTCAACACCCTTGTAAAAAAGCACTAAAAATCATTTTATTTAGTAGCGGGAATTAAATCAGTTTTCCTATGCGCGCGCTATATATTTTTTTTTTATCCCTATATATCTTTATTACAGAGAAAACAAAAGTTATATATGAGTAAAAGTTTTTTGTATTAAACACATACAAGTTGAAATTATCTATTTAAATACGAAGTTGTATGAAATGAGCAAGCAATATTTAGTTATAGTTATATATTTGTACTATTGAACACGATCTTTTTTGTATCGAATCTTTTTGAAGAACAAAGGAACTAAACCAATAAAAAAAACTCTATAACTCACTTGTGAATAATAGCAAAGAAAAATTAAAAGTTTGATTACAGTTACAGTTAGAGCCACTTTATGAGCACGAACATAAGAGCACTTTATGTTGAAAATATTTTTTTGCCTCTTGTGCAAGTATGGAATGTGAGCCCTGTGTGGGATACTATAAATTGCTTGTATTCCATACAGGGATCAAAAGCAGTAACACAAACAATAAGAGAAAAAGTATTCGTATCGAAAGCGTCAACATGTCACGCTTCGGGCTGTGCTTCAGGGTACAAACAATGAGTTATCTGTGTCACAGTTGCCCTAGATACATGACAGTTTGTACACGTTACGTTACATTTACGCAGTAATTTGTTCTAGGCCCACAAAACACTATGGGGCCAAAATATGTACAGTAAATGCGGGTTGCTTCAGCTACTTTTAAGCTATTGCATAGCTTCTATCGCGGGCCTTGAGCGTGGAGACCGAATCCAGAAATTCCGTAACGAAAATAACCTAACACCCCCCACTCCGACTCCATCTATCGATGAATATCAGAACTTTTAATGACTTTTTGAAATATCACGCTTGTCTCTTTAGTTCAGCAACTCGCCTCTAGGTGGCATTGGTTAAATAATCATAATTGCATAAGTTGATTTGGCATCTATTGATGAATAGCAGAACTTTTAATGACTTTTTGAAATATCACGCTTGTCTCTTTAGTTCAGCAACTCGCCTCTAGATGGCATTGGTTAAATAATTATAATTGCATAAGTTGATAAAAACAGTTATGCAATAGCTTTACCGCGGCAGTCTCCGAGTGCCACACGTCTTTTTTTTATATATTTTAGGGATTTGTCAGTACTACCGAAGATGGTGAATTTCTTACTGTTTAAATGGTTTCATTTGATAGAGAAAGATATATTTTATAAATATAATATAATATATAATATTAAAAATATATAGTAGTAATATTTTTCTAAAAAAAGATACATGAATATTTTTATTTATTTTTTACTTTTGAGCTAAAGTTGTAGTAGTAATCGGGTTACTTTGACGAGCATATAGTTTCGATCCAAAAACTATAATTAATAACTGTATTGAGCCAATCTAAGACATGCTGAATAATATATATTAATAATACCAATGGTTAAATGTGAAAAGAAATTTATATTTCAGAAAGAAACACCCAAAACACTGAAATTTTCTTCGATATTAACAGAAACCATCTTTTTCGATATTTACGAATATGTGTAAAAATTATAACTCAATAAAGAAATTATTTATAATAATGAAAAGTTATCTTCTATACGTCAATAGTTGTGGAACAATGCTTCCCACAAGTCGAACTACAACATGACTGTCATTTATAGAAGAGGCGGGAAGTATAAACTTTTTTGTTGTGAGCCAAAGTTACCCCGTAGAGCTAAAGAAACCCGCAATTACGTTACCAGAAATGTCAGAAATAACTAACTACATTTCCCATATATTTTGTACAAAAAACGATAAACTAACACGAAATATTTTTGTAGCCAATCGATCTTATTACTGGAATCAAAGGACTCATTAACTAGTAATAATTCAGTTGGCCAACTGAATTGTAAGTGAATAGGTACAGATACTACGGGAAGTCACACTCAGACACAGGCCTCGTCGTATTGTGAGCCTTTGGATAGAACTTTTTTAAGAAAGCAAAGCAAAGAATATTTCGAGTTGAAATCGTTCTTCTGTATAAATTGTATAGGAAAAGTTTTTGGCTATTTCTGACATTTTTATTACTCAAACCTCATTCGGCCCCTTAGTCTTTTGATCGCTATTATGAAATATAGTCGACTGGATTTAATTGGTATTTTACCACGTTATTCGCTAACTGTGTTTGAATTCCAAAATCCTTGAATGCAGTTTAGAATATTTCAACAAGTAATGCATGTCTGTAGGTCTGCAGGTCTCATGCACGTTTCCCTGTAACTATAACGGTTAACGTACATGCCCTTACTGTCCCGTCTCACAATCCATCCTGTACCTACTCGTGCTACTCACATTATACATTAGTCTGTATATAACCGGTAGTTAGTGGAAGTTTAACTTGTAGGAAGTTAACCACGGAAACACGAGTCAACTCTGAGGTTGATAACTTGTGGACGTCGCTCAAAGGTAGATAGGCACTCCTCTCTATGTAGCTGCTTTGAGACTAAACTAAAGCTGTTTGCTTATTTAAGCTGCTGGAATGAGTAATGTAATGGACTGAATTATTGTTAGAACTCTTCACATTATGTTCGGTATAGTTACCATGTATATTTGGTTGTAGTTTCCGAATGTTTGGTACTGTTGCGAGCACCGTGATCAAGGATGAACTTAGGAGTTGCATGCTGTGTTTAAGAGCAGATGAATCGGTCTACCCTCTTGCGTATTCATTTATTATGCGAGGGACAACTACTAATGTTCGCACTACACGTAACTGCATCAGTTTGAACTCTGGGAAGATGGCTGTTTTTGTTTTTGCATAAAATTATTTATAATAAATAAATCATCCATCCTGGGGCCATTAAAGAACAACTATTTATTCACTAAAAAGAAGGAATAATAAAAACCCCATTTGAGATGATATTGTTAATATTGTCTACTACTTTCTGCGTGAGACTGTATGCGGGTAATGGTGAGCACACAACCCACGAACCGAGCGAGCGTGCCGCGGCAGCAGCCGGTGAAGCGCCAGATTTAAGCTAGTTCTAACTGAAGGGAAGTAGGATAGATCTAAGTTGAACCTCCTGTGACCGACTGCACGCAGCTCCAGCTTGCTAAATCCAAGTGTGAACTATTTCGGCTTTTAACCATAAATTATCGAGATCGGGAACTATCCGTTGGATCAAGATAAAGCGCGTTAACCCCGAGCACAAACCATCTCCACTCCAAATATCATCGAAGGTGGTTCAGCCGTTTTGCGTGATTCGGTACTTAACAAACTTTTAAACATAGAAATATACACACTTTCACATTTATAATCGCCTTAGATTCCCTTAACGCTAAATTATATGCGTATCCATAGTAACGCGGCGTCTGGAACTGGATCTTTATCGAATAAACTTACTCTCGAATAATGTCTATCATCAACGCTATTGTCCATCCCGACATAAATTATTGAATCAATCGTAGCAAAAAGTGCCTTAATGTCGATATTAAAGCTTTCCCCGGACCATCTTTTGTAAAGATTTGTCCCTACATTGCGTTACATAGATATACGATATACATTCAATGGTTTCTTTTATGAACTTGCTGAAGCGCCGTAATATCGACATAAGTGTTGACACAACAATGGATGAATGAAAGCAGTGTGAAGTAGAACAAGCTCTCTATCTATAGTTGATATTGCAGCTATGTTGGCCATGCGTGGCGATTAACAACAGAAGAATGACTTGCACTACTCATCATTTTTGACCTTAAAACGCGATGGCCGATTGCTCCCAGTATAGTACATTTTATCGAATAATTCTTGTGACAATCTATCCTTTATAGGGTTCCATTATCGTAAAACTATGATAAAAAATACCTTTTTCGAACATTGTCGCGAGCCAGGGATGAAATACAACGCTGTAAGGGATGATTAGAGTCGATTTATTGACCAATATCCGAGTAAGCGGGTAGTTTATACCCTCGTACAAGTAAGGGTGCTGACCGGAGGAGTTCGTTACGAGATTAATGTTGAACAAGAGTTTCTTGTTTCATACTTTGTTCGTGGCTGTTAGAGCAGGTTGGGAATTGAAAATCGGTGAGCCCTGTCTACCCCGTTGTTGATATGAGCAGGAATGGCAAAAACATACTTAATGAGACATTTAAAATAAAAAAGAAACCAGTACTAACAAAGCATCGTATAGGGTATTTATTTATATGTAGTTTATATTTTTTGGAATGGGACCAGTTAAAGCGGCCTACATCCAACGTCGGCCTGCGACCTTTATCATGTTGTCTGTCCACCGTGTTGGTGGACGACCTGCGCTGCGCTTGCCGAAACGTGGTCTTCACTCCAGTACCTTAAGGCCCCATCGGCCATCTGTTTTGCGTACTATGTGGCCTGCCCACTGCCATTTCAACTGGCTTATTTTCTATGTTGATAACTTTCGTTCTTCTGCAGATCTTCTCATTCGTGATCGTATTTCTGACGTAGAAAAACTGTTCTATGCTCAGGTCCCTCTCCATAGCTAGTTGTGTGATATTTTTTCAACTCTATTAATTACTCTGCACCCTGTTTACGCTTACAAGAAAATATTTATAAATGAAACTAGCGCCATGCTATGATAACATCCACAGCATTGTGGAAGGGCACTTCTGGTGTCCGCCTGACTCGCCATCAAGTTTGAAAATCAGTCGCGAAGCACCGAACAGTATTCCCGCAGATGTCTTTGAGAGCCAGTTGCTATTGTAGGTCTAGTGTGACACCACATTCGGCCGCATCATTAGTTAAAGTAAGTAGCAGGGCAATATATTATGTGGATTACCACACCCACCGGGTCTGAACTAAACCCGCGGTCTGCAAGCCCCCCTCGCACTTGGCTGACTTTTGAAATGACATCGTGACTCACCTATGGCTCATAACATTGTAGAGTATCGGGTTGACAGTAGCCGAGATGTAGTAGAGACCTCCGGCCACGTAGAACAGGTACTCGTTGATGGTGTGGTAGTGGGGGGAAGCTGTTCCGTAGATGAAGAACAGCCGCTGGAAGTGGAATGGAGCCCAGCACACGAAGAATGCTATCACCACGGCCGCTGGAAGGACAAACTCGTTAAAGATACCTATTTGTAAAATCATCTGTTCTGACTGACTGACTGACTTTATCAACGCAGAGTAGACTCTGCTTAGTAACCGCAGCGGGTACGAAGTTGACATTTTCCTCCTTCCTTTGTTCGGCTGTATGCATCATCTTTATGTATGTTTACCGATTTCCCCGTCAATTGTGGTCGATATTGGAAATTATTTTTCGTTGAATGAGATATGGCTCCAAGTTGGTCCCAAATAAACCTCACCTAAATCGGCAGTGCACTCCCGAGTTAGGCTCAGCATTAGACGTTACACTGAGAAAAAACAATGAGGTTCCGTCCTTAAATAAGGATTCTCCACCCTTTAATATTGGCGAAACGGACTTAAAATTACTTAAGGACGTATCACCAATCTCGATAATGTAAGACGCGGAATGGTCTATGTACAGGTATTGGCATGTCAAAGTTATGACGAAATATCTATGACGTCATTTCATTGACATGCTAAAACTCAATAGGGCAGTGTGATACGTGCTGCATGGCATGGAACGAACCATGGGAACTCGGGTCTATAAAGGATGCAACAGAGGTCATTTACGTAGGATAACCCATTATGGTAAGGTGTAATACAATCACTGTAATCTAACTGATCCATGCAATACTGTAGTGTGCAGGACGTACCACCATTATTAGAATTTAACAGTATCATGCAATTAGGTGAGCGACACTACCTGCCACCATTACTAAAATGTAACAGTGCCATGTAATTCTGTTTGTTGCAGGATGTACCACCATTACTAAAATGTAACAGTGCCATGTAATTCTGTTTGTTGCAGGATGTACCACCTTTACTAAAATGTATCAGTGCCATGTAATTCTGTTTGTTGCAGGATGTACCACCTTTACTAAAATGTAACAGTGCCATGTAATTCCGTTTGTTGCAGGATGTACCACCATTACTAAAATGTAACAGTGCCATGTAATTCTGTTTGTTGCAGGATGTACCACCTTTACTAAAATGTAACAGTGCCATGTAATTCTGTTTGTTGCAGGATGTACCACCTTTACTAAAATGTATCAGTGCCATGTAATTCTGTTTGTTGCAGGATGTACCACCTTTACTAAAATGTAACAGTGCCATGTAATTCTGTTTGTTGCAGGATGTACCACCTTTACTAAAATGTAACAGTGCCATGTAATTCTGTTTGTTGCAGGATGTACCACCTTTACTAAAATGTATCAGTGCCATGTAATTCTGTTTGTTGCAGGATGTACCACCTTTACTAAAATGTATCAGTGCCATGTAATTCTGTTTGTTGCAGGATGTACCACCTTTACTATAATGTATCAGTGCCATGTAATTCTGTTTGTTGCAGGATGTACCACCTTTACTATAATGTATCAGTGCCATGTAATTCTGTTTGTTGCAGGATGTACCACCTTTACTATAATGTATCAGTGCCATGTAATTCTGTTTGTTGCAGGATGTACCACCTTTACTATAATGTATCAGTGCCATGTAATTCTGTTTGTTGCAGGATGTACCACCTTTACTATAATGTATCAGTGCCATGTAATTCTGTTTGTTGCAGGATGTACCACCTTTACTATAATGTATCAGTGCCATGTAATTCTGTTTGTTGCAGGATGTACCACCTTTACTATAATGTATCAGTGCCATGTAATTCTGTTTGTTGCAGGATGTACCACCTTTACTATAATGTATCAGTGCCATGTAATTCTGTTTGTTGCAGGATGTACCACCTTTACTAAAATGTATCAGTGCCATGTAATTCTGTTTGTTGCAGGATGTACCACCTTTACTATAATGTATCAGTGCCATGTAATTCTGTTTGTTGCAGGATGTACCACCTTTACTATAATGTATCAATGCCATGTAATTCTGTTTGTTGCAGGATGTACCACCTTTACTATAATGTATCAGTGCCATGTAATTCTGTTTGTTGCAGGATGTACCACCTTTACTTTAATGTATCAGTGCCATGTAATTCTGTTTGTTGCAGGATGTACCACCTTTACTATAATGTATCAATGCCATGTAATTCTGTTTGTTGCAGGATGTACCACCTTTACTAAAATGTATCAGTGCCATGTAATTCTGTTTGTTGCAGGATGTACCACCTTTACTATAATGTATCAGTGCCATGTAATTCTGTTTGTTGCAGGATGTACCACCTTTACTATAATGTATCAGTGCCATGTAATTCTGTTTGTTGCAGGATGTACCACCTTTACTAAAATGTATCAGTGCCATGTAATTCTGTTTGTTGCAGGATGTACCACCTTTACTAAAATGTATCAGTGCCATGTAATTCTGTTTGTTGCAGGATGTACCACCTTTACTATAATGTATCAGTGCCATGTAATTCTGTTTGTTGCAGGATGTACCACCTTTACTATAATGTATCAATGCCATGTAATTCTGTTTGTTGCAGGATGTACCACCTTTACTATAATGTATCAGTGCCATGTAATTCTGTTTGTTGCAGGATGTACCACCTTCACTATAATGTATCAGTGCCATGTAATTCTGTTTGTTGCAGGATGTACCACCTTTACTAAAATGTAACAGTGCCATGTAATTCTGTTTGTTGCAGGATGTACCACCTTTACTATAATGTATCAGTGCCATGTAATTCTGTTTGTTGCAGGATGTACCACCTTTACTATAATGTATCAGTGCCATGTAATTCTGTTTGTTGCAGGATGTACCACCTTTACTATAATGTATCAGTGCCATGTAATTCTGTTTGTTGCAGGATGTACCACCTTTACTATAATGTATCAGTGCCATGTAATTCTGTTTGTTGCAGGATGTACCACCTTTACTATAATGTATCAGTGCCATGTAATTCTGTTTGTTGCAGGATGTACCACCTTTACTATAATGTATCAGTGCCATGTAATTCTGTTTGTTGCAGGATGTACCACCTTTACTATAATGTATCAGTGCCATGTAATTCTGTTTGTTGCAGGATGTAGCACCTTTACTATAATGTATCAGTGCCATGTAATTCTGTTTGTTGCAGGATGTACCACCTTTACTATAATGTATCAGTGCCATGTAATTCTGTTTGTTGCAGGATGTACCACCTTTACTATAATGTATCAGTGCCATGTAATTCTGTTTGTTGCAGGATGTACCACCTTTACTATAATGTATCAGTGCCATGTAATTCTGTTTGTTGCAGGATGTACCACCTTTACTATAATGTATCAGTGCCATGTAATTCTGTTTGTTGCAGGATGTACCACCTTTACTATAATGTATCAGTGCCATGTAATTCTGTTTGTTGCAGGATGTACCACCTTTACTATAATGTATCAGTGCCATGTAATTCTGTTTGTTGCAGGATGTACCACCTTTACTATAATGTATCAGTGCCATGTAATTCTGTTTGTTGCAGGATGTAGCACCTTTACTATAATGTATCAGTGCCATGTAATTCTTTAGGTGCAACCTACAGAATGTGCCACTGTACAAAGTCCCTAAAACCCGAACTTATATCAGGTTGAGAAAGTCAAATTGCGCGCTTCAGTTTCTGTGCGGCAAACGCTTGCGCGATTCAGGATTTTGTGATTACAGTGGCGCGCCATCTATGATTTCACTTAAGTACCTTATTGGTTCTGCATTTCTTGTTATGAGTCTTAACAGCCACCATTACTATAATGTAACAGTGTACGTAGTACGTATATCTAGGAACTTCAATTTCAAATCAAACAAAAAAGCAAACAACCATCTCAGCCAATCAGAATTAATTCAGGTGTCGTATTTTTTGAGCCCGTACCTAATGGGTAAAAATGGGAGCATATTACTAAGTCCGTCTGTCTATCTGTGCGTATGACTGTCTGTCACCAAGCTGTATTTCATGAACCGTGATAGTTAGACAGTTTTTTGGGTAGTTGTACATATTGTGGGTGGATTCAAACTGGAAGCAAGTAATGTAAACAATGCACTGCATATTAACACATAAGCAGTTTGTTTTATCCAGCAATAATGTCATATACACCTTTATTACTACAATTTAACAGTAGGACAGTTAATTAACACTAAACGTAATGAGTGTGCGTGCTTTGCACACTCTTTAGTTTTACCGGTCTAAGTCAAGAAAAATGCAGTAACATCTAGTTACAGTGCACACAACGTTTAGTGACATTCACTACTCACTGTATTAGAAAAGTAAGGCAGTTAGTTTTCCCCAACCCCAGAACGCCGTGTCGTCTATTGTAACGCAAAACACTTTAACCGTATACCAGTTGGTTTACACCAGTTCAAATGCAGTCACAACGGGAGCCGAGCCTATGTAGCACCCGTATGTTAGACGTGACCATCGTATCTTCTGCAGCATTCTGACTATGAATTACCACTAATATCATTTGTTCATCCAGCTTTTCAGGACTAGTGATATGACGTCATTATTTATACCTATACGTAACCCTGCAGTAACACCCAGAAAAATAATGTGAGCTATGTGAAACATCCTTACTCACGGTGTTCCACCTTGATACTGTATGTGGCATACAGTGTAATGGTAATACGGTTCTATCATTACGCATAATGATGTTTCCTACTGTCACAATTTGAGACCTACGAGTGTTTCTTAAGTATTAAAGTTGTAACATACAGATTTGAGTCGGTAACGTACGTTGTCTGGCAATTACAGGTTTTCCATTTCGACTGGATAAAACATTTTTCTCAGATACGCATGAGGATGGTAATAACATTTTATTATCGTTTTAGGCGCAGAAGGAGCACGTTAGTAGTGAAATCGTGTGTGTCTTTTTGTTAGACGTTTCACTTATAAGGGGCTAAGCGAGCGAAGCCGCGGGTGAGTCAGCTAGCATACAAAATACAAAACATCAGCTTCAAATTGCGGTGACGGTCACTGAGTTCAAATTCAATTCAAATTCAAAAATTATTTCTTCAGTTTAGGCATCATAGACACTCTTATGAACGTCAAAATTTTTAAATGATTCTACCGCTGTCTTCGGAAAAGAACCACCGCCGAGAAGAAGCAGCAAGAAACTCGTGGGCCATTATTTTTTCAAGTCTTTGTACATTGAATAACATCAGTTGAAATTAGAAACGTCCCGGCTAAAGCTAATGAGACTAAAGAAGATCTTCTCAACCTAATTCAAAACCTGTCATCTTCTCTAAAAATCGAAATTCCAAAGCCAGATGTCAAAGACATTTTCAGAATTCCAGGTAAACCTGAGGCTAACAAACCTATAATAGCGGAATTCTGCAACACCATGACTAAAATAAAGGTCCTTAAAGCCGTGAAGACGCACAACTCAGTGAACAAGACCAATAAGCTTAACGCCACCCATCTTGGCATAAAGGGCAAAAGTGTTCCAGTACCAGTTTTTATAACGGAACATCTAACCAGTAAGGCTAACCGGCTGTATTTCTTGGCCAGAGATCTGATGAAGAGTGGCAAATACAAGTTTTGCTGGACCTCCAACGGCAAGGTATTTGTTAGACAAACAACAGAATCCACTGTTATTCTCATTAAATCCGAAGAACAAATCGCGTTCCTAAAAACAGTGACATGACTATTTCTTATTTATTTTACTTGCATGGCTCTGATTAGTTCATTTTATAGATTTTCTCTAGACGAACTTGATTGTGAAGGCGTTATCTTGTATTACTCATTACACTGTCATCCTAACTCGCACACTCCTACACCATACACCTATTCACCGCACACCGTTCCAAGCTGCATTAAATGCCAAAAAAAAAACCACCGATTACAACTCACAAGATTTGCTCAAAAATTGTAGATAAACACGTGACAAATTTTGAAATAAAGTTATACTGGATGTCTTACCCCTGCTTTATTCAACTATTAACGCTCACTGATAATAACTTCTTTACGTGCCTGTACTCATTGACGTGGTCCCTTGCCTTTGATTATGGATAATCTCACAAATATAATTGACGATATAGACTCTTTCTCAGTTGCCTCTTCTGAGATTGTAACTCCCGAAGATGTTTTCTGGAAGACAAAAAATTGGACATTCAAATCTTAAAATCATTACGCAAAATATAAGGAGCGTTCATAAAAACTTCTCTTCGTTTGAAACTTTACTGACTAGAATAAATATCAAATGTGACGTTATTATTCTCACAGAATGTTGGATAAACAGTTTTAAGCCTCCCCCTTTTCTCGATAGCTATAACTTTTTTACTTCTCAACGCCATAATAATAAAAATGATGGTGTTATTGTTTATTTAAAACAGTATATTGAATATGTGGTTGAAGAACCCAGTTTCTCTGAAGGAACCTGTCTTTTGATAAAAATTGGTAAATCTACAGCTATACTAGGCATATACAGATCACCTTCCTTTCGTAATATAGACAATTTTATAAAATCTTTAGAATCTGTACTAAGCGATATACCTAAAACTTACCATGTAATATTAATGGGCGACATCAATATCGACATCAAACAGCAAAATATTGATGCTCGTAGTTCTGAGTATCTTAATTTCATGGCTGAAAAAGGGTTACTTCCCGCTCACACTATTCCAAGAAGAGATGGAAATTGCCTCGATCATGTCTTTGTACGAAAACCTGGTGTCTCTTCTATATTTGTAATCAATTCTGCGATTACTGACCATGTCCCTGTACTATTGTGCTACCAAACTACTAATTTCATAAAGCCCCATACGACAATTTCTAAGATCGATCACGTTGGAGTTGTAAACACGGTCAATAGTATTGACTTTGATTTTATTAAATCAATCTCTGATCCTAATTATGCCATGGAATGTCTCATTAATATCTTATCACAGTCCATACTATTACACTCCAGAATCTTATCTATCCCCAGAAATCGTACAACTTTAAAGCCTTGGATCACTCCCGGTGTTCTAAGATGTATACGCCACCGAGACCGCTTACATATCAAATCTAAAAAAATACCATCTAATAACATTTTACTTACCTCATATAAACGATATCGCAATTACTGCAATAACCTGCTAAAAAAACTTAAAGACAGATATGAAAAGTCTGAACTAAACAAAGTCTCTTCAAATCCAAAACAAACTTGGAAAGTAATAAGAAAAATCACTTCTACTACGCCTCAACGGAACAAAGCGATTGAACTACTTAACTGTAACCCCTCTGGTCCTAAGGAATCTATTGAGGACGTTAATGATTTTTTTATTAATATAGGTCGGAAATTAGCTGAAAATACTCTTGAATCTCGTTCAGCGGAACAATAATCTGTCATCCCAATCCAAATACATGATAATTCATTTGCTCTCATTGACACGGATAATGCTGAAGTTGAGTCTATAATACTTAGTCTAAAAAATAACTGTGCTGTGGGTTCTGATGGAATCTCATCTCATATTCTAAAATTGACTAGAAAGAGTATAGTTCCTTCTCTCACGTACATATTTAATAGATGTTTCGAGTCGGGTGTTTTCCCTTTGGCATTAAAACACTCATTAGTCCATCCTATTCATAAGAGCGGGTCTCGAGACAGTGTCAATAATTATAGACCAATCTCGGTTCTTCCTGCCCTGTCCAAAGTGCTAGAGAAATTAATTAATAATAGACTAACGAACTTTCTGGAAAAACAAAATTTAATAGCAAATTCCCAATATGGTTTTAGACGTGGTAAATCCACTGAACATGCCGTTGCAGCCCTGGCTGACTTTATAGCTACTAATCTAGATAAAAAGAAAAAGTGCATTGGTATATTTCTCGACTTAGCAAAAGCCTTTGACACCGTCTCGATCCCGCTCTTGTTGACTAAAATGGAAAACATTGGAATCCGTGATTTGCCACTAAAACTTTTCCAAGACTATTTAACCAATAGATCACAAAGTGTAAAAATCAATGAATACATCAGTTCACCTCAAAACACCACGTTCGGGGTGCCCCAAGGCAGTATACTGGGTCCGAGTCTTTTCTTGATTTATATTAACGAACTTTGCTTATTCACCCCAACTAATGGTAAAATATTATCATACGCCGATGATACAGCACTTATATATCAGGGAGAGACTTGGGATGAGGCTCGATCTGAAGCTGAATCAGGGCTTTTAAACGTTTCGACTTGGCTACATCGTAATCAGCTTACTCTTAATATATGTAAATCCAAGTACATTACATTTTCTATAACTAATGCTTCTCAACCTGCGTCACTAAATCTGAAGTTACATGCATGTGACACTAAAATGAAAATGTATAGACATACTTGTACCTGTCCTGTTTTGGAAAAAGTTGATACTATAAAATACTTGGGCATCACATTGGACAACCGACTTACCTGGATGCCTCACATAGAAGCACTCTCCAGCCGTCTTAGAAAGCTAACCTGGATATTTAAAAAACTGAAAGACATCGCGTCACCAGAGTTGCTTAAAACCACTTATTATGCACTATGTCAATCGATTATAGGATACTGCATACCTGTCTGGGGAGGCACTTGTAAATCTACTGTCATAAAGTTGGAGAGAGCTCAAAGGTCCATTTTAAAAGTAATGTACAACTTTCGTTTCAGGCACCCTACTAAAGCCCTTTTTGAACACTGTAAATTTTTAACTGTTCGTCAACTCTTTATTAGTCGTATAACTCTCTTTCAGCACTCGATCACACAATATGATCCCTCTATCTTGGGTCAAAAAAGGACAGTTACTAACGTTACGGAACGTAAAAAATACAATACTGCTTTCTCTCATCGACAACAAATTTTTCTCGGCCCCTATTTATACAACAAAATTAATAAAACTTGTGATATTTACCCTAAAACTAAATTCCAATGCAAAAACATTGTTGAAAAATTCCTGCTTACCCTAGACTACACGCAAACCGAAAACTTTATTCTTGTACTCAAATAAAATTATATTAATTCATTATTAACTTAAATATTTTTTACTCGCTCATGCACTTGGACCACACGCTAACTCAACAATCAACACGCGCATTCACTCACACAGACAATACAGGTTTCCCTGCGAACATACATCGGAGCACTCTTACATAGTAAGATGCCGCCACAGCGTACACACACACAACACACACACAAACATGCAAGGCCTCTCGGTAATTTTTACTTTTTAGAATGTAGGTAGATTTGTTTACTTTTCAATTATTTTTTATTTGCAACCTTTGATTCCTAATTTCAAACTGAATGTACGTTTCTTTAGTATTGCAAAATAATTTAAATCGCATAATCTGTAATTATATAACATTTTAAGTATGTATTCTGTCTAGGAGGAAGACGTTGGCATGCCATACCACAGAGTAATTCTAGTTTGGGTGCCAATGACTTTCAAGGATTTATAACTTATACAACAAAATATCATAAGTTATGTGTTTGTTAATTTAAGTTAGTTAAGTTTGTAATGAATAAAGCTTATTGAGGTTACATATGAGTAGTATTAAAATAACAAATTTAAACAGAAGTGGAAAGCTTCCAGGCATCTTTGTCTTCTAAGTAGTGACTCAATTTATAAGAGGCTTTTTTCATTAGTATATTTTTGACACGTAACTTGAATTTCCCTTCAGTGAGCTCAGTAATGTCTTTCGGGATTTTATTATAGAAACGTACACAATTGCCTAAGAAGGACTTATTTTTAGTTTTCGTGAGTCTAAATTTTGATACAGCTATCCTATCCTTATTTCTAGTATTAATATTATGCTACTAATATTATGGTAGTGGGGGGAAGCTGTTCCGTAGATGAAGAACAGCCGCTGGAAGTGGAATGGAGGAGGAATGCTCTGAATCTTGTAGAATCATACTTATCTGATAGGCAGCAAAAAGTTGGCATTAATGGCGTGACATCTTCTGGATCTTTGGTCAGAATGGGGGTTCCACAGGGGTCGATCTTGGGTCCGTTCTTATTCTTAGCATATATCAATGACTTACCACATATGGTTGAGGGCCTTGCTGACATAGTTCTTTTTGCGGATGATACTTCTCTGATTTTTTAAAGTAGATAGGAAAGATAGAGAACTAGTTCAAGTCAACAACGCGTTAACTATTGTTTCAAATAATTGGTTCGTCGCAAAAATGGCCTATAATTGTCAACCATGTCCCTAGGACCCTTTTTGTGGATAGGTGAGATAAAAGCAGACTTCCGTATGGCGGGCATAACACCTTCTACTAGGGATCGTTTAAATAGCAGAGTGACTGGTTCAGTTAATTCATCCGCACACATTACTATGAACGAAGCTGGCAGAGAATCGGGCCCAGCTGACTTACTTAAATCGAGAGCTTTCAGATGTTTACGAACAACCAGGGTGTCAATATGGATAGAGCTAATATTGCAATTGGTTATTATGCATATCACTATTTATTCTAAACTTCTTTATATTTTTACGAACGTACATTATATTTTCTAGGATATACAAAGATGGAAGAGTTAAAATATTAATTTCTTTGAACATTTGTCTTAAGGATTCGCGGGGACCTATTTCGTAGATGGCTCGACCTGCCCGCTTTTGCAATATAAAAATTTTAGTTCGTAATTGTTTCAGTTGCAATCAAACATGGCTGCGGTCTCTGCCCGAGTGGGAGCCTGCAGTGGAATTTGCAACTGAGCACTTCTGCGCTGTAGACGTTGTGCCGTCGGTGCGGATTTGTTTAATTTAAAACACTGTTTTAAATTATCACGGTTGTTCACTAAAGTTATATGATTATTAACGGGATATTTACCGTGGTAAGGTTGTGGAATGAGCTCCCGATATTTCGGCGCAGTTACATGCACCATGTTCACGGGAAGACTGAAGAATGCGGGTGGTTGGTCAAAAAGTTTAAAAGTTAGGTGCAGACATAACGATCTACCCTCTTTCTTAGTCTTTTGCTACGGTTATCACTGGAACTCGAACTCGATCCTAAGTCACGACAAAACACACTCACTGTATCACTGCGTATAGTATTTTGAACACATTTTGAACGCGGACTTTTATTTTTAAAACAACCTAATACTGGATTCCACGCACTGGCGAGTCAAAAACCATCACCTCGATTGAACTTCTGGCATTTCGAGATCTCAATAGTTTCCTTTACTAGCCTTGGTATATAATGGCGTTCGGTGGACAAGATTTTAGGGTTCTGGAATTCAGTTCGAAATATCGGGAGCTCATTCCACAACCTTACCGCGGTAAATATCCCGTTAATAATCATATAACTTTATTGTTTCATTTATGTAAGATATTGTAACATTACATTGCAATATAAAAAGTTCAAAAAAAAAACGATATTAAAAAATATTTAGTGACACTTCTGCTGAAAAGAAGCTTCTTTTTCTTTTCTTCTTTTCAGCGGAAGTGTAACTAAATATTTTTTAATATCGTTTTTTGATAATGTATTTCCGCAAAGTAACGCCTTAATCAATAAATTATTAAAAGTTCTCAATGCAAATACATACATTAACGTAGATAAGTTGATGTGGCAGTAAAACTCTTTGTCAACGAGTTCGAGGAAGTACAGCCGCCATACCTTTTTCTACAGTGAAGCAATACTGTGTTTTGGTTTCAATGGTATTTTTCAGCGCACTGATAAGGTGCTGTTGTACCCGGGTCCACCCACTGCGCTGAACGCTTACGGATGTCGTTAAGGATCCACTATTCATCGCAGGTAATTCGATTTAGAAATCCCAATTCAGCAAGTATCGATGGCGTCGAGGTACGCATAGCACATGTATGCTTCGGTTTTCACTGTCACATTTTTATCGAAGCGGGCGACGGTAATTTCATAGTATTGCGTAATGCAACAAGCTTACATTTCAACTCGGTGACTGTAGATTGCGATGCATCTAGTTATGGTCAAACGTAGGTAACAGGTGGCAGGCGGGAGAGGTCCTGAGCCACATACGTGGCGACATCATCTGGGCCCGTCATTTTGAACACCTTAAATATGTCCTCCAGGTCCTTTTTACCGCTTCCGTCTCTCTGCCGTGTTCCAACGCAGACGGTCGTCTCACGGTATCTGCTAAGATTTTCTTGGCAGCGAGAACGTCAGCCTCCATGTAGCTAGATGTACCAATCTGCTGCAAGCTGACTTCATCCATGACGTCGAGCTTGTTTTGCACAAACGCTATGAGCTCGTTCACCACGATATTATCGGAGCACTTCGATTGCGCCATCACTACGTTTTTGCGTTTAGATTACACAGCGCGCATTGTTATAGGTCGGGATAAGAGCGGCCGCTGCATTTTCAATACGACCAATCTAGTTGAAAGTACGGTTTCGACTGATAATTTTAAAGAGGAAAGACTTGCATTTTAGTATTTTGATTCGTAACGAATAAACTCAAAAACTACTGAACCCATATCAATAATTCTTTCACGATTAGGATGAGAATTATCCCTGAGTAACAATACAGGCTAAGTGTATTTTCGTCATCATCATCCATCAACGCGCGGAGGAAACCGTGGGGCGCAGCTAGTATCTTATAAAACGAGTACCTACCTAGTAACTTGTAAAATGTATTTGTAATGCTGTATATAGGCTCCAGTAGCTCAGTGATAACGACGCTGCCTTCAAAGTGATGGGTCTCAGGATTGATCCCTGGATAATGCGAATACTTGTGATTGTGTGTGTCCATGTCTCCCGCGACACAGGGAGTCCTAGTGCTGGGTATAAGTGTAGAAACGTTACTATTATATTACTAAATTAATAATAGTAATGTCACTGCCAACCTCTGAATATCGCTGCGTCGCAAAAACTATCAAGTGTCTGCATCTGGTGCCTCTAAGTAAAAATAATAGTTTAGACTACATATAATTGTTTACCGTAACTATACGATTATATTAATTTTCCACAAGTTACTGGAAGCAGGCCTACTTTCATAACAGACGTCAGAAAAGTCTCTAGCTGTTATAAAGTAAATAAAACAAAATATAACAATTTCGCCCACATGCATAAACCTAATTAAGGTCGGAGGATCCAATCTTGATATATGCTTAAACAGTCGCCGAACATTGGCCTGACATACAGACCTCTCGCAGTTCCCAGAACGGTTTGCGTTAATGACAGCAGAACGGATTGGTAGAGGAGGTGACTAATTGAACCGAACTCGGACTGATATAAATCCTATACTTTAGACAATATAAAAAAAAAAAACTGAGCTCAGATCTCTGCCCGCAGGATCGATGTAGGATGCTCAAAAAGCTGACAATATTGCCTCGTTCTATAGCCAAACATGTTCCTTGACCGAGACTATTGCCAGCTCTGCCAGGTCACCTGTAGTATCAACTAAACGTCTGGATAGCTCTTTAACAAAACGTCTACCATCCGGACCCCATGGACCCATGGCTTCTACGACAAACAGAAAAAATATATACCCCTCACCAAAAGTTGCCTATCTCGTCCGCTTGAATAATTGTGATAACAAGGTCATCAGTAACATTCAGAAATCAGGAGAATTCAACTATTGCACAACGTTCAACAATCTATTTCGCTGCAATTGCTATTCGACTTCGGTTGCCGTTCGATCATTACCCAAAAAGCCCTTCTAACTGCTATTTCTATTCGCACTTAAGATCTGTCAAGTTAGCAGAATATAAAGTTTTGCTGTCGATCGCTGGCGGCAACAGAAACGTAACTGCAGCTGGACTGTTCAATAGCAGAATAAGAAAACGTATCAAAAGTCACCGTTCAGCTGCGGTTCGATTGCAGTATATTTAATGGGATCTGCTTTGACCCAGGCCTTTGAACTTGTTTATTGATACAAGTAACTCTGGTTACGAGCGTGCAATGCTAAGTACCTACCACCAGCAACCAGCCTCGCAGAATCGGGGGCGGTTTATTTGATTAATTAATTCAAAAGGGTTCCGCGACAAACCAAACAGTTTCAGCGGCAAGATAAAACGTGAATAGAATTCAAACCTTTCGGTTATCCTAAAATAACATCGCCATTACGCTAAATAATATTACTTGAGCTTATAAAATAAACACCAGATGGTTGGGTCAAATGTTAATAATTAAATTATCATGGTTAATTTTAATACATTTGTCCATTGTAACGGTGCTCGAGTGGTGTGCTCGCAATTTCGTTATCAATATAAGTGGATACAAAGATGTGCCACCGACATCGCCGACCAATCAGAGGAAAGTTCACAATTTCGTTAAGTTTGTGTCTGGATTGGTCCCCGTGGCAAGCTCGTTTCCAATCTGACAGATGAATATTAACAATATTCATCTGTCAGATTGGAAATATTTAGATATAGAATAGATATTTAGATTTTGAGCATACGATTATTCGAAAGTTACATTGCGATCTCAATTGCCTCTTTCAAAATCTATCGAAAGATATTAATATGATTAGATTTTTGTGAACTATAACGGCTCTTACAATTACCAGGTGTCAGATACAGAGAATATGGTGCTGCGTACAGCCGTGCGATTCTCTAACGATTCAACGATGCGCTCGTCGAAGAGCTCACCGATGTCAAATACCTTATGAGATATCGCCCTTGTACATAAGGTTGTTTTTCCAACGTTTCTTGTCACCTCTTCATTTGTTTCACGGATTGTCAAAGATGCAACGATGTTTGCTCTTTTAGAGAATCGCACGGCTGAGATAAAATACCCTGATGAAAGGAGAAAAATTTTAAAGTCAAAATCATTTATTCAATTTAGGCACCAAAGGCGCACTTGTGAACATCAATTATTCATTATAATGTACTTTAAAGACTACCCGTTCCAAAATATATAGAGCATACCGAGAAGAAGCGGCAAGAAACTTGTTGCCATTCTTTTTATATAGATGTTTACAACGTTTCTGCTTAGGTACTACAAATATTACATTTTATGGGTGGCAGAGTGACAGCTTGCCAGAAGTCGGAGTATTCCAAGCATCTTTATCTTCTACATAATGTCGAACTTTATAGTAAGCTTTTTTATTAAAACGTTTTTTACAGTCAACTTGAATTTGCCCTCTGTGAGCTCAGTTATGTGTTTTGGGATTTTATTGTAAAAACGCACAGGAATATCCTAGGAATAACTTATTAGTCTTCCTAAGTCTACGGTACGGTAAAACTAGGTATTAAATATTTCTCCATTAAAATATAGGCTTTTCCCTGAGTAACATAGGCAATACTCGTATTTTTTGGTTTATCGTCATCATCATCTATCACCACGCGGGTAAAACCGCGGAGCGCAGGTTGTATACAATAAGACATATTTTTGAAAATAGTTCATTTGTTTTCCATTGGTTCGATTTTCCTTTCTGTTTCTGTGACCTTATAAGAAATAAATATTTGTATGTAAGTATGTTTGTAACGAATTGGCTCATAAAATACTAGACCGATTTCAAAAATTCTTTCACCGTTGGAAAGCTACATTCACCCTGAGTAACATAGGCTATTAAGATTCATTATTATCATCATCATCCATCATCGCGCAGGTGAAACTGCGGAGAGCAGCTAGTTCTATAATAAGAGTTCCGCCGTAGCACCACAGCAGCACAGATGGCGCGCAGTATCAACCACGTGGACTTGCTTCAACAAAAACCTCATCCGCGAGGTAGAACTCCAAACAGATGACCGTCCAACCAGCTGCCGGCTCTCACGGTTATTGTCGTGCTTAAACTATACAAACCAAGTGATGGACTTCATTCTTAAAAATAAGAATAATGTTCTGACTTTATAACGCCATGGAATTTATATAAGAACGGAAGTTTGCCGTATTAACTCGTACCAAAATGAAAGAAATGTCGAAACTTTGGCAAGAAGCGTGAACGATTCGCAAATAAGATATTTTATTACACTTTTTTCAATTTCCCTTTATTAAGTTAGTAGGTACATAACGTGTAGATATGTACTTAGATAACGTAGTAATTTCATTTATATTCCACGAATTTTCCTGAATGGCCGCGCGTTAAATTGGAAAGTTTGATGAACAATTGTGATTACGTAGAACATTGACGGTATAAAAATATCATCCTCTTGACCTAAACTGAGTGCTCAGCCATTTTGAATCAGTGCAGCCGGTCTAGATACAATTCAAACAGGCGTGTTTCCGCACACGCTACAGACAAAAGTGTGTCTACGAACTTAGCGCGACGTCACGTGACTTTTCCACAGGTAATGTCAACGCCATACATTTTGAAGTTGTCGTTTGGCGTTAACGTTAACAGAAACATCTTTTGTACACGTCTGCAGGTAACTAAAAGTCCTGGACCTGATCGTGAGCTATTTTTACCGACTGTGGTGAAGCCCAAAAGGAGTACTATATGTGTGATACATATAGGTGTGTATGTATATGTACTATGTACGTATACATACATACCTGTTTAATAATATGTACCATATGAACTATGACCTTGAATGCGCAGAGAGGGGCCGTGCGTAACCCATAGCAATGCGGCGCACAACAATCACACTCCCTATAGGACCTACAATCGCGCCTTTTTACTTTTTTTTCTGTATGCTTCTCCGTACCAAGGGTTTTCCTAGATAACGTTCCAAATCCAAATCACTTTACACCCATGGGAGTTTCATACAACATTACACCCCCGGGGATGTAATGCCTGGTTTTACGTTAATATTGCGTGATATGTAATAATTGGACATTTTCGAGCAGCTTGTATGAAAAAAAAATTATATGTTAATAAACTCGGCTTGATGGCGTGGGTGTCATATATGTATAGAGAATTGCCAGTGTTGCTATGTGAGGGCGACACTGTATATTTGTATCCAGAGTAAGGCCTAGCAATAATGTTGAATCAACTAATTCCGAGCTTTCCCCCATTAATCTTGATCTTTGATTAATCTAATCAAAGTGAATTAAACGCATTTGGTTTTTAGGTTTTAATACTAAGTTGTTAGCAGATAGCCATACTAATTAAGATATTGTTAATTATGTTAAAATCAAATAAGCCCCTATTTACTATAAAGGTTGTAAATGTTCCTGGTTCACAACCAGGAAGAAAAGGAGACCCTGACCAGCCAGGGCTACGGAAAGGGAGAGGGATCACGCACCCTTACCATACACAGGCGCAGGGACTGACGTACGAGTCAGTTCGTACTAGTCATAAAAACGAAGAGTAACATGAAGCTGCACGAGAGCGTCCCGCACGCAGACGTGCAGTTTCCCGGCACACGAGGACTTTCATCATGCTGCCTGCGGTTCCCGGTGCGGTTCTTTGAATGCTCATACAAACTCAGAAACAAATTAGCATAATTCCATTTAGTTTATCTATTATTTAGCAAATCTATTTTAATGGTATGTTGTCCTTTGAAAATAATTGTGTTCATTTATAAATTGTAAATAGTTAAAGAAGGCACGTACCTTGGAGTCTGTGGAGTGTATTTATATTAATCTATCTATCATCTCATCATCTCAGCCGTAGGACGTCCACTGCTGAATATAGGCCTCCCCCATGATTTTCCAAAAGGACCGGTTGGAAGCGGCCTGCATCCAACGTCGTCCTGCGACCTTTCTCAGGTCGTCTGTCCACCGTGTCGGTGGACGACCTACGCTGCGCTTGCTGGTACGTGGTCTCCACTCCAGAACCTTTCGGCCCCATCGGCCATCTGTTCTGCGTGCTATGTGCCCTGCCCACTGCCACTTCAACTGGCTAATCTTCTGAGCTATGTCGGTGACTTTCGTTCTTCTACGGATCTCCTCATTTCTGATTCGATCACGTAGAGAAACCCCGAGCATAGCCCTCTCCATAGCTCGTTGTGCGACTTTGAGCTTATCTATGAGGCCCATAGTAAGAGACCACGTTTCAGTGCCATAAGTCATCACTGGTAACACACATTGGTCGAAAACTCTTGTCTTGAGGCACTGAGGTATTTTTGACGAGAAGACTTCGCGAAGTTTCCGGAACGCTGCCCAGCCGAGTTGGATTCGACGATTGACCTCTTTCTCGAAGTTGGACCTGCCTAGTTTGACTGTCTGTCCCAGGTAGATATACTCGTCAACAACTTCGAGAACTGAGTTCCCAACTGATATTGGGGTAGGTACAACATGGGCATTAGACATAATTTTCGTCTTGTCCATGTTCATCTTAAGACCTACCCGTTGGGAAACTCGATGGAGGCCTTCGAGCATTGTACTGAGTTCTTCCATGGATTCTGCCATGACTACAATATCGTCGGCAAATCGAAGGTGAGTGATGTATTCGCCGTTAATATTGATGCCAAGTCCTTGCCATTCCAGAAGCTTGAAGGCGTCTTCCAATGTAGCGGTGAACAGTTTCGGAGATATAACGTCTCCCTGTCTCACGCCTCTTTGCAATGGAATTGCCTTCGAACTCTGCTCCTGTACTCGGACTGACATGTAGGCGTTTTTGTACAAACACTTCAGCACTTCAATATACCGATAGTCAATACGGCACCGCTGGAGAGACTCAAGCACTGCCCACGTCTCGATCGAATCAAAGGCTTTCTCATAGTCCACAAACGCTAGACAAAGAGGCAAGTTATACTCTTCGGTCTTCTGTATAACTTGCCGTAGCGTGTGGATGTGGTCTATGGTACTATAGCCTTTTCGGAAACCGGCTTGTTCCGGAGGCTGGAATTCATCAAACTCGCGACTGAGACGGTTCGTTATGACCTTCGAAAACAGCTTATAAACATGGCTCAAAAGCGAGATGGGTCTGTAATTTTTAAGTAAAGTGTTGTCACCTTTCTTGAAGAACAGCACCACCACGCTTTTGTTCCATGCTTCTGGCGTTGAACCTTCGAGTAAGACGGTATTAAAGAGCTTCTGAAGGACTTTAAGTACCGGTGTTCCACCCGCTTTCAGAAGCTCAGATGTGATACCGTCGTCACCAGGCGCCTTGTTGTTCTTAAGCTGTTTCAAGGCCATTCTAATCTCGTACAGGCTGATGTCCGGGATATCTTCGGTATAATGTCGGGTCAGCTTGGCTCTTGGGTCTTTGGCCGAGCTGCTAACAGGTTTAGCGACCGAGGTGTATAACTGTCCGTAGAAACTCTCGACCTCTCCTAACACTTCCGCTTTGGTCGACGCTACACTGCCGTCTCCTCTCTTCAGCTTCGTCAACTGGCTTTGCCCAATAGACATGTCTCTTGCAAACACTTTGGAGCCTTTTTTCCGCTCTATCGTCTCTTTAATACGGTTTGTATTAAAGATCCGAATGTCGTGTCGCAAGGACTTCCATATTCGTCTATTGAGCAGCCTATATGCTTCAGCATCATCCGAAGACTGCAGTTTCAATGAGCGTCGTTCAGCCATGAGGTTGAGGGTATCGTTGGAGAGTTTCTGTGGCCTATCTGTACGGTGGGGTTTAAAGTACTTGGAACCCACTGTATGGACAGTTTCTACTAACCTGTTATTGATCTCGTCCACTGAAGCGATGTTCTCAAGGCAATCGAAGCGATTGGATAGCTCAAGTTGAAAGCTCTCGGGGTCTTGAATATGGGCACGAGTAGGTCGGAGCGTAGACTTCATCAGACGAGACCTCTCCAGTTTGACATTAATATTCACCGTGCCTCTTACCATTCGGTGATCACTACCGGTTTTAACCCTGTTGATCACGGAGACATCAGTGAATATTTGCCTTTTGGTGGTCATAATGAAGTCAATCTCATTTCTCGTGGAACCATCGGGACTCAGCCAGGTCCATTTCCTGTGAGGTGGCTTCTGAAAGAAAGAGTCCCTCTTTCTCCAGGAAGTCGGCCAACCTCTGTCCCCTACGGTTCCGTTGTCCATAGCCAAATTGCCCCACTTTCGACTCATCCTCGCTTCTCTTACCCAACTTCGCGTTGAAGTCCCCCATAACAACTAGAAAGTGCGTTTCAGAGGTATGTATGGCCCGACTAATGTCCTCATACATATCCTCCACCTCATCATCCGGGTGCGACTTCGTCGGTGCGTATACCTGAATGACCTTCAGCGAATATCGTTTGGATACTCTGAGTATTAGGTATACGACCCTATTGGAAACGCTATCGATCTTAACTATGTTGTTAGTAAGGGACTTGTGGACGAGAAACCCGACACCACCTTGGGACTGTTGGTCGCCCTCCCGGTGGTAGAGTAGGTTACCTGATTTTAGGGTTATCGTGTCCTCACCCGCTCTACGGACTTCAGATAACCCCACAATGTCCCAGCGTAGCTTACTCATTTCTTCTTCCAGCTCATATATCTTCTCGTCTGTCCTCATCGTGCGTATGTTGTGTGTTACCAGGGCCAGTCGTCGTCGTTGGGGGTGGTAGCCGGGCGTCTGCCGGGGATTCTTAGCACCCCCTGCCCCACCGTTACCGTGGCCGCTACCGTAGCCAGGAATAGCGGGGCTGCCGGGGACTGGGGGCCTGGTTCTTTTTGTCCAATCCATTGAGGGGTCATTTTGCCAATACTCGCCACGCTTGGCAGGCGGGTTGGCGAGCGCAGTTTGTGTGTGTTTGACTGGGAAGGTGCTGCTGCCCACCTTCTGATTTGTTATCCCTTAGCCGGCTTCTACGGCACCCACGGGTAGAGTTGGGGGGGTGCTATTCTAAGCCGGCACCGCCACGGCCTTCTATCTATATTTTAATCTAATTACAAAGTTACTGATATAAATAAATCTACCTATTACAATAAGAGTAATTCACTAAAATATTTCTTAATTATAGATATAAAATAGATAAAAAAACAGCATTTAAGTCCCTGTCTACGGGTAGAGTGCCCAAAAAGCTGGCAACGATACCTCGTTGAATAGCCAGGCTGATGCGTTCCCCGAGGTGATACCAACTCTTTGGTCACCTGTAATTTCTTTGAGGCGTCTGGACAGCTCTATCTATCTTATCTATATTACAAGTATATAAATGAACCCATATTTCTCATGGTCACGCTATAACTTGAGAACGGATGGAACCAACTCGAAAATATTTTTTTTATTATGTTAATTATTCTCAAGAGAACGTTTTTATGAAAGAAAAACCAAGAAAAGATGGGAGGTTATGGCGTGGCCGAAGGCCAAACCTACTCGTACTACGCGAACGAAGTCGCGGGTAGTCCCTAATATAAAATATAAATTAGTATATTAAATATTATGATTACAACAATCATAACTACTATTGTGATTGTTATTGTTTATATTTCCCTTGACCTCTACAGTTTTAAGTATAAATGCCCCATATTAGATAGACGCCTCATCTGTGAAAATCTGATAGGGATACATGACCCATCAAGGACACCTACACTTTTAAATTGACCATTTCATATTACTTATTTATATTTTTTACTGCACATAAAAATAAATAATGCACTAATAATGTCTCCATAATAACTACCAATAGCACCGATTAGTACATAAATATGCTGCAAATAAACAAATTATCTATTGAAACATGCAGAACCCAAAACAAATTACGAATCAAAGCAGAGGAAAATTTGTTTCCGGTTTAACTAACGACCAGAAAATATATCCTTCACATATCTACACTAATGATTTCATGCCAAATATACTAATTGCATATTAAATTTACTTATTTTATTGAACTTTTAAACATTTATCCTACACTAGCTGCGTCCCGCGGTAACACTCGGATGGTAGTAGATGATGATGATGCAAAGCATAATATGTGATTCCCCGGGATGTAATCTATAATCTTACCAAATTTGATATTATCCGTTTAGCTGTGTACACGTGATAAGAATGGGAGAATATTCCCCAACATCGGCTCCGAAACCTCGTGTTCAGTGTGCCAAATGGACTCGAAGTTGTAAGCAGAGCCCGAGGAGGCAATACCAGTTATTAAAAATTAATAACATGTAAAACATACTTGTAAATGTTAATTAAGTTTTATGACACTTAGCTAAATATGGCTTTTTTAATTGTTTTATCTTATTTAGACATAAAATGTTACTAATGTATAATTTGCAGTTTCAAAGAAAGTTGATACAAATTTTGCTATAAGACGTTCTTTATTTCACATCTCTAATTTCTATATTTGAGAAAAAAATTAAAATTGTAAAAGTAAAGTTCTTATTATAATTAGTACTCACGGGATGTACACCACGATTGGCAGTCAAAGTCGAAGTCAAAATCATTTATTCAATTTAGGCATCAAAGACGCACTTATGAACGTCAACTTTTCATTATAATGTACTTTAAAGACTCTACCGCCGCGTTCCAAAATATATAGAGCCCACCGTGAAGAAGCGGCAAGAAACTCGGGGCCATTCTTTTTATATAAATGTTTATAATGTTTCTACTTAGGTACTACAAATATTACACTTTATGGGTGGCAGAGTGACAGCTTGCCAGAAGTGGAGTATTCCAAGCATCTTTATCTTCTATGTAATGTCGGACTTTATAGTAAGCTTTTTTTATTAAAACGTTATATACAGTCAACTTGAATTTGCCCTCTGTGAGCTCAGTTATGTGTTTTGGGATTAGCCGCCTAGTGTTAGCGAAGCTGATGAGCAACAGCTTATCAGATTTGTCAACTACATTGAAGGACCCAGCTTTTGCTAGATCCAATGAAAAACATGTAGAAATAATCATGTATACACAATAATCATGCAACTGCAAAGATTAAACTGTCACGATTGGTACGCTATTCGTTTTTCGGAATCTCAAAAGAAATATTGTATCCGGTTAGTCCCGGTTTTGTGGAGCTTAGTATAAATGATGAGTTACAACGTTTTCATTCTAAGGTTCCACTGACAAACGAACATACTTACTGGAAATAACCTTAGCAGTATTATAGAGTGCCATTCAAAGCATTGCAAAGTTAGGTAGATTGTTCAAATGATAAGAATACTACGCTTTCGCTAAGTATATTATTTGATAAAATTGAACAGTCGTTTAGCAAAGATTCGAACTATACAAAAGTGACTGATGATATTTTACAAATATCTTGCGATAGGCGGGCTGATTGTATAAACTCTCCAGGAGAGGTCATTCTTAAGATCGCCGAAGAATATCGTTAAGGGACCTTACATAAAATCCCACTAAGAGCTGAGAATTTGTTTAAAAGTGACGTGCGTTAAAAGTGATTTTTGAAGAGGCAACTCTTCAAAAATTGGGGGAGGGGCCGACAAATTAACAGCTTGCTTTTAGCCTGCACACCACACAGCAGCATTTTCGGCCTCCGAACCCATGTTCGCCTACGAGTTAACCCTAAGCCATCTACGAGCAAGCAGGACAACTCAAATTTTGGAAGCAATTATTCCAAAGACAAATTCAAGGGCTCGAACAACGAGCCTAACGATTGGAAGAGCAAGCAACCCAAAGGTAAGCAAGCTCAAGCTAACTCACAGAATAGAAACATTTAGTTATGATTCGGGGGCGAATGACTCAATGACGATTGACTCGATTTCGGGGGCTGTTTAAAGCAATACTTACACAGCTACCTATAACTATTTTTTCTTTTGAAAAAATAGATGGAAATTTCCGCCCCATCTTCACTCTGAAACACTTGACAACTTTGTGATACCTCCTTGGCAATGGCCAACTCCTGCAGATAACCTGTCCCATTTGGAATTTAGCCTATCGTCAGCTTCGCGAACATTTCTTCGTTGACAAACGGGATAGCGCGAATACCTGAAATGCCGAAATATAAGGTGTGTGGTATATTTAAACGATTTCCTATCTGCATATCAGTCCCGACAGGTTCTTCTCGATCACATATCATTCACAGTAAACCTGATGCATGTTGGCTGGACGGTAAACACGGACAAAACTGTGCTGGTTCCGACACGTCGGCTAAAATTCCTGGGCGCGACGTGGGACACACAACTCAACACGAAGTCCCTGTCGGAACCAAAGTGCCAAACGCTACGCAAGGCACTTGCAACTCGGATGTCCGAAAGGCTGTTGGTCCCTCAGACAGGCCCAGTTCCTTCTGGGGAGACTCAATTTAGCCTCATTTGTGGTACTTAGGGAACGTTACATCCTAGCACCCTATAGTACCACAGTATACACTGATTCCTACCCAAACTACACCCTTACATGCAAATGAAGCTGCCAGTTCCAGTTATTATGGAAATAAAGTGGTGGTTGAAAGCAGCTCAGGGCTCACCACACATATACACAGGTCCGTTCTTTCACCTTCTTACCACGCATGAATCGTACTACGGCTGGGGTGCCCAACTGGGAGAAGTGAACATGTCAGGACGCGGGACAAAACAACCCCTGTCGTGGCATGTAACTCTCAGAGCTGTATGCAGTCTATGCAGCGATGCTACAGAAACAGTCTGCTTCGCAATGCTCACATTTTATTATACAGACAAGTACACAGTAGTAGCCTTTGTCAACAAAGGTGGAACCAAATCGAAGAAACTTCTCAAAACACACAAATTGGTAGCGATTTTGGACAAAGTAAATATTCATTTGACACAACAACTCAAACTCAACAACAGTTGAACTGCGAGGTGAATGCTCTATCGCGAGGCAAAATGTTTCCAGAGAGGCGCCTGACATCTGCAGCAACGAAGAATATATGCGCGATGTGGGGCACACCTCTAGAAGGTCGACTTATTTGCATCGAGGACAGCTCGTGTAGTAAGCAATTATATCTCACGTGACAAGTGGACAGGGAAGCATCGTCTCATAACGCATTCCTACACCAGTGGATTTACGAGTTAGCGTGGTTATTCCTTCCAACAAATCTCGTCCCTCAAGTACTAACTCAACGGAACACAGCCCAAGGTCAGTACTTTTTGATATCTCCGAGGTGTCTGAGCATTTTGAAGAGCGGATCTACAAACCCGGTCCGTCACGGACCCGTGCCTCATTCCGAACCTTCCACAAGTACTGATCGATACGAAAACCGGCACGAACCCACCAGAGATCCAAGAAATTTGTTTAAAAGGAGAGCTGATTTCGGCTGGAAAGATTTCATAAAAAACTAGTTAGTAGAAGAAACATACATTTTTATTTATTTGGTGGGAATCCACTCTAAATACTTACACCCGTATATAATAAGTGGAAGACATGGTGTGCTTCAACTAACACGTTCTATAAAATCCGAGCCCGGAACAGGTAGGCAGTTTCCTAGCGCACCTACACAACAGCGTAGGTTTAGCCAATAGCTTTACAAATATATCAGGTAACACAGGTCTGTCATCAAACCTTTATTTGTTTTATCAAACACATGATTTAAGCTATTTCAGTGTCAAAAGAACAGCAAATTAAAATACCTATTTGGAATGCAAAACATGTATTACAATATCTGGAAAACAATACACTTGGAGCCTTACTATCAGCTTCATAAAATCCATGCAAGTTCCGTACAGTTCTGAAAAATGGCATAAACAGTCTTGAATGAAATCATACCATGATGCTCATTTAGGTGAACTGTTTGAATATTGTTTTCTCAAAAGTGAACGGATAATATTGTCTCTGGCATTTTAATAATTCACTTTGACCAACATTGCAGACGCCTAAAATGTTTGTAAAAACTGAGTGGATATAGAGCGTCATTTCTAGGCGTTCGGCGTCACTTATGCTACTAGCATCGGGGTGGAGAGTTCATGACCTCACGCTACTGAAATTGATGCCGACAAAAACATGCACGAGGGTGATGCACTTGTGTTTTGGCCTTGTTTTGTATCGAAGACCAACAGCAGTAAGTATAGGCAATCTGGCTGGAGGCTAATAGCTCATCCGAAGAAAAACCTGCATTATATACATTGGGTTCGCCAGCTGATCTGCGTTCACATAATCGTCGAAAATCAAGTAATCTGACAGGTATTTATAGCCATCAGAGGAAACGAGGCTGGATTAAGTCTGTATTCAAATAAGCAGGTATTGAAGTATCTCCGGGCTCGGTACGTTCTGCAGTGGCATCTCTTAACCACACACGTTGCAGTTCCTGGAAAAGTAGGTTGATTTCTGCGAAATCTATTGTATTATTGGCCAAATATGGCGAATCGCGAGTCAACGGGTCTGGCTGTAAAAATTTCCAATTGATTTAAAAATACTCGAAACGAGCAACTGGACTCGAGAACATACTTTTAAGAAGTACTACCAGAGAGAAATAGATAATCAATCAAGTCATACTAAAATTATCTATAGATTACACAGACAGTGAAACTGAATTCTAATTCACGTCCCAAATAATGTAATTCAGTGCGGTAGCAAGTTATATTTAATGTCTGAACATTGCCTGATTCTTAGTTCATTATCTAGTAAGATATTGTTGTTCAATAACATTGAGTTTTTATTCTTAAGTAACACATTATAGCATCATCATCATTATCTACATTTTGGCTACCAGGAGATAACAAACACATCACTCAATATGGATTCCGGATATCGGCTCGGAACAAATAATAGAGGGTTTTACCTAACAATAAAACTTACCTATTATTTTTCCAACGATATCCGGAATCCAGGTAATACCTACCTGGTATATCGTGAGCATAATGAAGAAAAAGCCTTACCGCCATTCCGGTCGTCGCCATCTTGCCCGCCTAAAACCAAGACAGTGGCGCCGGAAGCATGGAAGGGAGGTTGTCGCTTGGGAGAACTAACGCAAAAGAAATGGTGCTTGACTCTATATGGATTCCGGATATCGTTGGAAAAATAATAGGTAAGTTTTATTGTTAGGTAAAACCCTCTATTATTATTATTAGTCTTCTCAAGTCTACAACTAGGTACAGCTGTCCTATTTGTATTTCTAGTATTAAAAGTGTGGTGATCACTATTTAACTTATATTTATGTAAATTTTTACGAACATACATTATATTTTCAAATACATATAAGGAAGGTGTTATAATTATCATTATTAAGTTGATAGTCTACAACTATTAAGAACTTAATATTACTTATAGGTAATGTGTTCTTACTATTTATTTCCTATATTTTTATCGTAAATTGATTTACTTTCTGTTATTCGGGTGACATATTATTGAATTTTTATAAATCGCTCTATTATTGTTGAATCCACTCTTTATAGAGTTGTCATATTATATTTAAATTTTGACGTGTAACTGAATGTTTACCAATAAATTGATTATTGATTATGATAGGAATTTACGTATGATTTTAAGCGTCAAAAATATAAGTTATTTACGAGCTATGATTTATGTTTTTTTATCTAGACTTATAATTATAAAAAATATTTATAAATATACATAATATATTGATCATTTCCATACATATCTATGGTGTTATGATTCATAATATAATATTGTCTGTGCGCTATTCTTGACGTGTGATCTATGTGACGTGTGATATGATTTCTAAAGATAACTCTTGTCCATTTCCTTGCGAACATTACCGCTGCGCACAGTTAGCGCGTGTTTAGGCCGGTTTTAGGGCTCGCCCGACCGTCCGCGCGTACCGTCGGTCCTGACGATACGCACAACCGATCTCACGGTATACGCGTGCCTACGGTCGGTCGAGCACTGAAAGCGGCCTTAGTTGTTGAAATCTGATCTTGATTTGTAAGTGAACAGTACGATCCCCTCATTGCTAATGCATAACAAGTCCGCAATTTCAGAAGAGTGGTTTGGTTTTACGTGATCTTTTGGGAGTTAAGGGACTTATTTTATTTCATTATATGAATGAAAATTAATTAATATAATAAGCGTTTTCACAAAATATTGGAGATACATAAATCAAATGCCTAAGTAAGTATATATACGTCTCCTCAGAAGCGAAAAAATTATCAACAACATTGATATTCATAATATTTGAGATGTACGGTTGACCTAAGGTCATTATTTTTGCTCTAGACAACTAAGGTCAACACAACTTAGGCGAAACTTTTTCTTTAATATTAGTGAAATTGGGCGTACGTGATTTGTACAGTTTCGTAGGTCTCGAGAACTTGTTTAATTTTACATCGCAGTCGAATTTCGTTAGAGGTTTAATAAACAATGTACACTTAAAGTCTGTTCTAGAAACCGTATTGTCCGATTGCTTTGTTAAATTAAGTTGATTAATGCTACAAACTTGAGTAGGCACTTTGTAACAATAAACTTTATAAATATAGAATAAACGTTATTGTAACTGCTTTTAGTGAAGGATAGGTACATCTTATGTTGGACGAGTTAGGGGCGAAGGGGGGAGGGTGCGTAGAAGTAGAACACGACTGGGCAACATCCGCGTACTGTTAATTATTCTGTGGCAGGACTCCACGCCGTCGTTAATACGTCTGTCACTATGTGTCACTGCCTATAAGTCACGTTCCAGTTAAGCAATAGGTACTTTATTAAACCGTTCTAAGGCGGTTGGCGAGGAAAACAATAAAACAATGCTTAAAAATAAGTACAGGCATGGACTTAGTACTGTAATGTATGTACTGTAGGAATTCACCACTAGAGTCTGTGCAAAAGAGAGGCGTCTTAGAAATTAAAGTCACGCGTGAGCTAGTATAATTCTAGTAAATAGAAAAGCTGAATAAAATTGCTGCTCATTTACTAATGCTATGATTTTAACGAGTCAAAATCTTGACAGCTGTATGACAGGGCTACAATAACAATCTCTGAGTTTAGACAAGGCACTGACATAATAACCAGCACCTACCTACGACAAGAAGAAATACAGACTGGCTACAGCAAGGAACGAATTGGAGGACCCCACCATCATACAACATTTACACGGATGGCGCAAAAACAAGCTTGGTGCAGGCTGTGGATATACTACTCCACTCTACTACTACAAGACCACAACGGTAATAGAAGCGGAAGCTATGGGCTTACTGCTGACTGCGAGAGAAATATCAAGTCAAGATATGATTACACATTAAAACCGGCTAGGACTCGCGTAATATTTACTGGAAATATTCTCTGACCAGTTTCGAACTTATTTGAAGTTCTTCTTCTGGGAGTCACTCTTGCGCACAGCGGCGAGCGCGGGCCGCAGCACGTAACAGCGCTACCGTCGCAGCGCCAGTTACGTGCTGTGGCTAATTATGAACATAACTAGCGATAGCTTTCTATCTCAAGATATGATACCTAATAGTGATAGTCATCCTGAGGGTATACTCCTTTGCACAACGGACAGCGCAGCAGTAATGTACGCGTTTAAAAGACGAGGAACCAGGTCTAGAGTTATATCTGAGTGGCAAGCGGCATCACAAAAGTTGTCAAATAAATACAAATAACAATAACATGGACAAAGGGACACCACTTATGTCCAGGTAACAGGAGCTCACATATAAAGCAAACTAACAAAACATTACACATACATATACATTATTTTGTTGTAGTTAGTGGCTAGTACACACTAACGATATATTTCGATGACATATTGCTGTAAGTGGGGCCCCACCCTTACTTATTATCAACAAAGCGCCTGCTGGAGACGGGTATTATTCAAAGATAATGCTTATTCCCTTAATCACTGCGTATTGTTTGTACATAAGAAATTAGTTTTCTTTGATGTTATATGAAATAAGATAACAGAAGGTGCTTTCTCTTAAAATTATTTGATTGATTATATTGAATTGATTTTATAAAATGAAATGCGTGGTATTTTCGTGAGTTTAAATTTCAGTATCAGTTCGGGCAAGTCGAGCACCTGATAGTAAGCATCCAGCCTGCCGATGGCAACTGCTGTGTCACCCAAAACGCTGCAGTTTTGTGTAGGACTGCACTGCGCTTGTCACACATACATTGGTTTTAGCGTCTCGTTGGGCCAGTCATTGTAGAAGTAGTATTTAGATACTTATTGTTGGGATGCAGAACTTTCATAAAAAATTTCACCCTCAGTTAAATTCATCCCTTTTCTAAAATCCTTTCTTAGGAAATGAAAAAGTTCAGAGTAGGGGATGAAATTTGTATGGACTAGTTGGCTTTATAACCGTTAACGCTTTGCCACAGTGGATGTAGTCTGTGATCTGCGGTCAGGTCAAGTTGAACGCAGCCCGCGTTATGTATGAACAACATTGTATATTTTATATTTTATTTTTATTTTTTATAAATCTATTTATAACAACAACTACAAAAACAAAGCCTTTAGAATGTCAGCTTTTTTATAGTAGTTTAATTGAATTAAAATACTAGAAAAGAAGAATCTTAACTTATACATTTGTAAGTTAGGATATGCGTAAGCATTTAGTAATGTTGACTTTACTACACTTGATACTGTATCTGTAGGTGTGATTACTGATACATACAAATATCAATTTTATAAAATCAAATCCCTACTTTGTTTTTTTAGGGAGAGAAATGCTGTATTACCTTTCGCCACAAGAGAGCAACCCTGTGAGCAGATGGGGCGATGGGGTCGCGTGGGCATTCACCATCCCGTTTTAGAAAATGTACCCTTATACATAATAAATACATATTTTGCTTATTCAAAGTATATTTGCTGTAAATCTGCACTGAATTTCACCCTGAATAGTGTTTAGTTATATGAAATGTCATATAACTAAACACTATTCAGGGTATCTACTTCAAAAACATATCATAATTTATAATACAAACTTTCACTCCCATTCAAACCCCTCAATGCGCCCTCTGTCTAATCCTTTCTAAGCTGATGTTGTCTCAACATGAAACCTACCTGTCAAACCTTAAGTTTGTAGGCTTTGCATTTTCTGAGATTTATGTCTCTAAAATACGAAAGCCTATTTAACATGTCACTGTGCGTATTCATAAATACATAGGATTCATGTAATATACCATAAATAATTACAAAGTCAACGTAACATATATGAGTGAGGTGGCATGTGTGAAAGAGAAGGATGATTTAACGACTTTCGCTAAGGTGATTGAGGTGTGTGGTATTCGGTTATTGTTAAATACTAATATTCTTTTAAAAAAACGTTTCTAACTCTTGCCTTAGCCCTCTCGTTTCATTACACGATCCTATACATAAAAGTAAGATAGCTATCGATAAAAATGCGGTTAAAATAACTAGCTGTGGTTATACATGGAGGTCCCTGGGCAGTGGACGGTGGAGGCCATCCATCCGGTCCTGCAGAGGTGGGGCCTTTCGGGTCGCTGACCTTCCGATTGGTGTAGTTACTCTCCGGATACGGATGCGTCAGAAAGTATGTGCATTTAGTCAACAGACGGGAGGTGAATGTGGAGCGCTGGAGGATATAGCGCTGGAAGTGTATGCCGCGTGGGGTTCCGAGCGGTACACGCTTTCAGCGATAACAGGTGGAGATCTATCCCTGCCAAACGTGGTGAACTCCATGCTCGGCAGCGGGAGATCGTGGCAGGCAATGACCACTTTCTGCCAAGCGGTGATGGCGCAGAAGAAATCACAAGCTCAAACTCTACCTTTTCTCTCGTTTCTCTGATAATGTCCGAGTGGGAATACATATAGGCAAAAAAGCAAGGCTGTGGGGTGCCGGCTTAAAATAGTACCTCCCCAACTCTACCCGTGTGTGTCGTAGAAGCCGGCTAAGGGGTAACAATCAGAATCAGGCCCCCAGTCTCCGGCAACCCCGCTATTCCTGGCTACGATAGCGGCCATGGTAACGGTGGGATAGGGGGTGCTAAGAATCCCCGGCAGACGCCCGGCTACCTACCAAGGACGACGACTGGCCCTGGTAGCACACAACATACGCACGATGAGGACAGACGAGAAGATCTATGAGCTGGAAGAAGAAATGAGTAGGTTACACTAGGACATCGTGGGGTTATCAGAAGTCTGAAGAGCGGGTGAGGATACGATAACCCTAAAATCAGGTAACCTGCTACTACCGGAGAGGGCGACCAACAGTCCCAAGGCGGTGTCGAGTTTCTCGTTCACAAGTCTCTTACTAACAACGTAGTCACGATCGATAGCGTTTCCAATAGGGTCCTATACCTAATACTCAGAGTATCCAAACGATATACGCTGAAGGTCATTCAGGTATACGCACCGACGAAGTTGCACCCGGATGATGAGGTCGAGGATATGTATGAGGACATTAGTCGGGCCATACATACCTCTGAAACGCACTTTCTAGTTGTTATGGGGGACTTCAACGCGAAGTTGGGTAAGAGAAGCGAGGATGAGTTGAAACTGGAGCAATTTGGCTATGGACAACGGAACCGTAGGGGACAGAGGTTGGCCGACTCCCTGGAGAAAGAGGGTTTCTTTATGATGAACTCTTTATTTCAGAAGCCACCTCATAGGAAATGGACCTGGCTAAGTCCCGATGGTTCCACGAGAAATAAGATTGACTTCATTATGACCACCAAGAGACAAATATTCACTGATGTCTCCGTGATCCACAGGGTGAAAACCGGTAGTGATCACCGTATGGTAAGAGGCACATTGAATATTAATGTCAAACTTGAGAGGTCTCGTTTGTTGAAGTCTACCTACCGACCTATCGTCTATCTCCGACCTACTATATGCCATATACTCATGTGCCCATATTCAAGACACCGAGAGCTTTCAACTTGATCTGTCCTGAGCAAATCCAATGGATGTAGCATATGCACTCAGCGAAGTGTATTCGGGTATATACTCGTCTAGATCCCAAGTTCATTCCCTGAAGCTAGAACGGTACACTGGTGCAAAAATACCAACAGACCTCCAAAACCTAGTGCTGATATAGGAGGAAAAATCCTCCTTAGTCGGCATAGGATACGGGTCAGGGGAAAGGTCCAGCACCTTAACATTACACGAGGCACAGGGTTTAACTTACGAAACGGTGATCATCATCCAGACGAAAAAGAGAGTCGCAAAGCTCCGAGACAGCGTCTATCACGCAGTAGTGGCAGTATCGCGACACTCAGTGCACATACTTCACAGACGACAGCTCGGATGCCATCGGCGAATTCGTCAGGCGGGCGACAAAGACAACGGCAAAATAAATAGGAGATTACAACATCAAGATGGCTATAAAAGATAGGAACGACGTGTAGTCGTGGAGGCCGTGCTTAGTACAATAGGGCAAAGGCAGGAGTCTGCGGCCGGATGCTCTAGCTAATATCAGTATAATAAGGAAAATAGTGTTTCTTAATCTAGTTAAGTTAGATAAGTTATAGTATTAACGTAATGTAAAACTGTGATGTTTGGAGAACGAAGTCTCCATTCAAACTGTATGTTATTTTAATTATTAATCCATAAGTTTAAAAATGGTACGGCTCATGGTGTCTGTAGTGTGTAATTACAAAATAAAAAAATCGCTTCGATTATCTTGAGAACATCGATTCAGTGGACGAGATCACTAACAGGTTAGTAGAAACTGTCCACACAGTGGGTTCCAAGTTCTTTAAACCCCACCGTACAGATAGGCCACAGAAACTCTCCAACGATACCCTCAACCTCATGGCGAAAATACGCTCCTTAAAACTGCAGTCTTTGGATGATGCAGCTCAATAAAAGAAAACGGAAGTCCTTGCGACACGCCATCCAGATTTTCAATACTGTAGGCGACACGTAATATGTGTACAAACCGGCCGGCCCAGAGGGGCAAGGTGCGGGGCGAGGGCTGCTAGAACGACTGTCATTGGTAACGGTCGTCAGTCAGCAACCGCGATTTGTTACGGCTAACCGAGCCAAACCGCGCAGTTTATTGTATGTTTCCATCGATTTTAATTATATACTTTCGCCAAATATATCTACCTAATTTCTACTTAATTATCGTGTTTCATTGGAAGAAGACCGGCGTCAGCTACACGTCCTTCGAAGCCAGATCATTATGTTCCAAACGCCGCCAAAAATGGTCAAGACAAGACGGTTACTTCGTAAAGAACGCGAACAAGAAGAACAGGAAGAACAAAATGTACAGCCTCTAAATAAACATCTTCAGCTAGATACAGAACCAAATGGGCAGAAAAGTGATGAGTTAACTAACCGCACAATTGTAATGGCGGGTAGCGTTGTGAAATCTGAACCGCCACTAAAAACGGTTACGTTGTTGCCAACCACGTCTCATCATCGAACTGCAAAGACAAGTTCTAAGAAATCGACGTCTTCATCTGTAGCAGCACGTAAAGCGAAGCTGGAATTGGAGGCAGCTGAAGCGAAAGCGAAAATCCAAATGGAACTTATCGATAGAAAACTTGCCGCGGAACTAGCCGATATCGATGATGAATGCAGCATACGATCTGATAAGTCTACGCAGCGTGAAGTACAAGAGTGGTTAGAACGCAGCCATCAAGAGCAGCTGGAAACACAGCCCGCCCCCGATCATGGTCATAACACGGGCGCGCCGTGTCTGCCGGTGTCTACTAACACTGGTAACGAAAATGGAACAGTTCAACTCTTGGCAAGTGCGCTTAAAGATTTAACGACCGCCTCCGTCAACAATGGACCGAACTCAAACCTGTTGAGTCGCATTTGCACTCCCCGGGACTTACCAACGTTTACGGGGGACCCAATGGAATATCTTCAATTCAAACAGGCTTACGAAGAATCTTCGGAAGTATGTAATTTCACCCCGAAGGAGAACCTATGGCGTCTACGAAAATGTCTTCGTGGACCAGCACGTGAAGCTGTCTCAGCTCTGCTTATCAGCGCATCATCACCTGAGATGGTTATGTCAACATTAGAGCTGCAGTTCGGCAACCCAGACATGATCCTGTCGAGAATTATGCTGGACATCAAGAAATTGCATCCTGTGTCGCAGGAGTATCATAAAGATATTGTGTCATTTTCCGTTAAAGTGCGAAACTATGTGGCAGCTGTAAGTGTTATCGGTCGCGATGAGTACTTAGTAGCAACAAATGTGATAACGAGCGTGCTTTCTAAGTTACCTACTGTTCTGCTATCGAAATGGGCTGATTACAGTTATCCGCTCATCAAGCAAGGTAAGCGACCCACACTGAGCACATTATCTGAATTTCTTAATGAAGAAGCTTTGAAAATTAATTCTATGGCGTTAGCAAACACACGCAGTACCCTAGACTACTATAACAGTTATAGAAAGAAAAATCTTGAGCCTACATCTACTTGCTCACATACTGTTTTATTAAATGATGAAAACGTTGATAAGAATTGCAACTACTGCCGTATTTCGAAACATAAGCTAACATAATGTAAAAAGTTTCATAAGTCACTGCGCAAAGACAGGTGGAGTTATATTAAAAGAAATAGGCTTTGTTATAAATGTCTACTATCTAAGCATGGAAGGGATACCTGCCCGGCCGCTGTATGCGATATAGATAACTGCGGAATGGCACATCACCGGTTACTGCACTATAAGCTACCACAACAAACAGCGAGGCGCAGCGATATCGTATGTAAACAAAGCGAAAGCCAAGTACCCAGCGTATGCAGTGTCTCCGAGGAACAACCGAAGCTGCAAGAGAGTGTAACTCATATAAAGTCTACAGCTGACTGTAAAGCGTTATTAAAAATAGTGCGTGTTTATCTACATGGACCTAACGGAATTATAAGTACCTATGCATTACTAGACGACGGGTCGACAGTTAGTTTAATTAGTTCGGCTCTGACGTCACGTTTAGGGCTGCGCGGGCGTCGTGAAACAATGCGCGTGTGTGGTGCGTGGGACAATAACGAACTTGTGTGCGATACTGAAGTGGTGAACTTTCAGATGTCAACATGCGAAGGAAAGATGTTTGAACTTAATGCGCGTAGTGTTACAGAGCTAAATTTACCACATCAATATTTTTGTTATGTAAATAGTGATAATTACAGTCATTTAAAAGATATAAGTTTAAACTTTTGTACGGAAAGTGCTAAGCCAGAAATACTAATAGGGCAGGATAATTATCAATTGTTAGTGCCATTAGAAATAAGGTTGGGTAAGCTGAATGAGCCCTGTGCAACACTCACCCCTCTAGGCTGGTGCGTACACGGAAGGGTACCGATGATGTCATCACGCGTACGTCATACCACGTTATTGATCAAGGAAGGTGTCCAAATGGCGCCGGATGAAGACAGACTCGTGCTACAACAGCTGCATAATGAGGTACGGAAATCATTCACTATAGATGCTCTAGGGATATCGGGGCAGCCTCGACAGAACGCCGATGACCAGCGTGCTGTGGAACAGCTGGAAAAAACTTCTACTTTAATTAACAATAGGTGGCATGTCGGACTTCCTTGGCGTGACTCACACTGTGTCCTGCCCGACTCCAAACCCACCGCGCTCAGCAGGCTGAAAGGATTGGAAAAGAAGATGACCTTGAATGAGGATTACACTCAACGTTATCGGGAGCGGGTCAAACACCTTTTCGAGAACGACTTCGCGGAGGAGGTGACTGAAAACAATGTAAGTTCTAAAACATGGTACTTACCTCATTTTGGCGTTGAGAACCCGAACAAAAAAAACTTACGTTTAATATTTGACGCAGCCGCCAAAACATAAAACTTATCTTTAAATGATTATTTACTAAAAGGTCCAGATCTACTTGCATCGTTATTAGGAATAATGTTACGATTTCGCGAATATAAAATTGCGATCGCTGGAGATATTAAAGACATGTTTCTAAGAATAAAAGTTATACCCGAGGATCAAGATGCGTTTAGGTTTGTGTGGCGTGATAGCATAAATTCCCGCATAAAAACCTACAAAATGACCTCATTGATATTTGGCGCGAACTGTTCTCCATTTATTGCTCAATTCATTAGAAATAAAAATGCTCAGCGCTTCCATTCGACAATGCCGTCAGCTGTTGAAGCGATAAGCAAGCAGCACTATATGGACGATTATATAGATAGCCAGCCGGACGAGATAACGTGCATTGAGTTAGCTAATAATGTAGGTAACATTCACAAAGAAGGTGGCTTTGTGGTATGTAACTGGCAGAGTAACAGTACTGAGGTTTTAAATAATTTACCTAGTGAAATGCTTGCCTCGAATGCATACAAATTAAAACTAGATCAGGAACTGGACGGTGGACGGACCCTAGGGCTTATTTGGTATTCTGGAGATGATACCCTAGGCTTTGATGTTTCGTTTAAACGAATTCCATCAGACATAATGGAGGGAAGGCGACCTACTAAAAGGGAGGCTTTACGACTTATAATGTCGATATTTGATGTTTACGGATTTTTGTCGCCATTTACAGTGAATGGAAAGATTATTTTGCAACAAACTTGGAAGTCAAACATTGACTGGGACGATACGCTTAATGATGCAATTCATGAGAAATGGTTAAAATGGTTAAATTTTTTAAAGTACATATATTGGAGACATACGCTTACCTAGATGCTACCAAAGCGTACCGAACGCAGAGGCAACAAGTTTATCTACGCATCGGATCGCACGAAGCGCCGATGAGTCTGTCAGTTATAATAACTTACAACTGCATATAATGAGCGACGCCTCGACTCAGGCCATGTGTACTGTGGCTTTTTGGCGATGGGAAGTAAATAACACAATCAAGGTTGCATTTGTTACTAGTAAGTGCCGTGTAGCACCTGTGAAGCCTACGACAGTGCCGAGATTAGAATTACAAGCAGCTTTGATGGCAGCTAGGTTAGCAGATACTATTCAAAAAGAACACAGAATAAAAGCCACACGCCGTGTGTTTTGGTGTGACTCCACACCGGTGTTGCAATGGTTACGCAATAATAAACGGGATTATCCGATATTTGTCGCGCATCGCTTAGGCGAGATTGATGAGTTAACGAATGTAAACGAATGGAGATATTGTCCTACGTTTCTTAATATTGCAGATATCGGAACGAGGGAGTCGTATGATGCATCAGTGTTCCAGAATGCATGGTTTACTGGACCGCAGTTTCTGTACTACGATGAACAGCTGTGGCCCGCTGACATTTCGCCGCACGAAAGCTCTGGAAAATTAAATAATGATGAATGCGTAATTACTATACAGAAGGTAAGTGATAGTTTACCTGTGCCAGATCCTAATCGATTCTCTTCTTGGATACGCCTGATTAGAAGCACTGCATTGATGCTAAAGTTTATAGATAAATTGAGGCGTATAATACTTACCAGTGATTGCGCGCTGATGGATCGTGCTGAAAATCTGTTAATAAAATACTCGCAGCTTCAATCATTTAGTGACGATATAGCTGAAATAAAAGCTAATAAGAGTTTGAAGAAAAACAGTAGACTACTTACATTATCACCCTTCCTCGATGAGTGCGGTGTTCTTCGGGTTTGTGGGCGCATCAACGTCGCCTCTGAAATCCCTATCGATGTGAAGCAACCTATAATATTGGATGGAAAAAATAATGTAGCAAGACTGATAGTTCGATATTACCATATTAAGGCAGGTCACGGTAATCAAGAGATGGTGGTGAATGAATTGAAACAGAAATATTGGATCGTTAAAATAAGACCTACAGTAAAGTATATATCATCAACATGTATGTTTTGTAGAATAAGAAAAGCTAAACCCGAGATACCCAGAATGGGCGACTTACCAGCAGGAAGAGTAGCTCACCACCGTAGGCCGTTCACACATTGCGGCCTGGACCTGTTTGGACCTATGGAGGTGACCGTCGCTAGACACCGGCAGAAAAGGTATGGTGTTATGTTTACGTGTCTCACTATAAGGGCAGTTCACATAGAAGTAGTGCCTTCTCTCACGACTGATTCCTTGTTGATGGCATTGCGCCGAATGGCTTCCAGAAGAGGGTGGCCGGGTTATCTATACTCCGACAACGGAACGAATTTGCGGGGAGCGGATAAAGAGATAAATAAATCCGTGCAGGAGCTAGATACTAATACGCTTAAAGCCACGGCGAGCAGTTATGGGACTCAATGGATTTTCTCCCCACCGAAAAGTCCTGCCTGGGGAGGGGCGTGGGAAAGACTCATAAAAAGCGTTAAAACAACGCTTAAAGTGATTTTGAAAGAGCGGGCACCCAAAGATGAAGTCTTAAATACATTACTAGCTGAAGTAGAAAACATTGTGAACAGCAGACCGTTAAGTCATGTATCAGTTGAGGCCGGAAGCAATGAATCCTTGACACCTAATCACTTTTTGCTGGGTTCATCCTCCAATTTACCTGTGCTCGGAATTTTTGACGATTCTGATCTTTATTTAAGAAAACAATGGCGTCTATCTCAGGCGTTAGCGGATATGTTCTGGAGAAGATGGGTAAGAGAGGTATTACCCGACATGCTTCCTCGCCAGAAATGGAACACAGAGCAACGGCGACCATTAGCTGTCGGTGATTTAGTATTTATAGCAGACCCTGACTCGCCTAGAAGTGTATGGCCTAGAGGCATTGTCCAGGAAACATTTCCCGGCGAAGATGGTCGGGTACGCGTGGTCGCTATTCGGACGTCTACCGGTACTTTCAAGAGATCCGTGGCTCGTGTCGCAAGAATACGTACAGAGGATGAGTGCTGCCAGGGCAGCACTAAGGGGGGGAGTGTAGGCGACACGTAATATGTGTACAAACCGGCCGGCCCAGAGGGGCAAGGTGCGGGGCGAGGGCTGCTAGAACGACTGTCATTGGTAACGGTCGTCAGTCAGCAACCGCGATTTGTTACGGCTAACCGAGCCAAACCGCGCAGTTTATTGTATGTTTCCATCGATTTTAATTATATAATTTCGCCAAATATATCTACCTAATTTCTACTTAATTATCGTGTTTCATTGGAAGAAGACCGGCGTCAGCTACAAATACTAATCGTATTAAAGAGACGATAGAGCGGAACAAGGGCTCCAAAGTGTTTGCAAGAGACAAGTCTATTGGGCAGAGCCAGTTGACGAAGCTGAAGAGAGAAGACGGCAGTGTAGCGTCGACCAAAGCAGAAGTGTTAAAAGAGGTAGAGAGTTTCTACGGACAGTTATACTCTTCGGTCGCTAAACCTGTTAGCAGCTCGGCCAAAGACCCAAGAGCCAAGCTGACCCGACATTATACCGAAGTTATCCCGGACATCAGCCTGTACGAGATTAGGATGGCCTTGAAACAGCTTAAGAACAACAAGGCGTTGGGTGACGACGGTATCACATCGGAGCTTGTGAAAGCGTAAACTTAAAGTCCTTGAAAAGTTTTTTAATACCATCTTACTCGAAGGTTCAACGCCAGAACTATGGAACAAAAGCGTGGTGGTGCAGTTCTTCAAGAAAGGTGACAAAACTTTACTTAAGAATTACAGACTCATCTCGCTTTTGAGCCATCGTCTCAGTCGCAGGTTTGATGAATTCCAGCCTCCGGAACAAGCCGGTTTCCGAAAAGGCTATAGTACCATAGACCACATCCTCACGCTACGGCAAGTTATACAGAAGACCGAAGAGTGTAACTTGCCTCTTTGTTTAGCGTTTGTGGACTATGAGAAGGCCTTTGATTCGATCGAGACGTGGGCAGTGCTTGAGTCTCTCCAGCGGTGCCGTATTGATTATCGGTATATTGAAGTGCTGAAGTGTTTGTACAAAAACGCTAACATGTCAGTAACAGGAGCAGAGTTCGAAGGCAGTTCCATTGCAAAGAGGCGTGAGGCAGGGAGACGTTATATCTCTGAAATTGTTCACCGCTGCATTGGAAGACGCCTTCAAGCTCTTGGAACGGCAAGGACTTGGCATCAATATCTACGGCGAGTACATCACTCACCTTCGATTTGCCGACGATATTGTAGTCATGGCAGAATCCACGGAAGACCTCAGTACAATGCTCGAAGGCCTCCATTGAGTTTCCCAACGGGTAGGCCTTAAGGTGAATGGACAAGACGAATATCATGTCTAATGCCCATGTTGTGCCTACCCCAATATCAGTTGGGAACTCAGTTCTTGAAGTTGTTGACGAATACATCTACCTGGGACAGACAGTCAAACTAGGCAGATCCAAATTGTAGCGTTATAAAATGATCCTTATGCAAATTGTCACGGCCTCTCCAAAGAAACTTAATTTGCCAAGAGAATTGTGTCAGGCGTCGATATAAAATTGAGTAAAACTAGATTTTTGGAAACGGGAGAAGCACGGGCTCCTCAGCTGTTATCCAAAAGCTGCCTTATCATCTGCCATCGTACAGCCAATATCAGAACGATGGAGTTCAATCAGTTTAAGTAAACATCAGCCTTAAAAATGTGAATATAAGGTCTGATATTTTGTAAATACCTAAGGACGTATTAAAGAGTTCACGGTTCCTTTTAAACCCAAATTTGTAACTAGAATTAAGAAGACTTTCCTTGTCGTCCAGTCGCCAAAAGCCCTGGACATGTAAACAAGGAAAACCAACCAAATTTTGCATGACAAGATGTCAACAAATAAATACACATTTGTCAAATTTCGACCAGGAAATTATGGCCAAATCTAAATAAACCCTTATATATTATATAGCATCCTTGATAGTTTTAAGTATTCGAAATTTATATTATGAAAAGTATTAATTATAAGCCCACGCGAACACATGAGCACGAAATTCGTGAGAGGGCCAGCAGGATGAGCGAGCGAGATGCAAACATGGCGTGTTCAGCGGCGGGCCTGCCCCCCATACCCGCACCTCTCTTCTATAAAGGCTTGCTCCGGCTTGAAAGAAAAAAAACCTGAAAAGAACAGATACTACACTTTATATAAAGAATAAAAGGCCGAGAAGTGATAAAAAAACCAGTCCGGTTACCACGCTCGCCCGAGACGGTCGCTAGACGCTTGCGCTCGCTGCATATTTGCGCTCGGTGGTTCACCGCTTGAAACCTGTTATCGTTCCAGTTACAGTGTTGTGTTGTGTTGTGCGATTTGGATTGCAGTGATAACTTGAGCTTTTTTTTTGTGCAGATTCGTGTGTGAAGCGACGTTGGCCAGCGGGTAAGTGCTTTACTGCACACGTAGGTACACACCCTCCCCGCCCGGGAGTGTCACCCTCTCCCCCGCTCTCGCATCCTGAGATATCTCGCAGGATGACGTCAGTGAAACGCTAGCCCGACGGCAAAATGGCGCAAGCCTTTCTCAGTTGGGTGATGAAATCCGCTCCCTCGATGTTTGAAAAATTCATGTCCCATCAGGACATGAATCATACGTATTTACTTATACTTTGCTACCGCCCTCCGGCTCGCTTACGAAAAGCTTGCAGTCTCCCTCATCAGCCGTGCTCATGCGCGACAGCCCCCTCTCCCCCGACCACTCGCGCTTCCCGCTCCCTCTCCCCACTCCTCTGGTAGCGTCCGACTCGGACGATTCTGATATGGAGGTAGACACTTCTCCCCCCGTCCCCTCCGCTGTCCCTAGCGACGACGACGACGGTTTTACTACCGTCACCTCCGGCAAGAGAAAGCACGGAGGAAAGGGAGGCTCCCCCGCCCCCGTCCCACCCCCGAAAGCGGTTTGCACTTCCGTTGGTAAAAAACTGGCTCCTCCCGCACCTAGCTCTGTGTCCATCTAATACCTCCCACCCCTCCCACTAATCAAATCTGCTGAGGTAGTCGCCCTAATCAAGGATCTAAAATCCCGCAAATCCTCTGGATCTGATGGTATCAGTAATAAAATGCTGAAGCACCTCTCAGTCCCACTAATCCATCTCTTAGTCAGCATCTTCAATGCGGCAATGAACAACTGCTTCAAAGTTATTCTTATACTGCATTTAAAGTTCTGCTATTCATCGGAGTGGGGGGTGTTAGGTTATTTTCGTTACGGAATTTCTGGATTCGGTCTCCACGCTCAAGGCCCGCGATAGAAGCTATGCAATAGCTTAAAATGTTTTACCAATAAAATATAAATATCATTAATATAAAGAATAATTTGAGTAAATATAGTATAGTAAAAAGTATATGAGTATAGTATAAATATATATGTAACATTATAAAAAGATAATAAAGGCGAGTGCACCCGCAATAAAATAATATTACAATGTATAATATACTCAGTAATCTAATCCAGATACTAATGAGTTGAAAAATTTATCGCTACGTAACTGCCCAACTGAAGAGTTGAAGAGGTCGACATCAAAATCTTTGCAGAGCTAGGGCGTTAACTATAACTACGTTGAGAGTTTTTGTTACATAGGATGGTGAAAGAGGTATACTTTGAACTAACTATCCGCTTATCTATGTTTTCTACTAAGGCATTTATGAAGGAAACAGAAATAGCGTTAATACGAACATTTTATTCGAAATACATATTCTACAATAAATACACAGTATAATTTATGGTATTAATATTAAACTAGACGCAGATGTCCTAATATTAGAGAATACACTATTTTATGAAGTAAATCATAAACATGAACACATTATATAGACACAATATAAGACAGGCAGCATAATAATAGTACAATACTTAACTCACTGATAGTGGAAGGTCTCGACGCGACAGTCGCTTGTGTAGAGGTGGCCGAGACCTTTTTTCCTTTTTTTTTTTCTTTATGACCAACTTATACTGTTTGCCTCTACCGGCATTTACAGCGTCACCGGACTGGTGGCGAGCGCAGATGGCACTCAGCCAGATGCGGGCGCAGAGGGCGCACCGCCTAAGGCGAGGGTTGAAGACGCTTCTCCGCAAGGAGAGGAGTAGGCGACTTGCTCAAGGGCACCACTAAAGTACGGACCTCGGCTTGCGCCGTCGCCAGGAGATAGGGGAGTCGGAGATATCGCCCGAGGCCTTCCCAGTTATTGGATTATAAAGCAATGTTTTGCCGCCACGAGAGTGTCCCACTACTATTACATCTCAAAATTCAAAATTCAAATTTCAAAAATTATTTATTCAGTTTAGGCATCATAGACACTCTTATGAACGTCAAAATTTTTAAATGATTCTACCGCTGTTTTCGGAAAAGAACCACCGCCGAGAAGAAGCAGCAAGAAACTCGTGGGCCATTATTTTTTCAAGTCTTTGTACATTGAGGTTACATATGAGTAGTATTAAAATAACAAATTTATTCAATAGTTGGCTATTAGGCAGAAGTGGAAAGCTTCCAGGCATCTTTGTCTTCTAAGTAGTGACTCAATTTATAATAGGCTTTTTTCATTAGTATATTTTTGACACGTAACTTGAATTTCCCTTCAGTGAGCTCAGTAATGTCTTTCGGGATTTTATTATAGAAACGTTCACAATTTCCTAAGAAATCTTCATTACATCTCACGCCAGACCTCATTACCAGTCAGAGACAAGACATTACCCGCCATACACAAATAGCCTATCAGAATTCAAGAGGATGCTACGTAACTCGCGACCAATTAAACGAGGTAGTATTTCAGTGTGGCAGTTGCTACAAATGTTATCAATTACCGTTCCATTAACATATATAATTTTATAATATGATTAATAAGCAGTAATTTATCTAATTTACACAGTTTACGCATTATTATAAACATCTGACGTATACAATTCTAACACGTGCATCTAAAGGTAATATTTTAATTACCTATAGACACCTGGAAACATGCCATTGTAATTGGCATTCATAAACCAGGCAAGCTGGCCTCACTGCCAACTAGCTACCGCCCTATCAGTACAGCTCTTTGGGGAAAATATACGAGCGACTCATTGTGAGCCGACTCAGGTCCCATGTCAAATCCAACAATCTGCTTCCTAACGAGCAGTTTGGCTTTAGGGCCAGACACTCATGCGTCCAACAGGTGCACCGCATCACGGATCACATACTCAAGGGCTTCAATAAGAAGCCAAAGCCTCAAGGGACAGTAGCCGTCTTCCTCGATGTAGCGAAAGCTTTCGATAAAGTCTGGCACATCGGCTTGATCTACAAGCTGTACCAACTTGGTGTGCCAGACCGTCTTGTACTCATAATACAAGACTTTCTCAGGGATCGTAGCTTTCAATACCGCGTAGAAGGACAGCTCTCCTCCCCTCACCCCATTCACACAGGAGTCCCTCAGGGCTCTGTACTCTCACCCATCCTCTTCTCGCTGTACACCAGCGACATCCCACGATCCGAACCCAATGTTCAGACTGCTCAGTTTGCAGACGACACTGCACTCTACTGCACTGGCTGGTTCAAGATCAGGCAGAGAAAATCGGTGACGAACGCCCTCCACCATGTAGGAACATGGTTCCGCAAATGGCGTATCGCTATCAACCCAGAGAAAAGTACAGCAGTGTACTTTCACGAGAGTGCTGGTCCACGGAAACCACCAGAACCCGTTATGTATTTTGGCAAACCTATACCCTGGGCTACGTCCGCCAAATATCTAGGCGTGATCCTTGACAGGCGACTCACCTTCGCCAAACACATTGAAAGTGTTCGCAATACTTTTAATATATTAATATTTAATATACTATAATAATAGGCTTTTATCCTAAGTCGCCTGAGTCCCCTTATATGCAAGAGTAGTAAAATATCCCTTAGAAATAAAAATGTCCTTTACAAAACTTGCATTCGTCCGATCATGACCTACGCGTCTGTAACGTTCGGTCATGCCTCAGATAGGCACATTCATAGACTTCAAGCGATTCAAAATCGCTTTACCTGCAAGGCAGTCGTCGTAAGCGACCCCGAAATAATCCTAAATCAGATACAAGGTAATCTGTGTGAACGTAACGTACGGTAAAGGTAACGTATAGATTTTCGATTGAAAGTTTATAAGTATCATCATTATTAACCTGTGTTTTATTTCATCAACCTGTGTTTTGTTTTCTTTCAGACAGTTCTGACGGTCAACGGCACCTCTATTGCCTACTAGGCAAGGGTGCGCCCTTGTCGTTGTCTAGCGCTTTATGCGCCCTTGTTGCCCTTCGGTTGTGTGCTGCGTGCACTTACCAACAGTCTGGTGTCGCTTTTAATGCCCATAGTGGCAAAAAGCTCTATGTCCTTCCTAAAAAAAAAGAAAGAAAGAAAAATACCCTTGAGTGACTGTTGACGAGACCAGTCGTCACGTGCAGCGCATTTTGATTTTTAGCGAAATGGCCGACAACATGATGCGGACTTGAGGCAATGGCCAAAGCCATGCGGACCCTAACACAAATGGAGAGATGAAATGGACGATGGAGGACGATAAATAAACAGAAGGCTTAAAAAGGAAAAAAGGAAAAAAAAGGAAGGCGGAAGGCACAAACCAAGAGATCAACTTACACTGTAAAGGTGCCTTTCGCCAATATTAAACCGTCGAACCTGTGCGCGCAAATCTCGCTTCCTTGCTCGCGCGTACATTCTTTAGAAGTTTAGAATCAGTAGGACTTGCAAAATTACAGACACTACATTTAAGATGTAAGAAAACAATGCCTGACTCGAATGAAACTGTGTAATTCCACATATGTCTTGATTATGATTTCATAATGCACTGAAGCACCCATGAGCAAATACCTATCTATCACCAAGACGGCCTGGTCACAAAGCCCGGTGCCCTCTCGGCTGAGACACCTATCCGGCATTAGTCTTGCAATGTCCATAATACGACTTGCAAGGCTGTCCAAATTTCATCATTATTCTACATCATTCCTACACGACAAATTCGAGAAAGAGGTCAATCGTCGAATACAGCTCGGCTGGGCAGCGTTCCGGAAACTTCGCGAAATCTTTTCGTCATAAATACCTTAGTAGGCACTAAGGTATTTTTGACGACAAGACAAGAGTCCTCAACCAATATATGTTACCAGTGATGACTTATGGCACTGAAACGTGGTCTCTTACTATGGGCCTCATAGATAAGCTCAAAGTCGCACAACGAGCTATGGAGAGGGCTATGCTCGGGGTTTCTCTACGTGATCGAAGCAGAAATCAGGAGATCCGTAGAAAAACGAAAGTCACCGACATAGCCCAGAAGATAAGCCAGTTGAAGTGGCAGTGGGCAGGCCACATAGCACGCAGAACCGATGGCCCATGGGGCCGGAAGGTTCTTGAATGGAGACCACGGACCAGCAAGCGCAGCGTAGGTCGTCCACCGACACGGTGGACAGACGACCTGATAAAGGTCGCAGGACGACGTTGGATGGATGGCCTTTTGGAACATTATGGGGGAGGCTTATGTTTAGCAGTGGACGTCCTACGGCTGAGATGATGATGATGATGATGAATAAAGCAATGGGAACATAATGTGCTGATTATGCTCATAAGGGCCGTGCCGGAAAATATAGAATACACACCAAACCCGTCTCGTAACTTATAAATAATGGATTCTTGCTGAAAATGTGAGCAACGAACATCTTGATGCCTCACTATAACTCAGCGATCGGCTGATTCAGCATAATGTCGTATGATTTAAGGTTTGACAGAGTTTTCTGGATCGATATTGTAACCGCGCGTTAATGTTCTGAACAACTCGATAAGAAGATAGATGTCAGGAAAAATCCCAATAATGGTTATAATTGATATTTATCTGACAGGATGCAAAAGGTTGGCATAAATGGTGTAACATCTTCAGGATCTATAATTAAAATGGGTGTTCCACAAGGGTCCATTTTAGGGCCTTTTTTGTTCTTAGTTTACATTAACGACTTGCCACTTATGGCCTGGATCTTTGTGATATTGTTTTATTTGCGGATGACACATCTCTGATTTTTAAAGTAGATAGAAAAGATAGTACACTAATTCAAGTAAACAACGATCTATCTAGTATCTCTAATGGTTCTCAACTAATAATTTACTTCTGAATTCAAAAAAGACAAAATCTTTGAAGTTTTCTTTGCATACTGTTCCATATTTGGAGTCCAACGTTACGCTTGATGGAGTTAAACTCGTAATGGACAAGGCAACAGTCTTCCTAGGCATTAAAATTGACGCAAAATTACAATGGGGTCCTCATATAAATGCCCTGTCTGGGAGACTCAGTTCTGCTGCAAATGCAGTACGTAAAATAAGAGAGCTAACAGATGCTTCTACGGCGCGGTTAGTGTATTTTGCATATTTCCACAGCGTAATGTCGTATGGGATATTGCTATGGGGTTCAGCGGCTGATATAGAGACCATATTTATCCTTCAGAAACGTGCTATTAGAGCTATATACGAAATGGGTCCCCGTGAATCTTTGAGAGATTTATTTAAAGAAATCAATATATTAACGTTGCCTTCCTTATATGTAGTTGAAAATATAATGTATGTTCGTAAAAAATTTACATAAATATAAGTTAAATAGTGATCACCACACTTTTAAAACCAGAAATACAAATAGGATAGCTGTACCTAGTTTTAGACTTGAGAAGACTAATAAGTCATTCCTAGAAAATTGTGTGCGTTTTTACAATAAAATCCCAAAACACATAACTGAGCTCACAGAGGGCAAATTCAAGTTGACTGTATATAACGTTTTAATAAAAAAAGCTTACTATAAAGTCCGACATTATATAGAAGATAAAGATGCTTGGAATACTCCACTTCTGGCAAGCTGTCTCTCTGCCACCCATAAAATGTAATATTTGTAGTACCTAAGTAGAAACATTGTAAACATCCATATAAAAAGAATGGCCCCGAGTTTCTTGCCGCTTTTTCTCGGTGGGTTCTATATATTTTGGAACGCGGCGGTAGAGTCTTTAAAGTACATTATAATGAAAAGTCGACGTTCGTAAGTGCGTCTTTGATGCCTAAATTGAATAAATGATTTTGACTTTTGACTTTTTTTGACTTTTTGTCTTTAATTTTCTTACATTTATATTTTTCTAGCTCTGGCGCGTGATATTAATGGATTAAACCGAAAAGTGAAACTTCGCAGTATGTGTATATGAAATCTTGTTTTCGTGCTATTCTCGTCAGTCCCCTTTGATATTTAGCTATTATTATTTTTCAGTTACTTTAGTGGTGTATCCACCGCTTTACTAGCGCGTGTTTTTCTTAACTTAGATCTTCACACATTTAACTTTTGCATTTTCAAACCTGGGTACTTTCTAATTGGGCACATAATGAAGCACGTATTGTAGTTGTTATGACTTGGCATTATAATGAGGTCTCGGTTACATTGTTCGGAGTATTAGAGCTCTGAGAAGTCATAAATGAAGTTAAATTAATATTTTATTTAAGTAACTTTGTGTATTATAATAGAAAAATAATGTATAACTGCTCTTTTCTAGAAACTACATGTTCATCATTTTAATTTTACCGATAAAAATTACATATCCTCGGATGGGGTTACATAACTGCTAAGCCTTGCTTGCTAATATAATAATGACATTGACTATATAATAATGACATTGACTTGATTCATTTTAATAATATGACATATAATAACCCCATTGACATATGTAATATATTCAACAATTATTTTTCTAATCTGATAATAAATAAAACATCCAAATTAAATAACTTAGGATACAGAAATAATTTTAGAAACACAAACACAATTTTTTTAAGCCCCGTCGACCCGAACGAAATTTACAATATTATTACGTCCTTAAATAATAGCAAAATTAGTGGAAATGATGAAATTACTACAAAAGTACTTAAATGTTGTGCAAACTGGATCTGTTATCCACTCGCTCATGTTATTAATCTTTCGTTTCAGGAAGGTATATTTCCGGATCAACTTAAAATGTCTATTATCAGACCTCTTTTTAAAATGGGTGATAAAACAGATCCAAATAATTACAGACCCATCACTATAGTGCCAATTATCTCCATGATTTTAGAGAAAGCTATGCTTAAGAGACTGAATATTTTTTTTGTTAAACATAATATATTTAAGAGTGAGCAGTTTGGTTTTCGTAAGGGGAGCTCAACTGCATTAGCATGTTTTGATCTTTTGAAAACAGTAACAGAGACTATTAATAAAGGAAATCCAGCAGTAACGTTGTTTTTAGATTTGAAAAAAGCTTTTGACTTTATCAATCATACGAAGCTATTAAGCAAGCTTGAATTATATGGCATAAGGGGTAAAGCCTTGGAATGGTTAAGTAGCTATTTGCAGAATAGGAGGCAATGTACTCAAGTAACAAAAGTCATAAGTAATAATAGAAATAGCTTAACTAAAGAAAATTTTAGATCTGAAACAATAATTAATAACAAAGGAGTCCCTCAGGGAAGCATTTTAGGTCCCTTACTTTTCTTAATATATATTAATGACCTACCCGAAGTGACACCACACAAATGCATATTATTTGCAGATGACACTACAGTCATTTTAATATGTAATAATAAAGAAGCAATTCAGCAAACTATGAACGAAGCTCTAGCGGATATTATTCAGTGGACAGAAAATAATGATTTGACTTTAAATATAAATAAAACTAAAATGATTCAATTTAATTCATACAAAACAAAATTAATACCTCTTGACATTGACTATAAAAATCAAAAAATACTTGAAGTAGAATCTTTTAATTACTTAGGAATAAATTTAGATCAACACCTTAATTGGAAAACTCATGTGAATACTGTATGTCAGAGGCTCGGTCGCTTTACTTTTGCACTCAAAAGGGTAAGGCAAACTGTTTCAGCGGAAGCTGCCTTGGCTGCATATCATGGCTATGTGTCATCAGTTCTCAGTTATGGCTTAATAATGTGGGGAAACTCTGTAGACTCAATCAAAGCCTTCAAAGTACAAAAAAGGTGTATTCGAGTTATAAATAAAGCTTGGTTTTTGGATAGTTGCAAGCCGTTATTTAAGAAATGTAATGTCCTACCACTTCCTTGTATGTACATTAAAGACACATGTGTTTTCGTTAGAGCTCATCCCAATCATTTTACAAAACGTAACGAGATTAACATTAGACAAAAAAGAGCTAAATTCCAAAATCTACTTTACCAACCCACTTGTCATAGAGATATTTATAAGAAAAATGTATACAACATGTGCATAACTATTTATAATAAATTACCAGACCATATAAAATTGCTGCATGGTAATAAATTTAAATTAAACCTACATAAGTGGCTATTGGACAATTGTTTTTATAGTGTAAATGAATATCTTAATTTTAAATAATATAATTAAGTATAGAATTTAATAATGTATGATTAGAAATTTGTTGAATGTTATTTTATTACTTTATATTTGAATGATAGTTTATATTTTAATTATTATAATATTTGCACGCCTGCCTGCAGGCTGAATACATTGACATAACTATTAGTTAAAGACCTTATATAATATTGTATTCTAGCAAATAAATAAATTTGTATTTGTATTTGTATTTTAATGTTGAGTAGTCCTACCTAGTTGCAGAGGACTGGATGTGATAATATTTACACGTCTTTAACTAAAGGTAGGAAACACCCCCCGGATTAGTTGTATTTCATACTTACACCTAAGTGAAGAGACAAGGGCAAGTATGTCGCCAAATTTTTTTACGGGATAGGTTGGCAAACGAGCAAGCGGCTCACCTGATAGTAAGTGATACCGTCGCCCATGGACATCCGCGTATTCGGCAAGATCGACAACGTAAGTTTCGCATTAATTTCGTTTATAACTATAACATTGTAATGAACGCCAGCTGTATTATTGTGTATGTACACTTAGCGCGTGTTAGACATTTGATAAAATATATTCTCTCACGTATCTTTAACCTAAAACGAAATTCCAATAATGTGTTGCAACAAGAGATGAGCAATTAGAGCGTTTGACGCCCACAAAGTTAATTAACAGCAGCCTTTCATGTATAATATAATTGCACAAGCGTGATTTAAATTCTCAAGCACAAATGACTAATATGTAGTTGGACCACACCAGCACAGTAACCACGCTAACCAGTTGCAATCAATCTTGTACAATGACTCTTCAAGGACAGTTTGTACACCTCTAGCTAGAAACTCATTTGAACTCTTGTTGTTCAAAATTCTGAATGGAACTGAACCTTTAAGGACAAGCGTGACACTTAACATCAGGCGAGCGAATTACTCGTCTCTACTTCATAAAAAATACGAAAATGGTCATCCATACCATTTATTGACAACGAGCTATAAATAAAGCTTTTATTCATAGAAATAAATCTGAGGTAAAGGTATAGCACACACATTGTTAGATGATATATACTAAAATAAATGTACACAATGTAGATGGGCCGGGTTATCCATGTCGTTGAAATTAATTGATGGACTTTAATTGAGTACGCTTGGAACAGTTGATAAAGGTACCAACCTACTCGTACATGCATGCCGTATATCGATGAGAATCCGTTACAGTTAGCAATGTGAGGTCGCGTCAAGTCGAGTGGGCACGTATAAGTTTATTTCTGCTTAACTAGGCTTAGTTTCCATACTGTTGTATCTTTATACTATGATTTAATGCTGCTGGAGTTGCGGTTCGTCATTGCGGATATTAGTGACGAGTTTCAGTTCAGACCAGAGAAGACTAGGTACTATAACTTTATTAGGGAACTGTGTAAGCTTTACAATAAAATTCCGAAACACTTAACAGAGGTCACGCAAAGAAAATTCAAGTATTTAATTAGAGAGTATATTATTAGTAGCTGACCCACCAGCGTCTTCGTACGCTTGGTCTTAGAGGTTTTATTATCAATCCCAAAAACAACCCTTAGGGGTCGAATTTCACAAAATCCCGTCTTAGTGAGCACCTACGTCCTAAAAAGAACCCGCATGCAAAATTTGAAACTCCTAGCACTTGTGGTTTCTGAGATTTCGTGATGAGTGAGTGAGTGAGTGACCTTTCGCTTTTATATATATAGATGTAGTAAAACATTTTTTACAGACTAATATGCTTGGAGTACTCCACTTCTGCTAAGTCGACATCTGCCACCCACGTCACTATTTGTGATTGTAGTATTTTAAAAATGTAGTATTAATTCACTGTAAAACATAAAATTGAGAATGGCCTCGGGTTTGTTGCACGTCCTTGATTCTTTCACGTAAATGCTCTGTTTATTTTGAAACGCTTAGAGGTCGTAGCGCGTCGGCAACTCCCTTGATGTTAATGTCTTATGAACAAAAGATACATACATGCGTGTTAGAATTGTATACGTCAGATGTTTATAAAAATTCGTAAGCTGTGTAAATTAGCTGAATTACTAATTTATAATAATATTACATCTAAATGTTAACGGAACTGTAATTGGTAACATATATGCAAATGCCACACCGAAATACTACCTCGTTTAATTTGTAGCGAGTGACGTAGCATCCTCTTGATTTCTGATAGGCTATTTTGGTTTGGCGGGTAATAACTTGTTTCTGACTGGTTATGAGGTTTGGCGGGAGGTGTCACAGTGGTGGTACACAGTCTCCTTGCGGCAAACGTTGCTATATAAGCCAATATCTCATATTTCCGAGCCTCGAGGACCAACTGTGGTACGAATTTGCGATCCAAGCTTTTCTACTACAGGGTTCCTCAGGAGAATCTTCTGAGTTTTGTGCGTGCGGCAGGTGCACAATTGGGTGGGACATCGTTCTCCGCAGTAGCGTTGAGACGCCCCCCACACTTCCGACACCCCTCCCTCCTCAGCTCGGAGGTTTTCCCACGAACTCGCTTTTCGGAAGTGTTCGGCTGCATAGTGGTTGTAGGTCCGCCCCGGCGTGATCTCCCACGGTGCCTTATCCCGATCACCAACGAACTTCGTTCCTAAACCTGAAGCGTTCCAGCAGCTGTATCATCCCGCGCTTCGGACTTAAGGAAAGATACTGGCTAGGGGTTTAGTTACTAAACTCCAGACCCAGTATCGATTCGCCGGTAGTAACTAGAAAAATTCACTCACTGAGGTATCCGCTAGTTGCAAGAGCACTTCGGATACACTCAAAGGGATTAGTATACTTACCTATATTTTTATGATCCTACCTAACTCTGCCTACACATGGCCGAGAAAGACCGCCCGTCGCCTCGTAGAAGGCCCGGGCCGTATGACAATTTAATACCTAAAGGCACCATCCCCGATGGGTATATAGTCTTCCAGCGCCCCACTGGAGAGATTATATTCATCAGGCCACAATACCTAGACTAGTATGAGGCAGGGGAATTGGAAGTAGATGATGACGGAGCCGGACTCGCTCCGCTAGTGGCTGAGCCCACTACACGGCGCAAAACCACAACCAGACCATCGAAGTCGACAACAGCGTACACAGCTGAACCTGGTCAACCCTTTCTAGTAAAAAGAAAGAAAACTAGGCTAGTCACCAATACGAGCCGATCGGATGCCTCCGACCTAGGACTCAGCATCGTCGAACCTGAGTGTGAGGCTGATGCTAAAACCGACCGGAAGCCTCCGGGCAGAGGCGCCCACAAGAAAGGGCGCGACTCCTCTATTGAGGACTTGGGGGACGACGAGAAGAGATTGCGTATGAAATCCTTCGTCACCCCACCCACTCAATCATTATCTATGATGTCATCAGATGACAGACCGGCCAACATTACGGCAGACTCCGACGACGACAGTATCGCGGAGCAGAACATACATCGACATGCCAACACCGACTCGACTTCGTATGCGGCGATCGAGTCGGTACCGATGGATGCGGCACCTATGCCGTCACCACCTACCCCTACGGCTGAAGCGGCGCGCTCTTATGCAGCGGCGCTAGCATCGCCGGTAACATCAAGGCCGTACTCCCCCACGGTGAGACAGGCCCCCGCACCTATAGCAACAACAATACCTACAATGACAGGATACCCACCGATTATCATAGAAACGCTGCCGGGATGGGTATCCATTTTCGACCAACTCAAAAGCAAGCTAAGACATCCACTAAACGTGAAACCCGTGGGCAAGGGTTTCCGTTTCACGTGCAAATCTATAGAAGAGTTTAGGGCGGTGCAGCGCGCCCTAACGGAAGCATGAGCAGCCGATAAGAAGGTCGCGTGGCACTGTTACGCGGGGGCCGCCGACCTTCCTACTAAGATTGCCATAAAGGGCCTTCCGTATGGCATTGATCCGGCAGTGATCGTCGCGGAGCTTGAGGCCAAGGGCTTCACGACCAAGTACGCGAAAGAGATCCTGCCGAGAAAAGGCAGCAAAGGGGGACCTACCTACTATTTCCTCCTTGACAGAATCAACAACGACGAAAAGAGCAGACTCTACGCTATAAACGAGCTGCTGAACATACCGAACATCAGGGTAGAAGGCTGGGTACCGAGAGCCGGAACGGTCCCGCAATGCCACCGGTGCCAGGCGTTCGGTCATGCCTCGGGAGGGTGTCACCACCCCCCGCGCTGTGTCAAGTGCGCGGGGGAACATTTCGCGGCAGAGTGCAACCGCGACCCCGACCAACCACCTAAGTGTGCCAACTGCAGGGGTAAGCATGTCGCCTGCAGTCGCACATGTCCACACTATCTACGGGAGGCCCGGAGGAGGGGGCTAAAGGTCCAGGGACCCTACCCTAGAGTAGCCCCCCAAGGCCCCGTAAATAGAAATCAACGTGCGCGAGTTGTGCGCGTTCAACAAGTACTGCAACAGCAACAGCAACAACGCAAACCGACAGTGGTAGCGCCTCGTGCGGTCAACGAACCGGCCCGCACTGAGAGCGCACCACCTCTCCCAACAATATCCCTTGTTCCGGCAACCAATCTCCCAACTGGTAGAGATGAACAACTGCCGCAGAAGAAGAAGCGCAAGCGCAGGCGAAACCGCGCCAAAAAGTTAGTAGAGGGCGGCCCTAGGGCGGCCTCGACACCCATGCCGCCCAGCGGGGCGGAATCAGCAGTACTACAAAAAGGGCCGACAGAGGGCGCGCGCGGGCATCATACGCCCGCGTTCGTGCCCCTTCAAGTCGATAGAAGACGAGCGGCCCTGAAGAATCAACAGACCGCCGAGATGCACCACACGCAACCGACAACAACCAAAGCACCAATACATGTGCCTAGCAACACTCAACATCATCAAACCGAAACAGTGGTCGGTCATGAAGATCCATGGGTGATCATCCTGGGGATCCTGACCGAACTACTACTATCACTAGCGGCAGGCGCTGACCTGAAGGAGGCAGCCGGAAGAGGACTCGCGGCACTCGCTAGACTCCAGTACGGCAGCAAATGAAAGCACCTACAACTCCAACGTGACTGAGACGTAGGTGTAAATTACCTACATAGGCGAAATACACCTACAGTCCAAGAGCGAGACAGAGCATGAGACAGAGAATGAACAAATTACCTATAGTAGGTAATAAGCACACCTTCTAAGGACAAGACAAAGGATAAGGAAACATGAAAAAACGACTTGACGCAAAGGCGCACTGTACCCCCGCGAGTTGTGATGGCAAATGCCACCTCCGGGAGGTATAGTGCGCCTAACAAACTGTAGTACAGTATCTGCGTAGTGATGTCACGACTGACACACTACGCAGTCAAATGAGTAACCGAGTGGTAGTGGCCACCCGAGGTCCGGCAGGGGTAAGGAGCTCAGGCTCGACACCTCCTCCAGCCCCCAGGGGTTGAAGAACACGTCAGTCAGTTCCGAGCCTCAGCCAGTCCGGTGACGCCGGTAGAGGCATACAGCATTAGTCCGTTCGGAAAAAAATCCGAGCTTTCTTTACTTCACAAGTGACTGTTGCATCAAGACCTCCTGCTTGCTAAAGTTAAGTGTTATATTTCTTGTTATAAATACTGCTGTATGTCTATGTATTGTGTTTGTGTATGGTATCTCTTAAAATGTGTCTATATTTGCTTTGTTTCCTGAAATAGTGCGCCTATAAAATACATTCCTAGTACTAGGATATCTGTATCGTGTTATATAATAATATTAAAATGAACACTGTGTTTCTTGGGTAAAGTAAATGGTTCTATTATAATGATATTAATGTTGCTTCTGTGTTTTCCTTCATTCCTTAGTAGAATACGTAGCTAGACAGGTAGTTAAATTCATACTATATTGAACTCTTTCATAGGATATTATAATATGGGCACATCTGCTTGTTACCATGTGTGTTAAGTTAAGAAACCTTTTAATGTAGTAGTGGTCAACGCCCTCTATCTTGACAAATCTCACGCGCACCCAGCCTCACGTCTACGTGAGGATCTACATCCTCTGTCTCTTGACAAAGGATGATGATGCCCGGCAAGGTGAAGAACAGCAGACTGCTGAGCTCGCACAGGTACCAGGAGGGCAGTTCCAGCATTGCGCAGAACGCTGACTCCAGCGACGCGTTCCCTGACCCTAAAGGAGAAGGTGGAGATCAAATTTTCTACATAATATATTTGGATGTGTGTTTTCAGTAATAATTTAAGAGAAAAAAAAACATTTTTTTAACTTTTTTAATCAACTTAAGGTCTGTGCAAATTTAAATAGGAACTCAAAGTACTCGTATTACAATAAAACGGATACGCAGACGAAGAGACGTATGCAGGATAATATGAACAATAAATGTAATATAAAAGCCAAACACAATGTGTCCGGTCACCGAATGTCGGATACTTTAAAGGGATTAGAATACAATAAATGTTATCGACAAATCATCGATTAAATGTTTTTATCCCCGAAAAGAAAAAAATACAGCCCTTTAAAAAAAGTTTATCAGACATAGTGGTTGCGCGAGTATATATTATTTTTCGTTGTAGTCTGTTGGCATCTCCGCATAATCCTTATTCCCCTTCCTTTCTCCCGCACTACCTGCCTGCGAGTGCAAGCAGGATGGATAACGACGGCCGATGACGATCGTCCGTCACATACATACAGCACTGCCAACCAAAAGGTCAACGCGCACGCATCGCTCCTTACAAATAAGGAATATATCGATCGGTGATTACACTGGACCTAGCTAGTGATCGTGTCGTTATAGTGGTGTTATCAGCAAAGGAACATTAGAAACAGAGTTGTGCTGGGATCTTCAGGACCAGCCGCCTCCGCCGCCGGCCTTTCCACGTCACCGGATCTACAGGCAATCCAAGAGGATCGAACAGGTCAGTGCAGTTCCTTTCCCTATCGTGCTGTATTCTTTGTTCTTCTCCGCCGCAGCTCGAATTCCTACTGGAAGTGCCACTAGCTAGGTCACAGAATTTTCATCAAGCACCGCAAATACAGTCCATTAAAAATTAAGCATATCCGCGCCACCACATAGTTACAAACATTTTATTTTATTTTATTTATTTTGTTACTTTATTAATATATTTAAGGGGTTGGCTATAGCCGTCCGGTACCTGATTTTGATGAAGGTGCGAGTTTAGGGGTATCATTGGGGTCCACCTGAAGCCCTTCCAGCAATTTTTTTTTGCCGGAAACGTAGTTTAAATTAATTATGATTAAATTAAAATTTGATAAAAAAAAGTGAAATGGAACGCAATGTTGAGAAAATGGTACAATATTAAGTTGTCAAATTAAGTTGTCAAACTGAGTTAAACGAAACGTATCGTTATCGTTAAACGTAAGAAAAAAAAAAGGCGCCATTTTGTCTTACTGACAGATGGACTGTCATCCATTCATTCCGTTTCTCTCGTAGTTTCGTGAATGTGTGCTCTCTTGTTTTTCGATTTTTATTACGACTTTGGCTTTTTCCCTGGACTTCCTTCGATTGCGCGACGACTTGAAACTTGGCTTGCTTACCGGATTTGTTTGGATTGCTCTACGACTTGAACTTGGCTTGAAAACTGGACTGCACTTGGCTGTAATGGAGTATTACAGTACAATACCCGAAGCGGACGCGGTTTCGGCTCCTGATCTGCCCGTCGAACCTGTTGCCGGACCTTCTTCGGCTCCTGATCTGCCCGTCGAGCCTGTAGCCGGACCTTCTTCGGCTCCTGATCTGCCCGTTGAACCTGTCGCCGGACCTTCTTCGAGTAATGACGACGACGACAACGAGCTTATAACCAAACGAAAACTTTGCGTCACTGAAGTGATTGATCATTGGAATTTAACTGACGTTGTGCGAAAATTGGGCACTAAAGACCAATGCATCAAATATAGTGAAGACCAAGGTCTCATACCAACTGAGAAACGGTGTCGAACCCACAGGACATCCATGAAAGTGTCATACTCATGCGGATGCACAAGTTTTGGTACATTTGTGTGCTCAAAAAGATCATGCAAATCTAAATCGGGCAGCGGTGCCAAGATCTCTCGCAGAATTGGCACATTTTTCGAAAATATTGCTATCGACATAATGCATGTTTACTATCTTATATATGCATACTCACAAGGATGGACCTACGACCAAACAATTCACGAAGACCCTTATAAAAAAGAAAGGAAGCAATGTTTAAGCCCAAATACTATAGCCGATTGGTTTAATTACTGCAGAGAAGTAGTTGTGATATTTTATTTGGAAAAACAAAATCTTTACAGCGGTAAAATTGGAGGCTGTGGGAAAATAGTGCAAATAGACGAAAGTAAATTTGGAAAAAGGAAATATAACAAAGGACGTCACATTGAAGGCCACTGGGTGCTGGGATTAATAGAAGATGGGTCTGAAGACTTAAGATTGGAAGTATGCCCGGACAATAAAAGAGATGCTGATACTCTCATACCTTTAATTCAAAAGCATGTTTTACCTGGAACAACAATCCACACCGATTGTTGGCGGGCATACGATTGTCTGTCTGAATATGGATACATACACAAAAAAGTGAATCATTCAGACCCAGAGAACCCATTTGTGGGTAAAGATGGAATCCACACCCAAAGAATAGAATCCCAGTGGCGAGCAGTGAAGAGGTTTTTCAAAAAACAAAATTATAACAACCCAGAAAACTTTAGTGATATAATTGTTGAATATTTGTGGCGAAGAGACGTGTATAAATATAAAAGAGACTCTTTTGTACATTTAATGAAAGCAATTAAACATGTTTATGAAATAAACAAGTAATGTATTAAAATGTTTGTTTAATTGTGTCTCTCCTAGCCCTTTAACATTAAGTTTTTCTCATCTATCAACATAACTCTGAGACGGACTGGATATGTTATTGTTGTTATATAATACAATGTTAAGTGAACCGCCTTGATAGATTAGGTGTGAAACAAAAAATAGGTTAGGTTAGGTTAGAACATGACAAACAACGCACGAGCCGAGCGAGCGAAGCGAGCGTGCCGCGGCAGCGGCCGGCGAAGTGCCAGAAGCGAACCGCCTTAATAAGTTAGGTGTGAAACAAAAAATAGGTTAGGTTAGGTTAGAACATGACAAACAACGCACGAGCCGAGCGAGCGAAGCGAGCGTGCCGCGGCAGCGGCCGGCGAAGTGCCAGAAGCGAACCGCCTTAATAGATTAGGTGTGAAACAAAAAATAGGTAAAAAATACTGATATAGCCGAAAGTGAGGTTAAGTACTAAAAAAAATATTACTCAAAAACTAAAGGCCTCCGGCGGGGGGGGGGGATGCAGGGGGGGCTTCACCCCCCCCCCCCTCCGCCCCCCTCCCCCCTCCCCGCGGGTACCGGGCGACTATAGTTTAACCTATTTAAGAATTATTCTAAGTGTGCAATATTCTAAGCTTAATGCTGACAAACAGTTTGTTGCGAGCCAATACGAACGATGTTCAGACGATTTTTTATTTTATTTTATTATATTGCTTTGGTATTTCCGTCGGCCTCCACAAATCTACTCGGTGCCATTTGTCTTAGGGCACTTTGTTCGAACGACCGAGTTACGTGACGGGCATGAAGAGCAGTTCACGTTAACGTGCTCTTAACTTAGAACGGAACGTTTACAAGAACTAATTAATAAAACAATATGACGTAACAAACGGCAGTTGGTTTGTGAAAGCGTTAAGTTCGCGGGGAACATGTAAACATGGAAGCTAACTAAATGTTCAATAACTCGATTACAGTAATCATTAGTAACCGTACATTGCAGTGAGGATAAATAATTAATAAATGCCATTTAGAGCATTTCTCATAGTTGGTACCTATAGCCATTGGGTAGTTACGAGTGGACATAGGAAAGGACATACGTACATATATGTCATCACATAAATCTATTTTGGTAGATTATCGCAGTCGGGTAAGAATATATCTGAAAGAAAAAGAATAACTAAACGCGGTACACCATTGGAAAGAAATCGCGTAACACGCACACATACACACACACATACACATACACAAAATACTCGTTCGTACTCGTAATATCTCCTTAATTTCTGGAAGTCTAATATTAAAATGTCTAACAGTTACAAGAGTTTGTGTTTAACTTCTAACACTAGTCTCCTTATGAGAATTAATTTTAAATTTAAAAAAGTACATTTTTTTGAAATACTATTCACGTTCAAAGTGAATCTTTAATACTTATTCAAGGTTTTTTTTCTTTATTATTTATTATATTCAAGGATTTTATTATGAAACAGGGTTTTATTCTACAAGAATATGCCACCCTTGTAACGAACATAAATGGGTATGCTTAGATAAGGTTAGTAAGTTATACTACATACATGAGACTACAAGATAGGTAGGTTGGAAGTTGAAAGTCCAGTTAGCTTTTGTTGTATGTTTTATGTTTTATTTATTACTGCGACTGCCCGCGACTTCGTTCGCGTAGTAGGATAGGCCATCGGCCTTACCATTTTTCCATCTTTTCTTAATTTTTGTTATGTAAGTAAGAACCTTCTATGAACTATTACAAAACATTTAATAAAAAGATGAATGAAATCTGTTAAAACGTTCTCAAGTTATAGTGTGACCAGGAAATATAGCAGTTAAATTTTATAATATACCTAGACTAGCAACTGCCCGCGACTTCGTTCACGTAGTAGGCACGGCATTCGGCCTCGCCGTAACTTCCCGTCTTTTATTTCACAAGAACCTTCTCCTGACAATAACTAACACCACAACTAAAGAATTAGCGACATCGGTTAAGCCGTTCTCAGGTTATAGCGTGACCAAGAGAAATAAGGGTTCATTTTTATATTATAGATAGAAATGTTATTATATTTGTTGCTTAAAGACAAAACAAAGCACAAACAGCGACAAGATCCTCAAAAAAAAACTTGATAAATCATGAAGTTAAGAATAAAAAGAACATTTTAACATTGAGAGACTTGAACATAGTATTTTTTACACAATCAAGTGATAACAGTGAGTTAAGTTATCAAGTCAACCGTGGTTTCGATTTAAAATTCAATTCAGTGTCGTCAAACAAAATAATAAAAAATTGTTCAGGCGTATCCTGTATTATGCTGACAGGTCCATCGGATTGTGTAATACCTACCTATTATAACATATGTCCAACAAAACCATAAGCTAAAGTTAAACTTGGCTTAAAAAGAAACGAAGCTTACTACGTTTTTAAAAACGTAAAACCGTAAAACAAATGTTCTACTGTAGGTACTGTAACAATACATCCAAGTGATCTATTGTTGCCACACACAGCGGCGTATTCGCTATGCAAAATAAATACAGGCGTATCTTTTTAAATTGATTTTATTTTTCAATATCATGTATGAAATTGTTTAAGAGCAGACGAATTAAATCAAAATAACTTCCTAATCGAAGACACACCAAGACGATTATGAAAGTCACTAATGTACTGCCGCATTTCAAGATAATACGATAAATACTTTGTTTATATGGAAGGGCAACAAACTCGGGCCATTCTTTTCAATTATGTATAATACACAAAGGATCATTATAAGTAAACTTGAAATATTATGTACATTACCTAATCTAAGCATGTTAAATCAAAGTGGTAGGGATAAATTCTTTTAAATATTTGTGAGAGGGAGAATCGTAACCCTTAACAACACTTTATGGTTCGGTCTATAACTCGTTCTCGGTTTTATCGCAGGTTTTATATCGTTCTTGTGTTAACATTTAGCACGCAATAAACAAGAGACTTCGTTAAGGGTAGGACCAACTATACGGTCGGAACCACGGAACATTAAAAGTGGTGGAACTACCTTTTAGTTCAGTTATAGTACAATTTTTGATTGGCGAGAATATCAAATGGATAATATGTTCACTCTGCCATTGGAAATTAAGATTAATTTCTTGTGAAAAAATCATTCATTTAATTAATCAATCAAGCATTATAGGTGAAATTAAGTAATATGCAATTTTACTATCAAAACAGGGTATGATTGTATAATTATAATGAAACTCGTTTTTGCTTTGCTCGCGTCCTCCCATAAACAAACCCCTAATAATCCTATATTCGAAACAATAGCATAAGTAAATAATTATAATAACTACACATACACATTGATAATTTAAGATTATATTACACACTAGCTGCGCCCCATGAGATATAATCTATCTCCTCGCCAAGTTTCATCAAAATCGGTAAAGTTGTGACGTGATGCAATCACCAAGGGAAATAGGGATTTATTTTAATATTTATAGATTATTAACCCTCTTGCGCAAGACGCCATCTTGATTGGTACCACCGCAGTGCCAGCTATACTCACCGCGAAGCAATAGTGCGCAAGCACTTCTGCGTTACAGTGTGAAGGGCGCTGTTGCATGTGAGATTACTAAACGATAGAGTCTCCACAACCAATGTCTCAAGACGACAAGCACATTACAGTGCTACGCAACACTACAGTTGTAAGCTCTGTGTGGCACTGCAACTGTCATGGGTAAGCGTAGTGGTGGCAGCAGGCGCACGACTCGCCTGTCATGTCGCTTCATTGCATAAAATAAATAATGGTGTGCGTCTCGGAACGCCCGACAGAACTGATAGCTTAAAGTAATGTAAAAGTAATGTAACGCTGTGTGTTAGAGTAAGAGAGGATATGTGAGAGAAAGGGAAGCCAGACATCCTGGTGCCGTAACGCGTTACGTAACGAATTGGTTCACCCTCCTATAAGAAATTAGCACTTCAAAACTTTGTATAAGGGTAGATGATCACAACAGTAGAAACATGTCTATAAACAACGTGCTCCAGCTGCCCGTTCTAAACATTATTTTAGTACTCCGGTGCTAGTTGTCGTTGCTTGCGATCTGAGTCTAGCGGTTTCCCTCGCCAAACATCTAGATGTGAGATAATATAACAATATCACCGGCAATGTCTGGGCGAAACGTTTTATTCCTTGAGAATACCTTATTTAGGAACCTTCGTGTTCTTTGGAGTCTGAGTTTGTGATATCATCTTAACATCATTAATCACACTAATAATAGTAAAATAATGTGACACTGAAAAGTGGTCTCTTACAATATACCTCATAAAGCACGCTCAAATTCGCACAACGAGCTATGGAGAGGGCTATGCTCGGGATTTCTCTACGTGATCGAATCAGAAATGAGGAGATCCGTAGACGAACTAAAGTCACCGTCATAGCTCAGAAGATAAGCCAGTTGAAGTAGAACATGGCCGATGGGGTTAGAAGAGTAAGTGTAGTGGAACCACGGCCGGCAATGACCAACCGATGGTTATAAAACCTATACATTACCTTAGATATTTTAGAATACCTAACATTTAAGATTATTACACTTTTTTCTTGGTAAAATGTTCCTGAAGAATATCCATTTTCAATGTAACCCGCGGGGCGAAGCTGATAATGATTTAATGTTTCTTCGAGGTTTTACGTGTAGGTACTAGTGGCGGATTATTAACCGTTAATTGTTCGTAACGGTGCACGAATGCAGACAAAGCGTACAGAATCATGAAACGTTGTTGTGGTATCCTCGTCAGTTGCCTCAGAAAGCTTTAGTTATGTATCCACCACAACTTCACTGGACCGTTCTTAGACAGGACAGTGACTCAATGACAGACGTATTTATGTGTCCGTGACTTGACGCTAACTACGTCAATAACAATCTCACTTGCTGCAACTATGTAACTTAAATAACTAGTCATGGCAAATGTCTAAACGTAAGAGTCCATTTAAAAAGGACAACAAATGTATACAAGCTATACAAATATGAAAGTATATATAGTTCTGTGTCCAACACCCTCTTTACAATATTGTACATTCCCTGACGTCCGCGAACCCCGGGATGTACAAAAGCTTATCTCGCCGTTCAGTTTGCGTTCAATGCGTCGTTAAAGCATCCTTCAGATGCATTTCCTGAAAGACGTCGCCGTAACCAGCTTCCACCCAGCGATGTTTTCAGGTTTATATTATACGCATTGATAACAGTTTATTGGCGCACAATGGATGTATATACACTAGATAGGATTACGAATTAAGTTGAGCGAGTCCAGAAGATGTAAAAAAAACCAAAATGTTTTACAGGAATTTATATAAGAAAGTTACATTTATTATATTTAATTTAATTATTACTAAGTATGTGTCTAATGGTCAAAGTTGGAGCCAAGAGTGACACGAAGTGGCGGCGAGGCGAGGCGTCCGGTATCCGGTGGCGTACGTGTCGGCCGCGCTCACGTTGTGCTGCGTCGGCGCCTCATGTTCGCTGTTACCGCGTTGCGCAATTCCTATGTAGGTGAATTGCGTCAGCGGATTCAGTGTGTTACCGATATGTAACATCTCCCCCCGTACTTCAGCGACTATTTCGAAACAACTTTTGGAAGAGTCGCTGAAATGATGCTGTGGTCGACTTTGATCTCGCGAGGGTGACATCTTCTTGTCTCTGCTATTTCAGTATAGATCCCATCAGGAGTGATAGCGTTCGTTTCAGGATGTTTGATTGGTTGAACGCATCGGGCTCGAAGTAGTTTGCACGAGCACGTAGACTGGATTGGTAGTATGATATAAGCTTCTATCAAAGATTTCACTAGTTTTTACTGGGCTCTGAAGTGAGATTTTCTCGTTTATTAGGTGGAGATTTTCTAAGTTGATTGACTGCAGGATAATAGATGTATCTTTGCTACGTGGTTGTTCCTTGTACGGTGGTAGCTCCATGATTTTTAAAGGATGGCCTTTAATGCTATCGTTGGAGTTTGAAATGCGGAAATACGGTGTCTTCAGGTAGCAGTTGAAAGGGATAACTGCTAAGTAGCTTCCTTGCAGGATCCGGTACTGTTCTTGTCCACACGAAGTCTTGATTTTGGTCTTGTTTGGAAAACTCATAGTATAGTGTTTGTCGTCGAGTTGTTCCATCGCTTCTCTTCTCAGGGTGACTTCAGTTAGCTTACAGGATGGTTGTAGTTCCTGTCTGATGATCAGCTGGTGGATGCAATCAGGATCTTCTGGAACCTTGTAGTTGGACCTTTGCTCGCAGAGGTACCATTCTTTTACCTTCGGGCATTCTGCCTCCATGTACTCAGAATCTTCTCCAGAAATTGCTATGAAGGGTAGGAAGGGGATGAGGATTTGTCGATTCTTATCTAATTTATAGAGATCGTACGTTATGGGAGAGGCAATCGGTATCCTATGAACTATTACTATTTGACTATCTTTATAAAAATAATCTAGCTTAATCGTATCGTACAAATATCTAATTTCTACGTCCAGAACTTCATCCTTAGAAACTTAATTTTGTAACTTAACTAACATTGTCTTAAAATCTGCTATATTTAAAATTGAATGAGGGGTACTCGATACTTTGATGAATGCTAGTGTGTTCTCTAACTTAGTGATCTCCTCGGACAATTGGTCTATATTGTCACCGAGAATGATGAAGTACTGAGCTAGATGAGCGTATTTAATTAATTCGTTTTCCCTAGTACTATCACTGCTCATTATAAGATCAAGAACATTTGCAATTTTATCTTGATTTAAAGTTATATTTTGTAGTATTTTAGAGTTTTGTAGTATCCATTCTTTGTTTAAACTAATATGATTATTTAATTCTAATTCTAATGTATGTTCGTTATTTCTTAAGATTTGAATGGCATTGTCGTATTTTATTGCATCTGTATAATCTAAGTTACCAGAGATACTTTTAATTACTGAACCAAGTCCGTCAATAAGACCTCTTTTCTTACGTTCGGGTTCAAATGTCTGTAATTGGTCAAAAATTCGTTCCAGTTTAGTACTTAGAAAATCGATATGAGGCTCATAAAGCGATAGAGTCTTATTGTTTAATTGAGGTCTGAGTTCAGACAGTTGAGATTTCACTGTGCTAATTTGCGAGTGAACATCGCTTAGGTCAATACAAGTCAGGAAAGAATGATAATGGGAAATGATTTTAGTGGGTCCTAATTTAAATGGAAGTAAACCTGGTCCGTCTTGTAATGAGTCAATCGTTACATCTTGTCCTTGAGTCAGTGGTAGCAGTAGCGATAGTAGTATCCTGTAACAATACAGTTTTTTTAGGACTTCGCTTAAGGCGTGACTTAGCGACTGGACCTCGCTTCTTTTTAGTGTAAATATGTATAGGGAGATAGGCTAAAACTGTGTCCTGCGTAAAACGCGGTGCTAGTTTCTGTCGGGTCGCTAAAGGGTTTCGTACGAATACTTGTTGATCAGGAGAGTATTTTTTTCATGTTCACGGTCTTTATTCCTATTTATTTTGCCGTGGCGGTGCCGGCTTAGAATAGCACCCCCCCAACTCTACCCGTGGGTGCCGTAGAAAGCGGCTAAGGGATAACAAATCAGAAGGTGGGCAGCAGCACCTTCCCAGTCAAACACACACAAACTGCGCTCGCCAACCCGCCTGCCAAGCGTGGCGAGTATTGGCAAAATCCCTTATGGATTGGACAAAAAGAACCAGGCCCCCAGTCCCCGGCAGCCCCGCTATTCCTGGCTACGGTAGCGGCCACGGTAACGGTGGGGCAGGGGGTGCTAAGAATCCCCGGCAGACGCCCGGCTACCACCCCCAACGACGACGACTGGCCCTGGTAACTCACAACATACACACGATGAGGACAGACGAGAAGATATATGAGCTGGAAGAAGAAATGAGTAAGCTACACTGGGACATTGTGGGGTTATCTGAAGTCCGTAGAGCGGGTGAGGACACGATAACCCTAAAATCAGGTAACCTACTCTACCACCGGGAGGGCGACCAACAGTCCCAAGGTGGTGTCGGGTTTCTCGTCCACAAGTCCGTTACTAACAACATAGTTAAGATCGATAGCGTTTCCAATAGGGTCGTATACCTAATACTCAGAGTATCCAAACGATATTCGCTGAAGGTCATTCAGGTATACGCACCGACGAAGTCGCACCCGGATGATGAGGTGGAGGATATGAATGAGGACATTAGTCGGGCCATACATACCTCTGAAACGCACTTTCTAGTTGTTATGGGGGACTTCAACGCGAAGTTGGGTAAGAGAAGCGAGGATGAGTCGAAAGTGGGGCAATTTGGCTATGGACAACGGAACCGTAGGGGACAGAGGTTGGCCGACTTCCTGGAGAAAGAGGGACTCTTTATGATGAACTCTTTCTTTCAGAAGCCACCTCACAGGAAATGAACCTGGCTGAGTCCCGATGGTTCCACGAGAAATGAGATTGACTTCATTATGACCACCAAAAGGCAAATATTCACTGATGTCTCCGTGATCAACAGGGTTAAAACCGGTAGTGATCACCGAATGGTAAGAGGCACGGTGAATATTAATGTCAAACTGGAGAGGTCTCGTCTGATGAAGTCTACGCTCCGACCCACTCGTGCCCGTATTCAAGACCCCGAGAGCTTTCAACTTGAGCTATCCAATCGCTTCGATTGCCTTGAGAACATCGCTTCAGTGGACGGGATCAATAACAGGTTAGTAGAAACTGTCCATACAGTGGGTTCCAAGTACTTTAAACCCCACCGTACAGATAGGCCACAGAAACTCTCCAACGATACCCTCAACCTCATGGCTGAACGATGCTCATTGAAACTGCAGTCTTCGAATGATGCTGAAGCATATAGGCTGCTCAATAGACGAATATGGAAGTCCTTGCGACACGACATCCGGATCTTTAATACAAACCGTATTAAAGAGACGATAGAGCGGAAAAAAGGCTCCAAAGTGTTTGCAAGAGACATGTCTATTGGGCAAAGCTAGTTGACGAAGCTGAAGAGAGGAGACGGCAGTGTAGCGTCGACCAAAGCAGAAGTGTTAGGAGAGGTCGAGAGTTTCTACGGACAGTTATACACCTCGGTCGCTAAACCTGTTAGCAGCTCGGCCAAAGACCCAAGAGCCAAGCTGACCCGACATTATACCGAAGATATCCCGGACATCAGCCTGTACGAGATTAGAATGGCCTTGAAACAGCTTAAGAACAACAAGGCGCCTGGTGACGACGGTATCACATCTGAGCTTCTGAGAGCGGGTGGAACACCGGTACTTAAAGTCCTTCAGAAGCTCTTTAATACCGTCTTACTCGAAGGTTCAACGCCAGAAGCATGAAACAAAAGCATAGTGGTGCTTTTCTTCAAGAAAGGTGACACCACTTTACTTAAAAATTACAGACCCATCTCGCTTTTGAGCCATGTTTATAAGCTGTTTTCGAAGGTCATAACGAACCGTCTCAGTCGCAGGTTTGATGAATTCCAGCCTCCGGAACAAGCCGGTTTTCGAAAACTATGGTACTATAGCAGTACCATAGACCACATCCACACGCTACGGCAAGTTATACAGAAGACCGAAGAGTATAACTTGCCTCTTTGTCTAGCGTTTGTGGACTATGAGAAAGCCTTTGATTCGATCGAGACGTGGGCAGTGCTTGAGTCTCTCCAGCGGTGCCGTATTGACTATCGGTATATTGAAGTGCTGAAGTGTTTGTACAAAAACGCCTACATGTCAGTCCGAGTACAGGAGCAGAGTTCGAAGGCAATTCCATTGCAAAGAGGCGTGAGACAGGGAGACGTTATATCTCCGAAACTGTTCACCGCTACATTGGAAGACGCCTTCAAGCTTCTGGAATGGCAAGGACTTGGCATCAATATTAACGGCGAATACATCACTCACCTTCGATTTGCCGACGATATTGTAGTCATGGCAGAATCCATGGAAGACCTCAGTACAATGCTCGAAGGCCTCCATCGAGTTTCCCAACGGGTAGGTCTTAAGATGAACATGGACAAGACGAAAATTATGTCTAATGCCCATGTTGTACCTACCCCAATATCAGTTGGGAACTCAGTTCTCGAAGTTGTTGACGAGTACATCTACCTGGGACAGACAGTCAAACTAGGCAGGTCCAACTTCGAGAAAGAGGTCAATCGTCGAATCCAACTCGGCTGGGCAGCGTTCCGGAAACTTCGCGAAGTCTTCTCGTAAAAAATACCTCAGTGCCTCAAGACAAGAGTCTTCGACCAATGCGTGTTACCAGTGATGACTTATGGCACTGAAACGTGGTCTCTTACTATGGGCCTCATAGAAAAGCTCAAAGTCGCACAACGAGCTATGGAGAGGGCTATGCTCGGGGTTTCTCTACGTGATCGAATCAGAAATGAGGAGATCCGTAGAAGAACGAAAGTCACCGACATAGCCCAGAAGATTAGCCAGTTGAAGTGGCAGTGGGCAGGGCACATAGCACGCAGAACAGATGGCCGATGGGGCCGAAAGGTTCTGGAGTGGAGACCACGGACCGGCAAGCGCAGCGTAGGTCGTCCACCGACACGGTGGACAGACGACCTGAGGAAGGTCGCAGGACGACGTTGAATGCAGGCCGCTTCCAACCGGTCCTTTTGGAAAATCATGGGGGAGGCCTATGTTCAGCAGTGGACGTCCTACAGCTGAGATGATGATGGATGATGATGATTCCTATTTTCGGTCAATTCGGTTCTATTGTGTAATGAGGTCTTATTAATTAAGTCATATACCAAAGTCATTTTTCTCTTGTGGTCTTGTAGGTACTGTTGGAATAAATGTTCAGTCAAATCTATGTCAATCGGGTCGCGTGGGTCAAAATGTCCTGTTATAAGGTCAATAGGTCGGCATTTGGTGAAACTATGTATAGAACTATTATAACCTAAGATTGCATATGGCATCAGATTAATCGCAGGTTCGCTTTTCCGTTCCAATTTCAATATCCTTAGGTGTTCTAGGATAGTTGAATGGAAACGTTCAACGATACCATTATATATATTTCATATATTTCTTATTTATTATATCATATATTTTTGTCGACGTACGCGCAACAGAGTGGACGTGTTTTTCGTTAGTCGCGATAGCTTTGTTTAATTCGTCGCAATGTTTATTTATTGCAGAGCCTGTAATAAAGAAGTGAGTGGTGAACCAACTATGAAGTGTTCTGAATCTAAGTGTGACAAAATTTATGATTTGTTGTGTCTCGGCATGAAACTGGAAGATTTTGAATCGTTTACAACGGAATATAAATGCCAATGGGTATGCCCGGAATGTGTAAGCTGTAAACCGAAACGTTTGGGAAATGATACTCCTGTTCGTACACCGGAGCAGAGAAGGCTTATTGCAAATTCTAGTCCTGTTTACGTTGATACTCAACAGAGCAATACAAGTAAGCAATCCAAAAATTCCATGCGACATAACGAAGCTACCATCTTCACGGAATTGAGAGAATTACGTTGGGAACTGAAAAATAGATTGGACACTCAAGAACAATGTATTCGTGATATTCAGGAAGTGTGTTATGCAACAAAAAATGACATCCAACAACTGAAAGTTACTGTGCAGGGATTGCAGGATACTGGCCGTAGTATTGTCTCAATAGAAAGTGAATTAAAATTAATAGGCGATCGTAACCAGCAGATCGAGCTTTTGCTAAGAAAAACAGAAAACTATAATAATACAGTAGAGGCTATTGAGAAAAAGCAGGAGACCAAACAATCACAGGTACAGAAACACAAAAATATTCTGTCATGTAAAGCTAGCGCATGTAATATCAGTGAAACTGTTTTAAAAACTACCCCCAACACAAATATGAATCACGACCAAGGGGCCACTAAACCAGCGATTCCTCAACAAAGTGGCCATCCTATAATAGTCGAGGCAGAGGTATCGGAAACAACGAAATCGAGTGAAATAACCAATTCCAATGAAAGTAAATCTCATGTAAAAAGTATATGTGGTTCGGATATTATGGTTAAAGTTGAAAAAATTAAACATAAGATAGAACGAGAGTATTCCTCTTTTGTTATCACGGTTTCGGAGGAACTATATAAAAAATTGTGTCAACCTGAAGCATGGCCCATAAATGCAGCATTTGGAGAATGGATGTGGTTTCGGAGACCGAGAAATAAACTTATCGACAAAGTGTAGCAGTATTTATTTATTCTACCAAAATACGAGGGGACTACGAACAAAGTTGAATTTATTTAATAATAACATAGATTCCTCATGCGCCGATTTGTTTGCAGTAACAGAGACAGGCTGCAATGAATCTATTCATGATGCAGAAATAATTCCACCCGGATATCAAATACTGAGGTGTGATCGAACAGACGGAAGAAAGCAGGGAGGCGCGTTTTTAGTGGCCACACACCGATTCGAACTACAACAAGCGAAGTTACCGAGTCACGTTAACATAGATGCATGTTCATTCGAAATAGTCGGCGCGACGGTATACTTGCACAATAGATTTTTGTTTTTGTGTTGTGTGTTATATATACCTCCGCGAAGTAAGGAAATTGAATACATGATTTTGTTTGAGATAATAGAATATTGGTGTACTAAATACAAAACATTGATAGTAGTAGGAGATTTCAATTTACATTCTTCTAATGATAATGTAATTAATTATTATGAATATTTTTTAGCCTTTTGCGAGTTGAAACAACTGAATGAGATTCCAAATTGTAATAATAGGCAGCTCGATTTGGTGTTATGTTCATCGAGTATAGCGATGGGAGTGGAGGTGAGCGCGGCGGACGAAGCGCTGGTGCCGGTAGACGAGCATCACCCGCCGCTGGCCGTCATGGTGTGCTTCCCCCGCCCCGCGCCCCCCTCCACCCCCGCAGCCCTCTCTCACGAGCCACACAATGCTTCGCACTACTTTAACTTTGCTAAAGCCGATTACAATAGATTTTATGCGTTAATGGCTGAGGTTGACTGGAATCCACTATATATTATGCGAGAGCCCGAAAATGCCGTAAGTTATTTTTATAATATGCTTGACAGTATTATTTATGAATGTGTGCCAAAAAAACAGTTATTCAAAAAACCAGGTAGGTATAGCTATCCAGAGTGGTATACTTTAGACATTATTCGAACCATACGATTAAAGGCCAGACTTCATAAAATGTACAAAACTAATAGAACGTCAGAAAACTACAAGGCTTTTTCTGACTGTAGGTCTAAGGTCAAAGACATGATTAATACTGCACATTGTAGTCATAAAGAGACAGTACAAATTAATTTGGTCCGAGATCCTAAGTCATTTTGGAAATACGTTAGGTCGAAAAAGGGTTCTGAAAATAATAAAAAAATTACTAAAGAAGGAAAAGTACTTTTAGATTCGGAATGTGCAAACGAGTTTGCGAAATTCTTTCATTCTGTGTACGGCAGGGAGTGGGCAAAATTAGATGTGGAGGGCGCGGAGGCGAGCGCGGGCGCGGGTTGCGCGAGCGCAGCCTGTGTGCAGCTACCGCACCTGTCACTCGCCGAGGTACGCGCGGCGCTCCAGCGGCTCAAGCCAAAACGCTCAGCAGGGCCGGACGGCATTCCACCTTTTGTCGTTAAAGATTGCCGCACAGTTTTAGCAAGACCACTTTTACACGTATTTAATTTATGTCTAGAAGCATCATATTTTCCCGACTGTTGGAAATTAACACGCGTGGTTCCAATATTCAAAGGTGGTACCGGTTCGAAAGTGAACAGCTTTAGACCTGTAGCTATCCTTTCGACACCGGCGAAAGTCTTTGAGTCAGCTATACAGAGCAGTATTCAACGACAGGTGTCTGCGCAACTCTCAGACCATCAGCATGGTTTTAGACCAGCGCGTAGCACCAACAGCAATCTGCTCGATGCAATGGCTTATGTCATTCCTCACATGGACGCCGGGAGGCAAGTTGATGCCGCCTACTTTGACTTTAAAAAAGCTTTTGACTTGGTCGACAATGATATACTTTTGTCAAAGTTGGCGGCTATCGGTTGCACCAAGAAGTTATTGCTATTTTTTGCGAGTTACATGAGAGGTAGAAAGCAGTATGTGGAATACGCAGGTATCAATTCGGAGCCATATTTCACTAAAACTGGGGTGAGTCAAGGCTCGAATCTCGGTCCATTAGAATTTTTAATTCTAATAAACGACCTCCCAGACGTAGTTCGATCAGCTCGATGCTTACTCTTCGCAGATGACCTTAAGTTACTCTTGGCTGTTAAAGACAGTAGTGACTGCAGGCGTTTGCAGGAGGACGTAGATAGAGTGGTCGAGTGGAGTCGAAACAATAAACTACAGTTCAATATTACGAAATGCTCAGTAATATCTTTTAGTAGGTCACCGGTTCCACTCCACTTTGACTATAAAGTCGACAACGAAGCTATGAAGCGTGTTATCGCGATTAAGGACCTTGGAGTAAATATAAATATTGATATGACGTTCAGAGACCACATTGTTCAAGTCTGTAAAAAGGCGTACAGAAATTTAGGCTTTGTGCTGCGTCAAGCAGAAGGCTTCACAAACATAAATGCCATATCAGCCCTGTACGATGCCCTTATCCGAAGCCAGCTAGAATGCAATGCTGTAGTGTGGGCTCCACATGAAACTAAATACAGAATCATGTTGGAGCGCATACAAAATAAATTTATGAGGTACCTATACCTAAGACGTTACGGAGTTTACCCTTTCTATCCATTGAGGTATCCCACATTGTTCGTTTTGGGCATGGTGGGATACAACGAGAAGGGATTTGGCACTCGCATATTATATGATTAGAGTGTTTCGGGGCATTGTCTCAAACCCGGACATATTGATAATGATGAGTCTATGTGTGCCGGACAAATACGTAACGCGGCGGCGGCGGCCACTACTGTTTGCTGTGCCCGTCGCACGAACTAACCTGTTAGCCAAGACTCCGTTGATCCGTACGTTGCACATACTAAATCGAGTTGCCAATAAAATTGACCTATTTATATGCTCAGTTGCAGAATTTAAGACATGCACTCTATTTCACTTATGTTATGACACAAATGAATAATTCATATTTCCGCTGATACTTTTTATTATATACCAGACATTTTTAATTTGAATTAATTTGTATTGTCATTTGATTGGTGTAATTGACATTAATACCTATTAATTAGTTTACATTAATGATTAACATTATTTATTATTAAAAATTAGATTTATCTTATTGACTTTTGTAATTATTGACATGAATTTTTGAGTTTGTAATTATTGACAGGAAATTTAAATTCTAATTATTGACATGGTTTTTAATTTGTATTTACTGACATGGATTTAAACTTGTAATAATGGACGTTGACTTATTTATCATAATGCATAGTAGTTGAATTTGATTTAATTGGTAATATTTTAGATTAGACTGTAATTTTAATTATTGCTTTTCGTTTGTATTGTTTGGTGAAGGTATTTAGTCATTTCTTTAATCATATTATGTTACATACACGATTGAATTAGGACACTCCTGTAATAATTTGTGTATATGAATTTTGCAATAAATAAATTATCGTTAGGAGTATGTGCAAGGATTTTGTGGTGCTGTATTTTATGAAGTCGGGTAAATTCTGAGAATAGCGCGTTAGTAAATTCAGGTCCTTGGTCAGTCACAATAGTCAAAGGGATACTGTGATGGGTGCAAAATATGAGGAGAGCTTGAACGACACTTAAAGCTGTGCCGTCTCGCAAATGGTAAGCTTGGGCGTATTTGGAGAATGCATCAACTAATGTCAAAAACATTTCATTCTGGACAGTGAAGAGGTCCATGTGAAGGATTTCGAAAGGTTTCGTTGGCGGTGGTACTATGGAAAATTTCTGTTTGATAGGATTACGGTCGTATTTAGCCTGGCCGCAGATATTACATTCGTTAATATATTTTATAACAGATTCTTTCATTTTTGGCCAGAAATACTTAGACGACAAAGCTAGAAAGCACTCATTAATACCACGGTGGTTGGTTTTACCCTCGTGATATTTTTTTATAATTTCCTGCTGTCTCAAATATTCCTTAACATTTTCGACTTCGGTTTTAGTCAAAACTAGATTCATGGATGAGCTTTTATATTTATCCTGAATAATAGGGATAATTTTATACATAGCCAATGGTAGATGTATAATTATACCTGTTTTTACTTTGGGGTTAACATATTCTTTTATTGCGTTTATGACGTCATCTTCTAAGTAAGACTCTGATAACTGTATGGTTGTCCTGGTGTGTGTCTCAAAGGGTTTAGTCACTGTCGGTCGTTTTTTTATGTCTCCTACTACTACAAAGCATATTTGTCTGTGGAATCTATTAAGTGGGTCGTCAGATATCGGAATTTCTAATATTGGATTTTCTGCACTAGTTTGAGCTGTGAGGGTAGAGGAACCGGCTTGTGAAAAAAATTTTTTGGTCAGTAATAATTAAATTAAATATAATAAATGTAACTTTCTTAAATAAATTCCTGTAAAACATTTTGGTTTTTTTGCATCCTACCGACTGCGCCAATTAAGTTGAGCGAGTCCAGAAGATGCAAAAAAATCCAAAATGTTTTACAGGAATTTATTTAAGATAGTTACATTTATTATATTTCATTTAATTATTACTAAGTATGTGTCTAAATGTCGAAGTTGGAGCCAAGAGTGACACGAAGTGGCGGCGAGGCGAGGTTTCCGGTGTCCGGTGGCGTACGTGTCGGCCGCGCTCACGTTGTGCTGCGTCGGCGCCTCATGTTCACTGTTACCGCGTTGCGCAATTCCTATGTAGGTGAATTGCGTCAGCGGATTCAATGCAAACATACGCGAGAGTGAGAAAAACCGAACATCAAAAGTCACTTTAAAATATATAAGTAATAACATATTTGATAAATTTAATTTCATATTTTATTTGATGTTTGTATTTATACTTCCTGAATAATCAAATTTCAAAATCATAAAGATTTAATACCTCCATCAAATTAACCTTATATCCCGTTCGAATATTCTCGCTAAAATAGCAAAATTTGGATTCGCTGAACAGGTGTCTGAAAGATATAAAGTAGGTATCGTTTGCTCTTGCACCCACACATATACCCACATGTTCGTCTTTATTACATTACATGCTTTATCGCTGTACACGTACATGGTGTTCGCTCATGCGGGTAAAGAGAACTGAAAATGTAATAGCAATCCATTTCCCGCCAGTTTTCCCGCGTATTATCGGCATTTTGTAATCCGTGTTACCATTTCCGAGTGATTGCTTCTGCCGAACGTAATACTTCTGAATGGCACACGCGAGCGCGGGGAACGGAGGACTGATTAACTGTGCTGTTCGACAAGTCTGTTCTAATGCGCACGTCTTACACGTTCAAGTTCACAGCATTGTCGTGTGGATTGAGTATTTGGATTAATTTGAAAAGTTGTTCTTCCTAAACCAGTTTAGGGTTTGTTAGTGACTGATCGCAGTTTGCAGATCCTTATGAACAGCTGGTCCCGGGTTCAACCCCAACACAGGGCCAACATTTGTTGTGTGCATGAACATGTCTGTTTGACCTGTGTCTGGCTGTGTGTATATGAGTGTATATTAGTCATCAGGTTAACACTGTACAGGCTCTGGGGTCCTGAACACCGTGTGTGGATGTTGTAATAATAAAACAAAGAAAGAATTGAATTGTTTGTTGACTCTAAACAACCAGTATACATATAAACGTATAACGAATAAGATTAAATTGTACAGTAATTATCGATAAAAGACAGCCCGCGATATAACTATCGTGGCTAGCTCCTCGTTAGAGATAAGGTGCTATATAATGTGCTGAAAAATGAATCTCTATTACGCTTGGTCATCTCGTTACGCGTGAACTGATGGAACAATTTCGCTTATTCTTTTTTCGTTGTGTCAATTATTTTCAGGCAGGTTCTTATGAAAGATTAATCAATATAATACGGTTAAAAGGGAGATTACGGCGTGGCCGACGGCCGAGCTTACTACTCGAATGAAGTCGCGGGCAGACGCTAGTATATTAATATAATATTTATTTTCAACTTGCAAAGAACTGCTTACCAAAAGGTTACCCAATATGCTCGCAGTGTAAGTGTTGTTAACCTAGAGACAGCTGTCTGACAATCTTTTTAGATTTTGTATTCAGTTTTTGGTCAAATAATTACTAAATTAAAGTTATATAATTATTAACGGGATATTTACCGTGGTAAGGTTGTGGAATAAGCTCCCGATATTTCGGCGCAGTTACATGCACCATGTTCACGGGAAGACTGAAGAATGCGGGTGGTTGGTCGAAAAGTTTAAAAGTTAGGTGCAGACATATCGGGAGCTCATTCCACAACCTTACCACGGTAAATATCCCGTTAATAATCATATAACTTTAGAGAACAACCGTGATAGTTTAAAACAGTGTTATTACTAAATTGATTTATCAAATTGATCGAATAATGTAAAATTACCTTCAAATTAACAGTGGTGTAAATTTTAATTTCTATAAATATTAATTATTGTACATCCGAAATATAGTTGTACTATACATATTTTAAGACCATTGTTCTGTGTAATTATGTATTTACGGCCGGTATTTATGTATTTCGGCTATAAATACATAAATATACAGTAGTATAAATATTACTTTTAAGTATGTGTATACTTAAATAGTACATTATGCAACAAGTGCGTAAAGTTGTTTATTACAATCGAGACGGCTGTTCGATCGAAGGCCTAAATGGAGTAGAGATTGTACTCGTAATAAACAACACGCACGAGTTTCATACGACGTTTTTCAACACACTTACTTGCTTGAAAAAACTTCAGTTCCTAGTATTTTTTATTTATTACAACAATTATTGAAAGTACAATTATTATTGGTAAAATTATAGGTTAACGCTTTGCTATTAAAAACGTCATTATTTTGCTCTTGGGTGACTTGAGTAAATGTTGGAGATTGCAGATTGTTCTCGTAGGGAGTAAGAAAAAGTGTTTCATCATTATTATAAGTAGCAGATACTAAATCGGTCTTGACATCGAAGGACGTTGAAGGAAGCGGTTCTGGACATATTTTTTTTTTGGTTTTGGTTCTAAATTGATATCCTCGGTTATCCGAACGCTTATGTTGGCTTTATTTTGTAGGTATAGAGTCTTCTACATACGATTCTGCCACTGCATTGGAGTGCCACCCACCAGGGCGCTTTAATGTAAGTAAATCAGCTCCTGAATCAGCCAATAATATGGCTGACGTTCGCCTAATACTTTTTTCGACCTTAAATTTTCATATTTTTACGATATCGTAAAATGGACCGTGTATAGTAAAAGAGCGCGGAATTTAGATTTTAGCGTTAAGTATTTCGACCAGAAGCATGTATCCATGGTTTTCAATTTTTGTTGTAATTTTACTCAATTCCTGCCGCCGACTAGCACCGGTGATGCCGAATATCAACGCAACCTAACAAGAACAAAATAAACATTATTTACACGAACACTCTCATAATATACTCACAATACTCATAAATATTAAATAATATAAACTTTTATTATATTATTTAATATTAATATAAATTTGATTTATTTATATGTTTGCTCAACACATAAACGCACTACAAAGTACTAGGTTTGTACTTATTAGCCAGTTCATTAAAATAATGTGAGCTTCAGATAATATTTCTGGTGGCGTAAATTGTATCATATTGTTGAGTTCGTTTTCATCTTAATCGCTATAAGCTGACATTTTTCACAATAAATATCCACAAATAGCGCAGAATTTAATATACAGAATATAAAGAATACTAATTACTAATTTATTGATTCAGGCGTTACTTTGCGGAAATCCATTATCAAAAAAACGATACAAAAAATATTTAGTGACACTTCCGCTGAAAAGAAAACAATGATTTTTGGCCTATTTGGGGGCGTGCACCACCCTCCCTCTCGCATAAAATGCTAATAGGAAGAATACAAAATAAAAAACACAAGAAACCCCAAATAAACCAAAACACTTTTGCACTGTCGGTCTAGCGCTCGACGAGTCAACATCTCCTGAGGATGCCTCGTGTAGAGGCGAAACACGTGTCGAATCGGTAGTGTCACTAAATATTTTTTATATCGTTTTTTTAATACTAATTACTATCTATTAAAGTCTAACTTTCTGTTCTGCATTAAATCCAAGAGCAAAAGCAGAAAATGCAATTTTCTATTTTCCCGCGTTTGCAAACATGCGCGCGCAGATAAAATGAGACCAAAGAGGTTTTCACATAATCAAACTCTTTCTGTTAGCAAGACGGTTCGCACTTTTCACGACGCGCGCATTAATCATCCGAAAATAAATGTTGTGTATAATTTTGCTATAAAATGCTATTATTTTTTATTATTTTAATCTGATGCATACCTACATATAAATTATATAAATGAATTATTTGCTAAAATGTAATTGTTTTGTATTGTATTTTGATGAATAAACTTTTATTACTTGCAATTTTTTTTAATTTTATGGTTAGAACTTTTTGTTCATTTTTAAAAACTTAAATTTCATTTTCGCACTCGTGCGGGAAAGTGCGTGCCATGTTACATAAGTACCAATATATATTTAATTATTTTATTCCATAAGTTTGTTGAGTACTTTCAACGATAAGTACTTGAAAATTGAAGCTATGCTATATATATAAATATGCGGGTGAAATATGCGGAGCTGACAGCCGGCCTTCATTAGTTGGAGAGGCACTAGAAGAAGAAGTAGATAGAAATAGAGAAATTAAAAAAAATCGCTTATCTACATCTATATATAAGCGAAAATTTATTTTTTATCCATCAGGTTGTGTTTTTCCCGTGAACTTCACTTCTACACTATGAACTAGTTTTCTTTACTGTATGCCTTTATTTTTTCTTAGAGATTTGGGTTCGTCACAGTGCCTTCGACCCTATCATTCAATCTATTGTTCTGCAGTGGTACCTACCAAGAGGGGCACTAGCACAAATGTCATTTCACTGGCACCAACGGAGAACTACGAGTAGGGGTACGCTGGAGGGGCGAGTGGGGCGGTGCCTCCCTCTCCCGCTTTTACGTATTTTAACTATTGTAAGCATTTCGAGATTTGTTCAATTAAAATCAAAATAAAAACATTCATACCAAAGGACACGTCTAGACAAAGAGATAATTATAAATCGTAGCACAACTATTTACTCGTAGCAACGCAAATAAACAACTTGGCTTGGGCAAAAAACGTTTATTTTACAAACTATATTTTAGCGAAATATTTTGTAGATTTGTAATTGTATCTAATATCAGCGTGAATATATTTTTAAATGGGATGGACTGCATACAGTAATTACAAAACACTGAGCAATCATACACACTTGGGAATTAGAGTAAATATGTCATTTTATTAATATTTTTCAATTGCATAACTTGTGCGGTTGGTAAAGTTAACAAAACATTATCCAATGTCAATTTAATTCATATTTTTGTAGGTAGGTATCTAAATATTCAAATTGTTTTTAAAAGAATCAAGAGGAGATATACTCAATTCAACTGTTTTTTTTTATATTTGTTACCTCATAACTTATGTTAGGGTGAACCGAATCTCAAAATTCTTTTTTGTTTCGGTTAAATAGTTTTTGAGTTACACTCCAATAACTAAATAGAATGAAAGTTGGTATTCAATTTTTGAAATTAAACTTGTAATGATTATTAATCCTAAGGTACTCATTTCAAATATTATTTTATTTTTACTATGTAATTAATAGAGTTTTGTTTGATATTTGAAATACAATATTTCAATGTGTACATACCTATATAAATGACAATAATTAATGTTATGGGTTGAAACCATTTTAATTATATAAATAAATGTCTAATACTTACAAAATGTTCAATCATGTTATGGTATATATGACGTACTAGTTCATGCACGTGTGAGATTTGTCAAGTTAGAGGGCGTTGATCACTACTACATTAAAAGGTTTCATAGCATAACACACATGGTAACAAGCAGATGTGCCATTTTATATCCTATGAAAGAGATTGATGATTATAATATGAATTTAACTACCTGTCTAGCTACCTATTCTACTAAGGAATGAAGGAAAACACAGAAGTAACATTAATAGCATTATAATAGAACCATACATTTTACCCAAGAAACACAGTGTTCATTTTAATATTATTTTATAACACGATACAGATGTCCTAGTACTAGGAATGTATTTTACAGGCACACTATTTCAGGAAACAAAGCAAATATAGACACATTTAAGAGATACCATACACAAACACAATACATAGACATACAGCAATATTTATAACAAGAAATATAACACTTAACTTTAGCAAGCAGGAGGTCTTGATGCAACAGTCACTTGTGAAGTAAAGAAGGCTCGGCAATCTCAGATATTGGCTTATGTAGCAATGTCTGCCGCCAAGAGACTGTCCCACTACTATTACACCTCCCGCCAAACCACATAACCAGTCAGAAACAAGATACTACCCGCCAAACCAAAATAGCCTATCAGATATGAAGAGGATGCTACGTCACTCGCTACAAATTAAACGAAGTAGTATTTCGGTGTGGCATTTGCTAAAAATGATACTAATTACAGTTCCGTTAACATTTAGATATATTATTATTAATAAATCAGCTAATTTACACAGTTTACGAATTTTTATAAATATCTGACGTTATACAATTCTAACACACGCAACCTTGTCTGAGACAAAACTAGCCGATGTGTTAATGCCCGGTACAAACCATCTCCACTACAAATGTCATCTAACATTTTAGTGTGATAAAGTTACAAACATTAAACACAATATTAGTGCAAGATTTGCGGCGCGGCGTGGCGCGGTCTTTTTGCCCTCCGTGGGCGTTGGTAGTATAGGATTCCATTTGCGCTATCGTTCGCGGCATAATAATAATAATAATATTAATAAAAATTATAATCTTTATTGCCACAAAATATTTACACAACCAATGAATTTATGTCTGCAAAAGACGATACACATTCGATTGATATTGCTTAAGTGTAGAACCTCAGATGCCTAAGCTAGGCTTAGTCAACCTGTAATATAGGCATCTGCGCTTCCCGCGTTTCATGCTTATTATTTGTACGTAAGTAATTTTTGGATGGTATTTAAAAGTACTTCAATTTATTACCATTTCATTTACCTAATTTTGCCTGTGTTCCACCAAATATACTGAATGTGCACCAAAATATGTTCATTAAAATATGTCATAACGAGCATCTATTTAACAACTGTTGCAAATTTGTAAAAATAGTAATACACCTAATTTTAAAAACAAGCATTTATTTTTTTAGTTTTACTTCAGATAATGCACTGCAAAATGTATTTGAATCAAACACCAATTAATGTCCAATGTAGGTTTATTAATAAAAAATGCTAACCTAACCTAACCTATTTTGTGTAACATTCAGGAATATTTGGTGCACGATCAGTATTTTTCGGGGAAGAACAAAATAGTTATTGTTACAATACAATATTTGCAGCGCACTACAATAAAAAAGTGTTATATCTTTGTGTTAATTTGGAATTTGTTTGATGTAACATATTTTGTTGGCCGAGTAGTTTAATTATAGTAAAACAATTAAACGGGTTTAAGATCAATATTTTAGAAATGCATACATAGATGTACCTTTAGATTTTTGGTGAACACAAAAATATTATCCGTAATTTTTGCATTATTTTATCAATATTATGTAATATATATATGGCGGAGAAAGCACCTCCGGAGTGTTTTTAAAAAGTGTGACGTCAGCATTGCTGACGTCACAATTGTTGTTTTCATGATGATCACTCATTTTTGGGTCCTCGAAGTAAAACTTCACCAGTACTTTTATAAGCTTCGTATATTCAACGAGCAGCGTAACAACGTCACAAAGAGGTCCGTACTGTACGGCGACTCGAGAGCGACTGAGACGAGCGCCTTTTTTTTTTTTTTTTTTTTTTTTAGAACGGACTAATGCTGTTTGCCTCTACCGGCATTTACAGCGTCACCGGACGGTTGGCGAGCGCAGATGGCACTCAGCCAGATGCGGGCGCAGAGGGCGCACCGCCTAAGGCGAGCGTTGAAGACGCTTCGCCGCAAGGAGAGGAGTAGGCGACTTGCTCAAGGGCACCACTAGGGTACGGACCTCGGCTTGGGCCGTCGCCAGGAGAGAGGGGAGTAGGAGAGAATCGCCCCGGTACATAAGTGTACCGTTGAAAGTGGGCCCTATGAATTTTAACTCTACGACTATTTGGAGAGAATCTAACCAAGACATAACTTTTGCCTCGAGCTCGCCGGCGAGCTCGGTGTTTGACTGTGTTTACCACTAAATCATAACCTTGTGTACCTCGCCTCCTCCCATTTCCGCGACATGGGTCCACACCGCGACCAGGATCGTCGCGTTGTGCACTCATGACTGTACTTTGGGTGGGGCTACAATAAGAAAGTGTAATACCTCGCCCACAGCCATGGTGGCTGGGACTACTTAGAGAACCAGTGTTACCTCGTCCGCAGCCATTTGCTGGGCCGGAGGATACATCGCGACCGGGGCCGCGGTGTATACTCCCACCCGCACCGTGGCTGGGACTACAATCGTGTGTGTGTGAATTACCTCGACTGCGACTGGGGCTGCGAAGAAGATCTCGGCCGGAGCCTACAATGCGATCGGGATCACAGCCCTGGTCGGGTCTACAACCATTACCGGGGTTCCCTTGGGACGACGCTAAAGCTGCCGAAGTAACGGCTGCGATGGGGTCGTCCGGGTCACCCAAAATATGCCTTGGACGGCGACGGGGGGGAAGGAAGTGGGGATCGGTTATGTCAGTGGAGTAGTTCGCCGCTTCGACCACGAGGGGATTCGAGTGGTGGGGAGCTTTGTCGAAGTGGCGGCGGGAGCAGTCTTTCATATACTGCGTAATAGAGGGGAGGGTGAAATCGCAGTGCAGTTCGGCGTTCCGCAAGTACCACGGAGCGCCCACTGCCCTGCGCATAAAGCGATTCTGAATCACTTGAAGTTTGTGGAGGTCGTGTTTCTGAGCATGGGCGAACGCTACAGATGCGTAAGTCATGATTGGGCGGATGCAAAGTTTGTAAAGAGTCGTCTTATTTCTAAGAGACATTCTACTGTTTTTGCCTATGAGGGGATTAAGACGACCCATAATGAAGGCCGCCCTATTGCGAACAATCTGGATGTGTTTCGCGAAAGTGAGTTGGCAATCAAGGGTGACGCCCAGGTATTTGGCAGATTTAGCCCAAGGGATGGGTTCGCCGAATAGGACTATGGGTGACGGCATGAGATTTCGCCGGGTCTCAGTGAAGTACACTGCTGCACTTTTGGCAGGATTTACTGCAATCCGCCATTTACGAAACCATGCACCGATTACGGTGATGGCTCGTTGGATGGCGCATCTCTGCCTGACCTTGAACCAGCCAGTAGAGTAGATTGCAGTATCATCCGCAAACTGAGCGATCTGAACATTAGGTTCAGATCGTGGGATGTCGCTGGTGTACAGCGAGAAGAGAATGGGTGAGAGTACAGAGCCCTGAGGGACACCTGCGTGAATGGGATGCGGGGAGGAGAGCGTTCCCTCGGTGCGATAGCTAAACGTTCGATCCCTGAGAAAGTCTTGTAAGATGAGTACAAGACGGTCTGGCACACCCAGTTGGTACAGCTTGAATATCAAGCCGTTGTGCCAGACTTTGTCGAACGCTTTCGCTACGTCGAGGAAGACAGCTATGGTCCCTTGGGGCTTTGGTTTCTTATTGAAACCGCCTAGGATGTGCTCCGTTACGCGGTGCACTTGTTGGACGCAAGAGTGTTTGGCTCTAAAACCAAATTGCTCATCGGGAAGGAGGTTATTGGACCTAACGTGGGACCAGAGTCGGTTCACAATGAGCCGCTCGTAAATCTTCCCCAGAGAGCTGAGGAGACTTATGGGACGGTAGCTGGAGGGCTCGGCTGCCGGTTTGCCTGGTTTGTGAATACCAATGACAATGGCATGCTTCCAAGTGTCTGGGAAGGAGCAGTTGCTCATAGCCGCATTGAAGATGCTAACTAAGAGATGGACTAGTGGGACTGAGAAGTGTTTAATCACCTTGTTGCTGATACCATCAGCACCAGGGGATTTACGGGTCTTGAGGCTCTTGATCAGAGACACAACCTCGGATGATTTTACCGGTGGGAGGAGTGGGAGGTCAGAGATGGACATAGAGCTTTTACGTTCGACTTCAGATTCCACCGAATCGAGGTATTTCTGGTCGATGTGATCAACATTTAGAGTACACTGAGCCTCAAGGCTATCAGCTAAACACTCGGCTTTGTCTTCGTCAAGGAACGCTATGGAGAGGGGAGGTGGCCTAATGAGTGGGGGCATTGTCTGTTGTCCGTCAGATTTCAGAGTTCGAGCCAACTGCCAGTATGCCTGGTGAGTTGGCTCAATCTCTGACAGTTTGTCGTCCCACCTTTGATCACGCAGCTCACTCATGCGTTTCCTTACAGCACGCTGTAAATAGCGCATGGTGGCTTTGTTCTCTGGGGTTGGCATCGAGTCATACGCCCTAGTGGCGGCGTTCTTAGCTGTCAGTAATCTCCTCGCACCCTCGGGCAGTTCGAAGCGGCGACCATCCGCCACTTGGACCTGCTTTGAGGATTCACCTACTGCGGTGCGGAGGTGGTCACTGAGAGCCTCGATCGCAATTGACACGTCTTCTACTGTCTGTATGTCATCGGGGATTCTATCGAGAGCGGGTGAACTGATAGCTTGGAGGGATTCCCCCAGTTGCTTCCAGTTCACTACCGTTCTAGTGATAGGGGTTATGTCCGTCGGGTCGGGGCCTAATTTCAACAATACAGGGCGGTGGTCTGAAGTCAGTTCGTGTAACACTTCTATAGAGCGCAACCGGAGGGTGACGTTCTTGAGAAGTGCTATGTCAAGTATGTCTGGTCGTTGGTTGTCAACATAGGGATATCTTGTGGGCTCCAGAGGGGAGAGAATATCAAAGTTTAAGTGGCTGACCAAGCCTTCAAGGATTTTACCATTGCTATTGTTACTAGTACAGTTCCATATGACATGTTTACTGTTGAAGTCACCGATCAGAAGGACGGAGCTTCCTAGAGAGAAGAGGGCTTCCAAGTCTGTCTGTAATAGTTCTTTACCAGAGGGGAGGTAACATGAGGCTATGATGACTGGTTGATGACCTGACATCGCTAGAAAGCAAACAGAGGCTTCTAGTATTCTAAGTGGTGGAGTAACAATTGGGATACAGTGCAGAGCTCTTTTGTAATAGATGAGAGTGCCACCTTTTGGGGTGGCCACTCTATCATTACGAACCAAACGGTAATTTGCAAACCTAGGGTTCGCTGTACCTGGTTTCAGAAAGGTTTCCTGCACGCATAGGATATCGACCTGATGGGTCTTACAAAATTCGTGAACTTCGTCCTTTTGACTAGAGAGGCCGTCAGCGTTGAAAGTCGCTACGGTGACTGAGTGGGGCTTAATTCGTTTCGGTGTACTATCCATATTGGATGATACCTAAGAAACGCTGGGGAGGGCGTAGCGCCTCACTGCGCTGATTAAACCCGCGTGTGTGAGCGTGGCTCGCAAGCGGTCTTGGTCGTTTGTGGCAGTACGAAGTTTGTGCGCGAATACACGTACTTCGTCCACGTCTATGACCATCGCGTAGTCCATGACAAGGGCTATGTCGGCCGCCAGGTCAGATTGACCTGGGGCGTCCATGAGCCCAGCCATTGGAGGCCTAGAGAGCGGCGGTTTGGGCTTAGGAGCCGGCGCGCTGGCAGAGGCCTGCGGGCGGGCGGGGGTGAGGGGGGCGCTTGCTTGTACCATGCTCAAGGGCTTGGACCAAGCGTTGCGCGCGGGCGCGGGCGCGGGAACAACAGGTGTTGCCTGCGGTGCGGGTGTAAGGTTAGGCTTAGGGCCGTTTCCTTGTGAGCGGGTAGTGACCGGGCGAGGAGGGGGAATAGGCCTCCTAGCCGGCCCACTTGATACGCGGGGTGCCTTAGGGCAACCGCGGTAGTTGGCGGTATGTCCCTGTGTGCCGCAGAGGACACAACTAGGTGGGTCTGCCGAGTCCCTTGTGCGAGAACACTGGGCTGTCCCGTGATCCCCTAGGCACTTGACGCACCTCGGGCGGGCGAAACAGAATCGGGCGGCATGCCCGTACAATTGGCAGTTGTGACACTGGCCAGGCGCTCGGTTTCGGAATGGGGGTTGAACGGTGATCCCCGAGAGGTTCACTACCGTTTTGACATTAAAGATCGCTTTGCCCTCTGGCGTGCGATTGAGGATGACCAATAGTAGGTCGTAGGGCCTGCGATCTTTGCCACTGTACATCCGGTGGCATTCGCGGACGGGGTAGCCTTGCGCCTTTAAGTCGGCGAGGACACTGTCGGTTTGCACCTCTTTTGGTACGCCGCGTATGACAACGCGTAGTACCTTCTCTTCCTCGAGAGCATAAGTATGAAAGCTTATACTCTCGTTTTTTAAAATTCTGGTGAGCGCCCTATGGTCGCTTGGGGTCGGCACCTGGACTTTGATACCCAGTTGGGTTGAGCGGGCGCTAGTATATTGGATCTTACGATCCGTCAATAGTCGTGAGACCATGTCCCACTTCGCCTTGTCCTGAAGGAACAGAGGCGGCGGCGGTTTCTCGCGTCTAACTGACGCTCCTTGAGAGGAGACGTCGCGTTGAGACGCGGCGATGCTTGCGGGAGCATCGGAGTGAGCGAGAGGGTCGCGGGAGGTGGGAGCGAGAGAGCCTGATGGCTTCGCTCCCGGGGCGGTGCAGGCCGCTTTGGGTGGCGGGGAGGGAGCCTCTGAGGCGGCTTTGGGGACGCGCTTTCTCTTTCCGACGGTAGTGAACCCGTCGTTGGAGATGTTGCCAACAGAGTTAGCGCGGGAGCGGGAGAACTCTACATCCATCTCATTCTCCGAGTTGGATGCCGAATCGTAGGCGCGTTCGTACTCAGTCCGAAGGACTGGAGAGCGATCGCGGGGTGGTAAAGGTGCGCGGGGAGCGCGGGGCGCATAGGGCGCAGGGTCGGGGGAGAGAGGGCTATCTAACGGCTTGAACGCCGAAGAACCGAAGGGCGCCCTCGGAGGGAGGGAGCCGGAGGAGGGAATTTGGGAGTCCGTGAAGCGGGGTCTCTCTTTAAAGTCCCTATTGGACTGGAGATACTCGGACAGCATGTCCGGGTAGCAATTTGACACCCACGAGGCGAACGCCTGAGGCGAAACGCCTTGCGGGAGGCTCATAGCGGGGGAGGGAGATAGTAGAGACATCTCGAGGGGAATACTCGAGATGCGAGTGAGGGGTGAGTGACACTCCCGCCGGGTACAGGCGGGAGAGTGAGTGCCTAGGTGTCCCTACTGTGTGCCCTCTGCCAGTCTTATTGTGCAGTGGGATGTGTGCCTAAACGCGAGGCCCTAGCTGCTCCGGGGGCGAGGAGAGAAGACCGAGTAAAACCCGGCTTCCAACCAAACACTTGCCCAGAGAATAGGAGAGTAGGATAGGGTAGGGTGGGAAGGAGATACCTGCCGTCGGCGAGGGGAGACCCCAAGGCCGGTGAAGGCAGGCCCGTCCGGTTTTAGCCGTTCCCTCCCACGCTCAGGAGGGAAAGGCTTGACGCACCGGGTCCGCGCCCAACTGGGTGGCGTTAACACCGCAAGGATCGTCCAGAAGACCACGTGAAGCGTGGATTTGTTTGACTCGACTTTGAAAATTGAAAATTGAAAAAATTTAAAAATCGAAACTAGAGTTCGCTCTGAGAAGAGCGGTTTTGATTAGACAATGAACAATAGGTGATTGATGTGTCGAAGCGCTCTTACAAGAGCGCGCTTCTTCCGCGACGCGAGCCGAGCCGAGCCGAACGCCTCCGTGCGCCGAACGGTACACGAAGCGGTGGCTTGACGTCGAATCTGCACACAGAAAGTCCACTATTAGCGAAGTCCAACACTGAATCCTCTTCAATCGAAACGATACAGGTAACCGGCACTAAAAGCGCAAGCACTTTTAGGCCGATCGGAATATTCTCGGGGAGCACTTGAGCGCACGTCCGTCCCACTCGAGCGCGCTGACCGGAATCCCCTGAGACGAGCGCCTACAGTGCGGCCGTACTTATAGGACTCGGCGCACGTGCACGAGTTTACAAGTTTGTTGGTAAAGTATTGAAATTACAATCATAACATTAATTTTACATCGTAATCAACTCAAAAATAATCAACTGATGATTTATAAACTATTTTTAGGGCAATCAAATGATTAAACTTAATTATTCTCGACGAACTGTTGTAGTTGCGCCGATATATATATATATATATATATATATATATATACGCACATTAAATTAATTACCTAAATTAACATTATATTTTTATCCAACATTATTATATGTCAACACTTTAGACATGAACGTATATTAACATTTTATTACAGATTTGTCGGCTAAATTATAAAAGAAAATGAGAAGTTTGATAATTTATTTTAGGCGCGCGTGAGTTTGTGTGTGTGTGTGTGTGTGTTTGTGTACGTGTGTGTGTATTATGAAATTATCTAATCACCTTAAGAAGGCGTTCCGTTTTGTCGTAATTGTAAGAAAGCAACAAATTCGTAAGTGACTTTTTTAGTTGAATAGAGTTAAACTTTTGCAAGGGAATTTCTTTTGCAATTTTGTTATATATAAATCTAGCGCGACTTGGTAAGCAGACATAATTGGTGTTTTAAATTCTTCTACGCATTTTATTACTTTATAAAAATTATACTGAAAAGATGGAAAATAACTATGTGATGACCCGAAGACCATTGCGTCCATGTAGTTCCATGACGGACCTGTCCAATGATTCGACGTTGTTTAATTCGACGATTATGAGCCTGCCCAATACATCCATGAGTGAAAACGATACAGTAATTGCCTTAAAAGAGAAAGTTGATAAACTAACAGTAAATTTAGAAAGCGCAAATGCTGAAATTGAAAATTTGACTAGCGAGATTTGTTTATTAAGCAGCGATAACAGTACACTAAAGTCGGAACTAGACAAAGCCAATAAAACTATAGACCTTTACAAAAAAATTGGGCAATTTGATTCAGAGACGACTACTCGTAAAGTAACGCCAAAATCAGGCAATAAAAAAACTCGCAGGAAATGCTTAATGTCTACTCCTTCAAGAGCAGTCGAGCTGAAATTGAGTACAGAATCTGATAGGAGGGTGAGTCAAGGGCTTGAATGCTCTATTCAGCATTCAATTCATGTGGCTAAAATTGAAAGTGGTGAAATTAAAGATGATAAACCTAAGTTGGAACAATATACAAATGATAATACACAGAACATAATTCCGATTAAATCAAATATAGAGAAACTGGAAGAAGGAAAACGAAAAGTAATCATATTGGCAGATCAGCGTGGAGTCGGAATGAGAAAAGCGCTGCAAAGCCTATTGGGAGGCGAGTATATAGTCACTTCATTCTGGAAATCAGATGCTACTATAGGAGACATTTTCAGCTCCGCTAAAGATGACCTAATTAAATTAACAAAATTAGATTATGTAATTGTTTTAGGAGGCATGAATGACAATAATCCGTCTGAGTTCAAATTCATATTAAGTAGTTTCTTAAATTATTGTAGCTTTACAAATATCATTATAACTGAGGTTCCTTTCAATAGATCTCTTAATGAAAAGAAATTAAACCACGAATTAAAATTTATCTGCGCTAGATATAAAAGTCATGTCACTTTTATAGACATGGGTTATAGTAGGTATATTCCTAACAAATATAAAATATGTACAGATATATCTAGATCAGTTGTAAGAGAAATACTTCAAATAGATTATAAATTGAAATTAAGAGAGAAGAATCTAAAGAAAAGACAAGTATTGAGCCCCAAAAAGGTAACCACAGTAAATATATGTACGCAAACTGAACCTATACTTGATAGTATTTTATATTATGGGACAATGTATACGATTCTATAATAAAGTTCCCAATGTTATCCGAGATTTGCCTATTAATAAGTTTAAAATTACTATTAAAACTAAACTCTGTCAAAAAGGTTATTACAAAATTTCGGATTACTTGGAGGATAAAACAGCTTGGGACTGATCACTCCAGGATCTATCTACTCGTGTACTAAGATGTCAAAGTGTAGCGTGTCTTGCCCTACTGATACCATTATTATGTTCTCTTTTGTAAGGCAACACACTGGAGCTAATATTTGTAGTACCTAAGTAAAAACATTGTAAAAAAATCTATATAAAAAGAATGGCCCCGAGTTTCTTGCCGCTTCTTCTCGGTTGGCTCTATGTATTTTGGAACGCGGCGGTAGGCTTTAAAGTACATTATAATGAAAAATTGACGTTCATAAGTGCTTCTTTGATGCCTAAATTGAATAAATGATTTTGAGTTTGAGTTTGAGTTTATTGTCGATAATAGTAGAGTATACCCAGATTCATCTCCCCCTACACAAACATTTTTTCGTCCATAATTATATTAATTTGCTGCATCAAAATATCGATGGATTAATGAATAAATCAGATAAGCTGACAGTGAATCTTGAGGTGCTAAAACATAAAAATAAATTAGTCGATATAATATGTATAACGGAACATAACATGATCAACAGTGATACTGCGCTACTGAATATACCAAATTTTAAACTTGCCGCGTGCTTTTTTAGGAAAAATCGCAATGGAGGCTCATGTATATTAGTAAATAATACACATAAATTTAGAGAAATAATTGAAGTTAAAAATTTAAGTTGTGTTAATATAATCGAATGCAGTGCCGTGGAACTGACAGAGCATAACATCATTATTATATGTATATATAGACCACCTATAAACAATAGAAATAACCTTGACATATTTTTCAAAAACTTGGAATCAATTTTGGAAAGATTTTGCTATAAAAAGAAAAAGGTTTTAGTATGTGGGGATTTAAATATAGATATTCTGAAAAACAACAAGAATACAACTGAATTGAGAAATATTATAAAAAGTTACAACTTAAAGATATCTAGTCATGAACCCACTCGATTAGCTAAAAATACATGTATAGACATTTTTTTGCATAACGTTCGGGGTTCTTCATGTGAAACAATGGAACTGGCTTTATCGGATCACACAGCCCAATATTTCAAGTGTCCGGTGAAGGAATACTATTCCTTTAGATACTGGTATTCATTTAAATGAGATTACTGTAAAATGAATTTGGAAAAATTCTATGACAATTTGAGTAGAATTAGTTTCAATGAAGAACTAAATAGCTGTGACCCAAATGTAGTGTTCAGTCAGTTTCATGATACATTTAAGCTACTCTATGATCTACATTTTCCACTATTGAAAAATAAAAATTCGTTATGTAAAAAAGTTAAATGGATAACGAAAGGAATAAAACTGTGTACAAAACGAAAACGACAAATGTTATGGGCGTACAGAAAAAACCCCAATCAGATCAATTATTCAAAATTTAGAAATTATACAAAACGACTGAAAAATATTCTAAAATTAACACAAAAAGCTAGAAATAATCACGCTATCAAAATGGCCTCCAATAAATCAAAAGCAACATGGAATATCATAAATAGTTCAAAAAATAGGTCACCTCATATTGACATTGAAAAAATAAAATGTGACAATATAATATTAAAAAACCCAGAAGACATAGCCAGGGCATTTAACAATTTTTATATAAATCAAGTTAAGTCTAACAATAATTCTAATAATAATAATTCTAGTAATAATAATTCTTATTCTTTAAATTGGAATAACTCAAGATCTATGTTTATGAAACCTTCTACTCCTAAAGATGTATTTAACATCATACAATCCTTAAAAAATACCAGCAGCACAGGATACGATGGAATAAGTACCAAAGTGATAAAATATGTTGCCGATATCATATCACCTATCCTTTGTTTTATTATAAACCTTTGTATTGATCGTGGTGTTTTCCCCGATAAGTTAAAGGTAACAATAATAAAACCACTTTTCAAAAAGCAAAACAGAGAAAGCATGACTAACTATAGACCAGTTGCATTAGTACCGGTTTTTTCAAAAATATTTGAAAAATTCATACATAGTGCTTTATATGATTACTTTGATAAATTTAATATTCTGGTTGAAGAACAAGTAGGTTTCCGTAAAAATAAATCGGTTAATTTGGCTATTTATAATCTCCTCAATATAGTCATGTCTAGTTGCGAAAAGAAGTTATTTGTATGTTCCATGTTTATGGATTTAACGAAGGCCTTCGACTATGTCGATCACACTTTACTTCTTTATAAGCTTGAAACTTATGGAGTTAGGGGTAATGCCCTACGTCTAATTCAATCATATATTGAGAAAATAGATCACAATTTACTGAAATTAATAAACTCTGTCCAATTACAAAAATTGAGAAGAACTACTCTTCTGATATTGTTTTGGTAAAATATGGTGTTCCTCAAGGAAGCGTTCTTGGTCCTCTGCTATTTATAATTTAAATAAACGACCTTTCAAAAGCTACTAACCATCCAATGGTACTCTTTGCGGATGATAGTACTATTACTTTTGTTAGTGATAAACAGACATCTCTTGAACTGGAAATTAATGATACTTTAAATAATGTAATAAATTGGTTGACATGTAATAATCTTTTAATTAATCTTGATAAAACTCAAATTATGACATTCAAAAACACTCAAAAAATTAAATTAAATATTAATAATGATAATAAACAAATTAAAGACATTGATACAACAAAATTTTTAGGAATACAAATAAACTCGGACCTTAAATGGAAAACGCAAGCCGAGATGGTATGTGCTAAATTAAGTAGCTATTCCTATTTATTTATTTATTTATTTATTTATTTCGGTAATTCAACAGCGTTTACAATTAATATGTACACTTAATATAAAAACTTAAAATATGGCCAAAACAGAATTACTCAAATTAAAAACATTTTACAGAAAAGTAATAATAATACGACAAAATATGTATAAAGGACAAAAAGATAAGATACAGGCACAGGTCCTATTACAATTACAGTGAGAATAGCAAGAATAGCAGGTATGTTTGTGAGTTATGTGTGTGTGTGTGTGTGAGTGTGTGTGTGTGTGTGTGAGTGTGTGTGTGTACGTGTGTGTGTGTGTGCGTGAGAGAGGGTGTGTGTAAAAATATTAATTTATATATGTTGTCAAAGGTTGTAGATCAATCAGCAGTGCTTACTTCTTACCACGCATATGTGACCTCGACACTGCGCTATGGAGTTATATTCTGGGGTAATTGTACAGAAAGGGAGAAAATTTTCAGAGCTCAAAAAAAGTGTCTAAGATCAGTTTGTCATCTACGAGCAATAGACTCTTGTAAGCCATATTTTAAGAAATTAAATATATTGACATTTCCATGCTTATATCTTTATGAAATTATATTATTTATTAGGAATAACTTAAATCTATTTACCTTTTTTTAAAAAGCAAACGTAATAATAGTAAAATTTGTGTACAAAAACATAAAACTGCACTATTTAATAAGAGTGTCTTTGGTATGGCCCCAAAACTGTACTGTACTGTAACTGTACTGATAAGTTTATGTGAATGAAATTGTATATTGTATTAAATTGGTTAGTTAATAATTATTTGGATTATTTTTAGTTAAGTATATTAGTATTATTTTGTAGCAATTTTAGCATGCTTGAAAAGGTAAAACATAGAGGACTAACATTTTTTTTCTAACTCTTATTGTACCTGTGTTTAAGCTAATAAATGAATTTGAATTTGAATTTGACCGCTATGGCCCGCCCCGTCGTCTGCAAAGCACCTAAACTGTATCCATCAAACTGTACCAAACAACGTTTTACACACACATATATATATATATATATATATATATATATATTGTTTCTAGATGCCTAATACGTCAAAATTCATGAAATAAAAAAAATTAACAGGTAAACTTTGTGTTCACTTTTCAAATTCAAAATCAGTCTGCGAGTGTCACTCGCTGTGGATACACGATAACCCAAAAAAAATAATTATAACTTAACTTTTAAATGTCATTTGTATGAAAACTATCCTTTTGGACTTATGTAAATAGGGCGAAGTCTGTGGTTTTACTTTACAATATTGTTTACATGTGGGAGCAACGCAGGCCAGAAGGGGGATTGTAGACTGACAGGTTGACAGGTATTACATACGTCTAGACTGACAGCCAAGCTCGAGAAAATCTGAATAGTTCTTTTGTTTTACTGAAATATACGGGATTACTCACATAACAATTGTCGCATAGATCTGACTGTGGTTTCGACCAAATCCAGTGGTTTTTTTTTCTGACAATAATACTCGTAATTTAGCTCTGTAAATCCGCAGCTAAAACACTAACAATAATGATAAACTTTATAGAACATTATACACAAGTCTTCTATCGGGTGCATTTAAGTGCGATTTTATTGGAATCATCTTAATTCCACCATCGTTTTTCTGTAGACATATACTGGTAGGACTCATGCACAGTCCGCCTGGTGAAGTACCACACCTTTACTAGTTATTCAACCGTGAAGCAGTAGTGTGCAAACATTGCAGTGTTTCGTTGAAGGGCAATGGTTCCAGCGAAACTTAAGGGCGAAAGATTTAACATCTTATAACTCAGGGACACGAGCGCAGTGCATTAAAATGCAAGAGTTTTGGACTCTTGACACCTTATAATAAAACGTGGACGTGGTAATTTTGTTAAAATATTATGTAGCACAAATGTTGGAACACTTTGAGGCTTCTGCCAACATCCAGCTCACGATTGAGTGAATGTGATTGGTAAACCATGTGTGTGCGTGATACACACAGCCAAGCACTTTTTGCATTGTAGAGACACGTGCGTCTGTAGGCGTGTAATGTTGCTAGGATAGGGCAGGAGCAGGGAGAGGGGTTGAAAAAGCTCAATTTGGGTGACAAAGTGAGTCTTAAATCTCAAGAGTCGAGCGTCGTAACTCAAAACGTTGTTGGCGTTCTATCTGTTATACCACTAAACCTAGTCTTCTAATTTAGCACAGTGCAAATAATCCCATATAAACTGGCCTATCAAAAACAAATCTTCACGGCACACAAGGTCAGCTTATGCTGAATATTTCAGGCAAATTAGGCTCTCGCTTGATTAGGTTAGATCTAATTTCCGAGTCGACTCCGAACTGAGACGAAGTCTAATCCGAAGATACTAATTCTGGTAACTAATAATCTCGCCGCGCTCATCAGTTCCGATGATAGCTAAAACCGTCATAACTCTGAAACTACGGATTCTATAATATTAGTGACATCAAGATCTTCATTTCAAATGACAGCTGTCAAACAGTCAAATTTAAAACTGCCCTAACTCCGATACTAGGTATTCATTTCGATTTATGATTACGTCATCGGAAATCCAGATCTCAACGGGGAAAACAGAATCAGTACCTTCGGATCAGGCTCTGTTTGGGTTTTTATTTTGGAGTTATTGCACTTCCCCCCCATTCCCCCTCCTGCTTCATCTTCCAGAATATTTAATTTGATATCATTTCTTCAGCCACCACTCGCTGATATGTACTCACCCCTAAAGAAAATCAACGGACTGACAACACTGCGCCGGTGCTCAAGGCTCTAACTTAATTCAGTTTGTACAGTATAATCCTCTTATCTCGCATTCCAATCGATTCCAGATCTTTTATATACACTTACTAGCTATTGAAATCGTCTGGACGAGACGTAAAAGGTTCACAATATTGAAGTTGGGTCCTACCTACAAAATTGATGAAGTTTATAAACCAACTCTTTGGAAGTCATGTATATGCAAAACTCTTCATTTTTCATAAATGATCGTCTCAAAATGTTTCGTCCATTTACTTTTTGTTCAAAGAATATTAAGAGCAGACTTTTGTGTACTGTTCTGTGTATAAATCTCTTGAAGAGGCTGCGCGAGTGAAAAGATTCACTTCATACAACAATACTGAATGTATCCTGAATGACACATTATAAAGCAGCTCGTAAAGGTGCCGCCAGGAGTCTAGACGGGGTTGTCGATGACGCGTTAAATTTGAATACATTTACTTATTTCTGAATTTTTACTTTATTTTTTCTTTACTTTGTTATCATTTTACCTCTAAAGCTTTGTAGGCATCCATTTTAAGCAAATCGCTTCTAAGTCAATTTAGTATTTAAGGCATAGGTACTGCTTCTTTGGCATCTCACGTTAAAGACCAACAATTTTTGAGTGTCTTGTTATAGTTGGTTGCTCGGTGTAGTACAAATTGTCGTAACACTATGAAGCTGTCGCACGACTCAGGCGCACGGCCTACTATTTATTTTGCTACGCGTGTCTACGCTTCGTAGAGCTGAGTGAGCTACGGAGCTCGCGGTAGGCGTTGCGTCGTAGACGTCACAGTTTCTTTCCTTTTAATAAGACAGCGCTAAAAAGTGTCAGAAAAGTACAAAAAAAACTGTTTTTTTTAATGAGAAAGTATTAGGTTTTAAGAAAAGTCGTCGAGATACCGATGTCTGTTCTATTCTACTGGAGGTGTACTTGAGTTTTGTTAGTATTTATCCACTCAACCTGTACAAAATATTTCTTAAAAATTTATAACTTCAGGAACAAAACTGATCTCGTTACTTTAACTGCACTGCTTATGCCTCGAAAGGACTTTTACACATGTCGGTGTAAACCGGGCGACATTTAATGATTTTTTGGTTTTTTTTATTATGAATTAATAAAAATATAGTGATGCGTAAATTTTAATGAATGAACCTTGTCTTCCATCCGCACAATCTAACACGCCCCCAAAAATATTTTGAGTTGATCCTGACTCAGTTCATGAGTGAGCAGGAACACCAAAGTTTCTTCTTTTACTATCACACGCTCTGCAAGCGATGGTGAAATGTTCAATACCCATAATAATGCTCCTGCTACAAATGCTGGTTTTACATTACGCTTCAACTATTATTTTATAGAAACGCACTTTGACATTTTTTATCAATCACTTCGATTACTTATTTTCTAATCATAAGTCTTGAGTTCTAGTTATTGTATGTGTACTCATTCAATCGGTCAAGAAGTGCATACATGTTATCCTTGTTTCAGCTATGTTAAATTAAAATGTTTAGTACAATAATTCGTGTGTTGTACACGTCAAAAACTTTTCAACATTCAATAATGAAATGAATAATTCTATCGGTTCGGATTGCCCAAACTGAGGAATACTTAATTCCATCCTCCAAACATGAATTACTTCAACCAACTTGCTTAGCGTTTGCGTGGCTACCTTGTTGTTAATTTTTGTTAATTTAATGTTATTTCCAAATATAATGAGTTTTATGAAAGTTTGTTTGTCCAGTGTAATCCTTCATTTTCCTGCAGTTTGTTTATTTTAATTATATAATTCCAGTCCACAATCCCACCACCTTTATTTAAAACTTGCTTTTTTGCTTCTAACTGATTCCTGATCAGGTTGTGACGTGACTCGGGTCTAGGAAACAAGACTACAATCCGAGGGAAGTTGGAATGAAGTATTCAAGTTGTGGCGAATATCACCGCCACTGCGCCGGAACAAAATTAGTTCATCTGATACGGCCGAATTGTTGGAAGGACCAACAGAACAACGGTGTGTGCGAATCTAAATACCTACTAGCGCTGTCAGGTTGAAAGAACGGCTCCCAACGTACTTAGATCTCACGCACTGGCAATAAGGTTGAAGTCTGTGGTATAGATATAATCTGTTTGATCTAAGATGGTAATAATGTGTGACTATGTAACCTTCGATATAAAACAATTATTGTCGTAATTGGAGTTATGACGGGCAATAAACCGTGTGCATAAGTATAACAACTTTTTGCCATGGCCCATTTTCCTCCACCGGTCCCTGTCCGTTCACGTAAAACACTCCAAAAAGTTGTTAATGTGTTATTCTACAATACAACCTAGCGGTTGCATGCCAGCCACATGTCAAGCCATAGTGGCATGTAAGTGGCATGACCATCGAACATTAGTGAACCACTTGAACTCCAGAATCATAGCATTTTATGAGACAAAGATTTTCCAGATTACGCTTTTGGTTGTGAACCGTTGTTTTATGCCTGCCATCATATATACAAACGCTTGGAATGACAAAACAGTAGACTCAGATATTTCTTTCCTTATATCCATTACGCCCACATATTGTTTTCCATCCCACAGTTTTTGTTGACGCAAGGCCATTTCATCAAGCATCAGTGCATATAAATTACATAGCTTATAGGAAGAATTGTCCATATTTTTAAGTGCTTAAAATGTATTTCTCTTAAATGTATTTCTGTGCATCCAGGCCCACTTTTGACGTGAGTATACTTTGCTGAAGTCTTCGGGTAGGCTGGGCAAGTATTGGAAACGTTTCTTACGTATTCTAGCTTCGTGGTGAGTAAAAATTTAATGTTAGACATTTTTTTCCATAATTAGCTAGTTTTTTACAGTAGTCCGATGTAGTCTGATCTGATAGTTTCTCCGATCATGGATCGAGCTAAGAATCTTGCATTTCGAAGGCAGAGCTAATAACAACTAGTTCTCAACGCCCTAGCGACACCTGTTGCATCTTAACACGAGGTATCTGCCTCGAAGATCAAACACTTGTCGTTCAATCTGAATATTCAGAAGCTATCGAAATACAGTATGTGTGGCCAAAAGGGTGGTGCACACTGCATCCTGCAACTTGGCTGAAAGCATTTTTCTAATAGAACAGTGACATAAACTATGTTTAAACACGGATCAAGTATATTTATTTAACAGAGTAATACGTACAATGAACAAAAGGAGAAACAAACTGCTAATTGAAAAATTCCCTAAATTACTAGCGTAGAGTACTATTTGTATTTTATTACGTAACTAATAATAATAGTAGATTATGCTACTGTTGCATAATAAGGGTCCTTATAAAATGAGCGTGTTTTAAAAAAACGAGCTGTAGGCGAGTTTTTTTATAGTATCACACAAGTGTTATAAGACCAAGTTATGTACAGTGTCATACACTACTTTATCTACTCTCATACTATAATACGTAAAACAATATTGCAAATAAAACGCTGAATATAACAACAAATTTATTTTTACTTGTAATAATTATTGATGTTCTGAATATTACAATTATGAAAATGAATTTGATCCGGACAGGAAGCGTTATTGGAGGTACTCGGAGAGGGTATGTTAATGTTGATCTCATTTCTGTTATTTTCAATACTGTTAAGTATTGAATTGGATATAGCGATCTTGTTAGTCATTGAATCATCTATATAGCCTTCTGCAACTGGCGTTGACTTCCAACCACCGTGTCGCTTTAGTGCCGTTATATTTCCACCAGCGTCAACTAGCAAGGTCGCAGATGTTCGGCGAAAGCAGTGTCCTGTGTACAATTCGGGGTCGGTAAGTTGAAGATAGCTGGCAATAACTTTGCCTAAAGCTCCAAATTTGTTAATGGCAACTCTATGCGTCGTGCATTTTCCGTCAATATAGTTTAGAAAAAAACTGGGATTGCTGCACTCAGTTGGTCGTAGCTTTTTATATTTTAGTATTTTTTACATTGTTCATAATATTTCCCAGTAATGGTAAAAGAGCGGTCCGTCTTGGTTTTAGTTTTACTTATTTTGATCAATAGTGTAGTTTCGAAGACTTCGACATCTTTGAATTGTATGTTGTATAACTTTTGCCGTCGGCAAGCACCCATTATACCAAAAATTAGTACAATCTGTAACAACTCATATATATATTACGGTAAATTAACTCAATATTAACAAAAAAATTTACATGGTTAAATGATAAACAACTAAAATACCTTTGTGAAGAGATATAATGTGTCTGGGGCTTCATTTAAGAACTTATTTATCTGTTCTGCTGTAAAAGTCTTGGATTTTTTCCCTTTATATCCTTGTGAGTTTCGTTTCAAAAATGCAATCAGCTTGCTATATTTAGTTATGTCAACTTAGTTGTAAATATTGAGTGTACTTTTAATCATGGAGTATTTAACCCACATACTTGACACTTTATATTTTTCAGATAACTCTTGAAAGTACGCTAACAACACATTTTCAGAAAATGATGTAGCATTTTTATTCATTTTCCATTCCATGAATTCGTGGTAACATTTATTATAGTTGCTCCTAGATTTTGCCGGCAACAGGTTCATGGTCATGTTGGACGCAGCTTCCAGAATGCCTGGTGGTGTACAATCACCACTATCCCCGCTTTCAGACATGTTTTTACACAAAAACCTATGTATTTTACAAACAAAACCAAACTTTGTTTAAATATTGAAAAGATTTTTTAAATGTCAAATGTTGGCGCCAAGGCGCAAACATCGATTGCGCATGCATGTTGCGTCATCGCGGACTCGTTCATTGAAACCTTTTTTTTAAAAGTAGAGGTTCAACCTCCTTGGTCCAGCTGGAGGTTGTATAGGTGTATCGTTATGATTAAAAAGTTATATTATGTTACAGGTGTCCATACAAGACCTGTATCGTAATTAAAAATTGTTTTTTATAATTTTTGGCCTGTACGTAATGTTTGTCATAAGAATTTTGTTTTCAGTTTTATAATCTTTGTATTATAATATCTGAGTAGATAAAAGACTTTACGATTCGGCAAGAGTTAGGTACCTATATAACCATTGCTAAAATATAGGACAGAGAATCTCACATGCCCTAAACCGGCACAGCTGGGACAAGGGTAAGGGTATGATGAAATTACGACGATTTATTCATTACAAAAAATATTCCGTCTAGGACGTTATCCAAATGGAACGAACTCGTCTTGACTAGAAATTCAATTAGCATTCAACAAACAGACGGCGCGACGAAAGTAAAGTCTGACTTTGCATCGGAAGTTAATGGAACTTGACTAACATTGAATAAATTGATTTATATTCAACAGTGGACCGAAACGTGGGCACATTTAGAATTCAATTTCTGTCGAATAATCACAAATTCGGTAAACTTTCCGATTTCTTTTCGCTTATATTAGACGTTTCGATACATTTTCATTTAGGACGAAATATCATCTATATCATGATCATCTCAGCCGTAGGAAGTCCACTGAAGAACATAGGCCTCCCCATAATTTTCCTAAAGGACCGGTTGGAAGCGGCCTGCATCCAACGTCGTCCTGCGACCTTTACCTATCAGCTCGTCAGTCCACCTTGCCGGTGGACGACCTACGCTGCGCTTGCCGGTCCGTGGTCTCCACTCCAGAACCTTGCGGCCCCATAGGGCATCTGTTCTGCGTGCTATGTGCCCTGCCCACTGCCACTTTAAATGGTTAATCTTCTGGGCTAAGTCGGTGACTTTCGTTCTTCTACGGATCTCCACATTTCTGATTCAATCACGTAGAGAAACCCCGAGCATACGTTGTGCGACTTTGAGCTTACTTTTGGCCCATAGTCTGGAGATGACGACATTGAATACATTTGAAGGACAAAACTATATACATACGGGAATTACCAGTCTTATTTGTGAAATTATTTTTGTATATGACAGCCAGATTCACATGAATAGTAGAGTTAATTTAGTATTAGGCTACATCTCTCCCTAAATATTGATTGTTTAAGCACGTCGCAAGTAAAATCACTCCCGAACTGATTTGTTCGCGTGCGCTGGTTCAATGGTTTGTGAGACGTAAATATAATATTCTACATAAATACGAAATTATACTCCAAAAAAAATTTTAAACTTATGCCTGTTTATTATACATTCTAAGCTACAAATAGGTATTTTGTGTAAATAAATCATTAAAAAGTAAAAAAAAGACGTGTGGCACTCGGAGACTGCCGCGGTAAAGCTATTGCATAGCTGTTTTTATCAACGTATGCAATTATAATTATTTAACCAATGCCATCTAGAGGCGAGTTGCTGAGCTAAAGAGACAAACGTGATATTTCAAAAAGTCATTAAGAGTACTGCTATTCATCGATAGATGAAGTCGGAGTGGGGGTGTTAGGTTATTTTCGTTACGGAATTTCTGGATTCGGTCTCCAAGCTCAAGGCCCGCGATTGAAGCTATGCAATAGCTTAAAAAGTGGTTTAAGATGATTATTAAACATGGCGTATTAATCCTTGAATATTGAAAAGTAATTCATCATCAAGACAATCTTCAGAAAATAAACTTTGCTCTTTGTAAGATGTTATTTGGACGAATAGTTTAGGAGATAATGTAACATTAAAATAATTCAACTGATGGCTTAGCGCTCGATCGAAGGCCAATGAGAACCGAGAGGGACCAAGGGAATTGTGCTTCTTAGTTCGTTGAAGACGTGGTTTGCTAAAAGTGTGATGTCAATAATTAATCAATATCTTTTTTAAATGTGCGCGGGTGAAACCGTAGGGTAGGATACTAGTCACTAATAACAAATCTTTCATAAAAGAGAAAACCCACATGCGTAATAATCCCATTCTGGAATACCAGTACCAGTAAGTAATAAACATTAACGGTCGGTGCCAATACCCCATCTACCGCCGCCGGTTTCCCCAGCTAGAGATAGATGTTTGACACTAGCTGTGGGGATGTTATGTCAACACCTAAGTACAGTGCTACAAGGACCTTTTGGCACTTGGGTGACATTAGCGTGAGGGCGTGGGTGTGCAATTAGGGTGACTAGTTAAACAAAATGTTCTTAATTTTAAGGACCTGTGCAATATTCCATAATTCAATTTTAACTTGGGAATTGCTTGGATGATGGATTTTTCAACGCTAAATATCGTCAACATTTCACACAGCATTATCTAGTGACTAACTAAACGTGAGCTTTTACTATGAAGCATAGGTATTAGACAACTGATATACCATTCCTTTGTTTCTTTTGTAAGTAAATATTATTCATGTAAAACAACCAGACACAAGACAAATATTAGTTCTAATAACAATTGTCCTGAGTGTTGAAACCACCGCTTAGACTATTAGTAGGCTGGAGAGAAAACAGACCCCTCAAATTAAAGACCAGTATCTATACTACCAATTTTGAGTAAGATCTTTGAAAAAATTATGCTCAAACAACTTTTGGCGCACTTCAACGAGCATTCAATACTGCACGAAAATCAGTTCGGCTTCACGAAAACAAGAGCAACTAAGGATGCCGGTGTGAAGTTAATGACGTATGTCTTAAAGGCTTGGGAGAGCTCACATGATGCTATTGGTGTTTTTTGTGATCTCTCTAAAGCATTTGATTGTGTGGAACACCGTATACTGATTCAAAAGCTTTTGCATTATGGTATTCGTGGAGCTGCGCTTGATGTCATCGAGTCATATTTATCTGACAGGATGCAAAAGGTTGGCATAAATGGTGTAACATCTTCAGGATCTATAATTAAAATGGGTGTTCCACAAGGGTCCATTTTAGGGCCTTTTTTGTTCTTAGTTTACATTAACGACTTGCCACTTATGGCCAAGGATCTTTGTGATATTGTTTTATTTGCGGATGACACATCTCTGATTTTTAAAGTAGATAGGAAAGATAGCACACTAATTCAAGTAAACAACACTCTATCTAGTATCTCTAAATGGTTCTCAACTAATAATTTGCTTCTGAATTCAAAAAAGACAAAATGTTTGATATTTGCCTACTGTTCCATATTTGGAGTCCAACGTTACGCTTGATGGAGTTAAACTCGTAATGGACAAGGAAACAGTCTTCCTAGGCATTAAAATTGACGCAAAATTACAATGCCTCATATAAATGCCCTGTCTGGGAGACTCAGTTCTGCTGCACATGCAGTACGTAAAATAAGAGAGCTAACAGATGCTTCTACGGCGCGGTTAGTATATTTTGCATATTTCCACAGCGTAATGTCATATGGGATATTGCTATGGGGTTCAGCGGCTGATATAGAGACCATATTTATCCTTCAGAAATGTGCTATTAGAGCTATATACGAAATGGGTCCCCGTGAATCTTTGAGAGATTTATTTAAAGAAATCAATATATTAACGTTGCCTTCCTTATATGTATTTGAAAACTTAATGTATGTTCGTAAAAATTTACATAAATATAAGTTAAATAGTGATCACCACACTTTTAATACCAGAAATACAAATAGGATAGCTGTACCTAGTTTTAGACTTGCGAAGACTAATAAGTCATTCCTAGGAAATTGTGTGCGTTTTTACAATAAAATCCCAAAGCACATAACTGAGCTCACAGAGGGTAAATTCAAGTTGACTGTAAAAAACGTTTTAATAAAAAAAAAGCTTACCATAAAGTTCGACATTATATAGAAGATAAAGATGCTTGGAATACTCCACTTCTGGCAAGCTGTCTCTCTGCCACCCATAAAATTTAATATTTGTAGTACCTAAGTAGAAACATTGTAAACACCCTTATAAAAAGAATGGCCCCGAGTTTCTTGCCGCTTCTTCTCGGTGGGTTCTATATATTTCTGAACGTGGCGGTAGAGTCTTTAAAGTACATTATAATGAAAAGTTGACGTTCATAAGTGCGTCTTTGATGCCTAAATTGAATAAATGATTTTTGACTTTGACTTTGACTTTGAGTATTAGGGCGTTTTTCCATTAGACGATATCTTTTTTGGAGGAAATCGGTCATTGTCAGAACAAAGCAGCCGCTCCGTGTGTACACTATTTATTTATCCGTTTAGTATTGTAAGTAGACACCTTTGTCAGCAGTAAATCTTATTACCGCCTCCCTTGTCAATAAAACGTATTGAAAGAATACTTACAGCCTTTCATTGCGACCTTTTATCTTCACTTCTTCGTTAACTTGAAGTGCTGGAAGTGGTTTATACTAGTAAGGCACCTGATATAGGAAGTGATAAGATAAGGTGCAAGTTGAAGTCTGTGAAAGTTCCGTTCTGAAGAAAAGTTTAGCATAGCTTGAGTTACTTCCTAGAATTATTTTTTTAAGTTTTGGAAATATTGGTGAAAATGCAAGAAGTTAACGATACTAATAGAGTCTATAATAAAATAAATATTATTAAGAAGCATTAGAAACTCATTTTAGTGTAGACAAAATTTTCCATAAAAATCAATTTGGGTTTACAAGGAATCGCTCTACTATAGACGCATGTATAGAACTTATAAAAGATGTGTTTGATGCCTGGGAGAACTTTCAAGATGTCCTAGGTGTTTCTGTGACTTATCTAAGGCATTTGACTGCGTCCGACATGATATACTTGTTAGGAAATTACTACACTACGGTATTAGGAACATGGCTCTCAACCTTTTGACTTTATATTTAAATGATAGAATTCAAAGTGTTAACATAAATGGTAAAAAATCGCCCGGCTCTATAATCTCAATGGGCGTTCCACAAGGATCAATACTAGGGCGTTCTTGTTCCGCTGTTGTTTTTAATTTATATTAATGATTTAACTTATTATGTAGAGAAGAATCACGAGATTGTATTGTTTGCAGATGACACTTCACTGTTATTTAAAATAAAAAGGCAGTTATTAAACTATGACGATGTTAACAATGCATTAGCTAAAGTTGTGAATTGGTTCAATACAAATAATCTTCTCCTCAATGAGAAGAAAACTAATTGTATAAAGTTCTCGACATCAAATGTGAGACAATTAGAATCCAATATACAATTGAATGGAACAGGGTTGGACTTTGTGGAGTCGGTCTTTTTAGGAATTACTATAAACGCTAAATTGCAATGGGGTCCCCACATTAAAAAAATGTCTAGTAGGCTCAGTTCAGCGGCTTATGCTGTTAAAAAAATTAGACTATTAACTGATGTAGACACAGCTAGAATAGTTTATTTTAGTTATTTCCATAGCGTTATGACTTATGGCATACTGCTCTGGGGATGTTCTGCAGATATTAACTCTATTTTTATACGGCAAAAAAGGGCTATACGAGCGATCTACAGTTTAGCTCCCAGAGTTTCCCTTAGACAGAAGTTTAAAGACATAAACATTCTAACTGTTGTCTCTCAGTTTATCTATGAAAATCGAATGTGTGTAAAGAAAAATAGTAGCAGTTTTGATAAAAGGAGTGATGCTCATTCCATCAACACGCGAAATAAGCACAAGCTATCCGTACATATAACGCGTCTCCACAGAATAAGTCATTCTTTTATGGGACAATATGTACGATTCTACATATTATAAAGTTCCCAATGTTATCCGAGATTTGCCTATTAATAAGTTTAAAATTACTATTAAAACTAAACTCTGTCAAAAAGGTTATTACAAAATTTCGGATTACTTGGAGGATAAAACAGCTTGGGACTCCCGCATTGACGTGGGGGGGGGGGGGGGGGGCTCAGTAGCCGTGGCTTGGATCACCACGGTGAAGCTATGAGGAACTCAGGGGCCGCGCCGGCGCTGGGGTGCGCTGGCCGGCTCAGGTGGGGCCGCTCCTATGGTCCTACGCTTTGGCCGCCAAGTCCACATAGGAGTGGCGGGGTCCGGGCGCTTTGGCGCAGACTCGAGGAGGTGGGGCCCGGGCGCTTTGGCGTAGGCTCGAGGAGGGGACCCCGGGCACTTTGGTGCAGGCTCGAGGAGGTGGGGTCCGGGCGCTCGGCGCAGACTCGAGGAGGTGGGGTCGCAGGGGGGAGGGAGAGTTGGTTATCCCCTGTGGCTGACTTAGGAGGCGGTGGGGCCACGTATCTGACCCACCGCAGGGAGACCACAGGCGTCCAGACGCGCCATGTGTTCTGGCGTGCCGCGAAGAGAAGGGTCCGGCAACGGACAGCCGCGGCGGGTTCGCGGTCGTGTGCTAAATCTGTCCCGCGTTCCCGCCAAAATCAAAAGCGGCAGTGACGGAACACGCCGGGGTTTTGGTGGGTATACGGACTCCCACATAACCACCTACCTCTCTGTGCTATGTGGTATCCATAAAGGATTTACCCGGGAAAAAAAAAAGGATCTATCTATTCGTGTACTAAGATGTCGAAGTGTAGCGTGTCTTGCCCTACTGATACCATTATTATATTCTTTTTTGTAAGGCAACACACTGGAGCTAATATTTGTAGTACCTAAGTAAACACATTGTAAAAACATCTATATAAAATGAATGGCCCCGAGTATCTTGCCGCTTCTTCTCGGTAGGTTCTGTATATTTTGGAACGCGGCGCTAGTCTTTAAAGTACATTGTAATGAAAAAATGACGTTCATAAGTGCGTCTTTGATGCCTAAATTGAATAAATGATTTTGACTTTGACTTTGACTTTGATATTGTAATTTCAGAGAGAAAAATTCACATCCTCAGACGGGATTCGAACCCGCGTCTTCCGACAACCCGTGTCAGTGTTCTCTCTGAAATTGCAATGTTTGGTATCGCTAAGCAGGCGTCAGTGCTAAATCATGTTAATAAAAACATATTTTATAATGTTTAGTTTTAACGACTCTCCATACTAATATAAAGATGAAAGATTTGTAATATTGCTATAAAAATCCTCATATCGCGTATACTGAGGAGTAGTATTATAGTTTTATAGAGGACATCAATGTCTACAAAAATGTCTGTGGTACATGTCAAAATAATTACTTTTTCATGTAAATGTATGTAATTTTAACGCCTGTATTAAACTAGGCCACTTTATTCGTACCTTGGTATAATAAATTAATATTAATAACAATAAAGAGGAAAGACTTGATAGTTTGTTTGTAACGGATAAACGCAAAAACTAACTACTACTACTACTAACTCGTTCGAAAAACTCTTACACCAGTAGAAAGCTGTATAATGCTATGTAACATACGCTATATTTGATTCGTCATCATAATTGATCACCGCGCGTGTGAAACCACGGACCACAACTAGTTATTTTATAATTAGACAAAGTGTACCACTTACATACTTTTAAGTAAACTGTTGACATATTTAAATTCTAACTGTCTCTAACGACATATGTACCTATCTACATTCTTTACAGTTTTAGAGAGAAACATATATAAAAATGATTCTGAAATTATTCAAGCCTAATAATGCCTATTAAACGTTACGTAGGAAGAAACAGAGTTGTGGCAACTTTATACTTTCGGCTGGATCGTGTGACTGCGGAACCTTAAGAATGTAGGTTAATGCTACATACAGGCCCCTAGAACGTCTGTCATTGGTGACAGTTGGCAGTCTGACATCATCTTTTGTACCGGCCCACCAAACCAACCCACGCGCAATCAATTGTGTTATTCTATCCGTTTAAGTTATGATTTTAGCCAAATTGTATATTTTAGTTCTATAAAATATCGTTTTTCACTCGCAGAAGTCCGGAGTCAGATTCACGTAAGTAATTGTATCGGATATCTTGTCGAACCATTTCCCTGTGCATACGACGTTTGCCGTTCGCGTAATTTCAAACGAGTGTCTGTTGGCTTTACGTAATAAAGAGTATACAGCGCACGTAACGTACGTGTTTTGACGGAATACAGCCAATAATGTTGTCATACTGTGATCCACATTGTTACACACGCTGTTTCCGCTAACGAATCCGTTATCGAACTAGTTTATATCACGCGGATTCGACAACTTCAAGACGTCATGACTCTGACTCATATTTTTGCTCTTCACATAAAATATGCAGCCAGAGAACCAAATCCTCTGGTTTGGAATATCATCATCATCATCATCATCCATCCAACTGCGGAGAGCAGCTAGTCTAATTATATTCTAATATAAACATCTTGTTGTTTTGTTCTGTATGTCACGACCCGTGCGGTAAGATCCTTGTCAAATTATTGTTTGATAGGATATTGTTATCGGCGCATAATTACCTGTATTCCATGTAAGCTACCCCTTTGTAATTGAGTCTACAGGGGGCTACTAATGTATACTGTACAAGGTGACATTTGAAGATTAGACAGCACCACCACCAGCAGTAATGTCATATGTTTGAGTGAACGGTAAGTGTTGTTGATTAAAAACATTATTTATTTTACTTTGACAAATATTTTCAATTACAAAAAACAAATAATTTATTGATTCAGGCGTTACTTTGCGGAAATCCATTATCAAAAAACGATATTAAAAATATTTAGTGACACTTCCGCTGAAAAATTTTTTCAGCGGAAGTGTCACTAAATATTTTTTAATATCGTTTTTTACAAAAAACAATCTTGTTTTCACAGAATAAATATGCACTTTACATTTAAAATTTATTTCAACTTAAATTGAAATTTCATAAAGAATAAATAAAGCAGAGAGCGTAATTAGAAGTAAAGTTTTAGAATAAGTTAAGTGTATGATTCGTATTGCAATTAAGTGACCAGACGGGCAGGTTGCCCACCTGATGTTAAGCACAATGCTTGCCCATGATAGTTCCAGTTCCTCCAGAACTAGAGATGTGTGTGGCACTGCACTGCACTGCGCTCAGACATTGGTTTTTAGGTCTCTTTCGGCTGCATACATTTTAGTTTTTTAGATGTATATACAAGTATATATTTAATACAAGTACAATTTGAAAAATGTAATACCGACTTCCATTCTATTCAGTTATTGGAGTGTATCTCAAAAAACTACTGGACCGAATTTGGGGAAATTTAAATGGGGCCACACGGGAAGCATCACCTTTCAAACTAAAAAAGAATTTTGAGAATCGTTTCACCCAGTCGAAAGTAATGAGGTAAAAAACAAAAAAAAAACATACAGTCGAACTGATAACTCCTCATTTTTTTGAAAGTCGGTAGAAAAGAAGAAACAATAATCACGTCTTAAACCATTATTTGAAATAGTGACATAAACAAAAAGGTGGCATCGGGATCGCTCGTTGAGAAGTGTGGTTTCACAGGTCTGAGAGAGGCCAGTCTTAACGTTGTTCATTGTATCATATTGTTTGAAACTACCATTATATGTATCTTATTATAAAGGTAGTTTTCAGTAACAGATATAGTTGAAGTTTTGTGCTTGTAAACACTCGTCTTTCGATTGGATAAATCTTGTTAAAATGTTCAATAGATGTCGCCCCGTACGGCAGATACTTCACTTAGAGAGTAAAACTTGATGCTTGGACGGTAAGCCTCGGTGGCCTAGTGGTCGTGGCAGACCAGCTTATAAGGATTGTCGAAGGACGCGAGTTGGTATCCCGTCCAACGACGTACATTTCTCGCAAATTTTTTGAAAAAAGCATTTTTAAAGCATTTATGTTTTAAAAATCAAATAATAAAAACGATGGTTTAATGTAATAACTTAAGTAAGTCACGTGAAAGGACAGTCTGTACCTTTAGTAGCCCCCAGTCGTCGAAGAGCCACAGAACCAACAGGTCCTTTAATGGAAACTGTAATTATGTATGTAATTATTATGTAGATGGGAAACGTTTGTACACTACTGCGTATTCCGTGTGTCGCTGCACATGACAGGGGGGGGGGGGGGGGGGGGGAGATAGATACGTGGTCTTGTCTTGAGGCCCACGGTTCAACGGAAGCTGAAATTGGTATAGTACCTACAGGCGTGCGATTCTGTAATGATTCGTCGTCGAGCTCACCGATGTCAAATACTTTATGAGATATCGCCCTTGTTAATAAGGTTGTTTTTCCAACGTTCCTTGTCATCTCGTCATTTGTTTCACGGATGTTGTCAAAGATGCAACGATGTTTGCTCTTAGAGAATCGCACGGCAGTTTACAATCAACACTCTACAACTGCTATATACTTTGCTAACGACCCGCCCCGGTTTGTGATGCATGAAAAAGAGGGGAAAATGTGAAGTTTGTTTTTTATATAAATACTTAAGAAAATATTCTACACCACTATCATACATGGTAATGTATGTACGGAGTGCTTCGAGAAGTATGATTGGAGTTAAGCTGAGTGACAGGATAAGCAACGGTGTGATACGGAAACGTTTGGTGTAAACGAAGATGTAGTCACTCAGATTGAGAAAGGTATGTGAAGATGGTTTGGGCATATAGAAATTATGAATAAAAGGAGATTAGCAAAAGAGTTGTAAATGGGTCAAGTGAACGGAGTCGATCGAAGGGAAGGCGAAGAACAAGGGCCAGGTCAAGAGCAACCTAAACCGATGCTCATGCATAAGGGTTGATGAATGTGGATGAAGTGAATGAGATGTGTCAGGATCAAGTGGCAAGCTGTAGCCTCTGCATACTCCTACGAGAAACAGGCGTCATTTTCTCGTACGTACCTATATCTATATATATATATATATATATATATATATACGAGTATATATCAATATCAAAATTAATTTATTGCTCGAATACAGTTAGGTATATAGGTCTATACAATATACAATAACTTAATAAGGTAATATTGCACAAGCATTCCGTGAAAATATTATGTAAATGATGGTGAATCATTTACATAATATTTTTCCGGTGTGTGGCTGAGGGGGACTTACCGGATGTATTGAGTATGAGTATGTTTACACTACAGCACTTCCACTGCAGAATAACGGAGAATGTTGGCCGGTGAGTACCGATCCTTCTAAAGTGGCGGATACCTCCTTATAATGATTAAGACGTGTTACCGAAAGAGTTAATTAACACTTTAGGATAAATTCCATTACATTACGTATCTCCTAGCAAAAATTATTCTGCATATGATTATACTGAAATTATTTCTTTCTTTTTTTTCAGTCTTTTTATTATTTGCAAAAAAAGTATGACGTTTGTCTGAAAACTGGTGAGACTATAAATTTACTCGCATTGGACTTATATTTTAAATATGGCGTCTTATAGTATTTCCTTTGATTTCCAGCCGTGCGATTCTCTAATGATTTATATAAATATAAAATATAATAAAAACGATGGTGTTATTGTTTATTTAAAACAGTATATTGAATATGTGGTTGAAGAACCCAGTTTCTCTGAAGGAACCTGTCTTTTGATAAAAATTGGTAAATCTACAGCTATACTAGGCATATACAGATCACCTTCCTTTCGTAATATAGACAATTTTATAAAATCTTTAGAATCTGTACTAAGCGATATACCTAAAACTTACCATGTAATATTAATGGGCGACATCAATATCGACATCAAACAGCAAAATATTGATGCTCGTAGTTCTGAGTATCTTAATTTCATGGCTGAAAAAGGGTTACTTCCCGCTCACACTATTCCAACAAGAGATGGAAATTGCCTCGATCATGTCTTTGTACGAAAACCTGGTGTCTCTTCTATATTTGTAATCAATTCTGCGATTACTGACCATGTCCCTGTACTATTGTGCTACCAAACTACTAATTTCATAAAGCCCAATACGACAATTTCTAAGATCGATCACGTTGGAGTTGTAAACACGGTCAATAGTATTGACTTTGATTTTATTAAATCAATCTCTGATCCTAATTTATGCCATGGAATGTCTCATTAATATCTTATCACAGTCCATACTATTACACTCCAGAATCTTATCTATCCCCAGAAATCGTACAACTTTAAAGCCTTGGATCACTCCCGGTGTTCTAAGATGTATACGCCACCGAGACCGCTTACATATCAAATCTAAAAAAATACCATCTAATAACATTTTACTTACCTCATATAAACGATATCGCAATTACTGCAATAACCTGCTAAAAAACTTAAAGACAGATATGAAAAGTCTGAACTAAACAAAGTCTCTTCAAATCCAAAACAAACTTGGAAAGTAATAAGAAAAATCACTTCTACTACGCCTCAACGGAACAAAGCGATTGAACTACTTAACTGTAACCCCTCTGGTCCTAAGGAATCTATTGAGGACGTTAATGATTTTTTTATTAATATAGGTCGGAAATTAGCTGAAAATACTCTTGAATCTCGTTCAGCGGAACAACAATCCGTCATCCCAATCCAAATACATGATAATTCATTTGCTCTCATTGACACGGATAATGCTGAAGTTGAGTCTATAATACTTAGTCTAAAAAATAACTGTGCTGTGGGTTCTGATGGAATCTCATCTCATATTCTAAAATTGACTAGAAAGAGTATAGTTCCTTCTCTCACGTACATATTTAATAGATGTTTCGAGTCTGGTGTTTTCCCTTTGGCATTAAAACACTCATTAGTCCATCCTATTCATAAGAGCGGGTCTCGAGACAGTGTCAATAATTATAGACCAATCTCGGTTCTTCCTGCCCTGTCCAAAGTGCTAGAGAAATTAATTAATAATAGACTAACGAACTTTCTGGAAAAACAAAATTTAATAGCAAATTCCCAATATGGTTTTAGACGTGGTAAATCCACTGAACATGCCGTTGCAGCCCTGGCTGACTTTATAACTACTAATCTAGATAAAAAGAAAAAGTGCATTGGTATATTTCTCGACTTAGCAAAAGCCTTTGACACCGTCTCGATCCCGCTCTTGTTGACTAAAATGGAAAACATTGGAATCCGTGATTTGCCACTAAAACTTTTCCAAGACTATTTAACCAATAGATCACAAAGTGTAAAAATCAATGAATACATCAGTTCACCTCAAAACACCACGTTCGGGGTGCCCCAAGGCAGTATACTGGGTCCGAGTCTTTTCTTGATTTATATTAACGAACTTTGCTTATTCACCCCAACTAATGGTAAAATATTATCATACGCCGATGATACAGCACTTATATATCAGGGAGAGACTTGGGATGAGGCTCGATCTGAAGCTGAATCAGGGCTTTTAAACGTTTCGACTTGGCTACATCGTAATCAGCTTACTCTTAATATATGTAAATCCAAGTACATTACATTTTCTATAACTAATGCTTCTCAACCTGCGTCACTAAATCTGAAGTTACATGCATGTGACACTAAAATGAAAATGTATAGACATACTTGTACCTGTCCTGTTTTGGAAAAAGTTGATACTATAAAATACTTGGGCATCACATTGGACAACCGACTTACCTGGATGCCTCACATAGAAGCACTCTCCAGCCGTCTTAGAAAGCTAACCTGGATATTTAAAAAACTGAAAGACATCGCGTCACCAGAGTTGCTTAAAACCACATATTATGCACTATGTCAATCGATTATAGGATACTGCATACCTGTCTGGGGAGGCACTTGTAAATCTACTGTCATAAAGTTGGAGAGAGCTCAAAGGTCCATTTTAAAAGTAATGTACAACTTTCGTTTCAGGCACCCTACTAAAGCCCTTTTTGAACACTGTAAATTTTTAACTGTTCGTCAACTCTTTATTAGTCGTATAACTCTCTTTCAGCACTCGATCACACAATATGATCCCTCTATCTTGGGTCAAAAAAGGACTGTTACTAACGTTACGGAACGTAAAAAATACAATACTGCTTTCTCTCATCGACAACAAATTTTTCTCGGCCCCTATTTATACAACAAAATTAATAAAACTTGTGATATTTACCCTAAAACTAAATTCCAATGCAAAAACATTGTTGAAAAATTCCTGCTTACCCTAGACTACACGCAAACCGAAAACTTTATTCTTGTACTCAAATAAAATTATATTAATTCATTATTAACTTAAATATTTTTTACTCGCTCATGCACTTGGACCACACGCTAACTCAACAATCAACACGCGCATTCACTCACACAGACAATACAGGTTTCCCTGCGAACATACATCGGAGCACTCTTACATAGTAAGAACCCGCCACAGCGTACACACACACAACACACACACAAACATGCAAGGCCTCTCGGTAATTTTTACTTTTTAGAATGTAGGTAGATTTGTTTACTTTTCAATTATTTTTTATTTGCAACCTTTGATTCCTAATTTCAAACTGAATGTACGTTTCTTTAGTATTGCAAAATAATTTAAATCGCATAATCTGTAATTATATAACATTTTAAGTATGTATTCTGTCTAGGAGGAAGACGTTGGCATGCCATACCACAGAGTAATTCTAGTTTGGGTGCCAATGACTTTCAAGGATTTATAACTTATACAACAAAATATCATAAGTTATGTGTTTGTTAATTTAAGTTAGTTAAGTTTGTAATGAATAAAGCTTATTATTATTATTATTATTCACATTATTTATTTCCTTTTCTTAAAATTACATTTTTTACAATATTTCTATATACAATAAAAAATAATAAATAAAAAACATTGTAAAAAACCTAATCCTAGATTGCCATCGGCAGCGGGGCATGACCCAAACTACCAGTGGTTAGGGCTGCAGACTGAGGAACCTCCTGACAATACGTGCCGTGTCAAGAAGTACTGCCTTCTGTATCTGTCCCTTGATCCAACCGTCTAGCGAAAGCCTCTTAAGATGTCGGTCGAGGCTTTTTGCTATAAGGCCGTTTGCTGAAACTACTATCGGAACAATTATTGTCGAATCAACATCCCACATGGCGGTCACCTCATGAGCTAAGTCAAGGTACTTGCTAAGCTTGTCCTTCTCAGCCTTCACGAGGTTCTCATCATGAGGAATGGTGACGTCAACAAGCATTACCCGGCGCTGAGATCGATCGATCACCACGATGTCAGGCTTATTGGCAACAATAGTCCTGTCCGTGATTATAGATCGATCCCAATAGAGCGTAGCACGACCGTTTTCAAGAACAGGCGTAGGTGCGTACTTATAGTACGGCACCTCAGACTCAATAAGGTCATATTGAAGGGCAAGTTGCTGGTGAATAATCCTGGCTACTTGGTTATGTCTGTGCAAGTACTCTCCATTAGCAAGATAAGAACAACCGGAAATAATATGTCTGAGTGACTCTCCGGGACGGCGGCATGCTCGACAAATGTCGACCGTACCGTCTTTCAGAATATATTTCCGGTAGTTATTCGTCTTGATAACTTCGTCAGCAATAGCACAAACAAAACCCTCAGTTTCACCAAAGAGATCACCGAAACGCAGCCAGTTCACTGAGGCGAGCGGGTCCACGTCAGGCCTTGTTAGGGCCTTGTAGAACCGTCCGTGTAGCTCTTTGCCCTTCCATACGTCTCTACGGTCTTCGATGCTTAGCACCACTGGTTTACGCCAGTTCTCGTTTGCCAAGGAGAGAGGTGTGAGGCTCCTATCAACTGCTATGACATCGCGATGTATCCCACACTCGGTGTTACGGAAATACTCCCGGAGACTGGACACCTCACAGTTGTGGAGGTTCTTGGCATTTAGGAAGCCACGACCCCCCCACTTCCGTGGGATGTATAGCCTCATAACAGACGAGCGTGGATGTAGCATGCGATGTGTTGTAAGCAATTGACGGACCCGCCTATCCAGGGCGTCAAGTTCAGTCTGAGTCCATCTTAGTATGCCAAAGGAGTATATGAGTAGGGGCATCACCCAACCATTGAAGGCGCGCGTCTTGTTGCCGCCCGACAAAAGACTGTTAAGAACTTTTGTTAAACGGTAGAAGAAACGCTCCTTCACTGTCTGCTTAATGTCCCTATCCATGATACCCAATGACTGTGACATACCAAGATATTTATAGGTTTCAACTTCAGAAAGACATGTGAGAGTAATTGTCTCGGAAAGTTGTAAATTTGAAGAATTCACAACCTTTCCCCGTTGTACATGCATGACCGCACACTTATCTACACCAAACTCCATCCTGATAGAATCACTGAAAGATTCAGTAATTTTCAAAAGATCCATCAAGTCTTGGCGATTCGTTGCAAACAGCTTGAGATCATCCATATACAATAGATGAGAAATTATCTCACCCTCTCTTCGAAGTCGGTAGCCTAGTTTTGAATCCATCAACAAAGTGCTGAGACGATTCAACGCTAGACAAAACCACAAAGGACTGAGACTGTCACCCTGGAATATACCTCGTTCGATCCTTATGAAGTCCTGTGACCCAGAGACGCTCTCACGATCTCCTGGTTGACGAAGAACTGTGGTCCAATGTCTCACGCATGTGCTTAAGAATGATCTCAGAGTTATATTGATTTTATATAACTCTAATATCCTCTCTAGCCACGAATGAGGCACTGAATCATAAGCCTTCTTATAGTCAATCCAGGCAGTGGATAGAACCCCCCTGTTTCGCCGGACTTGTTGACAAATGGTCATGTCTGTGAGGAGGAGCTCTTTAGTACCACGGGACCCAACCCGACATCCATTCTGAGCAGGAGCCAAAATGTTATTCACAACAATGTGCGAATAAATTTTTGTTCGCAGAATAGATGTAAGGAGCTTGTATAGCGTAGGCAAGCACGTGATGGGTCTGTAATTCTTCGCTTCCGTGGTACTACCGGACTTATAGAGCAGGAAGGTGACACCAGTTGTCAAGAAATTGTGAAGGGAACCACGTTATTATTATTATTATTATTTGTCGTTGCCTCGGCGAGCTCACGGATTTCAAATACTTAATAGATAGTGCCCTTGTGCACAAGGTTGTTTTTCCAACGTCCCTTGTCATCTCGTCGTTGCTTCAAGGATGTTGCCATAAAAGATGCAACGATGTTTGCTCTTAGAGAATTGCCCGGCATTAAATAATGTGACATTTGGCGGTGCCAAGAGTTCCATATACTTTTTGACGCTCTGGTGCGGTAAAGACGTGGTGTATAAGTGAACTTACGTCACTGAAGGAGGAGCAGATAGGAGTAAAGCATAAGAAAATATAGTAGCCCCAATAGAAACGGCAGTGAAACAGAAAATAATGTTAACTGCCACTAGCCCTCATTTATCCAAGCGGTGCCTGGGGGCTACTTTACCTATTTTAAACTACTAAGTTCCATTTTCAGGCAATATAACTTATTATATACCTACTATATAAGAAAATTAACATATTGTTTATATAGTATTACATTTATTAACTAAGTTCCGCTCCGAATGCTCACTGTGAGCTCGTACTTAACATTATTAGAAATAAAATCACAAAAGTACTTACCGTACATACGATTAAAGCACCGAGTTGGAAAACTACGAATCATTCCTAAGCGTATAATATTTATATAATTTTACAACCAGATTGTACGTGTACTATCATATCATACATATAAATTTGAATACGGAGAGATATAAGTGTTTATGTACATATAGCGCCCGATTACAATGTTGCTTTTAGGGTTCCGTAGTCGTTTGAGTTTTGTTTCAATGACCCGATGAACCCGTGCACAACACGATTTGGTAACCATGCTAGTAACGCATTCATTACAGAGGATTCGGACAAGTCGTTCGTACAATGTTAAGCATTAGTAATGTTCTCATGTGTTTACGGATGATGATGTCCATCATGGCGGTTGCAACAGTGCCGTACATCGGACACACCACCCATTCCAAATATATAACAAAATACCCGTATAAACATGTTACATTTCTAATTAGTTATTGTTAGTCGTAGTTTTATTAACCTTCTTCTTATCTCTTTATTTGATTATGCTTAACTGCATTTGTATAGATACACATTTTACCGCTTGTGATGGCTGCTTAAATATTTAACCTTTTTGTTATATACAATGGCTAACCCAACCCCATATTACAATTATTTAAGTAACTTACGGTCAACGATGTTGCTAGCATGCACACTATGAGCATAATGTGAATAATCTTAATTGATTATAATTAACGCGTTTTTATTGCTGCTCTGTTAAGAAGTAGCCCTTAACGTTGCATGAAGAGTCTTTGGTAGTTTCGCAAATTTCTGTCAACGATAACAGCTTGCGGATTGTTGTGCCCAGCGTTCAGTCTAAGCCCTAGCCCCACCCTGTGCTACGTGGGACCGCGGGAATGGAACAATTAATTATGACTCCGTTTATAAAACCTTCGAATGAACAAAATTTAAGACCTCGTACTAAACGTAATTAACGCTGATGAAAATTACGGTCCTTTTGTTCCCAAATACAAATATAAATCCAAAGAACAATGGTTCCTTGGATCCATCCTCGCGGTATTGAAATTATACTCGTTCATAAAGTTTCTAAACATATAAATACCAGTCTTATTATAATAAGTCCAAGGTTGATTTTCAAATATAGGTGCACTGCCCATTTAGGAATTGAACGCACCTTAACGAACATAAAGGAATCCCAGACAGAATAATTAACTTAATCGAAGTTCATACAAAGACATGTCATTATTCAGTTTGAAAATCAATGACAGTTAAGCCGATCGTCCACCGCCAACTAAACTAAGTTTGTTTAACTTAGATCACATAGTTGAACCAGTTTTTCATAAATGTACGTCCACCGCAAACCACGCCAGCTATGCTACGTAAAAATTCACAACTAAGTGAAAATAACTTGGTTTTGTAGGGCGATCTGACTATCACTAACGTAGTTTTTTAGCTTATTTCTCGGTGGACGGACGACGTATCGCCTAGGTTAGCCTCAGCTTAGTTCACTGAGTTTAGTTCTCACTTAGTTAAGCTGCAGGTGGTCGATCGGCTTTATGTTAGAGATATTTTTACTTATTATACATTAAAGGACGTCATGTTCCAAGATAAACGTGACCGTTGCAGAGCCAAAGCGGCAAGAAGCTCGTCATTAGTTTTCAAATGGTTTTTGAAATGTACATGTTAAAGATGACAGAAAACGACATAGAAGTCAACATTTTCTAGCAAGTTTGCTTTCTTATTCATATCTTACTTAATGTAATCCTTTTTCCTATAAATAAACATAGGTATATTTTGCGTTAGATCTAAATTGTATTTCCGTGAGTCGTCTACAGAATACGAAGCCAGAGAAAAAAAACATAATAATAAATGTGGCCAAAATTGCTCCCTTAAGGCGCGGTCCAATCCTAATTTTAAAACAATTTACGATGCTTTACATAAGGTTGAGAATTGCTTACCAGAATGCACGATTTAATGCGAAAATTCAATTGAATACGTGCTAATACTTTTTATATTCATTTCGTACAATCAAATGATTAAATTTTAATGATAAAGGATTCCATAGTTCACTAGTAAATTTCATTGGGTATTCTAATATGATACATTAATTGAAATATATTTGCCCATAATTGAATAAAAATGCTTTTTCCCACGAAGCACGTAAGAAAAATTGCGAAATTTACCGAATGTTGCCGATTTTTTTCTATCGAGCCAAGTTTGCTCAATCGTGTATTGGCTCCCATACTTCATAAGGGATATATTCAATTTACACTACGTTTTTTTTCGAACTTCGGTTATTAGGTTTAAGCGTCGAAAAATAAGTTTTCGCGAAGCCAAATCATGAAATTTGGAACTCATTTCGCCCGTCAACGCTCATCTGCTAATGAAAATCCTGTAAAATCAGTCCCGCCGTTTCGAACAGACAAACAGCAATTTTATTTTTATATTAGTACCTTCTCCATAAACTTAACTAATCATTTATACTATTCTCAGGGAACTGTGTAGTTGTGTACGATATCTTTGATTGCAAAAGTGAACATTGTTTTGCCATAACTTGTTCTAGCTTTCGGAAGTACGAGATAACTGCCTCGGCGAGTGCAGCGGTTCGAAACATTTTTTTGATACGTAAAAGTTATATTTGTATGCACGTTTCTGTTGAGGGATTTTCTGATGATAATGCAGGTGTTGTAATGGTATAATGTTTTTATATTCATTATCTTTGTCTCATTGTAAATTTTTTTTGTTGATGTCAAAAAATGGTAATTAAATATATTTTTAATTATTTTATTTTGTAGAACTTGTATTTTAGCTAACTTTGTTTTGGCAGCACTCCCCCAAATTTCGATGAGATACAGTAATAGTGGCTTTACTAGTGCATTATAGATTGTTAATCGTAATTTATGTGGAATACAGCGAGCAATATTACGGAGTGAACCAAGAAGAGTTACTAATTTTGTTTCCAAATGTTCGATATGGGCACTCCCCGCACCCCACCAACTTAACTGGCCGGCATGTAGACAGGCGAGTTTAGTACAGTACATAAGTTTGTACACTGCGGACGCAGACACGTGTTATTTTTGTGTTTGGATATGTTAATTTCTATTAATATTTCATTTTCAATGTGTTGTTAGAGTATTGATACTATTCCTCTTATTATAGAACGTGAATTGGTATTCAGTAATTTGACATACGTTTAACGAATTAAAACAACTGTTTTGGAGGAACAAAACAACCGACGCGACTGGTCTTCTCGGAGCAGTAACGTATGACTACTAAACTCGCGCACGTTTGGACGCTACTTACAACTTACTACTTAACTGACCGGTTACTTAACTCGCTACTGTACTTATTGAAGTGTAAATCGCGCTTTAAGCTGTGATTTTGACATAACAATCAAACACTTCAAGTGTATGTATTTAAATAGAAGATATCTTACACAACTACACAGTTCCCTGAGAAAGATGTACTCGTCATCACTAAGCTAACAGCTAATCCTCTTCTTCTTTATAGTCTTAATTAATTAGCAGAACTCTACAAGAATAATCCGCATTCCTTTATTACGAACCGCATACAGCAGAACTGAGTCTTCCAGAACATTTATAAGAAGCCTCCGTTGTAATGTGGTGTCGATGTTCATTAATATCCAAGAAGTTTGATGTCAAATTTAAATAGTTTATAAAAGAATGGAGACAGATTGCAGTTCTCACACAAGCCCGACTTAGAGTTTGTTGTTTCACGGAACCCGCGCGGGACCGCAGGCTTTTTGCGGTTTTATTTTCGCAAGTTTTGCTAAGCCGCGGCTGGGTAAAACTCCATATTTTTTCCACACAAGTAAGCAGGTCTTTTGTTTGTTATAAGTGGTACGATCATAAAGTTTAACATTGAATAAAAAGTCACGACCGCAATGAATTGCGTACGTCGCCCTGTAAAGTTTGTTTTTTCGGCGTTGTGAATATTATGTGACGTTTTCACACATTTCATTAAAAATATTCTATAATGGCTTAAAGTTTATGAAGCTATGATCACTTGGAGATATGAAGGATGCTCGCCAGTTTAAATACTGATCAGTCAGTTGCTTTCTTTAAAGAAATATGGCATCGTGATGATACTCTGCAACATAGGAATACGGTAGTACTTTCCAGTGCCCGCATGACTACGGGGACTCAATCTCACCCAGATTGAATACTGGGACTAAGCATCTAAAGGTATCTCTGGTGCAGCCCTTGCGAGCTGCCAATCTAGGTGTAGTCTGTCTACCTATATAATCTGTTCGACAACAGCATAACTAACCTTAAAGGGTGATAGAAGGCAAATGCTTATACCCTATAAATTATAATCATAATAAAAATAAGCATATTATTTATTTTGTACGCACGACGCCGCAGGGCACTTTCCCTAAACATTCCCTAAAGTTCACGTCTTGTTTTACATTACAAGTACGAAGAACAAGAGAAACAAACCTTTTTCCGTTCGAGTAGTTTCATACGAACTTATGAATAAACAAGTTTCTCCTTTTCCTTATTTCCGTCGGTCGGTCGCAGGGTTGTTGGGAACTCACTTCCGAGATGCATGTTTCTGCGATGAATTTCTTATCTAATATAGTAAATTTGTATGTTGAAAAATTCAGGGATATAAACCTTTTTGAGAACAAATAGCAAGAAAATTGTTGAAATATACATATATAGAAACACGCCATTTTTTGCTATACAATGGTGCTGTCTCTGCATTTTTTTCTATAAGATTTTTTACTGAAGAGAGGGCAAATCATGCACATGGAGGTAAGCATCAAAATTTGATTTTTGGTGCCCAAACATGCAGACAGACACCGAGTCAAAAGTGTGAGTTAAATTAAAATTGAAACACCCCTCTCATATGTTAGGAGTTTTAGAATTAGAATTAGAATTTTATTACTGACGCACATGACATATTAAAAAGGTAAATACAGAAATTAATTAGCAATAGGTCATTATTATATTGTTTACACAAAGGAAAATAAATCTCGCAAAGTCAATACTAAGAATAAATCTTGTGTCGTGGCCGTCTGCTTCCTTCAAGGTCTCAATATTAACAGTTATAATATAAATATCTTATAAGTAAAGCAAGAGGAAGTGTATGTAATGATAACATGTGTAGACAATATAATTATGTGTGTGAGAGTGTATGCGTTAAGGTGTGTATGTGTGTGGGTTTTAGTGCATGTGTGTGTATGTGAGTGTAGGGAAATGAGTAGTGAAAGATATTATTGTGAAATAACACGTAACAAATTTTTAGTTTCTTCATAATTAAGTTTTTGCAGCCACCTGGTAATTGAAAATTTAGCTTCTCTTGTTTTACATGTCAATAAATTGGGTATACAATGAGTCGCCTTATTTTATATTAAACTTTCGGATATGAAAAACGTTGTCCTTTCTACGTTTTGTAGAGGAAGTTAATCTTTCATCTAAAGTTGATTGTTTCTGTTGGGATATAAGGAGGTTAAGAATAAAGAGCTGGCGAACTGTTGATAATCCACAATCTTTATACAACTTAACGATGGAAAACATACGTGGCTTACATGTTGCTGCTGCACCTTTAGTAGTGCTCTTCGAGCACGTTCCAAAGCCAGCATATACGTAGTACATGCTCCACCCCAGGTAATATTACAAAATGTCAGAATTGGTTTGCAGAGCACTTTATATACGTTTATGACCAATGTACCTACGAGTTTTTAAATTGAAGAAAAAGTTAGTGAAGTCAATTCTTCCAATATGTTATATGTAGGTATATTCTATCAAATGTATTTTTATGGCGGTAATAGAATATATCATAGCTTTGGCTATGTATAATAAACTTCATAATTTGGCTATGTTATATGCGTAAATCAATTTTATACCATTTTAGGAGTTTGTCACGGATTCCAAATTCTACCAACTTAGAAACAAGTCTTCTGATAACCTATCAAATGCTTTTTCATAATCTAGGTAGATAACATCGTTTGTTCCAATGTTGTCCACATATCTCATTAAAGTAAATTGGCCTCTTATGATCGCCCTGAATTGAAGCCAAGTTGTTCATAACTTATTAGGTAGTTTAGTTAGTTTTTACCTGCGGAACCGTTGAAAAAATGAAAATGAAAATGAATCGTTTCTGAAATTGATGAAATTATGTATAGGCCTACGGGGCACTTACAAATTGTCATATTACATTTATTATTCCTTAAATCGACAACGGGATCGGAACGCGACCACGACTGAGAAGATCTAGCAAGAAACTCAGCGGCCTTGTCTTTTTACATTTTTTGTATTGCCAATTTCTTAATGTAGGTATACTCGTATAACAAATGTTCGTTTATTTTTAGCTCCAGTGTGTAGCCTTACAAAAGAGACCATAATAATGGTATCAGTAGGACAAGACACGCTACACTTTGACATGGTAATACACGAGTAGGGAGATCCTGGAGTGATCAGTCCCAAGCTTTTTTATCCTGTTAGAATGAAAGACTTGAAAAAATAATGGCCCACGAGTTTCTTGCTGCTTCTTCTCGGCGGTGGTTCTTTTCCGAAGACAGCGGTAGAATCATTTAAAAATTTTGACGTTCATAAGAGTGTCTATGATGCCTAAACTGAATAAATAATTTTTGAATTTTGAATTTTTGAATTTTGAAGAATGATAAACAGTGATACTATCGCCAAAATCGGTGCTGACTCCACTCGGAAAACAACAACAATTTCTTCCTACTTCCGTGAATTTAATTGAAATGAATACCCATCACCACTACGAGCCCTCCGAGGGTATTTAACCGAGGGTAAGTGTACCCTGCGTAACCACAATATGGTACTTTCACAGTAGGAAGGTAATTTTAGAGGATAAGCACTTTCAATTAACGGTTAATAATTTCTTTGTATTAATATTTGAGAAGTATATTGTTTAAATTCACTAATAGATACGTTAATATTTAAATATTGCTATTATGTGATTATTATTAATATATTACCAGCTACGGCCCGCGGCTTCACCCGTGTTGTGATACTTGATGAAAAGTATCCTATGTCCGTACCCAGGAAAATCTCCTTTGCAAATTTCATTACAATCCGACGTTTAGGCGTAAACCGATGGGGTTCTCCAAATCGCCTTTAAAAGATTTTATTAATACCCGCAACTTTTTTAGCAATGGAATCAATAAACTAAGTATAAATGGTGAAAGTTTGGTAAATAATAACATACTTCTACTGATTAAATATTTTTTTATCCTTTTACTCTTTTCATATAAAACGCCAATTTCATATGTATTGTCTCGACTTTCTTATATGTTGTGATAACTTAATGTTATGATAACGAGAGACGTGTTGGTATTTTGTAATTCATTCTGTGAGTCGACTGAATTGAATAAATAAATAAGCTGAATTTTTAATTGAAGCGGTTTTATCGTGGTACACTTAATAATGCCTCCTTACTGAGACTCATGACAAAAATAGGTAAATTACAAAATAAACTCTCGTGTGGTTTGGTAAAATTAAAAGCGTGCGGCTTTTATGTAGACAAAAATGGTGCAATATGAGATAAGAACTACTTGTAATTGTGTTGAGATTTCAAATAAAAACCTTAGAACGTGCACATCACTAAACATGTACGCGTCCAAATTTAAGAGCCGTACTCCTGAAGCATGGTCAGCCGTGAATCAATGGCTTAATTGGAACAAAACAAATATTTGTTTTGACTTAATTATTTCTTTGCCAGAATACACATTAACATTTTCATTTATGAATATTTTCTTTATGTTGTATTCAACCTGCAAGCAGGTGTACAAATAGTAATAGGTATTTATTTCTAAATTCAAATATTTTAAATTATTATTTATTATGTCATAACAGATTATAATTTGAAATATTGTTTCATGCTGTAAAAACAATTAAACGTTATCGTAAACGCAGTCTGGTTTTAACATTGTCAAACGCGCTTACGATATAATATGTTCAGATAATTTGTTATTATACAATAGTAATAGCCATGATTTACATATTAGTTTCATCGATAACTTTGGTCACAGCTATCTGTATAAGTACGGACTTGAGTATATTTTGTATAGCAGTTACTGTTAAGTCGAGAACCAAAACTAAGTTTCGGGAGTATCGGCCTAACAAGAAATGCAGGGTGGGGTGTGCGAGAGCATATCCGGAAACAAAGCTACAGAATAAGTGATAGTATAACACAGCGGCCCAGAGTCAGCGAAGATATACAGATAGATAAACTTTTTACTGCAACACCACAGCATAAAATATAACAAATAAAGAAATAGGATAATATTGTAGAAAATCATTACACAACAATGAAAAGCTTAAATTAAGTGTCATAATGGGCGGCTAAATCGCTCGAGATCTCTTCCAGCCGTGTGATTCTCTAAGAGCAAACATTGTTGCATCTGTGACAACATCCGTGAAACAAATGACGAAATGACAAGATTGGAAAAACAAATGAAAAGATGATAAGAAACGTTGGAAAAGCAACCTTATGTACAAGGGCGAAATCTCGTAAAGTATTTAACATCAGTGAGCTCGTCCACGAGCTCGTCAACGTATCATAACAGGATTGCACGGCTGTAATGATTCATCATCATGTCAATTACTTTGAGATATCACCCTTGTACATACGGTTGTTATTCCAACGTTTATTGTCATCTCTTCATTTGTTACACGGATGTTGTCAAAGATGCAACGATGTTTGCTCTTAGAGAATCGCACGGCTTATGTACAAGGGCGATAGCTCATAAAGTGTTTGAGATCGGTGAGCTCGTCGACGAGCGCATCGACGAATCATTAGAGAATCTCACGGCAGACTACCATGCAGTTACGCTGATAGCACGTAGGTTCCCACAAACCTGTGAACCGAACCGAAAACAAGTAAAATCCAATAGACCCTTAATGTAGCAATGTGAATCCAGTTGGAAAGCATTCAATTTGAAGTGGAGAATAAAAACCTGGCACGTGTGACTCGGTCTCGTACACCGTGGGTTCCGCATCACCAGACAATATGTTTGTATATTCATTGACCGAGCGAGTGAAGCGAGCGAAGCGTCTCTGCTTAAACTGGCCAAATTGACTTTCATCTCCGTATGTGTGTTAAATTGTTGGTCTTCCTGTACTTAACCAATCTTAACTAATGTCTATAATGTACCATTTTGTCGGCAATGTGCTTCGCATGTTATAATATGAGTATCTAGTATCTGCTTATTAAGACCGACAAGGTAAGTATGTGCCAAGGTTCATATCAAAGGCCGGAGAAGAGCATTATGAATATATCAATATTGGTGTGTAAATCGGTGGCAATTGTAATTGTAATAATGTTATCTCATACCTTAAATACTTCTGTGATGTCCGCACTCCTTAGCCCTTTGTTAACGGCACCCTCAGACGCGAACCTGAGGTCCGTGCATGAGAACTGTGATGCACCAAATACACCACCTGTTGTAGAATTAAAACACTATGACTTCAACCGTAATTGAAGTCACTAGGTACAAACATGGGTACACAAACATGCTAGAATCATCATCTGAAGTACCAAGGCTAAGTTTCCCCACTCCTTTGGCACATCCAACCAAGGTCAAGATCATACACTTAGACCGACACTTAATGGTACCCTGACATCAGGCAGTCTTTCAGACCTGTCGCTAGCGTAGAACATTATATACAGGTATGATAAATCACACATATAGCTTTGCTTAGTAAACAACCCCACGCAAGTTCCCTTGCGCGTGTGAGCAAAGTCTTACTACACGGACGTCCGGCCGCTAACCATCACATGTGAGCTGCCACATAGAAATAGGGTGGTACCATTAACATGAAACTTAGCTTTAACACAGTAAAATTGTATGAGTAACACATATAAGCAATATTTAAGTTGGGAAATACTTGTACACCACTTAGCCAGATCAGCTCAGGGACCAGCTCAGGAGTCCGGACAACACATTTACAGCTCCATTAACATTACACTTCGTATATTCAGACCAGCCCAGAAATCTACATCAGCTCACTGACACTACATATTGAAACAGATGAAATGAAAACTAGATACTTAAGTCATGAATTTGAAACTAGAAGGCGCTTACCATAGACAATTATAGAATGTGGCCAAAACTTGAACCTTCAAATAGTTTTGTTATATACATATATTTACATCTCGCGATCCTTCGCGACACACCCGCCGAGGCAAGCTAAAGTAATGTAGTCATCAAGTGGTACGTCCATTCTCTGATCTTCCCCAGAGCCCGGACCGCAGCAACTCGTTTTCGGTTATCTGCTATAGACTGTTCTGGTACTGATTCGTTTTCTCTCATAATAGGACCATTATCCATTTCATTATTATCTGTGACATCAATTTTTTCATTTGTCTCATCTGTACTTTCAGTTATCTCTTCCCTGGTTTGTGTCATTTTCATGTTCATATCTGTTAAATTCACATAAGTCGTATCAGTAATATCGTTTATAACTTCCTCAGGTTGCCAGTTTGTCACTTCTTTCATCACCTCATTATAGCATGTCTATTGTCTATAAATATTTCTTTTTCCGTAAAGGTTTGCTGCGGCGTTGTTAACTCACTGATTTTGATAAAATTTGGTACACACATTCATTACCTGACTTTCAAGAGAAATTTTAAATATGGGAAGAATTGGTCAAGTGGTCGCCGAGATACTGGGTTGTAAAGTTAAAAATCTGGACGAATTTGGTATATTCGGCAAGAACATTTGATACCGTCTGCGGATAGGTCAGACTGCGAAAAATTTCCGCTGATAAGACTCGCGAGATCTGCGGTTCGCAGAACTAATAGTTTAAAAAACGACGATATATCTAACAAATGAGACTCAAACGTCCAATGTCTCTAGGCACGCGGGTTGTTATCGATAACTAATGGGTTGTAACTAAATACCACCGGCCATCTAATGAGAATAACATCATTAGTACCATTGGTCAAGTATTTTTGTTTTGTTTGCAGCTCATATATTTACTAACGCATTTTTTTTTTCGTTTAATATTTATTTGTTTCGAGGCTTTTGTACAATTAGCACATGTCAGCCCCATCGTATTTTCTAACATTACAATACAATATAATTAAAATTAACCTAACACTAAAAAATAATTCTAGCACCTACTTATGGCAACTGATAATTTGGAACAATCCCTTTGCTGCGTCAGACGCTGAGTTAGCCAAAATGTTGTGGTATCTACCTACATCATACCTACTTACTCATAAATAACAAGATTGAGTGCTCAAATGTTGTTAGTATAATTTTACGGAACCCTAAAACATAACGTATTTATTAAACACAAGGGCAAACCAAGATTGCGTATCATTTCTTCAATACTACGTCATAACGTAAATAACTGCCTTTTTTACAGACAATAATTAAGAGCCTTCGATACCGTTTTTAATTTTTACAAACCATTCATGTTCAATGAAAGGGTTGTCCTTCAATTACGTTCGAAAACCTAAAAGAGAGAAAATATCAGACCCCACCGGGGTCTGTATTGTATATTAAAAAAAACGTAGTACGCTTGCATTTAAGCACTTGATATAGACAAATGAGACAGTCGTAGGCCCGTATTTCGGTTGTGATCCAGACTTGTATCACAAGTGATGAACTGCACTGATGCCCATAACCGTGATATACTAAGTTGTTAGGACTCATGTGCCTTCTGCCAGAAATCGGTTTGGCAAATAGGAAGAGGTATGGTGGCTGACTCCCCCGGACGCACACATTCACAAAGAGTTCTACTGCTCTTCTATGTAGTGGCTCTAGAGTTCTTTTGAAGAGATTCATAAAAGCGCATTTAACGCCAATGTTTACCCTGTTGTGAAGCTCAAAATGAGGACTATGCGTTCGACCGGTATGTTTGTATGTATGTTCGTATGTCCACTCGGTACTACTCAACGGCTCAATCGACTTTGGTAAATGGTACGCCATTAGATTAGGGTTGATGGCGCGTGTGTCACAAAATGGCGGAGTTTATGCGCTGTGACGTGCGGGCACATTGTTGCCGTAGTTGGTTATTATATATTGAGTTTGTTTTATAATGTTTGAGTAGCGTTTCACTAATTACTGCACTTAAATGTCAAGATAGTGATGCTATGGCCGAAGGTGGTACCACACTAGACATAGAATATTATGTGACTAAAGGACAGTTGCTGAAACACACCGTAGGTGCGGGGTGGGTGCTACTAAATCGTACGCAGATCATGAAACATCTTTTTTGTATTTTTCTCGCCAATCACCTTAGAAAGTTTCAATAATGCTTCCACCGTTTTACTAGTACGTGACTTAGACATGACAGTGACTTAATGACAGTTATTTTATTTCATTTTATTTTAATTTTTTTATAGCCCAAGACAGATCATAATGAAAATAATATAAAATATAGTTTCTATTATTTTTGAAGCTGGATTGTGATCCAACTACATGCGCTCACTGGTTATGTACCAGTTATACATAGATCATGCGTGTGTGTTCGTAGTTAATAATATTGCTAATATAATAATACCAAAAATAAAACCTTAAACAAATATCAGATTAGCTTAAATCAAACAATCTTTCAGACAGAAGAGGTGGGACAGCACCGATCTTCTCTGAGTTATTTGGTTTGGGGAAGAGGATATCTTTTACAGTTTTGATGTTCAGGAAGTTTTACGAAAGTGTCGTTATCCGTATGACTGTATCCGTATGACTGGCGGGCCATACGGATATATTAGAAATAGTAGGAAATATATTTTCTGTGAATATTAAGAACAAACAAGGCGGTGTTTATGTGACTGTGACTCTGACTGAACTCGTTTATATGAATCTTCTCATAAAAGAAAAAATAACTACATTAGAGCAATCGTCGCTTCAAAATTCAAGGTCTCCTCTGTTTTGGTTTTAAAAATTGCCGGTCAGCTTAGATCTTAAAGTTTACTTGTCACTGAGAATACTTTTGAATGTTTTAAACAATTTACGAGTTTCTTTTAATTAATGTGGGCACTTCCTTTTTAATTAGGCACGAAAAGATTTTTCTTCTGATCACTGTCGTACCTAAATTAATTCAAATTCTTTGCGCCTATTTTTATATGTCACGCCCGCTTTCTTTATTTATAGAACTTAACTTTAATCATTTTACATAATTACATAAAAAAATATATTAAACGACAGTGTTTCAATCATTTAAACGCTGGCGTTTTAACACAATCTCAGTTGATGGTCAGCGAGAATGAGAATTAGGCTAGAACCTCTAGCCAATGTTTATACATTGGTGTTAAACATATCCGTTCTGATAGACTCTTTATAATACGAGTAGAATGTATACACGTTTCAACGCTAGTCGTAAATCTATCAATACAATTCCGTTGTAACATACCGGAGGCACTACAGAACCGCTCCAATCCAATTAGTTGCCTAAAGATATAGTTATTGGCAACTCAAATATTATCACGTGCTTTTCTAGTGTAATTTGTCCAGAGTTGACACGTGCAAAACGTTTGACTAAATCTTAAATAAAGTCTTTTCACATGAACACGGGGAAGATTTACAGAATTTTCTTATGACCATATCGCCAATTCTTCGCTGCCGCCATAATGATAGTTTCGATTCGATGTCAATATAATGGCCAAGGTACTTGAAGCTTTCTACAACCTATATTGACTGATCGTGGAGATACACACATACACTACATCGTGTCAGGTTTTCAATCTTGAGGATCGTAGCTATAGCCAGGCGGGTGTTGCTGTGGACAAACCAAGGCAACCTCTTGTACAAAAGACCTACTACCAAGTATGTCGAGTTTTCTTGCCTATTACGATTCAAATTTCGGGGGAGAGATATTTTTTTAGATTATTAGATTATATTCTTTAACTTCGCTTCGCACTTGTTAGAATTGTTGTTCACGCGAAAGCGTGACGTAACCTGCAGCGAATTCGGGGAACTGGTACTGATAGTGGACGACCAGGTGCCGCCTCTACACTGGCGCATGAGCCACAAGACGAACCCATGAAGGGATGGCGTCACCCGAGTGGTGGAAATCAAGAACGACCACCTGACTGTCGATTGACCACCACACCACAGCTTTGCCGCGTGGGGAATATGTTCACGCGAAAGCGTGACGTAACCTCAAGGCGCGCACCCGCGCCCCCGCGTTCCCCCGCCGCTGTCCTGCAGCTGTCAGGCGACAAGCAAGCAGCGAAAGGAAGCGGAAACAGTCACCTTTTCGGCGCCGTCGCGTCCGCACGGCGTAATCGGGAACCGCCAATATCAGCCCCGCGTTTACGCGTCAGCTCAAAAGTCACCTTTTTGTACTCGCGACCGGCGGACGTGTACCGCCGCGCAGCAACCGCATGGCACCGCCATTTTATATCAGCACGAGTCACCGCGAATGACTTCGCCGCGAGTGACCTTCAGGGTGTGTTCGGCCCAACCAGACACTACTCCTAAATCAGCACGTGTGTACACACGCATTCAGCCCGCCGCGTAAACCAGTGCACAACCCAAAGGGACAATACAAACATTAGAACCAAGTGACAATAGTTCTTCAGCTCATTCAGCACGCCGTCGACAGCAGGACGCCTCCACGAGGACCCACGGTCACCAGCACTCATCAGACACAGAGCTCACCTCCGCAGGTATTTACCATCCCAATTATTCCTTACCTATTCTCTGGTTGCAGGAAACTGCTCAACCGCATCTACCCCCCCCCCTATCATCGAGCGTATAGCTAGCAGGAAACTGCGAAACTATATTTTCCTTCGAGCCGGATTTATCCGGTTATCCGGATATAACCGGGTACCCGGATAAACCACATTTCCCACGAGCGCGGATATCCGGCAACATAATCTCTTTCGCTGCCGGATAAACCAATGCTATCACCCCCTATCCCTTAAATACAGTCCATTAAATCAGCCCACAATAAACTCAATTTAATTCCCAAATAACGGATATCAATCTTATTTAATTTACAAACTACTTCTTATAGATATTGATTTAATGTAAATCCCCTTACGTCATACAAATCAATCCGAAGCTTCTAGACGAGTGAACCGGCAGTGCGATTTGCCAAGCCAAACTAACCCGACTAGCGATTCGAAGCTTCTAGCAAAAAAATTCCACTCGTTAGGAACAAACATATTGCCAAGCGAAACTGACCCTTGTTACTAATTGGAACGACTGCCGATACGATTGTTCACTAATTGTTTGCAAGAAAGGTTCGTAATTAAAATTCTTAAGGCTAAGTACCTACCTACGCCAGGTGCTTTGTTGATTTTAATTATAAAATTATACTAAGTACTGTTAGACGGGTTTGCTTGTGTTCTTGAGATTAAATAATCATAATTCGTCCATAGTCGAACGTCTGGAATTCAGCCCAATTTATTTTATTTCAAGAACTATATCCTTACCTAATAGAGATCCGCACACCATTTTGGAGTTCCGTGAAAATTATTACGTAATTAGCTGTTGTGATTCAACACTCATAAATCATTTAGACATGCTACTTAATTAGGTTACATATGTTATTTATAATTGGGTTAACTACTTATATGTAAATTAGGGTTCCGCGCAGTTATTAAATATTTAGTACCGAACGAACTTACAGGTTTCAATTAATAAAGTAATTAAACCATCAGCTCACATAAGGTTTCGTACACACGTTATTAATTTAGGCGTTATTATAACCGACTTCCGAAAAAGGAGGTGCGGAATTTCACCTACGATTAAATACTTTAATATTTTTATTTCCTTTTAATTTTGCTTGCGTCCTTGTGCCTGACTTCGCCTACGACGATTAACGATGCCTTCTGAATCACAGGTAGCAAGATTTAGACAGTTACAAATCGCTATTATTAAGCTTAATTTGGAAGCGTTATCGTTGAGGTCTAGCAAACCTAGGCGCTATAGCCCTGGATTCGCTGCCAGAGCCGCAGGCGTAAAATTGATCCGCGATAGATTTGACGCGGCATATTATATAATTTTAGACTCCGTAGGTTTATCAGACGACGAGGAGGAATTCTACAACGAGCAGTATGGAAGGACAATAGACGCCTATTACGTGATTCTCGTTGTAGTATTAGAACAAAAAACATGGTCATTAGCTACCAATGACGATGTAATAACCGCGCCAATACCCGCGCGCCCCTCGAAGTCAACTCAGCAGGCATCGAACCTGCAGCCTCAGGGCTGTGCGCAGGATTCGAACCTGCACCCTCTCAGCTCCGCGCCTATACCAGCGCGCTTATCGCCATCAGCTCAGCAGGTATCGAACCTGCAGCCACAGTGCTATAAGCAGGATTCGAACCTGCACCCCCTCAGCTCAGCGCCTATACCCGCGCGCTTCTCAATATCTGCTCAGCAGGTATCGAACCTGCAGCCTCTGTGCTATACGCAGGTTTCGAACCTGCACCCAATAACCTCCGCGTCTATACCAGCGCGCTTATCGCCATCAGCTCAGCAGGTATCGAACCTGCAGCCACAGTGCTATACGCAGGATTCGAACCTGCACCCCCTCAGCTCCGCGCCTATACCAGCGCGCTTATCGCCATCAGCTCAGCAGGTATCGAACCTGCAGCCACAGTGCTATAAGCAGGATTCGAACCTGCACCCCCTCAGCTCAGCGCCTATACCCGCGCGCTTCTCAATATCTGCTCAGCAGGTATCGAACCTGCAGCCTCTGTGCTATACGCAGGTTTCGAACCTGCACCCAATAACCTCCGCGTCTATACCAGCGCGCTTATCCCCATCAGCTCAGCAGGTATCGAACCTGCAGCCTCTGTGCTGTACGCAGGTTTCGAACCTGCACCCAATCAGCTCCGCGCCTATACCCGCGCGCTTCTCGTCATCTGCTCAGCAGGTATCGAACCTGCAGCCTCAGTGCTATGCGCAGGATTCGAACCTGCAACCTCTCAGCTCCGCGCCTATACCCGCGCGCTTCTCGTCATCTGCTCAGCAGGATTCGAACCTGCAACCTATCGGCTCCGCGACTATACCCGCGCGCTTCTCGTCCCCACTTCAGCAGGTTTCGAACCCACAACCTCCGCGCTATGCGCAGGGTTCGAACCCACGACCGTTCAGCTCCGCGCCAAGACCCAAACAGGTATCGAACCCGCAACCTCACTATGGTGACAACCATTGCTACCCATGTAGTAATGTAAAGGGTCACAAGCCTCGGGTATGTACACGATACTACGCACTACCAGTGCGCTTATTGCCGGTACAACAGCGCGAGGTACCACGGCGCCGTCCCTCACCTGATACGGGCCAGATGGTGTACTCCCGTCGTACTCCACCGCGCACTACCTCGCGTCCTTCACCGCCGCCTAGGCAATGACTAGGACGGCACATCCAACAAATACCGACTCAGCCCACAAAGAATCAGCACACACACACAACACGACGACAAACTGTCATCGCAAACACCTTAAGTCAGTTAGGTGCTGACATTCTGCACTCACCCTTGCGCCAGCAATTCTGGACGTTATCAGTATACAAATGTATACAATGTTTACGTTTCCGCGTCGAAACTAAGGCTCCGTACATGGCCGACTCACCCGCCGACCGCGTAAACGTTCAGCCCGTATTTAGCAAAGTCACGACGGACTTTACTGGACCATTTTTGATAAAATCCAGTACACTGAGAAACACCAAGCTATTAAAAGGCTACCTCTGTGTTGTAACATGCCTAGCCACGAAGGCGGTCCATCTCGAACCGGTATCTGAGTTATCCACGGAAGCGTTCCTTGCGGCATTACAGCGTTTTGTTTCTAGGCGCGGTGTACCGACGTTAATTAGATATAATTGCGGTACAATTTATGTAGGCGCTAGAAATGAACCTAGGGAAATACAAGACTTTCTTGCAACCAACAATAACAATATCGCACCTACACTTTCAGCTCTTTTAGCGCACATTGCAGCCAAGCTCAATGCACGCCCTCTCAACCCACTCTCTTTTGACCCCGCGGAATTTGAATTTCTCACCGCGGGTCATGTCCTTTTAAAACGTCAGCTCAATGCCCTACCTGAGTATTCGGTAGGAGGACGAGCCATTTCTGCACACAAAAAGGTTCAAGCTCGTCCTACCCTTATCCCAACACCTTTGGCGATCCTGGTCCAAACCCTACCTGCACACCATCCAAACCCGCTCCAAACGGACTCCCCGATCCAGCCCACCTCAAGTCGGGGAACTGGTACTGATAGTGGACGACCAGGTGCCGCCTCTACACTGGCGCATGAGCCACAAGACGAACCCATGAAGGGATGGCGTCACCCGAGTGGTGGAAATCAAGAACGACCACCTGACTGTCGATTGACCACCACACCACAGCTTTGCCGCGTGGGGAATATGTTCACGCGAAAGCGTGACGTAACCTCAAGGCGCGCACCCGCGCCCCCGCGTTCCCCCGCCGCTGTCCTGCAGCTGTCAGGCGACAAGCAAGCAGCGAAAGGAAGCGGAAACAGTCACCTTTTCGGCGCCGTCGCGTCCGCACGGCGTAATCGGGAACCGCCAATATCAGCCCCGCGTTTACGCGTCAGCTCAAAAGTCACCTTTTTGTACTCGCGACCGGCGGACGTGTACCGCCGCGCAGCAACCGCATGGCACCGCCATTTTATATCAGCACGAGTCACCGCGAATGACTTCGCCGCGAGTGACCTTCAGGGTGTGTTCGGCCCAACCAGACACTACTCCTAAATCAGCACGTGTGTACACACGCATTCAGCCCGCCGCGTAAACCAGTGCACAACCCAAAGGGACAATACAAACATTAGAACCAAGTGACAATAGTTCTTCAGCTCATTCAGCACGCCGTCGACAGCAGGACGCCTCCACGAGGACCCACGGTCACCAGCACTCATCAGACACAGAGCTCACCTCCGCAGGTATTTACCATCCCAATTATTCCTTACCTATTCTCTGGTTGCAGGAAACTGCTCAACCGCATCTACCCCCCCCCCTATCATCGAGCGTATAGCTAGCAGGAAACTGCGAAACTAATTGTATACGTCGGATATTTATAAAAATTCGTAAACTGTGTATATTAGCTCTATAATATATATATATATATATATATATATATATATATATATATATATAATATATCTAAATTAATTGTTATATCTAAATGTTAACGGAACTGTAATTAGTATATGTTTTAGCAAATGCCACACCGAAATACTACTTCGTTTAATTTGTAGCGAGTGACGTAGCATCCTCTTCATATCTGATAGGCTATTTTGATTTGGCGGATAGTATCTTGTTTCTGACTGGTTATGAGGTTTGGCGGGAGGTGGAATAGTAGTGGGACAGTCTCTTGGCAGCAGACATTGCTATATAAGCCAATATCTGAGATTGCCGAGACTTCACAAGTGACTGTTGCATCAAGACCTCCTGCATGTCGAAAGTTAAGTGTTATATTTCTTATTATAAATACTGCTGTAGGTCTATGTATTGTGTTTGTGTATGGTATCTCTTAAATGTGTCTATATTTGATTTGTTTCCTGAAATAGTGTGCCTATAAAATACTTTCCTAGTACTAGGACATCTGTATCCTGTTATATAATAATACTAGCTGCGCCCCGCGGTTTCACCCGCGTGGTGATGGATGATGATGATGATGATGATGAAAAGTATCCTATGTGTTAATCCAGCGCCTCATCTACCCCCATACCAAATTTCATCAACATTAGCCCCCCCGTTTGTGCGTGAAAGAGTAACAAACATCCATACATCCATACATACAAACTTTCACGTTTATAATATTAATAGGATATTAATAGGATTAAAATGAACACTGTGTTTCTTGGGTAAAATATATGGTTCTATTAATGTTACTTCTGTGTTTTCCTTCATTCCTGAGTAGAATACGTAGCTAGACAGGTAGTTAAATTCATATTATAATCATCGATCTCTTTCATAGGATATAATATGACAGATCTGCTTGTTACCATGTGTGTTATACTATGAAACCTTTTAATGTAGTAGTGATCAACGCCCTCTATCTTGACAAATCTCACACACGCATACAGTTAAGTCTCCGAAAAGACAATTTGACTAATCTCTTTGATAAATATCTGGTGTCGTCACAGCGACCGCTCTCGCGGATTCTAAGTCTAACCACACTTCATACTTGGGAGTTAGTTTGAGAGGTCCTCTGCGGTTCAGTGGGTCGATGGAGTCAACTCCAAGTAGACGTGGAATATTCCACAATGCTCACCTCGTCACTATATATTATTGTTCAAGTAAACTTTCGGACAAAACGATCGAAACCACATATATATTAATATATTATTTTAACCACTTAAGCCAACTGTCCCAACACGACGGTTAAACGCAACTGAAAGTTGAATTCGATGCTCGAACTGATCACCTCGGTAGCTTAGCGGTCATAGCGTCTGACACGGATTGTCGGAGGACGCGAGTTCGAACCCAGTATTTCGTATAGAAGTATTTTTCTCTTTAAATAAGTATACTCTAAAAATAAGTTATAAGGTATACGCATGGATAATATTTCGTGGTTTCATACTGCTCTTTAAAAGTTCGTCTGATAATAAATGTATCCTTCCTACTAATATTATAAACGCGAAAGTTTGTATGTATGGATGTTTCATACACTTTCACGCAAAAACTACTGTTGTTATTTTACTGTTGTACATTTAGTTTATAGATAAATAAGGCGCTGGAATAACGTAGAAGATACTTTTTAATCATCATCATCACCATACATTACCACGCGAGTGTAACCGCGAGGCGCAGCTAGTTATTAATATATATGCTAATAATTGTTGAAGTGATAGCATAAGACAAAATCTAATTCCAATTACATAATGTATACCAATGAATATATTAATGGTACCTAATAAATATAGTATATTCGGAAGTCACGTTGACAGCTGCGGTTCTTGTCAAACTGTAATAGCCTTTGGCTGTTCCAATTTCTTGTGGCGAAACGTCCCAGACAGACGGGGAACAAATGTTTGTAGATGGTGCTCAAATATCCTGTCTGAATCTGAGCGACCTTGTGGTGCAGAATTGGAAACAATAAAAACCCGGTCGTATTGCAAGACTTTTTATAAGCCACCTTGCTACGCCATATTTTATCAGCGTCCACACTTGGTAAAAAAATCATCTATCAAACATTACTTTGGCAGTAAAAGGAAACAATTAGGAAGGCTACCTAGTTCAGCTCGCCCCGGGTTGCTGGGTGTTATATGTCGCGCCGTATTGCTTATTTTCCTTTCCACATCAACGTTGATTTTCTGCAGAAATACGAGTAGGTATCCGAGGGTGCTTAGTAGTCCGCGAACACCGCGGCTCATGTTGCTTTTCTGTCCGTTTAGCAATATTAATGAATTGAGAGATATGGAGCTCTGGACTCGTTCGCGTGCCAGTACAATGTCAACTGTTTTTTCAACTACCTCACCAGGTTAGACAAGAATCATGTAAGGTAAGATATGGAAAATGAGGGTATTTTGAAGAAGGGTGTTGACAGGTTGCGTTCAGATAAAAAACATATTTAGAAATGTGCGTTCTAAGATTGTGACTTACCAATATTGTGCTAAGCGAGACGTCATCGACGCGGGCGTCCCGATCACTCCTTGAAAAAGGCCACCGAATGTGGTCGAAACTATAGTCGGACCTTTCCGATAAATATTACGTGAGTAATCCCGTATTTTATTAATAACACCCGTAAAGTGATGGTTGACAGTATTTTAATATTTAAGTATTGAGTTCTATATCTAAATATAGTAGAACATGTCATGCACAGGTTGGGGCTGAAGCTTGCGACTGTAGAAGCAAGACTAGGATATACAGACAGACGATCTTCATACATAAATATCAGAATATCTTACAAATATTTCTTTTTGTGCTTAAGAAAACTTATACAAGACGTGCAAGTCGTATGCCTGACAGTAAGCGCTACGCCTGCTCATGATTACAAGTTGAGAATGGTACTACACCGCTCGTCACCTCCAAATATAGATCTTGTAATTTGTCTTTCTACAGCGCCATTCACAGCCTAACACAGTAAAGGTTGCGCAATATTACTTCACGCCATAACATCTGGTACATACGAAACATGACAGTATCTTGCACAAGAAGCCTACCCCCTAGTAAGTAAGGTTTCTGCATCTTTCCTAATTCGCATCCTATTGGGGAGGAAATATTTCGAACGCCGTTTTGGAGTAGAATACCTACTTCCTGTAGCCGTGCGATTCTGTAATGATTAGTCTATGCGCTCGTCGACGAGCTCACCGATGTCAAACACTTTATGAGATATCCCTTGTACATAAGGCTGTTTTTCCAACGTTTCTAGTCATCTCGTCATTTGTTTCACGGATGTTGTCAAAGATGCAACGATGTTTGCTCTTACAGAATCGCACGGCAAGACTCATTGCTAAATATTCTGCCTACTTACTGTTTTTAAATTATTATAACATATTATTAAAAAAATTAATGTTAAAGCATGAAATAAAATGATGTATAGCTATTTTTAGCTTAACTCGTCCGCATCAGGACAAAAAATAACAATAGATTTATGAATGAAACTTGCCTCAAATGAGGGTTGCTGATCCCAACAGATTAATGTGTAAATCCATTCAAATTGCCTTATGCACATAGCAGTAAATTAATAACTTAAAAAAATATTAATAAAATATAGAATTAATTAAATTACTACAAATACATAGTTATACATCTTTACGTCTTTAGAGTCTTCTGACCAAGCTATGCTTTTTCAAACTTGTTGTTGACACATAAATATTGTAAATTTAATACAAATATACCTAATAAAAGTATAATTTTAGTATTCCAATTCGAGTATTACCAGAATTCAAAATACGTTATAAAGTTGTAGTGGACTAAAAAAATATGATTGACTAAAGCCGCCAATAATCTGGTAAGTTGTTTCGTGAGAAAGACAAGCCGGCCGTTATTTATTCAATAAGCGTCGTCGAATACATCATAAAAAAATTAATATACGACCAATCTTTTATTCAACATGTCGTTTGTATATTAGAATTTAATATTTCACTTAAGAAGTGACACTGTTCGTGTAGGCGGCGACATTGCTTTGATCTCTTCAGTCGCTAAACTTTGGCGGCACCGCCCGGTCGCGTAACTGCGTAGCGCTCGTAGCACTAGTAACGTCTCGTTACGGCGTAGCTTCGTAGACGTTTAACTTTCACGCGTATAAAAGTTTTGTGAATAAGTTTTCAGATACAGTTAATGTTTAAAAATATGATTAAATCTGGATTTAAACTATTTTAATAACAAATTAATAATAAATATAACGTTTAATTTTCACGCGAATAAAAGTTTGTGAATTTAGTGTTTTAATACAGTTAGTGTTTCAAAATATAATTAATCTAGTTCAATACTCTTTTGAATAATAATAAAAGAATAATGTAACTACTACGAAGTTCCAATATAATGAAATAAGCAATCGTAAGTTATTTAAAGTTTTAAAATAAGTACAAAAACAGTTTGTTACGAAAAACAAAAATATAAAATTCTACATAATCATAGGGACGAGCTTATGAAGATCGTAATAGAAAGTACCATGTTTGTCAATACCAGTACCATTGCTGTAAAATCCTTGGTCTTGACGCCAATACGTTTGTCCTGAAGTTAAAATTAAGTAAGTCGAGTATACTGAACAGTGGTGATACATGAGAGATTAGAGGCAGTGTAATATATGGCACAGCGGTGATATCCAATAAATGACATCTCGATCAAAAATGCTAAACGATAAACGGCCTTTCATGTTGCGAAGTAATTTTGTACCTAATCAACAATTCCATAAGTACTTCGTAAATTAATATTACTTGGAATCAGAAAACGGAGTTTTACTTTATCAAACTTGTAATAATATCTAAACTAAGACGATTCTTCTTCTAAAAAATAAGTAATTGGGATTTAGTTATAAGATTCAAAAATAATATTGTAAAAAAAAGGTAAATCATTGGACCAATTTAGACATCACAAGACAAACCAAAGACGCACTTTTGAACGTCAATTAATAGATGAACTGTATGGAGAAGAATGGGCAAGAAACTCGGAGCCATTATTATAATTATGTTTAGAATGTAGGTATTACATTTTTGAATCCCAAATACTCGTAGTGCACGGGTGGTAGATGTTGACTTGGCAGTGGTGAAGTATTCCAAGCATCTTTGTCTTCTTAATAATGTCCCACTTTATAATATGCTTATTGGATGTGATTAGTTTGACAGAAGTTTCGTTAAGATTTCTTATAATTAAGAACAGCGTTCATTCTCAGACAGACACTCTCAATTTCCGGTACTGAAAAACATTTATTAGTAATTAAAAATTGAATAAAATAATAATAATAATAATAATAACTATCTAATCTATAAGCCCCATGGTGGGGGGAAAAGTGGCCAAAATGCTGGCGGCATTGCCACGCTGGATGGCAATGCTAAGTTTTTGCCCAAAATATGCTTATTTAATAAAAACAGTTTTTACTATAGACTTTCATTTTCATATCGTAAGCTCTGTTATGTAGTTTAGGTTGTTATTCTAAAAACCACACAGTTGCCTAAGAGTTATACGTCCTCGGTAGTTACAAACTAGGTCCTGCTATCCAATGTTATACGCGTGATCACTGTTTGATGAACTTAAATGTATTTAAGTTTTTATGAACATGCATAAACTTTTCAAACATTTACAAAGAAGGCAAGGTGATAATACGTACGTTTATTTCTTTAAATACATCTCATAAAGATTTACGGAGAGATATTTCGTTCGACCCAAGGGTCAAACGATCTATAGGTTTATAAAAAAAATATGTAAGTATAGCGTAGTTTGATTTCCAAAATAAAATTATCTCGTCACTGCAAGAATGCATGACGTAAGGCCTGATTAAAACGAGTTGGCAGGCTCGTTGGCAGGTTTCTTGGGCAATCAGAAATATTTTATCTTGGTGGAGAATTAAATTGAGGATCCTAGGTAACGAGTTTAGGGTTGTGCCCAAAATATTTTAACTCTTAGTGTCAATATAAACGTAAAAGGCAGGAGTGTGATTCTAACTAATATTCACGTCACATAAAAGCAACTAAATATTGTAATCTTAGCGTTAAATTGTCGAACTGTAATCGTTATAGAAGTTCAGTTAAATAAAAAAAAAGTGGAATAAAAGTAGACGTTCGGAGCATATCAATTTTATACTAAGTTGTTTACATTAGTGTGAGAGTGTTCATAAAAGTGTCCCTAAACAACAGTTGTAACACAAACATCTTACTACTCTTACTTCAAAGTGTTCCACATCTCAAACCTAATAATCGCCTAAAATATGACATAAAACAGTACCAAAAAGTAAAACTCTCACTATTTCATAAAACCAAAATGGGGGAGTTTCTCCGGACAAACGAGACAGACGTGCACTTCCTTCAGCGATGCACCAATCTCAGCCACTTCGACTGCAGCGAGGAGGAGATGCTCTGGCTGATGATGGGCCCCAGGACTCTCCCCCTCAAGAAGCTGGTGCCTATATCTGTGATCCTATGCTCCATATTCCTGACGGGCGTGGCGGGGAACGTGGCAGTGTGTGTGGTCATCATACGACATCCAGCGATGCACACCGCCACCAACTACTACCTCTTCAGTCTAGCTTTGAGCGATCTACTGCTACTTCTGTTCGGTAAGTCATACTTGTACTATTATTAGTTATGTTTATTTATATATAGGGCTTTATGCGACTTTACACTGCAAGTGTGAACATCGTGAAAATAAAAATTTTGTAAAAACCAGAAGAGGAGGATGCTAACTATAAAGTCTATGAGGTGGTGAGCCTCCTGTGTAAGAGATCGTTTTAGTCCATACCAGCTCAATGCCAGATAATCTGCCGCGAAGAAATATTCGCAATCATTATTGTTTTGGTGCACAACTACCAAGAAAAAATATTTGTTTTCTATTATCAATTATTGATGACAGAAACGGAACGACATTATAAATAGTGTTTGACGCTAGTGTGCCAAAACCACGTTTGTTTTCATAATGCTATTATATTAATTTCACTTACTATTATATTTATCAGTATATGCCTCTTAACAATTATATACCTAGCTTAATATTATTTTATAGCAACTAACAACTTTAAACCCCTTCTGTCGCTGAATATAATTTTATCAAGATTACTTCCCAAAACACAATACTGTCTTAAGCCTTATAAATGTATGTTCGGTACAAATGCAATCAATACATCGTGACATTAGTTTTAAAAATGTGAATATAACACTTTTATTTAATAGACATTGTTAGTTTTAGTCACAGACATTTTACCGCATATACATGGTCAATCACTTTTGCGTCTTTAGGGGCTTCTAAACAAGCAAGTTCTCAAAATAGTCATAGACTCATAAATATTGCGAATATAATATACATATTACCTATAAAGTAATATTATTTCAGTAATACAATTTCAGTTAAAGATTTTATTTTAAAGATTAACTAGAAGATGTATATGAATGAAAGTGTTAATATATTGTGCTCAGTGAAACACCTTACTTATATTAAAATGTCTAGCGTTGAGCATATACGAGAATCATTACAACTTTATTACAACACCGAATGTGGATGTATCCAGTTCAAAACTAAGTTTAAATAATTCCAGAACTAAATCAGGATGTTTATTAGGATTTGTACCCTTCTAAATACCATTCTAACGACTAAGCTATATAGCACCGTTAGTAACACTAATAAGTTATATATTTCCTTATCACAATTTGAAGAACAATTGAACTCTTTGTGAACGAGTCCGTCCGGCGAAGTACTGCAGCCATAGTTATTTTGAACCCGAAGCAATGTTTGCATTACTGTGTTCTGGTTAGAAGGGTGGGTGTCGGAATTACAGGCACATGAGACTTAACAACTTAATGTCTTAAGGTTACGGCTTGTCGTTTACATGTTACGAACTACATCTGTTATAGGCAGAGGTTGGCGTTGAACACCAGGCGGGCGTCGTGCTTGTTCAGTTTCCGAATAAACATAAAAAAATATTTTACGCGCTTTTTATACTAAATTTCTTAGTCACCATTCGTATATGTCCGCTTCCGGCGCAATGAAGTAGTGCACCCAGTGAAATGGTCACGCCATGAATTAAACTTGAATATGATAGAAAAATATTTATCCCGAAAAAGTTATAAATAAAATTAAGAATGACTGGTTGGCTTAGTTGATAGCAGCCCTGCCACCCGAGCCGCTGGTTTAAAAAAAAGTTTAGTTCAGCGAAGTGTATCCGGGTATATGCTCGTCTAGATCCCAAGTTCATTCCCTGAAGCTAGAACGGTACATTTGTGCAAAACTACCAACAGACCTCCCGAAAACCTTATACCTAGTGCTGACACAGAAGGAAAAATCCTCCTTAGTCGGCAAAGGATACGGGTCAGGGGAAAGGTCCAGCCACTTAACAGTACACGGGGCATAGGGTTTGACCTACGAAACGGTGATCACCATCCAGACGAAAGAGCGAGTCACAAAGCTCCGAGACAGCGTCTCTCACGCAGTAGTGGCAGTATCGCGACACTCAGTGAGTTGCACATACTTCACAGACGACCTCGGATGCTATCGGCGAATTGGTCAGGCGGGCGACAAAGGCAACGGCAAAACAAATAGCAGATTACAACATCAAGATGGCCATAAAAGATAGGAACGAAGAGGTCGTGGAGGCCGTGCTTAGTACAATAGGGCAAAGGCAGGAGTCTGTGGCCGGATGCTCTAGTTAATATCAGTATAATAAGGAAAATAGTGTTTAAGCTAGATTATTTATAGTATTCTTTTTGTAATGTAAAACTGTGATGTTTGGAGAACGAAGTCTCCATTCAAAATGTATGTTATTTTAATTAATAAATAAGTTCAAAAATGGTACAGACCACAGTGTCTGTAGTGTGTAATTAATTAATTAAGAAAAGTTTAAAATAAAGTTTATTTGTGACTACAAAATTAACATAAATAAATAAATACATCTAACAACAAAGAAGAATATAGCGACAAACCGGCCTCAACTCAGCATGATGCCGGCGGCTAACCAGCGCTAGTCTTCCGTTGGAGCCGTTCGGTATTGTCGCGAAACCGGTACATACACAGCACAACACTACAGGACGAATTGACCTGTGTCTGAGTATTTATTTACATAAGAATTATGTTAAGCTGTAAGATAATATAAATAACAATATTTAAGAGTAATATTGTCGTATATTTTAATTAAATTAGAGACTGAGACTCTTGAAAATTGTAAACTGCATATTATGTTGTACATCTTATTACAGGCGACTGTTACCGTACGTCTAGGTAACATGATAGATGAAGGACATCGTATACTTTTCATCATCATCCTCTACCATCACTAGCTAGTTGGAATTAAAAATAAAAACATATGTTTTGACAAACCAGAAAAATACCTTCTAATGTTTGTAATGTAAATATCCACCTCTATCATACTTGAGAAGTAAACAAAACGCTCGTTCGCAAAATCTCGTTTTAGTTGAATAAAACTCCATTGCGTCATTGAAATCTCATTTAAGTTAAATAAAACTCCATTACGTCATAAGTTTCAAACAGAATTCTAGCATATTCCAACGTGCTCTCACATGCTACAGTTACTTTCGAAAGGTATTACGAGTACCAACGTAAAAAGAGCAAAGATCTGTTTCACTTCGCTATTGCGAAGTAGAAAGGAGCTTATTTCTTTTTATACTTAGTTTTCAAAGCATTTAGTATGAGAGCTCACGACCAAAACCATGAATCATAGCAATACGGCTGAAACTGTATTCATTCGTCAGCGAAACGTTTGGTTGAGGCGACGGGTGACCGAAATGCTGGTGCCTACTTTGGGAAAAAAACTTAGCATTGCCATCCAACGTGGCAATGCTAAGTTGGGCTTATAGATTAGTTTTTATTTTTACTTTTAATACTTTGTAAATAATATTTATTGATTTACTTGAATAAATATTCGTCAGATTACAAGATTCTGAACCCGACTAGGTGTGTGGATTACTACACACCTAGTCAGGTGTCAAAGCGTAGCAACTGCGTAGGAGGCTATTTCTGCTGTGTCGAAAAAAAGGCAGTCGGTATTATATCAATACGTCTAATATTGAAAATGTCTTGATAACTTTATGACGAAAAAGTTGGTTTTCAGACATTTTGCGCGTAGCATATAGCCCGAGAGCATTTTTAAATATGTCAAAAAATGTTGCCGATTGTATCATAGCAACCCGGATAAGTATTTTATTAGGGGCGCATTGAAATTAGGCACTTGTGGGGAAATCTGTTCCGTTCTAGGCAGAGGTTACGCTTAACATCAGGTGGGCCTCGTGCTTGTATCGTTCACTAATAATATTAAAACAAAATCGTTATAAAATCGCATTCAGGCAGAATACGATTTTTAAATAATTTCGGAGTACCGATCAAGAAGTTTTCTGAGAAAGGCACTACAGATTTTTTTGTAATATATTTTTCTGGACATCTGGACAACTCATTTTATCACCTTCAACAATTTCAGACAGATTGCTATGTTCGATCGGTAAAAACTCCAACATTTTCAAAACCGTCTCTAAATTTAATGCTTTAAAATTTCCTTCTGAAAAATTATTTTTGCGTGTCATTTAACCAAAATTTACTCGAAAAGAACTTTTTCAGACAGATTGCTATGACAGTTTAATTGGTCTCATTTTTAATTTTACTTTCGGGTTCGTGCTACACTACTGACTTCTGAAAAATATGTTTTCGATATGTTAGAGCTATATATCAACTAAAGTTTGTAAATCAGACAGATTGCTATGATGCAATTCGGTAAAATATGTTGACATTTTTGAAAATTGAGCCAGGTCAAACGCTATGCTAAAATGTCTGATGTTTGTATTTTCGAGTTCAGAATAATCGAATCTATCAATTTCATGTGGTTTTATCTGTATTGCTATTGGATAAAATTGTTGGTCGTGGGCTCCCGTACTAATTTCCTCAACTCATTTATGAACGGGTCGCTGAACGTTTCAATTTAAGACGCGGTCCAATACCAATTTTAAAATAATTTACGGTGCTTTACGTAAGGTTGAAAATAGCTTGTTAGATTGAACGATGTGATGCGAAAATGCATTAATTTTGTACGTTTTCTTTATATTTTTCGATATATACTAACACAATTGAAAAAACTGCTGGTTATTACTTTAGTACTATACGTTGACTAAGTATTACCTAAAAAAAAATTTGTGTTATCGCTGAAAATTCTGAGAGTTTGAACGTGAAAGTTTATTTTTGTGATCCTGTTACTCGTGAAGTTTTACTTCGAGGACGAGTGAGAGTACGAAAGTGAGTACGAAAAATGAGTGATCATCATGAAAACAACAATTGTGACGTCAGCAATGCTGACGTCATCAGAAGTGGGATCAGAACAAGCTCTGGTCCCAACCACATCCTCATCGACTTCGGTTCAACCTGTCACGACTGGAACAGCGCAGGGACTGCCCTGCGCTGTTCCAGTCGTGACAGGTTGAAAGGCTGATAGGCCCTGCCTCATTGAACACTTCAGGAGTACCAGCAAACAACTTTAATACCATGCAGCCCATCACAACGGGAATTACCACAGACATGACGTCCACACCAATCGCTGCGGGAGATGATCTCGATACACTGCAAAACAACGCTGCAATCGCCCCTGATTCAGTGTCATCCACATCTCAAGCTGGCCAGTCAGTCCGGATAACTCACAACGACGAACACGCATCAACGGATTAAAACCGGCGAGTATAAAATTCATTATGTTTCACGATATTTTCAACTAGAATCTACAAGAATAAAATGTCTGGAGAGTGATACCTCTGAGCTAAACCATGTGTTACCCTTGAGCTAACCACGGATCCTTGATGCATCCACAAGTGAACCCTGAGATACTGTGGGGACGCCTTGTGGAACTATGGGTAGACACGTATACACCACAGATTCTAAATTAATAAGGCAGTGCACTTAAGATGTCTTAGTGTACTGTTGTAATCTACAAAAATGTCTGGAGAGTGATACCTCTGAGCTAACCATGTGTTACCCTTGAGCTAACCACGGATCCTTGATGCATCCACAAGTGAACCAAGAGATACCGTGGGGACGCCTTGTGGAACTATGGGTAGACACGTATACACCACAGATTCTAAATTAATAAGGCAGTGCACTTAAGATGCCTTAGTGTACTGTAGTAATCTACAAAAATGTCTGGAGAGTGATACCTCTGAGCTAACCATGTGTTACCCTTGAGCTAGCCACGGATCCTTGATGCATCCACAAGTGAACCCTGAGATACCGTGGGGACGCCTTGTGGAACTGTGGGTAGACACGTATACACCACAGATTCTAAATTAATAATGCAGTGCACGATGTCTTTGTGTACTGTTTACTAATCAAAAGACTCCTAAGGTTACATAACAGTTGTGTTAATGTAACAAACAAGATAAAGCAACGTAAGTTGTTTACAGACTCACTACTCAGAGAATATCTCATTCTTTGCAGGCCAGCCATAATTAACAGCAGTCTGCGAGAGTTAACGAGTCAACAAGGCTGGTGCAGAGCGCGCACCGCCTGTCAGTATGGCCGTATCGACGCGGATACAATAATTAGCCAACAATAATTAGTCAACGTTTAAAACGACAACATGCTGTTGCCTTTATGAGCATGAGAACCACGGAAGCCGAGAGTCGGTACCACTCCTACGAGTTGGAGACACTGGCAGTGGTACGAGCCATAAAACACTTTCGCCAGTATCTATATGGGCGAAAATTCACCGTGATAACGGATTGCAACGCATTAAAAGCGTCAAAACACAAAAAGGACCTTCTGCCAAGGATTCATCGCTGTCGCAATCCAGTTGAGCTTGCAGTCAATGTTATGACAAGAGACTTGAACTGGCTCAAAATTGAACAGCGACGGGATGAAGAACTGCGTCCGATAATGGACAGTCTCAGTGACAATAACCCAGTGGAAGACTATGTGTTAGAGGACAACGTTTTAAAAAAGGAACGTCAATGATCCTGTCTTCGGTCAGCAGCTCAGTACCGTCGTTCCCAAATCATTTCAATGGAGAATTATAAACTCATTTCACACTGCACTAAAACACCCTGGCTGGGAAAAGACACTGCAGAAGATCAGAGAAACCTATTGGTTCAACAAAATGAGTTCCATTATCCGAAAGATTTGTGGATAACTGTGTTGTATGCCGAACATCTAAAGGAAGATCAGGGGCCATTCAAGCCCAGTTACACCCCATACAAAAACCAACGGCCGCCTTCCAAGTTATTCATATGGACATAACAGGGAAGCTGGGCACTCCAGATGATCAACAATACGTCATAGTCACCATTGAGCTTTCTCAAAGTACGTTTTACTATACTTCAGTACCAACAAAAACCCACACAGCACATTGGCCGCTCTAGAACGCACTGTGCATCTTGGTGCGCCGGTTCAAATAATAGTGGATGGAGGAAGAGAGTTCCTTGGCGAGTTCAAGGACTACTGTGACGCCATCGGAATAAATATCCATGCTATCGCTCCAGGAGTCAGCCGAGCGAATGGCTAAGTTGAAAGAGTCGTTGCAACCCTCAAAAATGCTTTGGTAATGATTAAAAATTACGAAGCAGAGCAGTGGCACACTGTACTCGAGGAACTTCAGCTGGCAATGAACTGTACAACCCACTGAGTCACCGGTGTTGCTCCACTGACACTTATTACACAACGAAAGCACTGTGTACCTCCTGAGCTTCTCAACCTGGTGGATATTGACAACGAAACCGTTGATATTAAAGCGCTCACTCAACAGGTGCAACAGAAAATGATTCGTTGTAGCGAACAAGACAGACAACACTTCAACCTACACAAGGCCAAAATCCATCATTTTCAAAGAGGAGACTACATATTGGTGAAAAATAATCCTCGAAACCAAACCTCGCTTGACCTTAAATACAGCGAACCATATGAAGTTTGTAGAATACTGGATAATGACCGATATCTGGTAAAGAAAGTTGTCGGTAGAGGACGAACTCGCAAGATTGCCCATGATCAACTGCGCCGCGCTCCGCAACCTGGGGATCAGTTGACCGTATCGGCGGGAAACGAATCACCTATTCAACGAGATCCCACTGCAGAATCAAATGAGCCCATTCCGTCGACCTCACGAGAAGGGCTGCAAGTACAGCCAAACCACGACTCGAACCAAGATGACCCATCAGAATAAATGGTCTACGAGAATCCATAACAATCTACGAGAACCAACGAGGCTGGTGCAGAGCGCGCACCGCCTGTCAGTATGGCCGTATCGGCGCAACTACAACAGTTCGTCGAGAATAATTAAGTTTAATCATTTGATTACCCTAAAAATAGCTTATAAATCATCAGTTGATTATTTTTGAGTTGATTACGATGTAAAATTAATGTTATGATTGTAATTTCAATACTTTACCAACAAACTTGTAAACTCGTGCACGTGCGCCGAGTCCTATAAGTACGGCCGCACTGTAGGCGCTTGTCTCAGTCGCTCTCGAGTCGCCGTACAGTACGGACCTCTTTGTGACGTTGTTACGCTGCTCGTTTAATATACGAAGCTTATAAAAGTACTCGTGAAGTTTTACTTCGAGGACCCAAAAATGAGTGATCATCATGAAAACAACAATTGTGACGTCAGCAATGCTGACGTCACACTTTTTAAAAACACTCCGGAGGTGCTTTCTCCGTCATATATATATATATTAATCCATCTCGTTGCGACGAGGGCGCGGGTCTTTGAATATATTATAATAAATATTTTTAGTCCAGCACAATTACTTATTTAAGTTAAGCTTTAATTACATTGTTCTTTGTCTAAACATTTTTTTTTCTAGATAAAATTAGCCTGCGTATTTTCATCCTACTTCGCAATATTTAATATTAGCAGTAAAGTATAGTCTAGGTGTTATGCTAAATATAACTATATGCCCGAATTGCTAAGCATAGCATCAACTATACGTAACTATACTACCTCATTGGACTAGCTATCATATACAAAAACTTTTTTCATGTCAGTCTGATAGTTTCAAAGACTAGCGCGTTTAAACTAACAAACAAAAAATATTTTCTTATGTTACGTTATTGCGTTTTGTCATGTTGGCAAAAGTTGCCACCATATTGTAAATATTGCTTTAGTTTATTTAGTGTCCTTACTCCGTACAATATGCTAAAGCCTTCAAATAGCGTAAACATGCAAAACATGCAAAAATATCTAGTTCACATCGGCTCTGACGTTGATCCGCTTGGATTTGGTTTCAAGGATTTACGTATCGTATACATTTATATGTTTCATTTTGCTATCATTGCAATTGGAACATTTGACTTCAATATTTCTTATTTAGCTGATTACACTTACACAGCATTTACACTAATAAAATAACCGTTCAGTGAGCTAATTTTACCTGCAGTAGTGTAGGCACCCTCAGAACTCCTTAAACTCAGAATTAGAAAGATACGAGTACATACGGCTTCAAAACAATATGAGTACATAAGCTTACAAACTAATGTTGTAAAAAAAATCTAACATCTTGTTTATTTATTTATTTATTTATTTATTGGGATATGCCAACAGCACACATATTAAACATTTACACTAGATACATATTACACTAGGTATAATCATACCTCATATTCTGATATGTGCACCAATTACAGGCATATACAGCATTCACAATAACAATGTTAAGACAGTATGAGTAAGCAATTATAATATTAAAACATAAAATTACATTTAATTTGTCAGGTTGAGGTCTGAGAATGCTCGACGTCTACTCCAAACAGTTTTTTTCTAAATACATCATATGTGTTGTGGAATATATCTAAATGTTTGACGGAACCATTAGACTCATTGTATGTACGACAGATGCGTGAGATTGGTGAATTCAAACCAATATTAGTTTTCGCTGTTTGTATAGCAAATATTCTAGAGATTCTTGTTCTTGACCTATCAGGATGTGCAACAGATTGAGGGCCTGAGTGTGGGAACAAGATGCATAAAGGTATTCAGTAACGAAATAATGAACTTCCTATCTGAATATATTACAAAGTAATACAAACATTAAAAGTATCACAGCTCATAGATGTAACTATAAATATTTAACTGTGCGACAAAATACCAAAGTTTGTTTTGTTAGCAAGTGCTGAGTTTAAATCCTGAACATCCAAATAAGTTTTTTTTCTGTGAATGGATGAGCCTGATTGAGTCATTCTCTGGAGGGCTGCTCCCAAAAACGAACTATGAAGTTTCGTTTGACGGATTCCGCGTTTGCTACTGCGAAAGTGACAAAGCATAAATATAGGTAAGTACAGACAATGGTGATGAAATATAATGACATGAAAATAAAAACTAACCTATAAGCCCCATGGTGGGGCGAAAAGTGGCCAAAACGCTGGCAGCAAAATTTATTGTAATTAGGTAGTATCTATTCACTACTAACTTGCCTAAGGAGCCCTGTGGCGCCCTCGTGATTGCTCCCGAGTGTTACGACCTGCGCCCGCGTCAAAAGTTTGCGCCGAGTTGGGAATAAATGGCTCTTGTGCCATACCTATAGCGAGTTAAGAGACGAAATTTTTGTCAGAGCTAGTTGAATAACCAAGAAATCTGGTACATAAACATTCATGCCAAATGTATTAGTAAAATGTTATGTTACACGCGGACAAACTTGGCGTAGCCGAAAAAATCTGAGTTGATGTGGAAAAAAATTGTAATTTAAAAATTTTACATTAATACCTATAGGTTTTTGCGGTAATTAAATAGTAAAAACACATATCTAACTAATTACATTCAAATATTTGAATTCGTACAGGAAATATTATCATTAAAAAAACTTGCAATCTGACCACAAAAATTAAGTTTTATCAATAAATAATGCTTACAAAGACAGGATTTTGATTTGATATTTATAAATATTTTGAATGTCTAGAACAAAAATATTATTTTTACCTAGTATCATATGCTTAGGTTATTAATAATTACATAAAAAATAAGAGCTACTTGTAAATTTCGGCCAATAATGATTTTTTTTCATCTGGGGGGCCTATTTTCTAGACTTAGACATGGTGGTATATATTTTTTTTTTTTATAAAATATAAATTGATCTTGTTGGTTTTTTATTTAATTGGAATTCATATTAGAAATTCTACAAATCAAACTAGGTTTCAATGAATAATTATAAATCAGAAATATTTAAAAAAAATTACAAATTTTGAATTTTTTGTACTAGCGAATTTAACTGTCCTGTGATCCTGACATGATATGGCGTATTTATCATATTCTGAGTGGGTGTAATTACTTGACAAACTTATTTCTGTGATATTTTACAATGAAAAAGTATAATCTATTCAAAATAAAGCAAATTATAACCAAACATAACAATGATATATTAGCTTACAGAGAGTTGTCGATTCGTGATCAATATTTTTCGTGTAAATTTTGATGTCAGAGCTTAAATCACATATATACAATATTCCTTACACATTCACGATCACATTCATGTATAATTTGTATCAAAATCATGAGTTTAACCCTATTAATTTACTAAAAACTATAGCACAAAACATAACTTCACCGCTAAACACAGATGAAAATATAAACATTAATTATATTTTTTTGTAAAGTTCACAGATAGAACATGTCCGTGTGTAGTGTTGCCATAGAAAGAAAATATATTACGCTAAAGAATTAAACTCTATGGTTAAACATTGGGATGACTATAAAAAATAAACAAAAGAAAAACTCGCGTGACACTTACACGCAACAATTGTTGCGCCGACACTTTGGACCTTAAAAATCCTTGCAGTTTTGTGGCGCGGGCAAAGTAGTCGTTAATAGTATTTACTGATTCGTCTATTATAAAAATAAAGTGTGATCCATATAACTTTGCAGCAATTGTTATAGTTTGAGCATGTAAATAAAATTATTAAAATTTCATTCTACTATCCTAACCTTACATCCACAGATAAAATTTACAAGGATACAAAAATAATGAACATAAAACAGTTATACACCCCTGGTATTTTTATTCGTACAACTCTTGACAAAAACATACATACAGCTTTAACATTTACCAAATTAAAGGATACTAGCAAACGTAGCACCCGGCGAGCTAGTTTCTTATATGTCCCTAGAACTCGTACGAAGTAGCAAACGTAGCACCCGGCGAGCTAGTTTCTTATATGTCCCTAGAACTCGTACGAAGTAGCAAACGTAGCACCCGGCGAGCTAGTTTCTTATATGTCCCTAGAACTCGTACGAAGTAGCAAACGTAGCACCCGGCGAGCTAGTTTCTTATATGTCCCTAGAACTCGTACGAAGTAGCAAACGTAGCACCCGGCGAGCTAGTTTCTTATATGTCCCTAGAACTCGTACAAATTCACGTACGAAGTGGCAAAACTTTATAACAAATTAAATTCAAGAACAAAAATATACACTCGTTTATTACATTTAAAGCTTAGTTAAATGATCATATCTTAAGAAACCATTTAAATTGTGTTAGATGAGTAATCACCTAAATATTTTTTTGTTATAACTAATAATTTGTGTATATATTTTCCTACTGATGATTGTTTACATATGTCTTTTTTTTGTATAATTATTTTTAAACCTAAATATTTTATGACATTGTAATTAAAGTTATATGACATATTTCGTGTCAATTTGAGGAAAAACTATTGAAGACGATTTAAGCACCTACCTACACAAAATATAAATTCACAAAATACACATTATGTTAAGATTTCATTATGTCTTTCTAATGTCATAATTTTTTTATATTATAGATATAAATTAGCGTGTCTGTGTGTGTATAAAATGTAATATATTTCATGCTTTTTCACTTTCACAGTTAGAAAACTCAAAATCCAATAAACGAAACTTAGTAGTTCATTTATGGAAGTAGTACTTCTGCTCTAAGTTCTAAGCAATAAAAGCTTAAAGCACTTTAAAACATACCAAAAAATAAAATCAATAACTAACTTTGGCTTTTAAGAAATAAAGGCATACATTTCGTACTAGTGAGGTGAAGGGCTTTTCCTCTTTATAAACTGCAAGGTCAGATGCTTACGAAGGAATGTAAGATTTCGGTTTTCCTCGTTTCTTAACCTAACACGTTTTCGTGTAATTCTGGTCATTTTAATGCTTTGTCGAAGGGGAGGGGGACAGATCGATTGTGCTTAACTGGGGATTGAGACTAAAATTGTATTGATTTGATGATAACTCTCTTAAGATATGGTAGCGCGTAGCATTACGTGTTTAAATGGTCATAGTGAATAAGGCCCCTGGTTTGATGTTTAATCTCGTGGATGACATTTATAGCATAAATAAGAAAAACGTACAGCTTAAAGCCTTCATTTGTATTATAATTCCCTTGTTATACTGATAAGACTGATATTCCCGCCGGAGCGTGACGTAATCACTGCGCGTGTGCTCTTTACCTTATTGACAGCTGACCGCCGGTCTATGTATATAAAACATCCGGCTTATTGCACGACCCCCCTGCATCGACGCTCTCACGCAGTGACGACACGCTCTCGTCATCCGTAAACATTATTATCTAAGTTCGTAACCTGTGCACATGTGTTAAGTTTACCCAGTGAACTCAACCAATATAAAATAACAATATAATTAACGAGTGATATAATATCTGCCCGACACAAAACCCCGCAAATGGAACTCAGCTCCATACCATACCACATCTCAAGACGACCTCGGTCAGTCCACTCATTCTCTTTCATCATTGTTTCCGCTCAGCCGGCCCCCCATGACTATCGCTATAGTGCTTTCTTTCCGCACTAACCATAAACTAAATATTATAACTATAAGTTTTTAAATAAAAAAGTAATTAACTTTTAATAGTTAAATTCATTATTCATTATTTTTAATTATTTAATTCATTGTACTGATAGCAGGTAGCTGATATTTTAGCTTTTTTCAGGGCACCGAAAAAATCGCACGCGTTTTTTTATATCCATACAAAGTAGGTATTCTGATCCTGAACTAAACAAAGCCTGTAGCATGGTCACCTGATGTCTTATATTGTATGACATACACACACAGACACAGGTCATAGGCGTGTTTATGCACAGAAATGTTTGCTCTGTACCGGGATCGAATCCAGGACCGCCAGCTCAGAGGGTTGCAGCCAACTGGGCCAACCGGCCCGTCAGTTGTTTTAAATACAAAATTAGTATCGACGCGGACAATTGTAGTAATAAACATCTAACAAAGATGTTTATTGAAACATATATGTGGGCAGTTGAAATGTAGTTTAGGTTAAAAAAGTTTTTATTTTGTAAGTCTTGTGTTCATTTATATAATTCTGAGAAATATGATTTATTGGTCTTGAAATTCGTTTGATTTTTGAGCGAAAATGAAACTTTTTGCGCAAAGTTTATATTAAAACCAAATACAAATATTATTTGAATAGCATCTGAAAAATAGAAGATGGATAATATAGACTGAAGCTTATTTCAGTATACATTTCATTGGTTTGATTAATTAGTATTCAAAAAGATCAAGTTACGTTTGTATAGAGGTTGTCGCTCATACGAGATGTTATTTGTATATGATTTACTTGAAAGGGCGTTACTTGATTATGTTGTGAGGGAGCCGAACCTATAGCTGCATTACACTGAGCCAGTCGGCGTGTACTGGCACAATGGTGATAATTAGGCCCATAAGCCATTTAACAAGGAGTAAAGGCAGGTTTAACTCTGCTAGTCTACACACATTAATACAAATGAAGGAATGTTTATTTTTAAAGTTTGAGGTAATTTTGTAATAAAAACTAACGCGTGTCTCATTAATTTTTACTTAGAAATACAGGTTTACTCACGTAATATAAAAAAAAGGTTGAGGTTTTATTAAGCTAAGCACTTTTACTAAGCAAATGAATAAGCAATTATTGTAGTGTAAAAAATCTATTTAATAAAATAATAAATCCTCAGGCGGAACGTTTTTTATGTTTGACTATGATAAAGTATATCTCCAATATCCACGTCAGTCCTATTTAAAATATATATATGTATAAGAATATAAAATATAAGAAAATAGCAGTTACGCACGACTTCGTCCACATTAATGTGAATGCAAATATACCATAAAATGATAATTACGAAACCATGATGAAAAGAAGGCGTAGACGCGCCGTGAGCGCCACGGCTATGTCGAATGAAGTGCAATCGTGAAGACGTCGTTTAACAGCAATTTAGACTTTCAAATGTTCCAATATCTCTGGTGTATCAGCGTAGACACACTTAAAAAAAAAGAAATTAATCTAAAGGTGTGTAATCACGTGGTTGTGGAGGCTAAATAACAGGTTCAATACGCGAAATTATGCATCTACCAAATCTTTCTCACATAACATTGATATAAGACCGGCATAGTTTAAAAAAAAAATGGGCCAATGATTCCACCAGCACATAAAGGATAATGAACATAGAACAAAATATATATTTGATAATGAAATGGTAAAACGTACTGATTACAAATCTGCCAGTTTAAAAACCAAACCTCTAAAAATAGCATTTTTTTTAAATTATTATTTGTGCATTCTATAATAAAGGAATGTGAAATAGTAATTTGTTCACAAACATAGTACTTAGTTTGTGAAACTGATACATATTGACGGATATTAAAACACTAACATTCAGTTTCATACACTACTTTACTATATTTTTATATGTATATGCATGGGGATTGAACCTACTAAATAAAAGAGCAAACCAAAAAACATCCTGTGAAAATAGAATAATAATATTTTTTCCATATATTATTGAAGACACTTGCATTTTACATTTGAAGTAATATATTATAATATATTAGTTTATCATCATCACGGGTGTGTTGATGATAAGCTAATGATAATAATTTTTATCCTAAAAATAAAATTTAAATGGGACCACAAGGAAAGCGTCATATTAAAAATAAAAATAAAAATCACCAAATTCGGTTCGCATACAAAATAGTTCCACGTAACACAAATTAAAGAAATACAGTCGAGTTGAGAACAAAATTCTTTTTAGAATTCGGTTGATAACATACGAGTGTCGCCCGCCACCCATCAACGTGTATGTCATAGAGCGAAAGCTGGTAAAGACAAGTTAAAATTGGAATACTTTTTTGAAACGTTATAAAAATGGAGGATGGATGCGTTTATTTGAAAAAAAAAAAATTGATAGAATCTCCTTGGTGATCAACTTCTAGGATTGCCCTGGATTAGTAAAAAATGTTTTATTATTTTTGATAGAGAAAAAGTATACTTATATTGAAATTAAACATTTTAACACGATTTAGCATATCATTTTATATTATTTTATTATCTTGACGATTCGAATACTTTTCAGTGAACATGGTCACGGGTAAACTGGATGACAGTTGGCTGTTATAGAGTAATGGAAATTATTTTGAAGTACCGCCATCATATTTTAATCAAAACGTTCCCGATGTAGTAGTCACTCACAGCTCGTGTCCAGAGGTCTTGCAGTATTGTGCTGGACGCGGGATTGTATTAGCTTGATCACTGGATCTGAAGCGGGAGATACTTGCCAACCATCATTTCTATTGAAATGAGGGTGTTATGAATGTCTATGGAGCTCTTAACATTCTTGGCACATAACGCTTCCCACAAGCTAGATTTTGTGGGTTATCCGACCCGAATGTAGTGGTTATCCAGAACAGTACGGAACTGAATTAATCTGTTTAAAATTGTTTTCTGATTTTACAGGGCGGTGTGGTCGCTCAACGACAAAGCCCTTCAAATAAATGAAAAAAAAAATTGTTTTCTATCAATGTTGAATTGCGAGAGTCTGACATATCATTAAGTGATAATATTTTTAAATTTCATTATTGTATTTTTATAGTACTTATGTTAAAATAAACTCGTTTTGAAGTTTATAATTTGATTTTACGATATGGGAGTAGATACATTATTTTTAATTACTAGGTACTATTCACTGAAGTTCATCATCATCATCATCATTATCAGCCGGAAGACGTCCACTGCTGAACATAGGCCTCCCCCATAGAACGCCACTTGGACCGGCTACTCGCTTCCTGCATCCAGCGATTCCCCGCGGTTTTTATGAGGTCGTCGGTCCACCTAGCGGGGGGCCGGCCTACACTACGCCTTCCGGTGCGTGGTCGCCACTCGAGAACCTGAAGTTCAACTAGATTTAATTTTGCAATACAACACAGTGAAGGCGTCAGTTGTTATGAAACACAAGTAAATCTAATTTAGCTGATTACGTTTCGGCAATTTTCTTTTTATTCAATTTGTAAGTTTATGAGAACGGATTCTGAGGGACTGACAGAACAATTAGGTTATTTTTTGTTACGAACTTGATTCAAGGTGTTATTGAACTACTTCTTGCGTAGGGTATGCTTGTCTAAGTTTAACTTTGACAAGCTGCTCCACAGTATGTGTCACTTACCTACACTTGGCACTTGATTTCATCTACATGTTAAAAAACTTGTTCGTTATTCCATCAAAGGTCATTGGTCATCATGCGGCCAGACACAATAGAAATTTCATTGTTATAATATAATGACTCTTGAAGGGTTATGAATTAGTCTATTCTTTATTTTTAATAGGTTTAGTAAAGTAAAAATAGCAAAGTAAAACTTCGACAAGCAAAATCATTTTAGTGCTACATTAACCGCATTAAAATATAAATGCGAAGTATACTTCTGTGTTTTATAGTAGATTGTGCACCGAGGGAGTAAAGCAGTGTCTTACGTCATGGGCGGCATATTGAACCCTGAGCGTAACGGGGACTCTAGAGTTGATCTCTGAGCGCAGCGAGGGGAAAACAGAATTCCCGAGCGAAGCGAGTGAGTTATGTAGAGCCCTGAATGAAGCGAGGGGTTAAAGCCGCCCAAGACGAAGATAGGCTTCCTCGAGATGCATACGTCATACATATATCATGTTATCTACATCGCACGGCTGTCCGTGGTGCCGATGTCGGTTCGATTTTCGAATAAACTCAATTCAGAATGCCCGTATCTACTTCGTACTATGAATTTTCCTGCAACTAACGTTCCCAATTCAAATCACTTTACGCCAATGGGAGTTTCATACAACATTACAGCCCCGGGGATGTAATGCCTTGCTTTACGTCGAGCTTGTGTTATATGTAATAGGACATTTTCGAGCAGGTGGTATGAAAAGTATTATTAAAGTATATTGCATGTATTTATCTACCTTATGTGATGGTCAGTGATGATGCGGTTGAAGGTGTACCATATCAAGAATAACTTGAACTTTAGTAAATTTTATTACTTAAATGAGTAGTTTTACGTTATTAGGTTATTTTCAGATACTAATAGAGGAACTATTATTTTTTGTCAATTTTTTGATTAGCATCATAAAAATGCAGGATGTTTTACTTTCACATTTGAGTATGTTCGCTTCACAGACGAAACAAGTCATTTTTATAAAATACTTATTATGCAGTATTACTTAATTTTTAAAATAGAATAAAGTCTCTTTTCAGCTTAATATCCCATTTACAATATTTAAGGTACTTTCCCTCCATGTCGCATATCCGTGGAACGCTCTGCAAATGTAGGTAGCTTTTAAGTTCAATGTTATTTTATTATATAAGTATCTAGTTTGGGACAGATACAAAATATGTATTATATACATGGAATAGTTACCATGTATAGTTGGCGTGAGTTTCCGATATTACAGCACTGTCGCAGGCGTCAGGATCACGCGGTAGTACCAACCAAAAGGCGAGAGGCCTACCGCCAATAGCAAGTGGGTATAATACCTCGCTTCTTACGATTCGCTGTAGAGTGAAATTCCTTGAACTCTGTCCTCTTACAGACAATTCATGTATAATTAAAAATAAATAACAAATATGAAAGAATCTTTTTACAATTTCATAATTAAAAAGCTTGAAAACATTGCACGTCATCATGAACACGTAGATCATAACAATATAATAACGCAGCTTTTTTAGTTCTCTTTAATTATTAGATTGTGGTTACGCCCTTAGCATCACAAACACAGCTAGTGTAGGCACGACTAACGTCCTTTGTTCTAATAATGAGTTCACACGATAATCCGAACCCACATCTAAGTATTTAATTTTAATGAGCCCCGCCTGGTTAATCCATATAGGTATATCTGTAGATTACCTGCGTCACGATCGCGAGAGTGACGCGGCTATCAGCTACTCGCGGATAAGTACAATATTTGCGTATTTAACAGTAGACAGGAAAGATATTGAACTAATTACACATAGGAGTTATTTTATTTATATTATGAGATATATACAAGGTATTAAACTATCACGGTTGTTCACTAAAGTTATATGATTATTAACGGGATATTTACCGTGGTAAGGTTGTGGAATGAGCTCCACAACCTTAGCACGGTAAATATCCCGTTAATAATCATATCACTTTATATACAAGGTATTAAAAATAATAATAAAAGTAAAAACTAATCTATAAGCCCCATGGTGAGGGAAAAAGTGGCCAAAACGCTTGAGGCATTGCCACGCTGGATGGTAATGCTAAGTTTTTGCCTAAAGTAGGTGCCAGCATTTCGGTCACCCGTCGCCTCAACCAAACGTTTCACCAGATCCCTAAACAAGTTGAGAGCGGACGGCCCCCATGGGCCTAAAGTTTAAGACAGCCCCTGGTTTGGGATGCTACATGTGTGGATACACTGGCGCCGTCTCATCTCCCTGGGACGATTGATCGGGCTGGCGCTGCCGCGTCTAAAGCGGAAGACTTCAAACGGCATAAATATGTGTATTTAGACAGAATTTATATTACACATTATATTAATTACATCATTAACAGTGTTTTGTCTAATATCATATGGTTCACGACTAATGTTTTACTTAAAAAGTCAATAAAAAATAAGTTCAAAAGTTAAGCCCTGACTAAAATATTCTCATCTGAAATCGTTATGTACAAACTATTCGGTCGTGTATTTTATTGTATTTCATTCATATAACCGTGCTCGTATGCCACCAACCGTAACAAAACAATATATTATGCAAAGTTTCATCACGCAAACGGGACGCTTGGCAAAAATCTCATGTACCAAGCTTACCTTCGTTTTAAAATCCCTGTGTAATAATTCTACACATGATGGTGTGGGGTGAAAAAAATTGTTTTTAGGCGTCATATGCAATTTAAAGTGACGTCACAGAGCCCTTAACTAGCGGACAAATAATATACTTCCAACTACACCTCAATTTTCTTATAGACCGAGCGAGCGAAGCGTCTCTGCTTTAACTGGCCACATTGACTTTCGTCTGTCCGTATGTTTGTTGGGTTGTATGTACGTCTTCCTGTACAGGTCGCATTGTTCAACCAATCTTGACGAAACTTGGTATGCATGTTCAACTGTTCAATATAATGTTTTGTCGTCGGTGATAATGACTGGGTGTATATCTATTTTTCCTAAGAAGAGGATAAGTATGCTGCGGCGCTATTTACCGACCAATTTTGATAAAAATTGGTACACACATTAGGTCCTACTTCTAAGTCGTTCACTCTTGGCAGAGTGGTCGTGGTTGAAAACGATGCCTTTTCTTTGAAAATAATGCAGACCTCGCGATGCGCCTCCATCCATTGCGGTCTTCTGCGTTTCGGGTGCTTTGGACTACGGACGTTTGTGTTGCAGCATTTATGTGGTCTGTCCAACGCGTAGGTGATCGACCGCGTGAACGCCTGCCTTCTACTTGCTCCTGGACTACGAGTCGTTCCATGGTGTTTTCATTTCGAACAATGTGTCCGAAGTATTTGAGGATTCTTATTTGCACAGTCGACGATAATCTCTCCTTGATTTTCAGTTCCTCAAAGATCGAGATTTTGTTCCGAGACGTGTTTTGTGTTTCAGTAACTTATCTATATGTCTAAAAGTAATTTAATTTTCGGTTATATCACTTGAACGGTTTTGTAAACTATTACCAGATAACGTATTTATATGCAACTTTACTTTTTCTTTGTCTTCCCAACATTTTTGCAGTATCTAGTCAAACTTTCCATTTAATTTAGCTGATTTATTTTGTTGCCTATATTCATATTGTTTGACTGATATTAACTAAACTAAATTGTTACTTATAGCGAATTAGTTTGCTATTATAGTGCCGAATAGTTTTGATATGTATGAATGAACAGGTATGCTATATTCAGATAACCGTTTTGATTTGTACGATGAATAATGACGAATCACCTATTCATGTATACATACGAGTATCAAAACGGTTATCTGAACATATGGCTTAGCATAACTTTTCAATCAACTCTTTAAGTTTTTAACCAATTACGAGTATCTTTAAACTAAATGAAATATAATCGGTTTAATAACTTAACTGAATAATTACTTACATAGGTATATAATAGGGTCAATAATAGTAAGTCTAAATAATTAAATACTTACAAGATTTTATTGATAAATAACACTTAATTTCGTTATCATTCATCATTCATTCAATTACGTTTATAATATTATAACATAGTACTAACACAAAATTTTACACGTTTGCATAGTTTTCTCTGAAATCATCTGAAATCGTTATGTACAAACTATTCGGTCGTGTATTTTATTGTATTTCATTCATATAACCGTGCTCGTATGCCACCAACCGTAACAAAACAATATATTATGCAAAGTTTCATCACGCAAACGGGACGCTTGGCAAAAATCTCATGTACCAAGCTTACCTTCGTTTTAAAATCCCTGTGTAATAATTCTACACATGATGGTGTGGGGTGAAAAAAATTGTTTTTAGGCGTCATATGCAATTTAAAGTGACGTCACAGAGCCCTTAACTAGCGGACAAATAATATACTTCCAACTACACCTCAATTTTCTTATAGACCGAGCGAGCGAAGCGTCTCTGCTTTAACTGGCCACATTGACTTTCGTCTGTCCGTATGTTTGTTGGGTTGTATGTACGTCTTCCTGTACAGGTCGCATTGTTCAACCAATCTTGACGAAACTTGGTATGCATGTTCAACTGTTCAATATAATGTTTTGTCGTCGGTGATAATGACTGGGTGTATATCTATTTTTCCTAAGAAGAGGATAAGTATGCTGCGGCGCTATTTACCGACCAATTTTGATAAAAATTGGTACACACATTAGGTCCTACTTCTAAGTCGTTCACTCTTGGCAGAGTGGTCGTGGTTGAAAACGATGCCTTTTCTTTGAAAATAATGCAGACCTCGCGATGCGCCTCCATCCATTGCGGTCTTCTGCGTTTCGGGTGCTTTGGACTACGGACGTTTGTGTTGCAGCATTTATGTGGTCTGTCCAACGCGTAGGTGATCGACCGCGTGAACGCCTGCCTTCTACTTGCTCCTGGACTACGAGTCGTTCCATGGTGTTTTCATTTCGAACAATGTGTCCGAAGTATTTGAGGATTCTTATTTGCACAGTCGACGATAATCTCTCCTTGATTTTCAGTTCCTCAAAGATCGAGATTTTGTTCCGAGACGTGTTTTGTGTTTCAGTAACTTATCTATATGTCTAAAAGTAATTTAATTTTCGGTTATATCACTTGAACGGTTTTGTAAACTATTACCAGATAACGTATTTATATGCAACTTTACTTTTTCTTTGTCTTCCCAACATTTTTGCAGTATCTAGTCAAACTTTCCATTTAATTTAGCTGATTTATTTTGTTGCCTATATTCATATTGTTTGACTGATATTAACTAAACTAAATTGTTACTTATAGCGAATTAGTTTGCTATTATAGTGCCGAATAGTTTTGATATGTATGAATGAACAGGTATGCTATATTCAGATAACCGTTTTGATTTGTACGATGAATAATGACGAATCACCTATTCATGTATACATACGAGTATCAAAACGGTTATCTGAACATATGGCTTAGCATAACTTTTCAATCAACTCTTTAAGTTTTTAACCAATTACGAGTATCTTTAAACTAAATGAAATATAATCGGTTTAATAACTTAACTGAATAATTACTTACATAGGTATATAATAGGGTCAATAATAGTAAGTCTAAATAATTAAATACTTACAAGATTTTATTGATAAATAACACTTAATTTCGTTATCATTCATCATTCATTCAATTACGTTTATAATATTATAACATAGTACTAACACAAAATTTTACACGTTTGCATAGTTTTCTTCTTGAGGCAACGAAGTAAAAAAAGAGTGCTCTTGCACGTGACTTAACAACTTTGTCTCGGTCAGGGATACGGCCGCAGTAGGTACCGTTCGTCACTTATCAAGAAATGCATCATGTTGTAGGCAGATGTAACCACTTAACACCAGGTCTGCTTCGTGCTTGTACCGCTTCCTAATTATATTCCTAAAATAAATAAATAAGGTTTCTATGAGCCCAACAACGAAAACTTCAAGTACTGGGAAAAATCGTCGTATAGGTTCAAGTTATATAAAATCTAATAAATTCATATTCATAGTAACCACCCACGCAGGACGAATCTTTCTAAACGCCTACAGATCAAGTAAATTGTGTTTAACATAATATTGGTTCATAAAGTAACAAATTACAAATTTATATAAATTAAATTTTTTGGTGTGCGTACATCCAGCGGAAGTATTCAGACACTTACGATCAGTATATATAATTCCTACCTTATGATATGTTGCCTAACGACGGAGATAAATGTAACACAACACAGTTGTATGGAGCTAAAGTGAAATGTTGTGGAAATCTGTAGTATGAAAGTCAATAGTTGTGAAAACTGTCGATAGATGGTGATAGAAACACGCCGCAAGTGTTCCATATGAGCCGGTAACGACAGCTCTGTAGTGGCAGGACATGTGCAGAGCCCACTTGAGGGAAGTACCACACGTTTGGCAGTTATTGAACCGCGAAGCAGTAGTGTGCAAACATTACTGTGTGACGTTCAAGAGCAGTTTACAGCGACATTACAGGGCAAGATATTTAAGATCTTATATCTCAGGGTGACGAGCACAATGCATTGCCATGCAGAGCTCTGAACTATTGTAGTATAAAATTCTGAACTGTTATGAGCAAGCGTGGCGCTGAACATCAGGCGAGCTACTTGCTCGTCTCGACACCGATTGACATAAAAAACTAGCTGTAGGCATGAAAGTATAATAAAATCGTAATGACCGCACACTACATTTTTCTTTTATAACCATTTTATTAATTCAAAGTCAAAGTCTAAATCATTTATTCAATTTGGGCATCAAAGATGCACTTGTAAACGTCAATTTTTCATTATAATGTACTTTAAAGACTCTACCGCCGCATTTCATAATGTATAGAGCCTACCGAGAAGAAGCGACAAGAAACTCGGGGCCATTCTTTTTATATGGATGTTTACAATGTTTCTACTTAGGTACTACAAATATTACATTTTATGGGTGGCAGAGTGACAGCTTGTCAGAAGTGGAGTATTCCAAGCTTCTTTATCTTCTATATAATGTCGGAGTTTATAATAAGCTTTTTTTATTAAAACGTTTATTTCGTTAACTATTTGAATACAAATCAGCACCGCAAGTATATGGATTGTCGATAGGACAAAACTTGACAGCAGTTATTTATAAAAGACAGTCTGCAATATAGTTGTCGTGACTGGAAACAATATACGATAGATAACAATCAGATTATCGACGTGAAAATTTAATAATTTAATAATAAAGCCAAATGTTATCATAAACTACTACATAAAACGTTTTAAAATAAAAATGTCTTATTGTTTCATCATATAGTTTGTAGTATTACCATACTCAGTACTTAATCAGCCAATTCGAAAACCATCCGAGGTTCATATTATGTTATGGTTATGACCTGTCGCCATATTATTTAAGCACTAGCTGGTGCCCGTGACTACATCTGCGCAGGATTAGTACTTCGAGTAGCTTTTTATTTATTCAAGGCATATCTATCTTTATAGTATTACTTTATAAAGCACTTGCGCGTGCTTTAGCGATCTCAAACATTGAAATTTATTGAGAGAAAAATTCATATCCGCGGACGTGATTCGAACCCGCGTCTTCTGACTCTTTGTGTCAGAGGCCATTGACCAACTAGGCCACCGAGATTCGGGTCCGAGTATCTAATTTTAACTCTCTATTTGACTGACGGAGAGTCAAGACGCGGGTTCGAATCCCGTCCGAAGATGTGAATTTTTCTCTATAAATTTCAATATCTATCTTTATAACAAAATATCATAAAATACATGTATGTACACGGTCAAACGCAATAGCTATAATAGTATTATATGAGTAAATTTAAATACTCAGTATATGAATCAGTAAACATTAATAATAAAAAACTGGACACATAAAATACTGGACTTACGTACATACATACAAAATATATAAAAGTGGAAAAACCATGGAAAAACTATCATGTCATTTCATCACCTTTAACGGTATTTATGTTACATTTCATTACCTTTGACGGTCGCCGAGCACGTCTAGTGTATCGACCTGTCAAATAGACTTGGCTTTTGACTAAGCTATCAGAAACTGACACAAACTTTGACAGAAATTTTGCCTATGCTGTTTCCAAGCATATTACGCTTTTTCACCCGCATGGTGATGGATGATGATGATGATGTTGAAAAGTATCCTATGTGTTAAACCGGTGCCTCATCTACCTTCATACCAAATTTTATCAACATTGTCCTCGCCGTTTGTGCGTTAATGAGTAACAAAGATCCACACATCCACACATCCCTACATCCATACTCACAAACTTTCGCGTTTATAATATTAAATAAATTAATAATAATAAATAATAATAAATTTATTCGGCAACTAAACTTATGTGTTATAACTTAAATAACATAATTTTCATATCTCATATAAAAACTTATTTTTTATGTTATTGCACTTTGGTCCCCACACTAGGATTCCCTGTATCGTGGGGACCGACATTTTCTGTTTCGTTTCTAGTTTAGCGGTATCTTCGCATCTAAATTAATTAAGTTAGTAGTTAGTTGGGTGTTATGTAATATATTAATTAAATAAATATAGTGTTATAATTAGAAGGTGTTTGTGTACGCTAAGTAATTTCAATTACATATGAGTAAAGGGGGTACAGCATCTCAACACAAGTCGCAAATTTCAACTTCAGTTAAAATCATGGTCTATTGTTAATTGATGTCCTATTTATTGTTTTAATTTAAGTGTGGATACAAGCAAGTAACGATAATGGTTTATTTAACTATATGAAGGATTTGTTCACTTTCTTCGTAGGTCATCGTCTGCAGCCATTCCCGTAAAACAAGCCTACATTTGTATTTGGTTAGGTGTAGTATGTTGCATTTCCTATTTACTTTCGTATATAAGTAGGGTGCTACCCAAACATATGATCTTCGGTATAAATCTGTTTTTCGGGCTGGTACTTTCCACCTAATATGTCGGCGACAAATGATGGGTTTTAAGTGTGCAACTTTATGGAATCTTACAACTATACATGCAATGTATAGCTTCCTTATACTTAAGTACTTGCATTCTTCATAGAGGTCATGAGTGGAATATCGAAAATGCTTTTTAAGGGCTACTTTTAGAACGGCACGTTGGGCACGTTCCAGTTTTAATAGATATGTTTTGTAGGCTCCCCCCCAGACTACTATGCAATATTCTAAAATAGACTGACAAAGGGAAAAGTATACAAGTTTAATAACGTCAGCATCAGCTATGACTCGTAGTTTTTTAAAAATAAAAATAAGTTTCCTTACCCTACCAGAGAGAAAGTTTATATGTGGGCCCCATGACATATGTTCATCGATGATGACTCCCAAATATTTTAGAGAGCGTACTGTCTCTAAGTTGGTACATCCACAAGTTTGCCTATTATCATCCTGACAGTAGTGGATTTTGAGAGTGAGCGGTTTATGTGGCGCTGTTCTCTTATTTATATGGAAAGTGATAATTTTGGTTTTGGATGCATTCAATGTCAAAAGGTTTTATTTAGCCAAGCCATCACTTTATTCAGACCTAGTTGGCAGATATTTGTAAGTGAGTTCCAGTGCTTACTATGAAATATTATCGGCGAAGGTAAAAATTTGACCTTGGGTTAAGGTTAGATTGCAAAGGTCATATATCTACGCTAAAAAAAGAGTAGGAGCCAGTACGCTACCTTGTGGCACCCCAAATTTCACCTCTGCTAGATCACTGCTTATGCCATCTAGGCAAACTCTTTGCAATCTATTTGTAAGGTATGAAGTAAACCACTGTAGCGGAATGCCGCGTACCCCCACAATTTCTAGTTTTCTTAGAAGGATTGGGCGCGAGACTGTGTCGAAGGCCTTTGCAAGATCCAAGAAGACTCCAGCGCATCTGGAGCCTTCATCGAGCTTGCCAACTACATGATCAGTCAACATGGTAACTGCATCTTCAGTTGAACGATTAAATCTAAATCCATATTGATGTTTTGATAGAATATTCGATGTTTCTAGATATTTTAGTAAGCGCTTATTGACCACTTTTTCCAGAATTTTGGAAGTACAACTAAGTAATGATATAGGGCGGTAATTGGAAGCAGCTAAAGGGTCTCCATCTTTGAAAATAGGCGTGACATTTGCTATTTTGAAGCTATCAGGTGCTACACCACTAGACATACTGAGGTTGCATAGAAAAGTAATAGGCCCAGCTAGTGAATATTTGGCTTTGACCAGGATATGGTTACCAATTTTGTCATGTCCAGGGGCTGATCTTGGTTTTAATGTTCCGATTAATTTGGTTATTTCCGTTTCATCCGTTGGAACAAAGAATAGTGAATTGAGTGAGCAATTTGATTGAGGGAAACTTTTTAGGTCATGAACAAGCTCCTTTTCTGTTTTATTTATTCTGGTCATAATATTGAAAGCAAGATCAGTACAACCGATGTAAAAAAATTGTTAACCATACTAAGTGACTCTTTTGGACTACCGCTATTTCTAAGGAGATTACAACTTGGCTTGTGATTCGTTTTAATATTACACATTTTCGCAGTTAATCTCAAAGGTGGACTTGTCAACGATTCCATCCATTCATTTTGATGGAGTCCCTATTCCCTATAGTACATCTTTAAAAAATCTAGGGTTGACAATCGATCACTGCTTAAGTTGGGCTCCTCAGCTACAAGTTACTAGTCGCAAATTGTACGCCACCGCTGGCGCTTTAAAAAGGCTGCGCAACTTTCTTCCTATCACCACTAAAATTGCTCTAGTTCAATCTCTTCTACTCCCAATTCTAGATTACGCTGATGTCTGCTATCCAGATCTCACTGAGAATCAACTAGATAAGCTTGAGCGTCTTCAAAACTTCTGCATAAGATTTATATTTGGTTTGCGCAAGTATGATCACATATCTCAATATCGATCAAAGCTCAAGTGGCTCCCTATACGTCTTCGCCGGAATACTCACATATTCTCTCTCCTTTACAATATTTTGTTCAATCCTTTGACCCCGCGCTATCTTAAGGAACGTTTCAATTTCCTTCACAATGCCAACGTTTTGCTCAATCTTAGGTCATCAGAAAATCTTGCCCTCAGTATGCCTCAGCATGGCACAGTATTTTATGATCACTCTTTTTCAGTGAAAGCTGTTCGCTTATGGAACTTATTACCATTTACTATCAGGCGTGCACAATCCTTGTCGACCTTCAAAAGCCAAGTAAAAAGTTTCTATCTCGCCAATTAGTTTAACCCGTGTAAACTTGGGTTTTGATTATAATACATCAAAGAATTAATGTATAAATATATGTATGTAAGTTTATTGTATTGTAGTATATATATTATGTAAGTATATCAATGAATTAATTATATGTTTATATATATATTTCAATATGTATTAGTGTATTTTTATGTATTAGTAGATATTTTTCTTTTCTTGTTAATAATTTATTATTAATTTGATTTAGTAATGTATTACTGTCTTGATTTGATTGTACCTTTATCTTTATATTACGCCCCTCTTGTTATTCCTGTATTTCCTCTCCATCCTAAGGTTGCCTGGAAGAGATCACTATTAGTGATAAGGCCGCCCATTGTAACACTTTATTTTAAGCTTTCTTTTAATTTTATGTTATTTCTGTATATTAAGTGGTGTAACATTAAAGAATTATCTATCTATCTATCATTTTCTTTAATGTATCCCACGTCTTTTTACTATTTCCTTTATTCTTAAGTAACTCATTTTTTTCATATTGGTTTTTAACGATTTGTGTTTGATTCTTCGATGAAGCGTGGACTGTTTTAGGTCGTTCCAAATAAGAATCCAGGCTTGGCACAGTCAAAAACTATTTATTATAATTTTATCACTTACAACAATGTCTTGATTACAACAGCGATAGGAGGAAGAGGGAATGAACGATCCAGAGACTCATCGAGCTCTGTCAATACAGATTATATAATACTATCATAGACAACTTGTGTTGCTAGCAACATACTGCCGGCCAGAAAAATTACAATAAACCAAGTTAAACTGAGTGAGAAAACTTTCACTTTAAAATGATCAAGAGTATTACAATTATTTTCCATTATTCATGACAATGTTCTACGCTCTGTGACAAAATATAATCATTATAGCAAACTGTGTTCTTATTTACTAAGTTTATAAGTATTAGGAAAATGCTACAACATAAAGTACCTATTATTGGTAAGTAGTTACATACAGTAGCCTACATAGAAAGAATAAACCGCATTTTCGAATATGCTATGGTTTTTTTTTGAAGTTAACCACATAGTTAGATTATGTAAAACTAAATATTTTTAAACAATATCTTAGATATTTAACTTTGACATGCTTTATCTTAAACTAGATTAACTTATGTGACGGTGTCACACCAAGAAATGTTGCTTGACAGCAAGAACACTATGTAGCATAACACATATTAACCAAAAATAAAAGTTTCAGTAACAAAAATTATACTGATAAGAACTTATTAACTAGTTATCTATAGGTAACACACTTATGCACTGCAATGACCTATTGTACAACTTTCCATCAGCTGTTTTAAGCTGAAAAGCTCTAACCTTCCCGTCCTTTCCGGGAAAGACTTTCACGACCCGTGCCATGGGCCACACCAATGGTGGAGCATTTGCATCCCTCATGAGTACTAAAGCACCTACAGTTAAATTAGGCATAGCATGACACCACTTATTTCTATTTTGTAAAGTGTTTAAATAGTATTTGTACCAAGCATTCCAAAATCTTTGCTTTAATTGAATACTTTGCTGCCAAAATGAAACCCTATTGACTTTAGTTTCTGAAATATTTGTTTCTGGATACATTGTTAAGGCTGATCCTATTAGAAAGTGCCCTGGAGTAAGATAGCAGTAGTCGTTTACATCCTGAGAGAGAGGTAACATTGGGCGCGAGTTAAGGACCGCCTCAATTTGACATAATACGGTACTTAATTGTTCATACGTTAATTGAGCATCTAATATGATTCGTTTTAAATGGAATTTCATGCCTTTCACCGACGCCTCCGCAAGTCCAGCGAATACTGGGCTGTAACTTGGTGTGAAATGAAACTTTATACCTTGCTTAGCTGCATAAGCTTGCACAGGCGTCTGATGATTGGCAGAATTTAATAAATTGTACAGCTCAGCTAGCTGGTTCCTTGCCCCACGAAAGCATCCACCATTGTCACAATAGACGTCGCTGGGCAAGCCACGTCTGCTTATAAATCGTTTAAAGCTCGCCAAAAAGGCCTCAGTGGAAATGTCTGAGGTTAATTCTAAATGAATTGCTTTGGTGACAAAGCAAACATATACGCACACATAGCCCTTCGTGATTATGGCTTTTCGGATTCTTGAATTCTTAACTTGGACTGGCCCAGCGAAGTCGATGCCTATCTTCTGGAATGGTCGGCATGCAGTTACTCTGTCCTGAGGCAAGGAACCCATTAGCTGCCTCGCTGCACCAGCTTTCATCCTGAAACATACCAAGCATTTGTGAGTAATTTTTTTAACCTGTCTTATCCCATTTATTAACCAATATTTTTGGTTCAAGTTAGCCAGCAGCGATTTCGGCCCAGCATGCAATAGCCTAATGTGCTCATTTGATATTATTAGACCAGTTATCCTAGATGCCTTGGGCAAAATGATAGGGTGTTTCTGAGATAGAGGTATATCAGAGTTATCTAGTCGCCCACCTACTCTAAGCAATCCCTTCTCGTCTATGAACGGATGTAGAGATTTCAGTGGACCTTGCACACAGTCGCCGTTACGCAATAATTGCAAATCATTTTTAAAATGAATACCTTGCTCATGCTTTATTATAGTATGCAAGACTTGCTCCAACTCATCAGAACTAAGCACCTTATTAGCATTTTTTGTACTACTTCTAACATTGTGACAGAACCTAAAAACATATCCTAAAACCCGTATCATCTTTTCTAAGTTGGAATATCTTTCTAGGAAATTTTGAAGAAATTCGTTTGAGTAGACAGTGGTAAGCACTACCTTATTATCAGTTTTATTTTTCATCTCAGGTAATTCAACAGGCAAGTCTAATTTTACATTTTTATTAAAGTCATATTTACCTTGCAGAAACTTTGGCCCCTTCCACCAGAGGTCGCTATTCGAAAGCTCCTGTGGAGTAATACCCCTACTAATAATGTCAGCAGGATTATCTACCGATGGTACATAAGACCATGCCCACTTGCTAGTTTTTTGCTGAATTACACTCACTCTGTTTGCTACATAAGCTTGTAGTTTGGTAGCATGAGTAGCTATCCAAGCTAAAGTTATTTTTGAATCCGTAAACAAATAAACTCTATCATGAATGTTAATGACCTTAGATAAGGTGCCATGGACCCTTTCCATGAATGTAGATAAAAGCAAGGCAGCATTTAGCTCTAATCGTGGGATACTTAGAGGTTTTGAGCGTGGATTAACTCGCGACTTAGAACAGAGCAAGTATAACTCAGGCATACCTGTTTTGTCGACCACACGCAGATAGATACAGCAACCGTACCCCGTTGTACTTGACGCATCAGCGAAACCTATTAGCTGCACTTCAGCTGCATCAGCTGTTGGAATGTGTCGATCTAAATAGATTGTTTGCATAGTAGCTAGACCTTTGGAAAACTCTAACCATTCATCGGCCAACTCGTCAGGCAAAGAAGCATCCCACCCTATATTAAGCGACCATAACCTCTGCATGACTCTTTGCTTTTATGATAACAGGCCCAGCAAAGCCCATCGGATCATAGAATTTAGCTATGTAGCTTAGCACTTCCCTTTTTGTGATTTGATTGTTATTGAAAGCTGTAGGACTGCTGATTATGAAACAGTCTTTTTTAATATCAAATGTGAGCCCTAAAGCTTTCATGCTTAAATTATCTTGCAGCAAATCAAGCTCAGCAAATTGCTGGCCTCTTTCAGGTACATCTGACAGAACTCCAGGTGTATTAGAAGCCCATTTGTGCAGGCCAAAGCTTGCATAACTTAGCATTTCAAGCAGTTCATTTTTCGCATTAAATAATGTATTCAAATCGGCACATGAATATAAAATGTCATCGACATATGTGCAATTTTTAATTATGTATGAAGCTAAAGGAAAGTCGTGCTCATATCTATTTGCAAGCTCCAATAAACAACGTGTTGCCAAGTAAGTTGATGACTTAACGCCATACGTCACAGTATCAAGACGCATGCATTTTACAGCTTGATTAGGGTTCTCGCGCCATAAGATATTCTGGAGCGAAGTGTGTTCCGGGTTTACCATGATATTGCGGAACATTTTTTTGATATCAGCATTTAATGTATGTTTTCCAGTTCTGAACAGTAAAACAATATCAAATAATTCTTTCTGAACCATTGGCCCATTTAGCAAAATATCGTTCAATGAGACCTTATTAGCTGTTTTCATAGAAGCATCATACACTACCCTTGTTCGTGTGCTTTTGCTGTGTTCATTTATTACAGCATGATGCGGCATGAAATAAATTGGGTCTTCACTGAAATTGTATGAAGCAAGGTCTACATAGTGCCCATGACCAAGCTCAATATATTCGTCAATAAATTTTTGATAATCTGTTAACAAATTAACATTCTTATGTAGCCTTCTTTCTAGACTATAAAATCTATGCAAAGCTAAGTCAAATGAATTTCCCAATGTTTCATTAATATTTTCTTTTTCTAATTTTAATGGTAGATCTACTTGGAATTTTTTATTCTCAAGCTTCACTGATTTAACAAAAACATTCTCAGCTAAATTATGCTCTGAATCCCCCTCAATTAGTATTTCCGGAACACGCTCCACCTCCCAAAATTTTTTAATATTTTCGGTGACATCAGAGTTACATGTAGTGCATAAAAGAGATACAACCTGTTGTTTTATGATGCTTGATTCGAATGCTCCAGCGATGACATGGCCAAGCTTGGTATTCAAGATGCACGGAGATGATGGATGCGACGAAGATGAAGAGTAGCTACTACAGGCATTTAAGTTCTCCGCTTCAGTTGGCAGGAGCAGCTGAAAAATCACATCACACCCAATGAGCATATTAATCTCCGATGGTTCGTTGAAGCTTGGATCTGCCAGAGTGATACTAGGGGGTAGCTTAAGGCCCTCAATGTCTATTGGTAGCTGCGGCAACAAACAGGTTATTTTTTCTACTACATGACAGTTGATTAGTGTCTTAAAATCGGATGTAAGGGAATGAATATTTAATGGCATACAATAGCTGACTTTATTTTTGCTCTCCGTCACACCAATAAGGTTTATGTCTACTCGCTCAGGTGTGTGTCCCAGAACTTTGATAGCCTTTGTAGTGATTAGAGACACTTGTGAGCCAGTGTCTAATATGCACTTGATGTGCACTTCCCTACCATCTTTGGCAAATGTTTTGATACGAGCTGTTGGAATCAAAACATTGTTGTTTTGAGAGGAGTGACCAGATATGAGCACTACTGGATCTGCAGAGTTACTTCCTTCGGGGTGCAAGAGCGTGTGATGGCTCTTTTTACACATTGAACACTTAAAATGAAATCTGCATTTTCCATTATGAGGATTCAAACAAATAGTGCATAATTTTTATCATTAGCAAAAGAAATTCTTTCTTTAGAAGGCTGCAATTTAAATTTGTTGCAAGAAAATAATTTATGGTCGGAACACTTACAGAATAGACATTCAGTTGGGCCCTTCGCTGCAGCTGCCAATGTTACCTTGGACTTTCCTGTTGTGCCAGGTTTTTGCTTCATGTCAACTTGTGCAGGATACTCCGATGAAGTTTCCAGTGATAAGGCTCGTTTTTCCATGTAGCCTAAAAATTCTTCAACTGTTGGATCCTTATCCTGAGCTCGATCAAGCTGGTAAGCCCTGGCAGGGTAAGTGTCTAACTTACGCATTAGGACAGTCAGTAGTATGGCATCCCAATGCTTTACAGGAACTTCTAGATTTTTTAGAGCCACCAGGTTTTGTCGGACAACTGAAATAAAATCCCTAATATTTTTAGGAGAAGCAAATTTGGGCAATTTGTCAATGTCCAAAAGACAGCTTACATGTTCTGTAGTGATTCTATATTTATGAAAATAACGTTTCTTTAGAAGGAGCAATGCCTCCTCATAGCTTTGCCCTATTAAAGGTAAGTTTTTAATTAAATCGAACGGTTCCCCAAGTAAAAAAGATCTCAAGTAATACAACTTTTGAATATTATCAAGGGTTTTGTCGTTGTGAAACACAGATTTAAAAGTTTCAATAAATGTAACATATTGTGAGTATTGCCCCGAAAAGCTTGGTATGCTTATGTTTGGCAGTTTCGTCCTAGAAATACTACTGCTACCTTGCTCCAGAGGTTTCTGTTCCTTATTGTAACTACTCAACAAGTTAATTTTCGCATTGAACACGGTTAAACAGTGAAAATATTTGTTTTCAACCTCAACAATGTTTTCGTCATCACTAGAATTTAACAGCAATAATTCTTTATTGTAGCTTTCGTACTCGTTAAAACTAGTAATTAATCTATCACGCTTCGCAATTAGCGCTTCTAATGCACTACTTTCGATATCCTTTTCGTTACAAGCAAACGTGTAAAGTCGAGTAATCATACCTTTGGTGTAGCCCCTATTCACATTAAGTTTTCTCATGCTTTCCTCCATATTGTTATCAATTGAGCACACCAGTAACTTATAACAATAATACTTCGGTAATTGTAGCGTATTGTAATGACAATGCACTTAATTTTACGCATAAAAACGCACAATACACAAAATTGTTTTGCACAAGAAAAAGCATACAATGATGAAATCAAAATGGCGATTGGCGAACGATGAACGAATGAACGGACAAAACGGAGCGTCGTTGTTCACGTGGTACTTCCGTCGCTGCACTGACTGTTCGTTCGCTTGCACTACTCGCAGACTCGTCCTCACTCTTTCTTTCACAGGTCGAAGTCGCTTGCTATCTTGCTCACCCTCTTTGACAATCGACTGAATATCGATTTCGTAGCATAGATTGTTTGACACGTTGCTCCCTCTCGCGCACTGGTAATGGCAGCGCGCGCAGCTCCCGCCGAAAGGAATAATATGTTGAATAACTGACGCTGATCTGATGTATGTTTTCGTCCTCTTGAATCCCGTGTGGCAGCTCGTATGACGAACCTTGCTTTTTTACTCGCACGCAGAGGAAAGGAATGATTGTGATGTTTCGAGTTTTGACCACGCAGCACGTAGAAACGATGCAATGCTTGAACTCTTATCCGGCTCGAAGGACCAATGTTTGATTCTTCGATGAAGCGTGGACTGTTTTAGGTCGTTCCAAATAAGAATCCAGGCTTGGCACAGTCAAAAACTATTTATTATAATTTTATCACTTACAACAATGTCTTGATTACAACAGCGATAGGAGGAAGAGGGAATGAACGATCCAGAGACTCATCGAGCTCTGTCAATACAGATTATATAATACTATCATAGACAACTTGTGTTGCTAGCAACAATTTGTACTAAGTTATTGCAGGTATTACGATAGAGTTTATACTCTGTGAGTATTCTGAAGTCATTTGGATTTTTTCTCACATTTAAATGCATTGCATCTCGTCGTTGTATACACCTTAGCAAGGATGATTATTATCCAAGGAAGTATACAGTCAGATGGTTTACGCCTTTTGTTAACGGGTGTAGTGTAAGACTGAATCATTTTCTGCAAAATGCTTATAAAATCATTAGTAGCTGTATTAACATCTGTGTGTAGATAAAACGAGGTCCAGTCATAGCTATTTAGATGTTGTAAAAGTCCATCGTAATTAGTTTTCACTTTTTGTTTATTACTTGAACCTATTTTTTTAAAGGATGTTTCAATAGAAAACACTATAGTATTGTGGTCAGTGATATCGGTTGAACAGATTACCACCCTACTGTTCCGGCGGGATCTAAGAAGATAATGGTCCAGACAGTTTGGTACTCTGGTTGGACGGGTGTGACCTGGCATAAAACCATATTCGGTGGTAAGGTTCAGATATTCATCAGCATTTTTGTCTGTAGATTGTTCTTTTATGTCAATGTTGACATCACCTGTGATTGCGCATGATTCTCTTTTACAGTTTGCTAGTACTTTTTCGAGTGAATTTATGAAGTTAGTAATGTTTTTGAAGGACGGTGACCTATATATACAGATAATCGCAAGTTACGCTTCGTCTATATCCAAGTATAAACAGTTTCCGTCCTCAAAGGGCGGGTCACTGACATGTATCTGTATACCTACTTTCGAAAGAACTACTATACCGTCGTTTTGGTTGATATATTGCTTAGAATAATGACAGTTATAGGAATTTATGTTTAATCCATTAAATGAATCACTGAGCCAACATTCTACTAAAATGATAATATCCGATATAAATTTTAATCTGCTAATAAATATAAGTAATTTGTCCAAATTTTTTCTAACACTCTGTATGTTTTGAGTAACTACCGTAATTTGAGTATTAATATTTCCTAAATACTGTATGCATTGCTCCGGATTATCTATTTCGTAGTTAGGAATAACGCAGATGTCATCCAATTCATTATTAAGCTTTAAGTCCATATTCGTTTTTTATTAAGAAATATAGCATAGTCTAACGGATACAAATAGAAATATCCATAGTAATTAACATTTCTGAAAGGTATATTTCCGTTTGGGACTTTGTAGAATAAATTTCTTTCTATCTTCATTTGAACCGTTACTGATTTTTTAGGTTTGTCGGTCCTTCGCCAGTTCATAACGGGTTTACAAAGTATAACTGAAATGTATGGCCACAGCATTACATTGTATTTATTTGTATAATTAACAAAGTAACAAAAGGATAAACGTTTTTTTTGTGATGCCAGGCTGTTGATCCAAGATTGACACCTAGATGTAATGTATTGAATTATAATATCTATACTCGTAATCTGTTTAAACTTTGTACCCGAACCTATTTGCTTTAAAACCATATCAGTTGTGTATCGACTTACAATTTGAGGTATTTTACAGAAGATTAATTTACAGAATTTTGTTAATTTAATATATTTGGAATAATTACATTTATAACTGTTAATATAGCATTCATTTAAAAATATTTTATTTGGATCAATTGTATTATCAATCTCAAAATAGTTGAAAAATCGCAGTAGTAACCACTTTTTTTATAAACTTTTATAAGCCAAAATACAATTATTATTATTCTCACCACCATATTTGATAAATCACCGTAAATCTGTAAAAGTAGATGATATCTGGTAGTATGTGGGTAGTGTTTGTTTATATTCATATTTGGCTCCTGACCGAGGAGTGCCGGGCATAGTAGTATAAATGGGGGTAGTTTACGTATATCATTTCGCAACGATATTCCACTACACAATTTTATCAGTATAATATGTAAGATACAATAGAGTAATGCATATGTACAAATAGAAGGTGGCATAGAATAGTTTTTAACTTCGACCTAGCTGGCTGAGAATGTTGTGATAGATCGTTGCATTTGGATACTATCACCTAACATTATAAATTTAATACACAGTTCAATAGTAATCTTATAATAGTTTATACAGAGTCTATAGGAATTGTGAGAGATGTTATTTTTTGTCTTGTTTGTACCATGAGGTATTCGACGATTACAAAAGAAATTCAGTAGTTCGCGGAAACCGAAGTTTTGGTGTGTAATATTATTGAATAGAGCATTACGTACTTTATAGCATGATATATAGCATAAAGCTAATATCAAAGATGATATAATACTATGTGATATTTTATGGTTTATTATCAGCGTACATATAAGGGTAATAGATATATCGTTGACGTGTTTGTGATGTTGATGCCGTGTAGGTGTAAATATGTAAGACAGGTTAGTGATTAGGTAGGTTTAATTAAAATATTTCTTTTGTGTAGAATGTGTATGTGGTTTGTTTATGTCAGTTATTAGTAGGTCGGCGTAGTTAAGATGATAATTGTTTACCAATGAGATAAGTGTAACAAAAGTTCCAATATTGGATTCATTAGTGGTGAAGTTATTCGTCCTATTTTTTATATATTGTTGGTATTGTATAGTAATTCTTAATACAGATGTATATGGGAAGGCTGAGTAGGGAGATTGGAATCTATATGTTAGGATAGGAAGGTCAAAATATGCAGTTGATTTGTTTTTCAAGTATTGTTCTTTCGAATCCAGTCATTGGGCTGCCTTGAGTGAGATGATTTGGGCTTCCGATTTTATATTTATATAGGGCTGATCTTCTTGTTATATAGTATTAATATTAGTAGGACATTTAACTGCGTAACAGTGAGTAAGACAAACTCGGTACAACTATTGTGTAACCCGTGGTTACTCGTCTAACAGAAGTTTAAGAAGTTTGAAGCGAATGGTATACACGTTATGTCTGTATTAAACAGTGATAAGCGAGACGCCAACGACGCGAGCGTCCCGAACACTCCCGAAAGAGACAACATTCGAAACCTATCTGTCACAGCTCGATTCGCTGAGTTGTCGTGCTGTCACACTAATATTGTAAAACCATCCTATAGTTTTGATGCATACTCTTATATCAGTCTCTGTAATCGTATTTAAGGTGTAAATTTAGTAGGTTAAAATTAATGTAAAGGTGTCATCATCATCATCAGCCTGTAGCAGTCCACTGCTGGACATAGGCCTCTCCAATTGCACGCCACTTAGGTGTAAAGGTGTAATTCACATAAAATGATATGACATCATTATTACTTTAATGCTTAGGTACTCTATGAGATGTTTATGTAATGGTAATTGTAGGGGCACGATACATGCAACGTGAGCGCAATTTGCTGCTATTGCAAAAGTCGTGCCATGCGCTCAGTTGCCCTGCCGCTTTTGTACCGAGTGTCCGTACTTCAGCCCACCTACATAATGTAACCTTTTGATATACATATATGAAAATGAAGAATAGTAATGGTGATCACCGAAATGTCATAGTTTTATTGACCTATCCCAGTAGGCAGACAGCACACGCATATGGAAGAATCAGGGCGCACACATAAATCTGGATAGGTGACGTGCGCCACGTGACAAGACACGTTTAGTCACATAACCTGAAACCCCACAGTAATATGTGATGGGTTGCATATAAATTAACATGAAAGATAATATAAAAATTCGATGCAATTACCTGGAAATGTATGATGATTGGCACATTATTTATATCCTACTAAATAGTGTTACTGTCATTCAACTTCGTATGAGAGCGGATTATTTATTATTACGTGCTATTAATCTATGAAGAAAGTAATATTATTTTATGTGACAAATTTTTATGTTGACAATAATCATATGTTGTGTTATGTGCCCAATCAATTCAATTACATTCTTTCACTTTTCTATTATAGTTTCATTTTGACCTATTATCACCATAATAAAAGCGCCAATTTTAGATCAACGTCACGATATTATAAGGTTATCTCAAAATGTCATGTTTCTCAGTGTATAGTCGGACCTATCCTATAAATAGTACGTTAAAAATCTCGTATTCCTAACTAAAAATGAGTGAAAACCACTTTAGTTTTTATAACAAAGAATGTCTGTTTTAGTCTGACATGAAAATATATTGTTGCGGTATCAGGCCGACTCCGCTTGAAATATGTTCTTTCTTGTGAGTGGAGTCACGCTTGACCCGAATCCCGCCTGACGTGGCCAGTAGCCAGCCTCTCACGTAGGGTGTTGTGTGACTGTTGGATGTTGAACCAATCAACTCTGGAGTGGAAAAAACTGGTATGAATCTAATCACGCAAACCCGTAGGTAAATAAAAATGATATTGTGCTTGTACTATTTTCCATAACTTGTGATTTTTAGGTTAACGTGTATTTTTGGCATGCATTCGATCGGGCAGCCAATAAACCTGAAGCCATTAAGTAATGGGTTTGATAACTAAAAATGCGTGCGTATACAAATTATAACACAATATTTTTACCCGACTACGACAAAGTCTAAAAAGAGGGTTGTGTATTTGACATCTATGTCCGTTCTTACATACGCTCGTAACTGCTCCAAGGCTCTACCGATTTTTATAAATCATACGCGATTGGATACGTCTTGATGGCGCGAGTGTCACTGTGTACACAAAATGCTTAAAAAATATAAAACGTTATATTGTTACGTTAATGAAATTATTACTTTGGCATGAATAAAAATGAGAAACGCTGAGTGTTCCGTGACAGCGTTGGTAATGCCGCTGCGTCGACGTGACTTGAAATGACTTTATTACGCGTAGAAACGCTGAGCGTCCCGTGACAGCAGCGCTGGCAATGTAGCTGCCTCAACGTAACGTGAAATGACTTTATTACGCGGAGAAACGCTGAGCGTCCCGTGACAGCAGCGCTGGCAATGTAGCTGCCTCAACGTAACGTGAAATGACTTTATTACGCGGAGAAACGCTGAGCGTCCCGTGACAGCAGCGCTGGCAATGCCGCTGACTCAACGTGAAATTACTTTATTACGCGGAGAAAAGCAGTGCGTTCCGTGACAGCAACCTCAGTCCTACGTGCCGACTGAGCGCGTAACCTTACGCAGCAGACAGGTCGAGCTTTTAACTCTTCTTATATATATAACTTTCGATACCTAGCTGGGGCAATGAATAAGAAATGTTCTCGGGTCTTGAATGATGTGCGTGTCCGTGCCTACCTTGACATGACTCGTAGTGCGGGTTATGTGCGAACGTTTATTTTAGCAATAATATATAACACGTAAAAAGTTCAACAGTTTTCGTTATAATTATATATCAAAAAAGTTCAATTATAAAACCGTCATAACGTAAATGATAACCACATACATTTGAAAATATATCTTTCTAAATAAAATACAGTCATACTCAAAACTCTAGAACATAATTCGCAAACATGCAATTATAAATTTTAATCTAACCTGCAAAACTAAGTTACATAACATGTATCACTAATGAATGCGAATGAATAGGATTCATGAGAGTAAAAGAGAAAGCTATATAGTATGCGCCTCAGAGACGACACTCGTGACGAGGTCTTGAGACTGAACGACTCCTTAATTGGGGCTAGGCCGTGACTATCGGTATTAACGAAACCTGGTATATTATTTAGTGCTATATATACCGGCGCTGGATTAACAAAAAATACCAATCATGTGAGCTCTTTTAATCCTTTTTGCACTAGTCTATGCTCATTCATAATCATAATCAGCCCTTTTTTGTTCTCACTGTTGGGACTCGAGCCTTCCTCTTAGAGAGAGGAGTTGGGCCATAATCCACCACACGGACCCAGTTTCTGTCAATTCTCTATTTTAAGAACCGCAAAAAATTAGTCTTCCATTGTAATTATTCGAAGTAATACCCATGAAATCTATAATTTCTTTAGAACATAATTTTAATAAATTATCGAATTTGATAATATGGATAAAGTTATTTATAATATCAAAGTTACACTGATTTACCTAAATTATTAACTATTATTAGACTTGAACATGTCAATAATTGAACTATATTATTTCTTATTTGCCGATAATCCCTGTACTATCAAAAGTCCGGGATACCAGTAAGTATTTGTAATTTAAATACCGGTAACAAAACCGGTATTGAAAATGCCCATGCACTGATTGAGACGTATTTGTCGCACGTCTCTTATCCTATGGCATATCTATATGTTTGGGATTATCTGTGATAGAGTTGTTGAGATCTTGCCGCCCCGAAATAGATAGAAATACATTTCAGTGGAAAGAAGAGAGCAGATAAACATGTACGTACCGACATCAAATTCCTATTTCTTGTTAGTGATGTACAAATGTAAGAAAGTTCTTATTTATATTTTACTGTTTTCTGTCTTTAAAATTTCTTAAAAACTCTTCCACAGTTACTTATATCTATAAAATTGTATCAAAAGGCATAACAGAAATCAAGGTAATTTAATTTGCCTGTGTGATTTCACATATTCTAAAATGAAAACATGTTATATTATGATGACGTGTGTACGATATTTTAAATACAGCAGAGAAAGCGTCGAAGCTGCTGGCAGGTCATCTAGTAGTAGATTTTAATTTTTATGATAATAAATGCAGTACTGCGTCGTAGTTTTGAAAGTTTTGTAAATTTACACAAATGCAGGCGATTGTACTAGTCAGAGACTTCAACAACGTGTAATTAAACAAAGTATTTCCCAAAAGTGTTTCAATGAAAAAGGTTCGACTCTAATGGACATTTCTTACTTATTTGAGTTAAATTTCTATTAATTTCAATTCAAGATATTCAAATTTTCAGCGTTCCTCTTCAATTTCATTTGATTTTCTGATTCGTTCCAAGAATGGATTTAATTTTGCTAAAGCGGCTCAAAAATAATTTACATTGAATTTTTGCTTGGACGTAGTAATTTTGGGGAGGATAGGAATATTTTACAAGACGCCGTTATTCAACCCCACTCGTCCAGTAATTTCACTAATTACAGTGTCCTTCAAAGTGTAATAATTTGAAGGGCACTGCAATTTCCAGTAAACCGGTAAATACGAGTATCTAACACTGCAATGGTAGCTAGCAAGACAGTAAATTTGTTGAGACTGCTACCACCTACTATTGTCACCTGACCTCATGTAGGGTACATTGCTAAAGGACGTGGGTGGGTAATGAAAGTTACTTAACGTTGTTCGCAAGAAGATAAAACATATTACTGACGATATTTTCCGATTGCCTAATAGTGGAATATTCACTGGCCACTGTAATCTAAATTACCAGTGATACAAGATTGGAGTAACGGACAGCCCTCTATGTAGAGGCTGTCTGCAGGAGGACGAGACTGTGGAGCATGTGTTGCTGCACTGGGGTGCTACGGAAGAAATTAGAGCAAACACAATACTTCTGAAGGTCCACTCCAGATCGCATGAGGAATTAACAGTATCATTGCTAGTTGTACATACAACATCTCAAATAACACTGGAGCAGTATAGCCAGCGATCCAAGGCCATACTCCGTTGTGTGAAGGAGTAAATGCTGGCTTGAGTAAATGCTGGCAGGGGGAATGCACAAAACACCCCAAGCGGGACGTCAGTGCAGGACTCATCGCCCCCAAAACGAATAAGAATAATATATTTCCCGAGTGAACTCAAACAGCACCGGATCGATTTCCCATTTAATACGAGATATAAACAAGTAGGGCGAGCGCCCCCCGCGGCCATACAAATGGCTTAATTGAAGAGGCGCCGTCACTCGCCAGTTTTATGGCCGCACATAAAACTCTTGGAATTAGATTACAGTGGTGGGTTTGACATGAATGTAACTTTAAAGTGATGGAGAGATTATTAAACGGTTGTAAAGTTTCAACTCGTCATTCATCATGTAAGTACGCTTTAACTAAGTATTAGATATAAGTATTAGATAAACGTTTTAGTTAGTAACTAAGTGTCAGTATTTACACAGATATATTTAATTTGTTTAAAGATAAAGCGGTTGTTGAAAATGTTGCGTTCTTTGATTCTATTAAAAATGTTATGTAAACTTCTCACCTGTCGATAGTCAATATAACAATGAAATTTCTATGGAGTGTGGGTCGTTCGACAGATGCGAAACGTATGCAACGTATGCAACGTATGCAACGTATGCGAACGTATGCGAATCGGTACCTGATCCGCATTTGTCATGACTTTAGTTTTAGCCATGTTCATGTGTAGACCTACGAGTACATATGAATGAGCAAGCGGAGAAATATCTCCGCTTGCTTTTTGTAAGGTGTTTATTATGTATTGTAGTAGATGGGTAAATGGTAATACATACCTACTAGCGTCAAATTTAGTATTATGTTACTACAGTGCAATTTTTAAAGTTGATCACGGGATTTGCAATATAAAAACAGGCCAAATGTGATTGGACTAGCGCCCCGAATCCTGTACCTCTGAATGAAAAATAAACCCGTTTATGATCACTTTGTTGTCCGTCTGTCCGTCTGTCAAGACCCTTTTTCTCAAGAATGCGTAGAGGTATCAGGTTGAAATGTATATCACATACTCGGGTCTGCGATCTCTTTCTGCTGTGGTATTGTGATGGCGCAGGGGAATCAAAACCTATAGAGTACTTCCCGTTGACCTAGAATCATGAAATTTGGCAAGAAGTTATGTCTTACAGAACATTTAAAGGCAAAAATCTGAAAACCTTGAAAATATACTTTAATAACAAAAAAATGCAAGTTTACAAACTTGTTATTTGCGATTGGTGCAATAGCCATATCTGGGGATCGAACGGCAAAGTTTAGTTTGTCCTTTCACCTAATTTGGCATTTAGTAAGAACATTATTTTTAGATGCTTTCTTAATGTACGGTACGCTCGGTGTAGTAGTTCTACTCGCACTTGGCCGTTTTAAATTAAACCTTTTTTTTACGTAAAATATTTAGATGCTTTTCACGTCTTAGGGAAAGAAGCCAAAGGATAAAAATACCTACTTAAAGTATTTGGAATTCGTAGTGGAGTTCGAAAAGAATTTGTTTAATTTTGGTCGGGAACCCCTGTTCTACTTTAGCAGTGATATACTATTTAAATGGATATGGTCAAGGGAACACTATCATGTCAATATTTTGATGTGCTTGAAATAGAGGAAACATTCATTATTTACCATGCACTATTATTAGGAAGTCAACTATTATATATACTATGTGATATATATACGCCCATATAAGTACTAACTTATATGGGCGTAATAGCGTGGGCGGGATACCGGATACCTTGCTTTACGCTCAGTTTGCGGTTCATTTGCTGCAGGTCGTCGTTCGAGCGTTAACGAATACTTGAGCAAAACTAAGTATCTAACAATTAGATTACTAATAATTTAGTAATTATTTTTAATTTCGTATTTATTGGAAACTAGCGACTGCCCGCGACTACGTTCGTGTCAGTAGGCTAAGCCATCGGTCTCGTCATAATCATTTTCTTATATGTTTTTCTTTCAAAAGAACCTTCTCCTGACAATAATTAATACAACAAAAAAAGAATTAACGAAACTGTTCCTTGCGTTTACCTGTGATGCGATGGCCAAAGGTAATAAGGGTTCATTTTTATATATTTACTAGCAACTGCCCACGACTTGGCCTTTTGTCTCGCCATAACCTCCAATCTTTTCTTTTATTTTTTTTAATGTAAGGACCTTCTACGAAGTATTAGAAATCATTTATAAAAAGATAAATGAAATCCATAAAACCGTTAGCAAAAGTATATTATAACGATATAAGTTGGCATACGTGTAGAATATATAAATGATTTATGAAAATAATAGTTACAAGTTTCAATATAAAATATTGAATGTTCTTTCTATTTTATTATGTTCAATTTTACTGTGTTTACTATGAACTACTTTATTACATCCAAATAATATTTGACCTACTTTTGGAATAAAATTTGAACTACATTAAAAAAAAAATTAAAGAGTCAGCCCGCTTGTTCACTTTTCGATTATGCAGACATGATAATTTTTTTCATATAGAAATGTTTTTTACCGATAAGTGTACTCACGTTAATTACTGTAAACTATATGTGAGTGGCGAAATTACCCTAATCCCTAATATGTGACAACCCTTGCATATTTGCGTACGACAGCGTACATGTACACGAGCGATGACGTCACCCTATACCAACGGTGTTGCCGACTGTACGGATTGTTCAACTGTACCGAGAGTAACTTTGGGTCGCCGAGTCAGCAAAGTAACAGTTGTAAAAATTAATTAGGAGTTGGCGAGCTGCCTACTTCATATCGGGAAAATGTTTGTTTCGAACCGGATATGAAACAAACGAAAAGAAAACAAACAAAACATCAGTTCCGAACTTGCGTTCGTAATTGATTATTTGAACTAGCAGCGCCCCGCTGCTTCACTCGCATGGAGAGTGACACATTTTCCGGTAGTGTTTTGAATTTGTGGGATATTAAATATCTCCAAAAAAATCTTTCATTCTTTGAACAATTGACGTCACCTTTTTCTTTCATTCTCTTAAAAAAGAAGAATTATGTTTCAACTTTCAATTTCAACTCATATCTGCATTTTTTGTCAAATTTTGATGCTTACCATTTGCTTGATTTGTCCTCTCTTCGGTAAAAAGTCTCATGGAAGAATATACAGAAGCAGAACCATTGTATAGCGAAATTGGCGTGTTTCTGTGGATACTAATCACCATTTTTTTACAATTTATTTCTGTGTTCCCTCAAATTTTCAGAACACATACTTACGACCTTAGATTAGGATTATAAACAAACGTGCGACCGACCGACGGAAATAGGGAAAAGAAACTTGTTTATTCATAAGTTCGTATGAAACTACTCGAACGGAAAAAGGTTTGTTTCTCTTGTTCTTCGTACTTGTAATGTAGAAACAAGACGTGAACTTTAGGGAAAGAAAACCATGCCCTGTGGCGTCGTATAGACCAACTGAGTAATATAAGTATTTATTAATTCGACGGAAATGACAAAGACTCAGTTGGATCTTATTTATTTATTTATTCGAGCAAACTAGCAAATAACTTCCATACGAACAGATCATTAAACAATACCATGAAGGAAAATGTACATCGCAGCAAACACGTTTTTCCTCAGAGTTCCAATCCTCTCGCTTGTCGGGGTTCACACAGCCGAGCCGCGCGTTATGATTTGCTGTCTTCCAAAAAAGGAGGAGGTACTCAATTCGACAATTTTTTTTATGTTTGTTACCTAATAGCTTTGATTGGGTAGACCGATTCTCAAAATTTTAAAAAACAAAATTATTTTTTCTTTGAAAGCTGGTGCTTCCTGTGTAGTCCCATTTTAATTTCATTAAATTCGGTCCAGTAGTTTTTGAGTTACACTCCAATAACTGATTTTTACCAAAGTAATAGAATGGAAGTCTCTATTAAATTTTTCAAATTGCACTTGTTATATTGAATACAAGCCGGCGCGCGGCGAGGCTCTGGCTCTGAATTTGAATAATGCGCGCGCGCTCTTACATTAAATACTATGACTAGATTGAGTGCCATAGCGAGTCCTGCACTGGAAACTAACGTATTATCATGTTACAGTGTCTCGATGTTATCTTTCTCGAAAGGCAGCAACCGCTGTTATTTATAATGTAACCACGCCTTCCTACTTTGTAGTTATACGTTTCAGCCATTATTATTTTTAAATAAATGTGTGACAACGTCATATAATTCACAACGCCGCCAAACAAACAGGGCAACGTACACAATCATTGCGGTCGTGACTTTTTATTCAATGTTAAACTTTATGAACGTACCACTTATAACAAATAAAAAACCTGCTTACTTGTGTGGAAAAAAATATGGAGTTTTACCCAGCCGCGGCGTATAGCTTAAAAAAACTTGCGAAAATAGAACCGCAAGAAGCCTGCGGTCCCGCGCGGGTTCCGTGAAACAACAAACTCTAAGTCGGGCTTGTGTGAGAACTGCATTCTGTCTCCATTCGTTCTTAAACTACTAGCTGACCCGCCAACGGCTTCACTCGCTCAGTCTTGGTATAGTGATGGAAGTGCCGTTTTGAAACCTCGAGGTCATAGGCCGCTGCTTACCCCTTCGAGGATATACCTATAGGCAAATGTATCGATTCACTCAAGATGGCTAGACTGATCTTAACGACCCGCGGTTTCACCTCCGTAGTGATGGATGGTGATGATGAGGAAAAAGTATCCTCTATTAAAATACCGCTGCTTACCCCTTCGAAGATATAAATAGGCGAAACTATTTGTAATGTTGTGTTTAAAAATAACATATACCTACCTAAGTATTGCGGGCGATTCACTCAAGACCGCTGGACCGATGTTTCACCTCCGTGGTGATGGGGGGAATCGCTCGACTACCAGTCGGCTGAACAACAAAGACGGATGACATGCCGACTCTACCGCCGAGCACGTCTAGTGTATCGAGCTGGTAAAAATCATTGCGTGTTTTTGACTTGAGGTGCGTTCGTTTAGCAATGAGGACATTGGTGGCGTTGCCATTCTTGGCTCTGTCATATTGGATTCAGATTCTCACCAGAGTCCCGCAATTCGAACGCCTTTGTGTGCGTTTTTAGCGTTATTTTCGTAAACTTGGGGCTATTCGAATGCACTATAAGCTATCAGAAACTGACATATCTATGACAGAACTCTATTGACAGAATGTAAGTCATCACTACGATCTTGGCGTCCGCGTCGGCGGAGATCTTGTTATTTTGTCTATGCTGTACTACCCAAGAATATTAGGCTGTTTCACCCGCGTGGTGATAAATGATAATGTTGACGATGATGAACAGTAGCCTATGTGCTATTCCAGACTATGATCTCTCTGTGCTAAATTTCAACCAGATCTGTTCAGCCGTTCGCCGTTATTGAGTAACAAACATTCATTAAAATCATCCACGCATCCATCCATCCAAACTTTAACATTTATAATATAAGTGGGAAGTTGGATAGTGGGATTTAAACTTGACTTCTTGGACAATAATTAACACCGACACAACATTACAACGGAGACTCAGTTCTGCTGTTTGCGGTTCCTAATAAAGAAATGCGTATTATTATTGTCGAGTTCTGCTAATTAGTTAGGACTAGAAATAAGTAATGGATTAAATTTTAGCTTAGTGATGACGAGTACATCTTTCTAATTAGAACTGTGTTTCATTAAACAGAAAGATGGTACGAAGATCTTCGATATCTTCTATATATCTTCTATATTTTTATATATAGATTTATATAAATAAAATATGTACATGGTCAAACGCAATTGCTGTAATAGTATTATATGAGTAAATTTAAATACTTAATATATCAATCAATAAACACTAATAATCAAATACAAGACTTAAATTACGTACATACAAATATAAAATTAATCAACATGAAAAAAACTGACATTACATTTCATCTCCTTGACGGTCACCGAGCACGTCTAGTGTATCGAGCTGTCAAATTGACTTGGCTTTTGACTTAGCTATCTGAAACTGACACAACCTTTCCCAGAACTGTCATCACTACGATCTTGACGTAGGTAATCTTATTGTTTTGCTGTGCCCAAGCATATTACGGTTTATCACCTGCGTGGTGATGGATGATAATGATGATGAAAAGTATCCTATGGGCTAATTCAGCGCCTTATCTACCTTCATACCAAATTTCATCAAAATTGCCCCAGCCGTTTGGGCGTGAAAGAGTAACAAAGATCCACACATCCATACATCCACACATTCATACATCCAGACTCACAAACTTTCGCGTTTTTTATATTAGTAGAAAGTAGGATGCATAGTTAAGTTTATAGAGTAGGTACCAATATTCAAAATAAAATATAAAATACACAGAAATTTGTACTATATATATGATGTATATAATTATGAGTACTTGTTACACTTTGTCATATTTGTTAGTCCGTTCGAAAAAAGTTGACTGTCTACTTATAAAAAAAAAAAATTAAATGTAAATCCTTTATTGGCCGTAAGATAATTAATTAAAAATTGTTATATAATAATAAGGGCTGTGGATTTTGTTTATTAAATTAAATAAAATAAATAAAAAAAATATTTTTTATTTTTATGCTTTTTTATCTCTGACTTCGTATTCTGTAGACGACTCACGGAAATAAAATTCAGATCTAACGCAAAATATATGTTTATAGGAAAAAGTGATTACATTAAGTAAGATATGAATAAGATGACAAAGTTGCTAGAAATATTCGACTTCTGCCATGTTGCCTTCTGTTCTTTCTGACCGTAACATAAACATTTCAAAAAAGCTTCTTACCGCTTTGGCTCTGCAACGATTACGTTTATCTTGGAACATGACGTAGTGTCCTGTAATTACCTAGAGTATACTAATTTAAAATATCTCTAACTTAAAGCCGATCGTCCACCGGCAATTAAACTAAGTGAAAACAAAACTCAGTGAACTAAGCTGAGCTAACCTAGGCAATACGTCGTCGCAATGCGTTATTGTAGTGATAGTCAGATTGGCCTACATAACTAGCTATTTCCACTTAACAGTGCTATTTTATGTAGCTTTAGCTGGCGACATTTGCGGTGGACGTACATTTATGAAAAACTGTCTCAACTATGTGAGCTAAGCTAAAGAAACTTAGTTTAGTTGGCGGTGGACAATCGGCTTAACTGTCATTGATGTTCAAACTGAATAATGACATTGCTAGTCTTTGTATGTCTTTGTATTGTCTTCGGTTAATTTAATTACTGTGTGTGGAATTCCTTTAAACGTTCAATTCCTGAATGGGCAGTCCACCTATATTTGAAATAATCAACCTTGGACTTATTATAATAAGACTGGTATTTATATGTTTGGAAACTCTCTTGATGAACAAATGTAATGGCAATATCAGCGAGGAAGGATCAAGGAATTGTTTTTTGGATTTATATTTGTATTTGGGAACAAAAGGACCGTAATTTTCATCAGCGTTAATTACGTTTAAGAGGTCTAAATTTTGTTCGTTCGAAGGTTTTATTAACGGGGCCATAATTAATTGTTCCATTCCCGCAGGCCCAAGTAGCACAGGGTGGGACTAAGGATTATACTGAACCCTGGACACACCAATCCCCGGCAATAAAAAAATGCTTAAATTATAACCAAATAAAATTATTCACTATTATGTTCATAAACCTACATTGTACATGCTAGCAACATCGACCACCATAAACTAAGTAAACAATTTTGTTGTTATGTAACAACAAAATTGTTACCTAGTTATAAGCTATGTAGCTTGATTTATGTATGCTTGATCTATGTAGATAGAGAGAGCTGGAGAAAAATGGTGGCACAGACTACACACCACAATCATGTCCCTCAGTCATGAGGATACGACTAAGAAGAAGAAGCTTGATTTAGACATTATGCCTACCACAATATATACTATTTAAGGAGCCTACACATGCTGTAAAATGTGTGATATACGTATCTATACAGATGCAGGCAAGCATATACAGAGTTATATAAGATAAGAGAAGTTAAACAGGTAAAGTAAATATGAGTACTACTAACAATAAGTAATTAGGAATGTTATTACGCCATATTTAAAATGCAATTCCAATGCGAGTAAATTGCGAGTCACTTTTTTGCAAATAATAAAAAGACAGATTTATATCCTGTTTTTTTATTTTGTCAGTATAATCATACGCATAATTATGCAGAGTGATTGCTGACATTAATATTTAGTTTGCCAAAAAGGGTAATTGCTAAGGGGTACGTAATGTAATGGAATTTATCCTAAAGGGTTAATTAACCCTTTCGGTAACACGTCTTAATCATTATGAGGAGGTATCCGCCACTTTAGAAGGATCGGTACTCACCGGCCAACATTCTCCGTTATTCTGCGGTCAAGTGCTGTAGTGTAAACATACTTATACTCAACACATCCGGTAAGTCCCCCTAAACCACACACCGGATTCTGATGAGAATGTCACCATCATTTAGATAATTTTCACGGAATGTTTATGTAATCTTGCCTAATTAAATTATTGTACATACATAGGTAAATAAAATGACGCTGTTTCTCGTAGGAGTATGCAGAGGCTACAGCTTGCCACTTGATCCTGACACATCTCATTCACTTCATCCACATTCATCAACCCTTATGCATGAGCGTCGGTTTAGGTTACTCTTGACCTGGCCCTTGTTCTTCGCCTTCCTTTCCATCGACTCCGTTCACTTGACCCATATACAACTCTTTCGCTAATCTCCTTTTATTCATTATTTCTACATACCCAAACCATCTTCACATACTTATTAAATATTAAAACCGACTTTACTCACTTAATTAGCCGACGTTATTGACCTAGGTTTCGGGCATGTCCGATGCCCATCCTCAGGGAGTTTACGCTGCAAGATCGCGGCGTTACGGTTTTACTATTTAATAAATATGTGTCAAACTCACAAGAATTTTCAAAAAAAAATAACATCTGCACATATATTGTCGGTTAAATAGAAAAATTAAGTAAGAATAAATTTTACAGTACAAGCATTTGAAGTTTTTCATTTCGTTATTTCATTTTCTTTTTATGTATCATATTGACATATAAATGTTATATATCATTTTAAAGGTTTACTAGTTTAAACATTTACAAGAGGATTAAGGCCTTGTGTAATTTTAATTAATTTTTATGAAATAGAAGCTATTCTAGCAATAAGTGTCTTTTTTCTACATAAATAATTAAATATTACAAACACGGATTTAAAAAAAAAAATTACTCTATAATGGAAAGATACTAGTTTTATTAAGTATTTTTTGTAAATATAATAGTATTCAAAAAATTAGAAGATGAAATAAAACCTCAATCTTAAAATAAACTATTACTTATCAGATAAATAAATGGCACCACATTGAGGTCAATGGAGCTGAAACTTAAATCCAGCAACATATTTTTTTATATTAACTACAAAAATATAAATTATTCTTATTTCTATTAAAATCCATCATCATCATCGTCTTAAATAATGATTTAATGCGTGATCTTTTTTCTTCTTTTATTAAACATATACCTACTTGTATCTACATCTAAATAAATCAAATGTATGCAGCCGAAAGAGAACTAAAAACCAATGTCTGAGCGCAGTGCACTGCAGTGCCCACATACATCTCTATTTCTGGAGGCACTGGGAATATCATGGGCAAGCATTGTCCTTAACATCAGATGGGCAACGTGTAAGTGCCCGTCTGGTCACTTACTTGCAATACAAAACATAAACACATCTTATTCTAAAACTTTACTTCTAATTACGCTCTCTGCTTTAATTATTCATTAAGAAATTTCCATTTCAGTTGAAATAAATTTAAATGAAAAGTGCATATTCTGTGAAAACTAGATTGTTTTTGTAATTGAAAATATTTGTCTAAGTAAAATAAATAATGTTTCAATCAACAACACTTACCGTTCACTCAAACATATAAAACATTACTGTTGGTGGGGGTAAGTACTGTACAAATGTCACCTTGTACAGTATACATTAGTAGCCCCCTGTAGACTCAATTACAAAGGGGTAGCTTACATGGAATACAGGTAATTATGCGCCGATAACAATATCCTATCAAACAATAATTTGACAAGGGTCTTACCGCACGGGCCGTGACATACAGAACAAAACAACACGATGTTTATATTAGAATATAATTAGACTAGCTGCTCTCCGCGGTTTCACCCGCGCGGTGATGGATGATGATTATGATGAATCATATATAGCCTATGTTACTCAAGGTGAATGTAGCTTTCCAATGGTGAAAGAATTTTTGAAATCGGTCCAGTAGTTTTCGAGCCAACTCGTTACAAACATACAAACAAATCTTTCCTCTTTATAATATTGGTATAGATATAGATGACACGAACGACCAGTTGTTATGTGAATAGGCAGTAACAAGCTAGTCAAATTTCGGGAACACGAAAAGTACTTTTTAAAAATACAAAATTTAATTAAAATAATTATATTTAAGTTTGATGTCCGATACATCCAAGAGTTAAATTAGAACTAACTTACAAGTCTAAAGCAGGGAGGCACAGCTCCCTTATCTTTGTTATGCATTTCGGCGAACGTCGGACCACCGGACGAACGGTAGACGCAACTCAGCGGTTTTGCCGCCTACGCTTGTATGGTTACCGTATTACCAGAATGCATAACTAGCTAATATAGCGTTTGTGTACGCAACACTCGTAGGAAAGGTGATGTGAACGTTTTGGTGGTTGGACTGTTATTATAGTAGTTGTATTGGTGCAGAGTCCGCCGGAAGTACAACATCTTTGTCAATTATTCAACTGTGAAGCAGTAGTGTGCAAACGTTACGTCAACGTTCCCAGCGAAATTACAGAGCAAGAGATTTAACATTTTAATTTAATGATAATAATAATATATTTTTTTAATAATAATAAGCTTTATTCATTACAAACTTAACTAACTTAAATTAACAAACACATAACTTATGATATTTTGTAGTATAAGTTATAAATCCTTGAAAGTCATTGGCACCCAAACTAGAATTACTCTGTGATATGGCATGCCAACGTCTTCCTCCTAGACAGAATACTTACTTAAAATGTTATATAATTACAGATTATGCGATTTAAATTATTTTGCAATACTAAAGAAACGCACATTAAGTTTAAAATTCGGAATCAAAGGTTGCAAATAAAACATTTTTAAAGTAAACAAATCTACCTACATTCTAAAAAAGTTAAATTACCGAGAGGCCTTGCATGTTTGTGTGTGTGTTGTGTGTGTGTGTACGCTGTGGCGGGTTCTTACTATATAGAAGTGCTCCGATGTATGTTCGCAGGGAAACCTGTATTGTGTGTGTGAGTGAATGCTCGTGTTGATTGTTGGATGTGTTGTTAATTCTCGCGCGTGTTAATTCTCAGGATGACAAGCGCAGTGCATTGGCAGTTTAATGTTCTGAATGGCAGTGAGATGTTATGGTCAAGCGTGAGTCACTGTTGTGTTACGGAGTCGTAACAGTTGGTTCTTATTAGTAAACAATACAAGCAGCACAGACTGTGTTGAGATATGTTTCGAGTATAATATGGCTACATCGAATTCATGTTGAAATATTTAAGGGAAAATGTTCACTAGGTACCTGAGACGATTCTTGCACATGCATTGTAATTCTCGGCCTCGTTGGCGCAGTGGGTAGTGATCCTGTTTCGAAGCACCTGAGACTGAGGTTCGATTCCAAACCAGAGGATTTGGTTCTCTGGCTGCATATTTTATGTGAAGAGCAAAACTATGAGTCAGAGTCATGACGTCTTGTAGTTGTCGAATCCGCGTGATATAAACTAGTTCGATAACGGATTCGTTAGCGGAAACAGCGTGTGTAACAATGTGGATCACAGTATGACAACATTATTGGCTGTATTCCGTCAAAACACGTACGTTACGTGCGCTGTATACTCTTTATTAAAGCTAACAGACACTCGTTTCAAATTACGCAAACGGCAAACGTCGTATGCACAGGGAAATGGTTCGACAATATATCCTGATATCAATAACTTACGTAAATCTAACCTCGGACTTCTGCGAGTGAAAAACGATATTTTATAGAACTAAAATATACAATTTGGCTAAAATCATAACTTAAACGGATAACACAATTAATTGCGCGTGGGTTGGCTTGATGGGCCGGTACAAAAGATGATGTCAGACTGCCAACTGTCACCAATGACAGACGTTCTAGGGGCCTGTATGTAAACATGAGCCTACATTCTTAGGGCTCCGCAGTCAAACGATCCAGCCGAAAGTCTAAAGTTGCCACAACTCTGTTTCTTCCTACGTAACGTAATTATTAGGCTTGTATCATTTCAGAATCATTTCAATATATATTTCTCTCTAAAATTTTAAAGAATGTAGAAACATATTTCGTTAGAAACAGTAAGAATTTAAATATGTCAACAGTTTACTTTAAAGTATTTAAGTGGTGCAAATTGTCCAAACATAAAATAACTAGTTGTGGTCCGTGGTTTCATCCGCGCGGTGATGGATTATAATAATAATATAATAATAAAACCTTTATTCAAACAATTGTACAATGTTATTTCATACTAACATAATGGGGCTAGAAAACATGAGCAAATTTGTGCAAGAGTATCTGCTGCTGAACTAGGTTCATCACCCGTGTTTCAGCATACAGCGCTCTTTCCCCAGCGTTGGACTACTGCTAGCCATTTTGGTACAATACTAATCTTAAGAATTTAGAATTAATCTTAGGTCCTAATATTGCATATAAAGATGATGATAGTGTTTGCGTGTGTTTATGTGTGTGTAGGTGTGTGTGAGTGAGTGTATGTGTGTGTGTATGTATGTGTTTTACATCCCAAGTAAACTATTTAGGTGATTACTGTAAGAAGTTCTTCAGTATCGTCATAAGATAAAGTTTTTAGCCATTTAGTCACTACAATTTTGACATCTGATTTAACCAACGGATAAATGTTCAAAATTTTATTAAGCTTGTTGTATAAATAAGGCCCTAAAAACAAATAAAACCTCTTTGCAAAACGGGTACTAAAATGATGAGGTTGATTGCACACCAAGTATTTTCTTCTTTTTGTTAACTGTGTAGGCTCATAATCCAAAAAAGTGTGTTGTTTCAAAATTATACTATATATAAAAAGTTGGCGCACGGTAAGCACGTCACAATACTGATACAGTGATGTAGTGGGGAATAAAATAGGTTTCCCAGTAGCAACCTTCAAAACGGATCTTTGGGCTACCTCTAGCATTTTTAAATTTGTTTTGAGAGCACCTCCCCACGACGAAATACAGTAAGTTAGCAGTGATTGGCACATGCTCAAATATATTTGTTTTACCAATTGTAAACTTATGATATGTCTAAGTTTTTTAAAAATAAACATAATATTTCGAATCCTCCCACTCAAGGCTTCTATATGATTTTTAAAATTAATGTTTTTATCAACAATGATTCCTAAATATTTGATACTTTCCATTCTTTCCAATTTATCACAGTTGCAGTCATTATTTTTTAATGCGATACATCGTCTATTGTGGGCAGAAATTGAAAGGTTGGGGTATGGTGAAAACTCTCGTATTGAAAACAATATATATTTTGTTTTGACCGTATTAAGGGACAAGACATTGTCATGAAGCCAAGTTGTGACTGCATTAAAACCATTTTGGGCAGCATCAAATACCGCGCTCCACGTATCTGACGCAAACAAAAGAGCTGTGTCATCAGCGTATGATATAAGTCTGCCACTCAAAGGTTGCAATTGACACAACTCGTTTATATAAACTAAAAAGAGGGTAGGTCCTAGAATACTACCTTGTGGTATACCGATTATGATGATGATGAATCAAATATAGCGTATGTTACTTAGCATTATATAGCTTTCTACTGGTGTTAATGTTTTTTGAACTAGTTATGTACTTTTTGCGTTTTCCATTACAAACAAATCTTTATTCATATTACTTTATAATTAACACCAAGGTACGAATTAAAAAAAGACCTAGTTTAATACAGGCGTTAAAATTGCATACATTTACACGGAAAATTAATTGTTTTGACATGTACCACAGACATTTTTGTTGACATTGATGTCCTCTATAAAACTATAATACTACTCCGCAGTGTTCGCGACATGAGGGTTATTATGGAAAACATACAAATCTTTCCTCTTTATATTATTATAGTTAGATAAGATTTGTTAAAAACTAAACTTCATCTTCTTCTTCTTTAAGTGCCTCTCCACTACTGAAGGTTGGCAGTCAGCTTCTTAAATGTTTCTTTGTCAATCGCCAATCTGAACAATTGCTCCACGGTCTTAATCCCCGTCCACTCCCTGATGTTAAGGAGCCAAGACATCTTTCGGCTACCCGAATTGCGCTTCCCGGGTACATTTTCCATCATGATGGTCTGCAGGAGAGAATACCGATCGTGCCGTAGAATATGTCCGAGGTAGGCGACTGTCTCTGCTTGACAGTCCGGATCAGTTCGACATTCTTTCCCATTCGGCGCAAAACTTCTACGTTCGTGACTTTATCCGTCCAACTGATGCGAAGCATGCGACGGTAAGACCACATTTCAAAAGCTTCTATTTTTTTACGGAGCTCTGCTTTCATGGTCCACGCTTCACACTCATACAAGACGACAGGCCAGATGTAGCATTGAAGGAGGTTCTCAATTTGATGGAGATTTGACGACTGCACAGGACTTTCTGCATGTTTGTGAATGAAAAACAGGCTATTTCTTAATAACGCTTCTTAGCGATACCAAACATTGCGATTTCAGAGAGAAAAATGAGACGGATTTTCGGAAGACGCGGGTTCGAATCCCGCCTGAGGATGTTGATTTTTCTCTCTGAAATTGTAATCTTTGGTATGGCTAAGCAGGCGTTAGCGCTTAAAAAATCATAGTGTAAACATTATGAAGGTATGCGTGGGTATGCGACATCAACACGAAAGGTAAGCATTTGAAAATTCTTGTTACGATTGGATAATGCTGTCAAGCTGTCCAATAGACGTCGCTCCCTCCCCATAGGATGGTTAAAATTATATAGAGAGTTGAAATTATATGCCCGGATGGTAAGCCTCGGTGACCTAGTGGTCATGGCGTCTGACACGGGTTGTCGGAAGACGCTGGCTTGAATCACGTCCGAGGATTCTCTCTGAAATTGCAATGTATCTTCAAAATTCTTAATTATAATCCTTTTATTAAATACTCTATATTGTATATATATGTATCGTTAACTTCTTGCATATTTGCCAATATTTCCAAAACTCTAAAACAGTTACTGAGAAGTACATCAGGCTAGGCATGAAACTTTTACAGTTACGAGTATATGTTCGACTTGCACTTTACCTTATTACTTCATTTCCAGCACTTCACGATAACGAAGAAGTGAAGATAAAAGGTCGCAATGAAAGGCTGTAAGTATTCTTTCAATACGTTTTATTGACAAGGGAGGCGGTAATAAGATTTACTGCTGACAAAGGCGCCTATTTACGACAATACTAAATAGTGTACACACGGAGCGGCTGCGTAGTTCTGACAATGAGCGATTACCTCCTAAAAATATATCGTCTATTTAATGGAAAAACACCCTAATACTAATAGTAGCGGTGGCTTCACGAGATGTTTTATATTCGCATAGGTAGAATATGTTTAAGGTCAAACGGGTTGGTGCTGAACTGTGGAAAGCTGCTTCGTGACATTTAACGTCAACGGCAGACCGACGAAGCACAAGTACCTACTCTGGAGATGGCGGGACCAAAGCCAACAATGGCTACCTGATGAGAGCTATAATGATATTATTTAATTTTCTTGGATTTGTGTTCCTTTGAGTTCTTGCAGTAGTGGTGAATTATCTCCTTAAACAGTTTTAATAACGCATCCACTGCTCTACAAGACCGTGAATCAGACAGCTTGACTATTCATTTAGAGTAACATTAAAAAAAACACTTGATGCTACTATACAAATTTATATAAATAACTGGAGGAATAGCAAATGTACAACCATACGAGTCACTTACACAGAAAAAAAATATAATTCGATTTTAAAATTGCCGGCGCGCTGCCATGCGATTCTCTAAGAACGGTGTCATCTTTGACAACATCCGTGAAACAAATGACGAGATGACAAGAAACGTTGGAAAAACAACCTTGTGTACAAGGGCGATATCTCCAAAAGTATCTGACATCGGTGAGCTCGTCGACGAGCGCATCGACGAATCATTATAGAATCGCACGGCTGACGTGAGAGAACTACCGCCGACAAGCTACGCGGTAAGCTGATACGCGCTTTGTGCTCATGCATGGATGGGCACGGCACGGGTCAGTCTTCATGGTGACAATCCGTCCTAACTCTACATTTGTTTATTTAGTACTAGCGACCCGCCCCGGCTTCGCACGGTTGCCTGGTTGCAATGCTGATACTAAATAATATACCTACCCACTACAGAATGAAATGTAAAGGGACATATTGATCTATATTGAATGGACAATGTATTTAAGGTACTTAATTGGATAAGGAGTTATGCTGTATTGCTTAAAATTACTTCCTAAATAAGCCATTATTTCCCGTAAAATGCAAAGGATAAAAAATGGTTATTGTGGGTTATCCTTAAGAGATAGACATATACCATCGCGGATTGTTTTGTTGACCATTTTAAGGTATACAATACCGTAGTACATTATTTTGATTTTTCTCGTGGAGTTCAGTCAGCATTTGCAATGTAAGCGCAAAAAATGTGTTTATTTACGACATCACATTAGAAACCTGTAAATTAATCAGTGTTTCTATACATTATTATACATGTATCATACATATAAACCTTCCTCTTGAATCACTCTATCTATTAAAAAAAAAGCGCTTTAAAATCCGTCGCGTAGTTTTGCAGATTTAAGCATACATAGGGACGGACAGACAGCGACAACGACTTTGTTTTATACCGTGTAGTGATAGTGAAGTGATGATAGTGATTTATTACTTACTGGTACTGCCAGAATGGGAGCTTTGTCGCACGTGTGTTTCTCTTTTATAAAAGATTTGTTATTAGTAACTAGCTGCGCCCCACTGTTTCACCCGCGCATAATTCGAGGAATCATTGATTGATTGGTCATATTACACTTCAAGCGAAACACGTCTGTAACGAATTAAGAAGCACAATTCACTTCGTCCCTCTCGGTTCTAACCGGGCTTCGTTTGCGTCGAGTGTTGAACTATTTTCTACCGACTTCCAAAAAGGAGGAGGTACTCAATTCGTCTGTATGTTATTTTTTATTTTGTTACCTCAGAACTTTCGACTGGGTAAACCGATTCTCAAACTTCTTTTTTTGTTTGAAAGCTGTTGATTTCCGTGTGGTCCTATTTTAATTTCATCAAGTTCAATGCAGTAGCTTTTGAGTTCCCCTCCAATAACTGAATAGAATGGAAGTCGGTATTGAATTTTTCAAATTGCACATATAAAGTTTCATTATCTCTTAAACTATGCGTCCAAATAACATGCTGAACAAAGTTTATCTACAGATGATTGTCTTGATGATGAATTAGTTTTCGTGTGTACGGCTAATCCGCCATGCTAATCACGCACATAAACAACTATTTACTTTTCAATGATTTATTTACACAAAATACCTTTTGTGGTTTGTGTATAATAAGTATGCATATGGTTTGCCAGATTTTTTCAGGTGAATTAAAATTCCATATTTTGTATAATTCCACATGTACAAACTATGAAGCCAGCGCACGCGAGAGCAAAGCGAATAGAGTTCGGAAGTGATTTTTCTTCCGACTTGCTTAACAAATATCAATACCTAGGAAGACCGGAGAGATGTAGATTGCAGCCTTATGCTAAATAGCCTCTGCTATTGCGTGTGAATCTGGCTATCACATACAAAAATTATTTCAGGAATTGGACTAGTAGTTCCAGTAAATATATTTGAAGGAAAAAACGAATTCAATGTCATCATCTCGAGATGATATTCCGTCCTAAATGTAAATCAATCGAAACGTCTAATAAGCGAAAAGTAATCGTTAAGTTCTCCGAATTTGTGATAATTCAACAGAAATAGAATTCTAAATGTGCCCACGTTTCGGTCAACTGTTGAATGTAAATCGATTTACCCAAAGTTCGATTAACTTCCGATGCAAAGTCAGACTTTACTTTCGTCGCGCCGGCCGTTTGTTGAATGCTAATTGAGTTTCAAGTCGAGACGAGTTCGTTCTATTTGGGAGACATTCTATTTCGATAACGGTTTAGAATTATTAATATTTGGTACTTAATAAATCATCATACCCCTACCTTTGTCCCAGCAGTGCTGGTTTAGGAGATATGAGATTCTCGTACTTATATTTTAGCAACGTAATATAGGCAACACTTGCATGCACTCCAAAGTATTTTTATTAGTTACGAAATAAAATACAAGTAGTATCTCGCTAGATCACTAACGCTTAGATCTATTAAATAATAAGAAATAAGAAATATTATTGTAAGTTTCGTTTTTAACCGTCTTCAAAAAAAAGGAGGAGGTTATATGTTTGTGTGTATGTTTTTTCTACCAACTTCCAAAAAAAGGAGGAGGTACCGATTTGTATTTTTTTTATGTTTGTTTTCTCATAATTTTCGATAGGGTGAATCGATTCTCAAAATTATTTTTTTGTTTGATTTTCCGTGTGGTCCAATTTCAGTTTTTGAGATACAATCGAATAACTAATTTTTACCAGAGTAATATAATGGAAGTCGGTATTGCATTTTTCAAATTGCACTTGTTATGTTTATGTTAGCCAATTTCTCCACCATTTATGGACCGATTCTCAAAATTCTTTTTTGTTTGATAGAGTGTATACTTTACCAAACAAATAAACCACCTTCAAAGTTTTTCCAAGATGGTCCCATTTGGATTTCATCAAATTCAGTCAAGTAGTTATTGAGTTACACTCTAAAAGCTGAAAAGTGTTACGCCTTGTTATCTTGATGATATCATCATTGACAATTGATCCCGTAAGTAGCAGGGTCACTAAAGTGGTAAAAAAATAAAAAAATCATTCAACAAGTTACTCGTATTTCCAACTTTTTGGTTTTGAAGTCGGTTCGATTTAAGGTAAAAAATGTTTATTTGGTACTTAGCTTCGCTGGAAACATTGCCCTTCACCGAAACCCAGTAATGTTTGCACACTACTGCTTCACAGTTGAATAACTGGCAAAGGTGTGGTACATCCCCATGTGGGCTCTGCAGGAGGACTCCTGTATATACCTACGGAAAATAAGCTTATGGAATTAATAATTCCAATAAAATCTACTGAACTGAACCCGATAGATAACTTGTGTATAATTATGTTATATAAAAGAAAAAGCATGGACTATGACCAACGAGCTATGGAGAGGGCTATGCTCGGGGTTTCACTACGTGATTGAATCAGAAATGAGGATATCCGTAGAAGAACGAAAGTCACCGACATAGCCCAGAAGATTAGCCAGTTAAAGTGGCAGTGGGCAGGGCACATAGCACGCAGAACAGATGGCCGATGAGGCCGGAATGTTCTGGAATGAAGACGGCAAGCGCAGCATAGGTCGTCCACCGACGCGGAGGACAGACGACCTGATGAAGGTCGCAGGACGTTGGATGCAGGCCGCTTCCAACAGGTTCTTTTGGAAAATTATGCGGGAGGCATATGTTCAGCAGTGGACGTCCTACGGCTGAGATGATGATGATAATGATAAAGAAGAACATTTTTTTTAGCTTTTAGCTCAGTATTATTATCAGACTGAAAACAAAAAAGACCCCCGGATGTGGTCGAAACTATATATAGTCACATCTATCCGACAAATATTATGTGAGTAGTCCCGTATTTTTCAGTAAAACAAAAGAACGTACGAAAGTATTGTCAGATTTTCTCGAGCTTGGCTGTCAGTCTAGACATATGTAATAGCTGTCAACCCTTATTGCCTGTCAACCCGTCAGTCAACCCCCTTCTGGCCTGCGTAGCTCGCTCATGTAAGCATACTAAACAATATTATAGCAATGTAACACGTTGTTTGGTACACTTTGATGGATCCAGTTTAATGTTCCGTTACTATAGTTTTTGTACATTATTTATGTAGCAGTATTCGTAAACAACAGTATAGGAGTTGTTATGCTATCACATGATGTTACGGAAAGTCCCGCGCCTGATTGTACCCTCCACAGCTTTACACTGAATGTGTTATGGCGCTGCACCGTGCTCGTCATCTCGTTGCGTCGGGTTTGGGCTTCATATGTGCTCAGTACATGCACTTGCTACCGTGTCCTTCAAATTTTCACAGTAGTACTTGCACTAACATTATAACTGTGAAAGTTTATATGTTTAGATGTTGTTTTATTCATCTATGGTGGGCAGTTGTGCATTAAAGTTCAGAAATTATAATATGGAAAACTATTTTTAATGCAATTCACTCTATACTTGGTAAACATAAACTTTCACGAAAATAACGCAATAAATGTTATTTTTATACACAACATATCGTCACACCTATATATCCTCGAAGGGTTAAGCAGCAGTATTTTAAGCATCTACGTTTTGCCGGATATAGTTTTAGTCCCATGTAATAGGGGGCAGGCCTAATGCCACCTACGGAGCACTGTTAGTAAGATTTTTTTTGTCAGTAAATCCCACTAACTATTCAACCTGGGGTTCGAACCCAGGTCCCCGAGATTCAAAAACGGCGCTTTCACCACTACACCAAGACCATGCGATCGAAACCGCTGGCGGGTTAGCTAGATTTTTAATATTTTGTTAACCACACAAGTTATGCAGTTGAAATATGTTACAATATCGGTGGTATTATGTAATTACTGCATGCAGTCCATTCCATTTAAAAGTATATTCACCCTGATATTAGATAAAATTACAAATCTACAATATTTGTGTTAAATAAAATATTTCACCAAAATATAGTTTGTAAAATAAACGTTTTTTGCCCAATCCAAGTTGTTTATTTGCGTTGCTAAATCGTTGTGCTACGATTTATAATTATTTCTTTGTCTAGACGTGTCCTTTGGTATGAATGTTTTTATTTTGATTTTAATTGAACGAATCTCGAAATGCTCACAATAGTTAGAATACGTAAGCGGGAGAGGGAGTCACCGCCCCACTCGCCCCTCCAGCGAACCCCTACTCGTAGTTCTCCGCTCCGTTGGTGCCAGTGAAATGACACTTGTGCTAGTGTCCGTCTTGGTGGGTACCACTGCAGAACAACTGTTGGTAAACAATTCTTTGTAAGTATATTATGTTCCTACTAGTTGTACCTACCCTCTACCCGCCACTAGTGGTACCACCCGCCAGCGACTTGTGTCGCTTGGTTTGATGTAGTGGTAAGAGAGTTATTATTTAAATTTCAATAACTTTTTTATTTATGATTCGATTGAAATGAAAGAAACATTTAGGCCTTTATTAATAAACGTTGCGTATACATAGATTAGGCGTAACATACTTTGTCTTGCTTTCACGCGTGACATTTACTGCAAGCGAAAAATTGACAGATAGATGTTTTAACTACTCCGGGTTTATTACAAGTTTATTAATAAGGCCGTTAATGTTAAGTGAAGCTTACCATGATATTTATTTATTTATTTGATTATAGGCGAGCAGCATGATGCTGATGTGCCTATATCCTGCTGTGTTGAAATATTGTAATATCCACAAATACACTGTTTTAGTTCACTGGCTAGAGGTTGGCAAGAGATTTTTTTGTTGTATGCACACAGCCGTCCAGTCGGTTCTTAAACATGTTGACTGATGTAGCACAAGCCACCTCCTCCGGCAACCTGTTCTGTTCTGTGATATATATAGCTGAAAACGTCACACATCAACACCTTTAAATTGGACAAGCCGTTTCTGAGATTGGCGTCCACAAACGCACAGACAAACAGGTAAACAGACAAACATTCTAACGGTAATTTTTTCATTCTATTTTCGTTTATAAAAGACTCAATAATATTTTTTCTCATATATGTTCCATGCACAGACGGCGATCCGTCACATTTTTATTATATGTATAGATTGTATCTTGGCCTTGCAAGGAGCTAGCCGCGACAGCTATGTCGCAGGCTGTCGTTTATCGATAATTACTGTAAATTTTTATCCCATCTTATCCTATCGATAATGTATGCTCGTCTCGTTGCCTCGTATATCTGTAACTATAACTACCCACCCATCCGACCTCCACACACATACAGCTGAGCCCTCTCACCGGACACTGATGCTCAACTCTTGAATAACTTTATGTTTACTTGATACTGGATAAATGCAAACACGGCGTGAAGTCAACAACAAACCTTATCTTGTTAACATGAGAATTAGAAATGACAGGAAAAGTTAAACTTTAATCAAACGCAATAAAAACACGGAATGTTCTCGAAAAGGAAATAACATTAAAACTAACAGTTATTTCCGTTGCCGTGTAGAGTACAATGAATGAATCTACATTCGTAGAGATTAAAACAGTCAAGTTCGAGCAATATTCGGGTACGAAGGGTTGCATACCATCATATAATAACAATCATAATTTGGGACAACATCCACAGGCGGTGATCAGGTCCCAAACTAGACAGAGCCCGTACTATGGTATTCTGATGACTGATAAGCATAGTTATATAGGTACATATACACACCCAGACACAGCTCAAACACACATGTTCATACATGCAAATATTCGACCTGTCCGGGGATCGAACTCGAGACCAGTGGAATTCATCAGGTTTGCTACCGACTGCGCCAACTAGCCGGTCTAAACCCATCCGGAGACGCTGTAAATGCCGGTAGAGACAAACAGCAATTATCTTGCTCGTAAAAAAGAAATAAAAAAGCCAGTCAAAACCCATCCGGAGACGCTGCAAATGCCGGTAGAGACAAACAGCAATTATTTTGCTCGTAAAAAAGAAATCAAAAAAGCCAGTCAAAACAAAGTATGAGAGTTAATTTTCGACTTTCAGGAAAGCGAAATTGGAGTCCTACCTAACTTTTAGAACTTAAATACAGCCGCAGACTATAGCGTAGCGAACATTACAATTTTGAAATAAATCTCGAGTGTTAGCGCATTTTTTGTTATTTGGAATAAATTCAAGTCATTTTATTCTATTAATACATCAAAGGTTTTCTTATGAAAGTTAATTATTAATTAATGTACTTTTTCTCAAACATGCTTTGAAATTTGAGCATTATTTTGACAACCTCCTTCGAAATAAATCGAAATTGAAGTACTGGCCAAATACACGCGAGCAGGCAGCGGACGGCAAGTAGTACATATAATTGTCTGTGGCGGCCGGCCAATGTTGTATGAAAATCCATATCTGTTGTGGTTTACCGGCCAAATGAATTACATAGTAAGCTCATCTGTCGTGTAATTTAAAAATGGAACGATATTTTACTCCGAAACATGGAAACCAAGGTAACTTATCAAAGGTTTTATTTAAATTTCTAACTGGCTCGCAAATAGAGCGTGATCTGCCACATCAGATCTATATATTCGCGCTAGTCTCGTCGCGACCGTAGTATGCGCAAGTACTCTATGAAGAAGTGGCCCGGAGGGTTACGAAACCGGTCGAGATACTCGACTATACCTACCGCGTAAGTTAAACCGTCAAAATAATATTAAAATACTAATTAGTTTTAATTATTGCGCATATTTGAGAAAAGTATTGTACAATCCTTGGCCACAACTAGACATTGATGGACTTGCGTACGTTTTTTGTTACACGTTCGTCCTTCAATGTCTCTTTTGCCGCTGCAGTAATGTACTGTACAATACTTTTTATAAAGAGAGAGTTTATATATAGAGTTGCCAGGATTGTCAATGGTCCCCAACGTACACAACGTAGAAGAGAGGACATGTGCCGCAATCAACAGAAACATAACATTGAACAATACATTGGTAGATACCTACAGAACTTGACAACTGGCGGTGCAGACCAGGCAATGGACAATCTCAAGCAATCTGGGATATCAACGAGTACCGAGATATTGTACTATAGTTACGTAGTGTATTAAAAAGCAACTCTGATGATGAGTTGAAGAAACTCGTTAGCGAACGTTGTGTGACTGCTGCGAAGCTCCTCAGATTAATGACGTTTCTGATGCACGTACAATTCCTATATACGAACAAACAGACATCGGAGTTATTATGATAACAATCCCGTTCAAAATTATTACAAGTACTGATCCCTTCAGCTGTTAATTAAAATTTGCTCGCTTTGCAAAATAAAACAAAATAACTAGTGAGTAAAAACCTTCAATTTAAATGGTAAAAACTGAAACTGTTATACTTTAATAGCTTCATTATAAATTTTGTCATACATATTATAACCACAGATTATTAAAGGGATCCTCGGTTTAAATTTGAATTACATTTGCAAGAGTCAGAGTCAAGTCACAGTCAAATGTAAGTCATTTCACACATCTGTCAGTCACTGACCTGCACTTTCACATTCTAGTAGGTGAAGTGGTGGATATTATTATTATTATTATTTATTATTAATAATACAATGTGGCTTACAGACTAATCTAAAGCACCAACATGTCAAACAATATACAAAAATACAAAAAAATTTAATTAAATTACAGAACAATATGATAAAACATTATAAAATAATCAAAAATAAAGACAAATAACAAATTTTACAATTTAAATACATAGAGCAACCAAACAATAATGTCAAACAATATACAATAATAAAAATAAAACATGTCCTCAAATTAAAATAAAATTTTGAAAATTAAATAACAAGATAAGTAGATATGTCAAATTATTAGAAACAGCTAAAACTAAACAACAAATCATAAAGAATAAAAAATAATATGGTAAAATTAACAAATACAATTTAAATACAAATAGGCCCTTCTTATAAAAACTCCAATTCTGTCAATAAATATGTCAGCATCTTCGTACTTTTGCACTTTGCTTACACTCGACTGCTTGCACCGCCACGTTAAACTTAAACGTAAAACCCTTTTTTATACGTTAATTCTCGAGTAAATGAAAATTGCTAAAATAAATACCTAAACCTTTGATTGAAATTAATCTTACAAAACTCTAATCTAATTCTTCCTGCACGACTTATATTCCCGGGAGAAAACAAAGGGAACATCCTGAGCGGGAACAGGCAGATCAAGTATTCATTTCCCGTGACGTCACCAGCTGGGATGTGGCGCCTGGGGGTAGATGCCAGTGGGTACCCGCACTCATTTCCTGTACCCAAACGGGGCTTGTAATACCATAATAATTCCCCGCAATTGGATTGTCTTTGCAAGTTTTTCTTGCCCCTAGCATTTTCCTTACTATAACGTGCTGAAAAATTGTGTTTCGCTCGGCAATAAAGTTAACCTGCGTTTCGTACCTTTGCAACCCTCGCTGACCACCCGCGTCGTTCGTAGAACCCTTCGCGTGCTTAGGTTTTAATACAAGTACTCGCGCCAATGAACAACTTTGCAGCCTTGCATGGCAAATATATATTATGTATTAAATCAAATTGCTAGTTTTTATTAGATAACTATTTCATCATATCCATTCGAAAAACTACAGTTAGCATGAACCGGGAAATGTTGCTTTGTCAGGTGTAGAAGTCTCGTGAAAGTCTGGTTTCGAACCATCCAATGACGTTTTAGATAATGAAAGTCCATGCGAGCCAGCCCGTGTTTCCTCACTTGATATAGATTAGTGTTACATCAAACGAGACTTTTGATTTGATTGACTCCACAAATACCCATTAAAAAAGCAGGTCATGCTCCGACACCGAGATTGCAGTCGCTAAATAATAATAAAATCCCAGGGTTGGCTTGGTGGTGAGCTATTAGATTGAATTGAGTTTTCAACTAATATAATACGGGGGTGTCATAGCCAAAAATTATTTGATCCACGCAACCTGATCATACTAGTAACATAGTTAACATGCCTGTCTGCTTGTTTCAGGTCTTCCCAACGACCTGACGGTCTCCTGGCACCAGTATCCGTACAGTTTGGGCCTCGTCTTCTGCAAGCTGAGAGCACTTATCTCAGAAGCGTAAGTATTTATTTAATTTTATTTATTTATTTATTTATTGGGATATGCCAACAGCACACACATTAAACATTTACACTAGATACATATTACACTAGGTATAATCATAACTCATATTCTGATATGTGCACCAATTACAGGCATATACAGCATTCACAATAACAATGTTAAGACAGTATGAGTAAGTAAATATAATTTTAAAACATAAAATTACATTTAATTTGTCAGGATGAGGTCTGAGAATGCTCGACGTCTACTCGAAACCGTCTTTTTCTAAATACATCATATGTGCTGTCTCAGATTATAGAACAAAAGGCAGATGGAGCATACTGAATACGCGAGTGTCGCCACCAAAGCGAATACAAATTCAAAAGCAAATACAAACCCGCGCTAGTGCTATACGCGACTTGTCCGAAGCAACACGTTACGACTGGTTCGTAATTTTAATGTACAAAATACCGTCTTGTGTTATTAAACACTGTAAAAGTTGTTCCCAAAAAGAAAAAAAAGAAGATGGAATATCCTTTCACAGATAACTATTAATTATTTGGCTTATATAATTTTTAATCAACATAATAACTTTACATGTGACTCGGAACACAAAACTTCAACAGTCATTCGCTTGTGTTGCCAGTATTTATTTAAATTAGTTAGCCGTTTTATTGGTAAAACTACATTTAGAAGGTCTAGAGATTAGTGATGTAACAAAAGTTTGCTTTTTAATATCGCAAATGCGAATTTTTTTTTATAAGTCTCAGTAGTTCCCGTTGACCTAGAATCACTTAATTTGGCAAAAAGCTAGGTCTTATAGAACAAATAAAGGAAAAAATATATATGGCCTCCCTCCTCTAATCTCCAAAGTCTGTGAAGAGCAAAATCTGAAATAATTTGTTACCTACAAATTTGTTCGGAACCCGAGATGGGCGAGTCCGATGGAATGTTCAGTATGTTAATCTAGATTAAAAACTACCTGTGTGCCAAATTTTATCCAAATCATTATAGTCGTTTTTGCGTGAAAGAGAAATAAACATCCATACATACGTACTTCCATTCTCACAAACTGTCGGATATATGTGTAATAATTAGAAAAGTAGGATACTATTAACATATTAAACAAAAACAATTAAACAATGAATTGTGATATTTATACAGAACCTTCTTTATTTATTGTAATTTATTTAATTATTAATAACCATTATTTTATCCATATACTACTTTAGTACTGTATGTTACAACAGAACGTTTAACTTTCCAATATTATAACAATTTGTTACAAAAATGAGGGAGTTAATTTTTCATTATCTGGTAACTGTACACGCACACAGATGCACGTGTACGTACAGTGCAGTGGCTCGTTGTCACGCACACATAACTATAAAGGTGGCGACACTCGCGAGTTCGGCGCACTCCATCTGCCTTTTGTTCTATAATCTGAGTGTGCTGTGGAATATGTCTAAATTTTTGACGGAATCTTCATTGTATGTACGACAGATGCGTGAGATTGGTGAATTCAAACCAATATTAGTTTTCGCTGTTTGTATAGCAAATATTCTATTCTATTCGTTGTCTTGGAATATTTTAAGAACCTTATAACTATTGTTTCTTTGTTTCTGTACGTATACTCTCGTACTAAGATTGTTTGTGTCGCGCAAGGCATGAAGATATACAATAACATCAACACTCGAGAGGCTTAGTGGAGTTGTTTTTAACTGACTTCAAAAAAGGAGGAGTCGGTATTACGGTGAGCCGCTCTCCCTGCCTGCCTTGACGGGGCCGCCACCGTTATATGGCGGACGCGCATATTGAGAGGCGCAGAACAGAGACTTCCACATAACCACCGTGCTCCCCGGGGCCGATGGTATCCATAAATGATTACTATGCATCAAATAATATAATAATACCGCAGGGGCGGCTATGTGGCGAGCCGTCGGTGATTGGCAACACCGTGGACCCTGATCCTCTCTGGGGCTAAATGAGACCCCTGACCCCCGGCTTGCCTTAACTGTCCGTCTGGGGGTGGAGACGCAAGAGCAAGAAACAAAAAGCTCTAAGAGTGGAAGTGTTAAAGGGCATAACGCCGGTAGTGAAACCGGTAGTGAAACCGCAGCACACCTCTCAACACCATTCAGCCATCCACACCAACGTTGCCCCTTTTGTCACCATTGATGGTGGCTCTTATGGGGGGCCCGTTTAGTGGGTGGCAAGTCACCACCTGCCTAAACTTTTAAGATGAGACTGAAATTGGCAGGTACCGCGTAGTCTCTTCCATTACCCACTATCTCCCGTATTACTAATACATATCAATAGCATTGCCATTTAACCCATTTTTGTAATAGTTATGAAAGATATATAGATGCTTAGACTATGTGAAGCTTATGCCACTAAGCATGGGCTTGTTTACAATGTAATGAAGAGCGAGTACATGGTCTTTAAGGCCGCCGGAAAGTGTCCTGAGACTATTCCACCCATTACCCTAAATGGCATGAACATTAATCGGGTTTTCCAACTCAAATATCTTGGACATTATCTTACCGACGACCTTAAAGACGATGTGGATATAGAACGTGAGCGTAGGGCACTGGCGGCTCGCGGTAACATGCTGGCCCGTAGGTTCGCCCGCTGTACGGACCCGGTCAAAGTCACGCTCTTCAAGGCGTACTGTCAGGGAATGTACACGGGAGGTCTGTGGGCCAGTTACACCAAAAAGTCGCTAAATACCCTACGTGTACAGTATAATAACATCTTCAGGATGATGTTGGGACTCCCTCGCTGGTGCAGTGCCTCTGGAATGTTTGCGCAGACGCATACTGACGGGTTCCATGCCGTCATTTGCAAGAAAGTCGCGTCATTAATGAGGAGGAAGTCACAGCAGCATCCTGAAAATCGTTGCTGAAGACTTAAGGGCACCTGTGTGGAGGCATTTCGTCGCGGTGATGATCGAGTGAGATTGTGGCTCGTTCTATCCTTGGCTGGGCGGACGCCTTTATTTTAATTTAATAAAATTTTATAACAATTAATTACTTAGCTTAATTTGTACTAACATTAATTTTAAGTTTAATTGCGTTTACACTAACCTAATATGGATCCAAATAGTTGTCCAAATAAACAAATTTTGAATTTGAATTTTTTATAAGTACCATGTTACCCTTCATCTAACATTTTTTTCTATTTTTCATACTCCTTTGTATGTTTTATACCAAACAGGCCTCTAAGTGTTGTCTACAGCCCCACTTATGCCTTTGTAAAGGACCGGATGAAATCCGTGAACTTTGGTGAATAAAAGGAATAATAATAATTAAAGTAAGAGTATACTTCCTAGGTGGTCCCATGTAAATTTCATCAAATTCGGTCCAGCAGTTTTTAGTTACACTCCGAAAACTGTATAAGTGTTTCGCCTGTATTGATGATTTGATATATATCGCAAAACATTGTGATAATAGGCACTTTTGTACTATCATGGTACCGACTTCAACAAGTTGTTTTGATGTTGAAGCCGGTTCCATTTTTTGGTAGAAATTGTTTCTATTATATAATTTTTAAGCACTAACTCCTGCACAGCGAGACCTAACTTTGTAATATTAGAGAGAAATATACAGATCCTCGGACGGACTTACTACGTACTACTAACGGGAACTAGCACTCCACCAACCCGTGTCAGACACCACGACCACTACGCCACAGGCAAACCGTCCCAGGATGTAATTAAACTAACTCTCTAGTAGATTTTAACCGTCGAAAGTAAAGTTGTTTAAATTTACTCAAATTTTAGAATTATTTATGCTGTTTTATTATGGATAACATTATTTAAAATATTATGATGCTTGATTTTATGCTCATTAGTTTTGTTTTTTATTTACATACTAAACACTCTCTCCCTGTGAAACACTGTATTTAAAATCGTTCACAAAACTCAAGCAGCTCTGAGAAGCTAGAATAAGTGCCATTCTTACAGTGGCGCCCAACGCGGGGCCCACCACCCTCAGATTAAGGGCCGTATATGTAGTATGCAGAAGTACACTCAATGCTGTATTATGGCAAAGTATTTAATATCTATAAGTACGTCTTCCCTACTAGCGTTAATTCACGCAGGTGGCGCGCGAGACGCGTGTTAGGGATGTCAACATGGCATCTATCTATATATATATATCTTTTGTATTTATATAATTAAACTTTAAACATATGAATAACTAATAACATATTAATAAACTTATAATCAGACTTTGCAACCATATATGCGCTAAGTATCATATATATTACAATAATTATACCTTTGTTTCGGGAGGAGGGCGTTGGTACGCCATACCACAGGTTATCCTAGTTTGGGTACTAACGATCTTCCTAGGATTTACTTATAACTTCACAGTAGTCTGTAACTTAGTAGAACTGTCTCTTAGCTATGCATATTATGTAAAAGTGTAAAGTTATTTAAGTTTGTAAACAATTAATAAAATCATTTCAAATCATTTCATTTCATCTACAAACAAATCTTCGATGGATCTTTTTGTTGTTAGCCTACTTACGTACGAAACAGAAAACAATGACATTTAAAAACTGCCAACCCGACCGCTCTGCCGGCACTCGCGTAATGATCGCTGGCAAGCATCCTCCGCCCCCACCGCACCGCCTCTTCCCACTTTTGTCGCTTAGACGTCCTACTTATTTGGGGCCGTGCGCTCCAAGTACTTTGCTTTAGGCTCGAGTACAACTTCCAAATTAGAGTAAATTTTCTATCAAATTTACTGTCAAATGTGCACTTAATTCGAGATCCGCAATTCTGATCGTCTTTCCGGAATGCCAGCCTTAGAGTGATGCTCTACTGACTGAGTTACGAACGTCTGAATTAAAATCACCTCGTTCTTTGTCATACTTGCCTATACTGAAAAAGTCTGTCACATATTTAACATTTATGCTTTTTGTGTTTATCAAATAACTACTATATAAAAATCAATTTCATTCTAATGTGAGTGTTAACTAAAACTTTGACATACGTTTATATGTCTGCAAATGTGTACTGGTTGTTAGAGTCTACAAACAATTCAATTATGTCTTTGTTTTATTATTACAACATCCACACGCGGTGTTCAGGACCCCAGAACCTGTACTGTGGTAACCTGATGACTGATATACATACTCATATACACACAGCGAGACACAGGTCAAACAGACAAGTTTATGCACACAGCAAATGTTTGCCCTGTGTGAGGGTCGAACCCGGGACCAGCTGTTCATAAGGATCTACCAACTGCGTCCAGTCACTAACAAAACAACTGGTTAAGGAAGAACAATTTTTCAAATGAATCCAAATACTCAATCCACACGACACTGTTGTGAAACTTGAACATGTAAGACAAGCGTTCATTGTAACCTTAGTTATTCAAAGAACAGATTCGTCGAACAGCACAGTCAATCAGTCCTCCGTTCCCCGCGCTCGCGTGTGCCATTCAGAAGTATTACGTGCGGCAGAAGCAACCACTCGGAAATGGTAACACGGATAACAAAATGCCGATAATACGCAGGAAAAATGGCGGGAAATGGATTGCTATTACATTTTCAGTTCTCTTCACCCGCATGAGCGAACATCATGTACGTGTACAGCGATAAAGCATGTAATGTAATAAAGACGAACATGTGGGTTTATGTGTGGGTGCAGAGTAAATAAAACGATACCTATGTTATATCTTTCTGACATGTGCTCAGCGAATCCAAGCTTTGCAATTTAAGAGAGAATAGTTACATCCTCGAACGGGATATAAGGTCAATTTAAGCATCAATGACGTCATTGATGTAGGTATTGAATATTTATGATTTTGAAATTGATTATTGATTTGATTTTCCATAAAGTATGATAAGATAGCCGATTGGAAAACAGTATCTAACTGGAAACAAAAAATACAAACATTAAATTAAATATGAAATAAAATATATGAAATATGTTATTATTTATTTTTAAGTGACTTTTGATGTTCGGTTTTTCTCACTCTCGCGTAATCTTGTGTATTTACATCCTTTGTGCGCCAATAAACTGTTATCAATCCGTTTCTAACCTGAAACTTCGCTGGCTCGAAGCTGGTTACGGCGACGTCTTTCAGGAAATGCATCTGAAGGACGCGTTAACGACGCATTTAACGCAAATTGAACAGCGAGATAAGCTTTTGTACATCCCGGGGTTCGCGGACGTCAGGGAATGTACAATATTGTAAAGAGGGTGTTGGACTCAGAACTATATTTACTTTCATATTTGTATAGCTTGTATACATATGTTGTCTTTTTTAAGTGGACTCGTACGTTTAGACATTTGCCATGACTAGTTATTTAAGTTACATAGTTGCAGCAAGTGAGATTGTTATTGACGTAGTTAGCGACAAGTCACGGACACATAAATACGTCTGTCATTGAGTCACTGTCCTGCCTAAGAACGGTCCAGTAAAGCGGTGGATACATTACTGAAGCTTTTTGAGGCAACTGACGAGGACACCACAACAACGTTTCACGATTCTGTATGCTTTGTCTACATTCGTGCACCGTTACGAACAATTAACGGTTAATAATCCGCCACTAGTACCTACACGTCAAACCTCGAAGAAACATTAAATTATTATTAGCGGTTCCTCTTTGAAAATGGTTATCCTAAATGCAGGAACATATTACCGACAAAAATATCTGTGTGCTTAAGTGTTATTTTAAGACCTTTAAGGTACCTAGGTATTATCATGCCGGTCCAAAGAGTTCCACTCAAGAACCTTCCACCCCCATCGGCCATCAGTTCTACTTCAACTGGCGTATCTTCTGAGCTATGTCGGTGACTTTAGTTCTTCCATGGATCTCCTCATTTCTGATTCGATCACGTAGAGAAACCCCGAGCATAGCCCTCTCCATAGCTCGTTGTGCGACTTTGAGCGTATCTACTTATGAGTACTACATATATAGTACGACATTTTCAGTTTCACATTATTATACTATTATTAGTGTGATTGTTAGGATGATATCACAAACTCAGACTCCAAAGAACACGAAGGTTCCTAAATAAGGTATTCTTAAGGAATAAAGCGCTTCGCCCGACATTGTTGGTGATAAGATTTATCTCCCATCTAGATGTTTGACGAGGGTAGCTGCTAGACTTAGATCGCAAGCAATGATAACTAGCACCGGAGCACCAAAATAATGTTTAGAACGGGCAACTGAAACACATTGTGTATGACATGTTTCTACTGTTGTGATCATCTACCCTTATATACAAAGTTTTCTTTATTCTATGCAATGAAGCGACATGACAGGCGAGTCGTGCGTCTGCGGGTAACCACTACGCTTGCCAATGACAAGTGCAGTGCCACCCAAGCTTACAACTGTAGTGCTGTACTGACACTGGATTGGAGTCCGTATCGCCCAGTTATTAAATTTACTTGGTTCAGAGATCTTCACACCCTAATACAGAAATGGCGCACCATTGCTTCGCGTTGAGTAATTCTGGCACTGTGTTGGTACCAACTAAGGTAGCTTCTTGCGCAAGAGGCCTATACCACCTACTAATATATTATTAGAAAATGCCGTTTTTTATGAAATAATTTAAAGCCCTCTTTCTCTATACATTTTATTTTTTTTAATCAAAGCGTGGGTAATTAACCCATGCAATCAATACATCTTTGCCAACGTGGTGGTAGTTTATTGATGCCCTTTTTTAAAAAGTCCGCTGGACGGGAGGCGAATTCTTCACAGGCGTTTTGAACTGCCTCTCAGTTATAAAATTTTCCCCGCCAAGAAGTTCGGTATGAGGTCGCGCGTTATCATACAGGTGCAGCAAAGCCGAACGATTGACCAAAGCTGGGTGGAAATGTGCGAGAAAAGATGTTGAATATAAAATCACACAGTGATTTAATTATATTGCATATTACATAACTTCACCCATGACGCGAATTGTTTTGCGGTGGTAAGGGCTAAAAGAGCTCCATCCACAATAAATTATTTTAAGCCCCATGCACATAGTGAAAATTATGCTATAACTGAACTAGAAGGTAGTTCCGCTACTTTTAATGTTCCGAGGTTCCGACCGTATAGTGGGTCCTATCCTTAACGAAATCTCTTGTTTATTGCGTGCTAAATGTTAACCCAAGAACGATATAAAACCTGTGATAAAAACCGAGAACGAGTTATAGACCGAACCATAAAGTGCTGTTGGGGCTCGAATTCTCATTCTCGTAAATATTTAGAAGAATTTATTTCTACCAAATTACGGTGGTAGAAATAAATTCTTCTAAATATTTGTGTGAGTGAGAGTTCGAGCTATTCGAGCTCCTAATATACATATATATATATCCATTAAGGGCCTTATATTACTATCAAATCAATGTATGATTTTATATTCAAGATCGCTTTTGCATTGTTCAATTTGATTTGATTTGGTATGGGAGATTAGGTAATGTACATATTCTTTAAAGTTTACATTAAATGATTCCTTGTCTTTATTATGTATACATAATTGATAGCCCCGAGTTTGTTAAATTTTCTTCTCAACAGGGTACCTATTTATCGTATTTATCTTGGAACGTGGCAGTAGTCTAGTAGTGAAGTGTGTCTTTGATGCATACAATTAATAAAGGATGATTTATGTTGACTGTTCATTAACTTGATATTGATATTTGATTTAAATCAATTTTAAATAATAATCCTTTTCTACCGACTTCCAAAAAGGAGGAGGCACTCAATTCGACTATTTTTAAGCAATAGCTTAAAAATAGCTCCTCCTTCTATCGCGGGCCTTGAGCGTGGAGACCGAATCCAGAAATTCCGTAACGAAAATTACCTAACACCCCCCACTCCGACTCCATCTATCGATGAATAGCAGAACTTTTAGTGACATTTTGAAATATCACGCTTGTCTCTTTAGTTCAGCAACTCGCCTCTAGATGGCATTGGTTAAATAATTATAATTGCATAAGTTGATAAAAACAGCTATGCAATAGCTTTACCGCGGCAGTCTCCGAGTGTCACACGTCTTTTTTTATGTTTCTTACCTCATAACTTTCGATAGGGTAAACCGATTCTCAAAATTTTTGTTTGAAAACTGGTGCTTCCCATGTGGTCCCATTTAAATTTCATCAAATTCCGTCCTGTAGTGTTTGAGTTATAGTCCAATAACTGAATAGAATTGAAGTCGGTATTAAACTTTTCAAATTGTACTTGTTATCTTTATGTAATTAATGGAGTTTTACACTCAGCGAATGCGGCGTTGTTGTTGTACGGCCTGCCGTATAATAAGATCATATGTCAACATCAATCAACAAATGTTTTTGCTCTATTTTTTAATATGAAATCGGGATACACTCCCGTCAGTAAGTTACTAGCGCGCACAGTGCGAGGCGAGACGCAACCGCGAGCGTTCTGCACTCTCCTTGAGAAAGACCACCTGATGCGGTTGAAACTATAGTCGGAAAGATCTGACTTGCTTACGTGAGTAAATTCCGTTTTTCATATTAAAAATGTGTACAAACCACGTTAGTTTTCATAGTAAAAAATAATATTTAATGTTTGAAAGGACTGATTGATAATAATAGTTTATGCAACGGTCATATAATAGGAGTTATCAAAACACGAGTGTAGGTTATACTATAATGCGTTAAGGCAAAGCCTCATGCGACAATAGTATTACACAAGTGTTTAATACCTAATTAAATGCCTTTGCATACACTATTTTATCTTCACTCATACAGTTGAATTTATGTTGAAAGTATGGATGCGCGCATCCATAGACAATGACATTATTTTTCTACATGAGCCCATACGCGCCAATAAATTAAACAGTAAAAGTGCGCTATAAAATTAAATAGTTATTTTACGACGCAGTTGTTTGAACATCGAAGGAAAATGTTGCACTGGAATGGGTTTTTTTTTTATTTTACCTTCTTTGAAAAAAAGTATGTGTATGTACGAATTAATATTTGGAATATTACGTTGTGAGTGAACATAAAATCAATCAAATTCTTTATAAATTATAAACATTAACTGATTTGATTAACATTCGATTTCAATATGGATACTTGTACGCCACAACACAAAACATGCAGAATACTTAAATTACGACCATATGATCGAACGATTATGATCTATTTCTGTTACGCATTAGGTACTGTTTTTTCAAATACATTGTCATTCATTAATACATCCTAGAAACGACGTAAACAACCTTGTCTATTATTTTAAACCACTCTGGCTTTGTTGGACATAATGATATGATAGCTACCTACTATACCGTGCTTTTAAGTTTTTGGCGACACTGAATGGAATTTAAAAACGAGACTACGGTTGACTTGATAACACTCAACAACCTCATCACTTGATTGCATAAAACAATACTATGAGTATGTCATGTCCGTAGATATAAAGTCACATCAAGTTAGAGAAAAAATATGATTAAAAATTTAAATCTTGTTTCATACAATAGCGTCTTATAAACATATCGTCTCGTTTGGCAGGACTGGTACATTTGTCTGCCTCGAGTGCAACTTGTCAAACTCGGACAGAAGTATTTCATGTACGTGAATGTGCGAGATTGTCTCTATAACAATTAATGTTCTTTTTATTTTTAATTTCGTTATTTACCAAGTTTATTTAAAGGATCTTGTCTCCGTTTGTACTTTATTTTGTCTATATGCAATATATATATAGTTAATAATAAATAAAATGATCCCGCAGGGGCAGCCTTGTGGCGAGCCGTCGGTGAGTGGCGACACCGTAGACCATGATTCTCCCTGGGGCTAAATGAGACCCCTGACCCCCGGCTTGCCTATTGGCCGTCCGGGGGTGAAGACGCAAGAGCAAGTAACAAAAAGCTCCAAGGGTGGAAGTGTTAAAGGGCATAACGCCGGTAGTAGCGCTCTAGTGAAACCGCAGCACACCTCTCGATACCCTTTAGCCATCCACACCAACGTTGCCCCTTTTGGCACCACTCATGGTGGCCTTTATGGGGGGCCCGTTTAGTGGATGGCAAGTCACCACCTGCCTAAATATTTTAACATGAGACTAAAATTGGCAGGTGCCGTAGTCTCTTCCATAGCCCACTATCTTCCTTAACACTAATAAGTTCATCTCAATAGCCATGCCATTTTACCCATATTTGTAATAGTTATAAGTGCCATGTTACCCTTCATCCAACATTTTTTCTGTTTTTTATACTCCTTTGTTTTTTATACCAAACAGCCCTCTAAGTGTTGGCTACAGCCCCACTTATGCCTTTGTAAAGGACCGGATGAAATCCGAGATTTTGTTTTGAATAAAAGGAATAAAATGATAAACATACAAAAGTAGCAAACCGAACTTCCGACCGACCTATCTTGTAGTCTTATGTATTACTTACTAATCTTATATAAGTATCTAAATACTCACTGAGTACGTAAATAATATAAAAAAAAACTTTCGTACATTTTTAACATCAAAATAATTTATTCTGTATTGGCCTACGGGGGCACTTACAGATTGTCATATTACATTTATTATTTCTTCAATCTACAACTGGATCGGAACGCGACCACGACTGAGAAGATCCGGCAAGAAACTCAGCGGGCTTGTCTTATTACATTTTTTTAAATCGTTACCTACGAAGAAATAATAGTCAGGAACAGTAACTGCGTTAAAAAAATGACCCAACAAAATTCGTGTTCAAGTAGGCGGGGCTTAAAAGTCGTGTTCAGTACGTCATCAGTCGGACATTTTACTTGCAAGCGAGCACACTTCAAATCTTCGCTTACATTTTCATTTTTATCATTGTAAACTTCAGTTGTGGATCATCATGCCAGCATTCGTTGTGAAGTGGTGCAGAAACAATACACGATTTAAATGTCCAGGGATCACTTTTACTAGTAAATAATAGCAAAATTATAATTATTCAAAGATGTTCAAATACGTTAACAAATCGAGATGGTCAATACTATGCAAAATAAAGTCAGTCAATTTTATTTAATTTAGGATGTATTTTTTTCTTCAGGACTAATGATTGAAATGTATGTAATGTGCAATGGTTTTGCTTGTTATGTTTTATTCTCGCTTGCTTGCCGATTCAACGCGGCAAGATTAGTGCCTAGCTGCACTTAAGCTAGAAAAACAAGTGTATGACTGCCTGTGAAAACCAGCATAGTTATGTACGTTAATTTTGACTGAAAATAATCAAATTATACATAATAAAAAAATATAGACCATGTTACACAAAACTGCAGTACCTACCTACCAGTTGGTACAGTAAGTACCTACTGTTTATTAATTTATTTTATCTAAAATATCTGATGATTTGTCCCGAAGAAACATCAACATCTTTAAGAGCCTTTATTCTGCGCAGCGCTACGCGAGTTTAGGTATTTTACATTAGCGAGTTACTTACTAGCGCGCCCTGCGGCAGTGGCCCGCTTGACCAAAATAGCGCGCATTAATATTTGGAACTTTTTATCTACTTTGGTTTTTATGTCACAAATAGACGTAGGTCAAAAAGGTGAAATAAAATATCACGCAGGACACATTTTATTTTTAATATCGATATTAATTAACATAAAATGATAATTATTAATCAAGTACCTACATATTATCTACAAGAGCATAGACTAGAAAAAAGTAAGATTTAACTCATGTACCTACCAAAAAGAGATGAGAATAGCAAATAAAACAACCATCAAATAGTTCCTGCTACCAGTTTCTGGATCCAGCATCAGGTCCTGGTCACCTGCTAGAAAAAAGGTATCGCTATATGAGACGATTCATACGATCCCAAACACGGTGTGTTTACTATTAACCATCACATAGTTCCTGCTACCAGTTTCCGGCTCCAGCATGGATTCCTGGATACCAAGTATACGCATTTATAAATTTGATTAATGAGAATTTTTTGAAAATTTTTGAAGAGAAATTTGGTTAATACCAAAATACTAGCCCCTCAAGGGTCGATGTCATTATAACAATTAAATTTCTATTGTTGATGCACTAGATGTCATATAAAATTATTTGTAAGAATCCCACTTAGAAATGTTACCTCAATAAGTATCAGGAAGTTTTGAGCGCACTAATATTTAGTTGTGTAAGCGCGGGCGTCAAAGCGATACGTCCTCTGACCTCTCTCTAAGAGGCTTCAGCCGCGTCTGACGATTCGTGACTGGCGCGACGGGTTTTATGATTGATTTTTAAAACGTGTGTGTGTGTAGAAACCGCTCGGCAATAACAAACTTATAAACAATTTCTAAAGGTAGCCTGTGGAACTTGAACTTGTTAAACAAATAATGTTCTATTACATCAGGTAAGAATAATTGACATAATATACTACGAGTATATCAATAATTATTATGTGACCCTTCAAATACTCAGCAAAAACGCGAATTCAAAGCGTTTACGCTCTAAAGAAATACTACAGACAATGAACAATAAACGATTGCCTACAGTTGGTATGTAATATAGGTAACTATATAGCATTAAAAAAACAGTTCATTGTTTGGTCAAATTAAAGCACGTTTAATTTTTCAAGCTAATGAAAATTCACCCTCTGCAAATTTTAAGGTGGTTTAGCTGAGTTGCTAATTAATTTGTCAGTAATATCAACACAGTGCTTTTCTAAAGTAATTCTATAAATTGATTGAATTTTCTAAATTGATAATGAAGGTATTCTGTGACCACTGAAAAACATCCAGCTGGCAAATAACGACTTATTTTTTTTTTGATAAAATGTATAAGCCTAAAATGTTTCATAATCTTTCTTTACTACATTGCGAAGAATCTCTTCTAATGTCTTCTAGACAAAAACTTAATAAATTAATCATATTTCGCGAGACATACGAGATTTACGATTGATTTATTTTTGAGTTGGTCCAGTCCACTTGTTGCATAACATCGTCCACGCCGCTATGACTCTGCTGTCATTGTAGACGTTGCAGCACGCGCGTAAACCAATCCCTGCTTTCCTTCTGAATTTAAACCAATCACCGAACATGTCTATTTGTAACCTCGGAAGTAATTTGTATTTTGAATCATACGTTATTTTGATTTGAAGGGGCACTTTTTGTGTGAAATTTGTTCTGAATTATGCTTCCTGACAATTATTTCTTCGTAGATCGTTACTTACTTAATTTAACAAATGTACATTTATTTTTAGCTCCAGTGTGTTGCCTTACAAAAGAGAACATAATAATGGTATCAGTAGGGCAAGACACGCTACACTTTGACATCTTAGTACACGAGTAGATAGATCCTGGAGTGATCAGTCCCAAGCTGCTGTATCCTCCAAGTAATCCGAAATTTTGTAATAACCTTTTTGACAAAGTTTAGTTTTAATAGTAATTTTAAACTTATTAATAGGCAAATCTCGGATAACATTTTATTATAGAATCGTATACATTGTCCCATAAGAGAATGACTTATTCTGTGGAGACGCGTTACATAGCTTGTACTTATTCCGCGTGTTGATGGAATGAGCATCACTCCTTTTTTCAAAATCAATCATGTTTTTCTTGACATACATTAGATTTTCATAGATAAACTGCGAGGCTTAAGATCTGCAGAACATCCCCAGAGCAGAATGGCATAAGTCATAACGCTATGAAGATAACTAAAATAAAGTATTCAACATCAGATAATAGTCTAATTTTTTTAACAGCATAAGCCGCTGAACTGAGTCTACCAGTCATTTGTTTAATGTGGGGGAACCATTGCAATTTAGCGTCTATAGTATTGGATCAGAAGTGGTAAATCAAACTATGTTTAAGTCCCAAAGAGTATATTTTAAACTATTCTACAATCGGCCCTTTAAATATCACAAACTTAAACACTGTTAATACTAAAATAATAATCACTAGCTTTGCAATATTCTTTGTACTAGTATTCGTCCGTTAGGAACGCTTGCTCGAGCCAACATGGCTGCTTCCAAGCCCGACCCCCCGAGGTATGCTAGTACTCTCGTCTTTTTAACTCTTATTATAGCTATAAATTAACCCATCATACAAATATTGTAAATTAATACAATTTGAATATTTCATAAATAATAATGAATTACTATTAACATTTCATAATTTTAATCGTTTGTAATTAAATATACGTCGTTCTGTTTCCTAGTCAAAACGATACTTTTACAGTATAAAACTAGCAACGGAAGTACTAGACATATCAACGGTTTAGCAACACAATAATATAAACCTTAACATTGTTCCGTTTCCTAGTCAAAACAATACATTTAACATATCAAACTAACTACGGAAGTACTTGCATATCTACAGTTTAGCATCATATTAATATAAATCCTAACATTCGGCCTTTCCTGACACTAAGTTTGTCCTCAAACTTAATATAAATAAGACATTATCATAACTCATAATAGGAGCACTTATAATCATAAGCATTATAATGTACAATACAATAATTCTTAAATTACTACTGGACTGAAATCATTCTTTTACATAATATTCATCTCTTCTGGTTTTAGCAAACTATTTAATGGTGCTCATTAAATAATAAACATCATACGTACAATACAATAATTCTTAAATTACTACTCGATTAAAATCTTTCTATTACATATATACATCTTCTGGTTTTAGTAAACTACTGACTTACTCGTATGCTCATTAAATAATCCAGTACATCTCTCCAATCTTTTCATTACGCTCGCTTGACATTGACATTGTCACAATTATGGTAGAAAATACCCATGGATCTATCAACACGGTACCATATTTTCTACCTTAAGCCACTAAAATACCGATTGATCTATCAAAATCAAATATTTTAATTTCTTCCAACATATGTCGAGCCACCTTTTATCACTTTCAATTGATTGAAAATACCCATGGATCTATCAACATGGTACCCAATATTTTCAACCTTAAGCCACTAAAATACCGATTGATCTATCAAAATCAAATATTTTAATTTCTTCCAACATATGTCGAGCCACCTTTTATCACTTTCAATTGATTGAAAATACCCATGGATCTATCAACATGGTACCCAATATTTTCAACCTTAAGCCACTAAAATACCGATTGATCTATCAAAATCAAATATTTTAATGTCTTTTCACCATATATTGAGCCACCTTTTATCACTTTCAATTGATTGAAAATACCCATGGATCTATCAACATGGTACCCAATATTTTCAACCTTAAGCCACTAAAATACCGATTGATCTATCAAAATCAAATATTTTAATGTCTTTTCACCATATATTGAGCCACCTTTTATCACTTTCAATTGATTGAAAATACCCATGGATCTATCAACATGGTACCCAATATTTTCAACCTTTAGGCAATAAAATACCGATTGATCTATCAAAATCAAATATTTTACTACCTTCTTTCTTACTTTTATATTCCTTCCACAATTTATAAACTGCCATTACTACTTCTTGTACAATGCGATTATCTTCTAAATTCTTACTCGTACATCTACTTACAAGCTTAACATACTTAATTAAACATAATTAAATCTTGTGTAGGTATACAGCAAATTAATTCATACATATCTCATAACTGGGGACTTTTTCATAGTATATTTCCATTTGAAAAGTACACTACAACTAGGTAAGTTAAGAAGACTGGTTCGCTACTACTGTTACTGTCACTTGAACTGTTTTTCTTGACGTCGCAGATGGATATCCATGGTTTAATGCGATCGGCTGCCCATACGTTACTGTAATTCTTTTGAGTGATGTTGGTTCCGGCTATGCTCGGAACCTCGTACCTATCATTCTCTAAAACTTTAGTAATTCGAAAGGTTTGTCAATTTTATAAATCGGATGCAGATTGCCCATCCTTAGGTATAGATCGTTCCTTACTGTATGCACATTCTACGCACGACCGTACATACTTAATGGATTTTTTTTTTATTTCATTTTTAGACACCAAAAATCTTTAGCAATTTTGTCCAATGTTTTAATAATCTCAACATGACCGATATCATCGTGATTTAGTTTGCATAATTGGAATCGAACAGTCTTTGGTACCCAAAATATAATCCAAAGGGTGGTCCCTTTGGATTATCCCCAACTTTACGATGAAGTCTATTATTTAGAGAACATAATTCTTTTTGACATCGGAATATTCAGCATCTTACAACATGCTTTCTGAGTCGCTGTAATTCTGTATCCTGTTACTGTAAAGTAAGCAACCAATTTTCTTGAGCTATATTCAGAACCGTTGAGACCACGTCAGAGATTTCGGCAAAGCATCTACAAGTGTCATGTTTGTATTGTATGTCAAAATCAAACTCCTGCATAGCTATCCACCAACGTGCTACTCGAGGTATCAAATTTCGTTTACTAAAAGTAGCTCTTATGATGATGGGACTTGCATAAAAAGAATTAGATTCTTCTGCAATGTCATTGTGGCTGTTTTTGAGTCAGCTTAGAATTTATTCTAATGTCGGCTATTGTAAATGGTTCTAGTGGGCCACTGGTGACTCGAAGATACACGATGTCAGAATTTTCGCGAGAATTTTTTGAGACGATTCGTTTACTACGTGCAAGGACAGAATTTTCACCAAATAAAATGGGTTCTTCTGATAAATTGCAAATGGTTATTTGGCATTGCCCATTATCAAAACCGTATACACCCCCAGAACACAATAATTCGCATCCTCTACTCGCCTAACACTATTTTCTGTAAAATCTTGACCAACCAATATAGGTTCGCTAAGCAAAGAAGACTCTCAATATAGGCATCAACTTCGGCTGTAACCTCTCTGATACGTAATTGCAATCTAGTCTTACCTAATGGAATTGTTAGACCATTTGCAAACCCGCGTATATTAGGAGCATCGTTTCGTATTGTTGGTAAAGAATACTGCTCGATAATGTCCTTCCGAATCAGTGTACAATCGCTTTCAAAATCAACATAACACTTTGTGTTAATGGTATCATTAATAACACTTTTATAATATTTAGAGTCAGATTTAGATTTTTGGGTGAGTTAGGTTTTCTTAGCGGACTTGTTGCCGTTATTTGATACATTACTATCACGTGGTCGGTAACAGTCGTTGACTGTGTGTCCAACTCGTTGACAGTTGTCACATTTGATTATTGGTTTTGGACATCTACTAGATATATGACCAGATTCATTGCAATTAAAGCAAGTAAAATCCTGTTTTGTGTTGCTTCTACACTGAGCTGCTCTATGTCCTGGCTTATTACATTTCAAACATTTGTTATCATTGACACTGGTGTTGGAAGCAATTGCCGTAATTGATCTTTGGGCAAAGCGAGAAACGTTAGTCTCCCTACATAAATCCTTAAGAAATTTAAACAATTCCTCAGGATCCTGGCATCTAGCGGAAGACGCACTTGTCCTTATAGTCCTATCTTCTATCCCTAAAACTAAACAGTCAACAGCTCTTTTTCCCAAAATGCCACATGCGTTCAATAACAACATTTTATCATAATAATATTCATCTACCGACTCGCCTACTTTCATACGCCTATCTAACATTTCTGTTAACCGAGCCCCATAGTTACTTTCAGATGGAAATGCTTTTATCAACCTATCTTGCCATTCGCTCCACGTCAAAAGTATAGATTGTAACCCCTCATACCACTTCTTAGCGTGTCCATCTATTTTGGGTAATGCATAATGTGCAGTCTGTTCGTCCGTCCAATGGTATATCTTAGCGCATTCATTAACCTTGGCTATCCATCTTTCTATGCGTTGATTTTTCTGCGATGGGTCAAATGTAGGTATAATGTTCCTATCATACTTAATCTGAGAGTTAGTTCTAGTTAAGCTATAAATTATTTGCGATATATCATCAATACTTAACATTAAACTAGCTTTACTTGATTTAATGTCCGAATTGTTCGCCGTCTCTGGCTGCACGGGTTGAGAAAACTCTGCTCCACTCGCTGCCGAATAACGCTGCTGCTGCTCAGCTTGCATGCAGTTAGGCTGGCGCGCTGCCTGTGTGCTCGATGTACTTGGTACATCTGTGTCTCGCGGCGGTGCTTCCTGAACATACACATTGGTGCACTTTATTTATGTTTATATATGTCACATAGTAAAGACGAAAAAAAAAGGTAGAATCGTACAAAATAAATTACAAAAAGCTACCCGCTCATATTATCTAAATTATTAAATTTTAAGGTTACTCGCTAATTAAACAAAGGTACTATGTTGTATCGACCCGCTGTTGTGGTTAGTATACTCAAATCTAATTTGAAGCTAGGTAGAAAATGAACTTGTATTCTATGTCTTGTAGTTTAACTGTGCAACCTCGATTAGATTTACAACTTAAATAAAAACAAAAAAAACAAGATTCGTTTCTTATGGTACTTACTTTGAACAAAATATAATAATATCAATTGTTTTACACACTGAACTGAGTAACAAAGGAAACACTCATTATCAAAAGGTAACTTGCCATTAACGCATGATGTTCCGCTATGACACCCTCTATGTTCACATCCTCATGTCGCCTTGCCGTCGTCTGGTAGTCTTTCGCTTTAGAATCCACGTGCGTGGCCGTTGCTCTCCGCAGCTGACGTTTCTTGTGGCGACGTTTGCTCTTCTTATTTTCAGCCCATCTTTCGCGACTCTGCCTCGATCGCGACGCAGATGATTGGCTGTCAGTACTGGATCGGTGTCGGCGACGGCGTTTACGTGGGCGGGAACGCCTTTCACGGCTTTGGGAGCGTTTTGCAAATTGTTCGTCGTTATCGCTCCCCATTTCGTTCGATGATCCCACTTCTGATATTGGATCAGAAGTGGTAAATCAAACTATGTTTAAGTCCCAAAGAGTATATTTTAAACTATTCTACAATCGGCCCTTTAAATATCACAAACTTAAACACTGTTAATACTAAAATAATAATCACTAGCTTTGCAATATTCTTTGTACTAGTATTCGTCCGTTAGGAACGCTTGCTCGAGCCAACATGGCTGCTTCCAAGCCCGACCCCCCGAGGTATGCTAGTACTCTCGTCTTTTTAACTCTTATTATAGCTATAAATTAACCCATCATACAAATATTGTAAATTAATACAATTTGAATATTTCATAAATAATAATGAATTACTATTAACATTTCATAATTTTAATCGTTTGTAATTAAATATACGTCGTTCTGTTTCCTAGTCAAAACGATACTTTTACAGTATAAAACTAGCAACGGAAGTACTAGACATATCAACGGTTTAGCAACACAATAATATAAACCTTAACATTGTTCCGTTTCCTAGTCAAAACAATACATTTAACATATCAAACTAACTACGGAAGTACTTGCATATCTACAGTTTAGCATCATATTAATATAAATCCTAACAATAGTAAGTCCTAAAAAGACCGTTGACTCCACAAGGTCCAACCCTGTTCCATTCAATTGTACTCGTATATTGGTTTCTACTTGTCTCACATTTGGTGTCGATAACTTTATACAATTAGTTTTCTTCTCACTGTGGAGTAAATTATTTGTATTGAACCAATTCACAACTTTAGCTAATGCATTGTTAACATCTTCATAGTTTAAAAACTGCCTTCTAATATGAAATAACAGTGAAGTGTCATCTGCAAATAAAACAATCTCGTGAATTAAGGATCATACCTACTATTTAGTACAATCACATAAAAGTCGACAAAGATAAAGCTGGCAATAAGCTCGCGATTAGATTTAAATAGCTCGAGACTAGATGGACAACGGACAACAATCGAAATTTCGGTGTTAGACACTTCTCATACTCTCGTAACTGTTAAACATTTTCATGTTAGACTTCCAAAAATGAAGAAAGTTCTCAATTCAGCAGTATATTTGTGTGTGTGTGTGTATGTATAACGCGATTTCATGTCCAATTATAGTGTCCCGCTTTTAATTTATTCATTTTCCTTCAGATATCTTCTTAGCTGACTGCGAAAGAGAACAAAAGAGAGTTATGTGTTGTTTTTATTACCTTAATTCATTATTATTTATCCTCATTTTATGCACTTTAATACGGTTACTAATTATTACTGTAATCGTGTTATTAAACATTTAGTTGGTTTCCATGTAGGTATACATGTTCCCCGCGAACTCAACGCTTTCACTAACCAACTCCCGTTTGTTACGTCATATTGTTTTATTAATTTGTTCTTGTAAACGTTCCGTTCTAAGTCGAGAGCACGTTAACGTGAACTGTTCTCCACGCCCGTCACGTAATTCCGCCCTTCGAACAGAGTGCCCTAAGACAAATGGCACCGAGCAGATTTATGGGGGCCGACGCAAATACCAAAGGAAATTTATAAAATAAAGCAATATTTCATCTGAACATCGTTCGTATTGGCTCGCAACAAACTGTTTGTCAGCATTAGGCTTACGGCATGAAAATGAACGATTAGGATAATTCTTAAATAGTAAGAGACCCCTGGCCCCCGGTTTGCCTTAAATGGCCGTCTGGGGGTGGAGACGTAAGAGCAAGTAACAAAAAGCTCAAGAGTGGAAGTGTTAAAGGGCATAACGGCTCTAGTGAAACCGCAACACACCTCTTGACACCCTTTAGCCATCCACACCAACGTTGCCCCTTTTGTCACCATTGATGGTGGCTCTTATGGGGGGCCCGTTTAGTGGGTGGCAAGTCACCGCCTGTCTAAATATTTTAATATGAGACTGAAATTGGCAGGTTCCGTAGTCTTGTCCATAGTCTTATATCATCCTTATCATTTATAAGTTCATAACAATAGCCTCGTCATTTAACCCATTTTTGTAATAGATAATCCATGTCACCGTCATCGCAAATTCTGTTTTTATACACTTTTGTACATTTTATACCAAACAGGCCTCTAAGTGTTGGTTACAGCCCCACTTATGCCTTTGTAGAGGACCGTATAACAAATCCGTAAATAAAAATTAATAAATAATAATAATAATTTATTTCGTCATGTAGGTAGACAATAATTTATTTAAATGTTATTTGACGGTTTCGTGACCGTCCGGACCACTTCTTCATGGAGTACGTCCGCACCCAATGTGTAATACTTACGAAAGCTTCAATCAAGTTAATAATTTATTTAACATAAACGATGAAAACATCCTATGATCTTAAAAAAAAGATCTAATATTACATATATCTTTGCTAAGCAGAGGCGGAGTACCTTAACCCGTCCGCATCAGCGCAAAAAATAACAATAGATTTATGAATGAAACTTGCCTCGAATGAGGGTTGCTGATCCCAACAGATTAAACCTCTTGCGTCTACCTACCTCCTACTATTATAAGTAATGTTTTTTAGAGTGAGCTTGAATTGTCTTCATTGGTAACTCTGTTATATCTTTTGGGATTTTATTGTTAAAAACGAAACAGTTCCCGAAGAAAGATTCCTTATTTCTGTGCAAGTGAAGATACAAGTAGTAGCAAAACTCTTCTTCGATAAATTTGAAATGTCAATTTTAAGTTTGCTAAACTACCACAGAACGGAAATTGGTAACATTGCAATAAGCATGCATGTATATATATATACAGCGTGTAACAAAAAAGTGTAGTGTACTGAAAAGTGTGCATTAAACAAAATTTAAATCGCTTATAATTAGCTGCGAAAAATTTTGGACAGCCCTATCGGACATGCCTATTCTTGAAAATCGTTAGGCTCTGCAATCCCCACTTCACCTATTTATTTATCTTCCTCCCTGCATGCGCCCTCTCCCGGTGTTTCACCCCAGCGCAGGCCCCACTTAGGGCACTTATTTATATTTACCTAAACTATGTTGTGCAGGTCATTGCCGTCTTTTAACTAGTTCTTCTGGGATATGCCTGCTTGAGTATTACAAAATACATAATCATAATAGCTTTTAACATTTATTTTATTTATTTATATAACTAATACGGTACAACCAATTACATTAGTCATGCAAGTCCAGATTAAATTATATAATATTAATATTATAATATATTATATATATATATATATATATATATATATGTATATATACAGGGTGACTGGTTGAACACTTTACATATTGATATATAGTGCTCAGTACTCGATTCTCGTTCTAATTAAGAAAAAAAATAGGTGCCTAATATTTACCTAATTTAACTTTAATTGTCTACTCAAAACAATAAACATGGTCACTCGCGGCGCGCGTGTAGTAATAAAAGCGCGGCGCGGCCGGGCGGGCGGCCGACGATCGCGGCATCCTTTGGCGGCGCGGGCGGCGCGGCCCTTGGGGTCATTAACCCCGTTCGGACGCAGCTTGATTCCTTTGAACGCGGCGCGGCGCTTTGGGTCATTAACCCCGTTCGGACGGTGTCCATAATTTTCGAGTTATAGCACATTCATAGAATGAAGGTTTCCTCTGTAGTTTAACGGTATTTTTTTAATTTTATTTTTTTAAACGTTTCATGTGACCATGAATTATCATGTCCTTGTTTATGTAAAGTGTTCAACCAGTCATGCTGTATATATATATATATATATATATATATAAATAATATATTAATATAATATATTATTATATATTTACTTCATTTCTTTATAATATATTAAGAAATGAAGTAGGTAAGTAATAAAATACATTATCATTATACATAACAATAATTATGTTAGAGCCATCTACCAAAATTGTACCTACGAGTATGATAAACATTTATTATTCTGTGCCACTATAAAAATAGTACCTACATAATATGGCTGCGGTGGTATGAGCTTTGCATTTGCCACACATATGTGCCACAAAGTCGGATTGGAATTCCAAGGGGGAGTTTCCTACATTAACTTCATAATAAATAACTTCATATATTCAATGGCTTATATCAAATAGCTAAGTTCTTCTGTTCCAGAGCATCGTACGTATCAGTCCTCACCATAGTGGCGTTCTCCCTGGAGCGGTACCTGGCCATCTGCCACCCCCTGCACCTCTACGCCATGGCTGGGCTCCGGAGGGCGTTGAAGATAGTGGCGGCCCTCTGGGTACTGTCGCTACTGGCAGCAGCACCGTTCGCGATGTACACTACAGTCAGCTACCACGACTATCCGCCTGGTGAGTCACAACGCCATCTAGTTGGTGAATGAGTCAACTAGTAGTATGATGTATCAATGAATGGGATTACAGGAAACGTGAATTTATTATTTTTGTGCATTTGTGTATTTTCTAACAGCATCGCGACTTTATTTGTACCGCGTTTTGAGAGAATCGAACCAATGGGAATCTTTTCCAAGTGAACTCATGCTGTTTAGCCCTCGAAGTGGCCGATGCTGAATAATTACAGCTTACATTTTATATTAGTGTGTGTGTTATTATATAGATATATGTCATTCCAGAAGCTAAACTATGTATATCCATAATTTAAATAAACTCGATTTGGCAGTTCAACCCACACAAACTTTCGCATTTAGAATGTGTATTAGTAGCGGCGCCCCACGATTTCATCCGCGTGGTGATGGACGATGATGATGCAAAGTATCCTATATGTTCATTCAGTTCCGTATCAAATTACCAAATTTCATTCAAACCTATTTAGGCGTTTTTGCGTGATTGAGTAACAAACATTCATACATGCAAACTTTCACAGTTCTAATACTAGTAGGATGTAAATTCGTAACACGTGATATTTAGGTGTACTTACGAGTACTTGTTTTTATAAGTAAAGTATGCATCGCACTGCGCATCTGGATTATTATTAAAATGAAGTAAGAAACATACGAGTAGCATGTCTATAGATATAAAGTAACTCGATACTAATAACAACTAAAGACATAATAACTTGTTTTCACTATAGTCGTAACAAAAACTTCTAGTTTATACAAAGGTTTTTGGTAAGAACCTTCAACTAAAGAATAAAAATATACGCGCATAAACATTCGGATTCTAATGCTATGTATTGTACTAACGCGCGGTTTGCAGCCGAATTAGGCGACAGTCATATTTTATGTTGCTTGTATCTACTCGTACTGTCGAGGATAGCGTCTGTGCGAAAAGAGAAACATACTAAGAATTGAGGTCGCGCGTGTCCTTATTTACTGTATTAATACAAGGCAATAGAAAGCTAAAATAGCAGCAAAATTTACTGGTTTATAGTTTTATCAATTAGATGTTCACAGTGTGATGAGACAGTTGCGTGATTGACAGATATATAGTTGTTGAACTATGAGTATATTACGCTGTAATTCCCATAAACACAAACAAAACAGTCGAAGAAATGTTACAAACACTATTCAAAAATTCTGCGATGTTACATTTATAAATCACAACTAATTTCATACATCATCATCATATCATACACATAAAATCATATTATCCTATAACACATAGTTTGTGAGATATTATGTAATATAGATATTTTGAAAAAACGCATTTATTCTATTGTTTCTCTACTCAGGCACCTGATAAATCTTTCTTATGAAAGTGGAATGTGTCCAAATGTGCTCGAAATCAATTGTAACGCTTCTCTATACGAAAGGGAACAGGACTGACATGAATAATTATAAACCTCATTACCGGATGATCCCAATAATCTCTAAATTTTCGAAAACGCTGTTTATGCTTATAAGGTAGAATACATTTTAAACATGGCAATAATAATCAAAGAAAATCAGAACGGACGGGTTCCAAAAGGGAAATCAACAAGATTGGCTTCTTATCGTTTGATACACAATGTTCTTTTGAATTTAGACCAAAGGATGCATACTATAGCTGTCTTTTATAATATGTCAAAAACTTTCGATTTCGTATCGCATTCTACTAGGTACCAGGACTAGGTAAGTTATATTTTTAATAGATAATCTTCAATCAAGTATGTACGTAGATAATGGTATAATCCCCAACTCGACGATCGATATCTGAACACTAAATGTTGAATGACTAAAGATTGCATTATTTGTCTATTAACCCTACCCTCCGAACTAGTTCAAAGTTAATTTGACGAAAACTAAATAATTATAGGAGTGGATTCAACTATCTCTAAGCAAATTACAGTACAATAGTAAAATTTTGATTAAGACAAACACTGTGCAGTGTTTAGGTATCGTACTCTAGATCAATACGTAGACTAAAAGATCATAAAAATTTCTGTACCAGGCTAATAGATTGTCTTTCTTAATAAACTTTAAAAAGCACCCCACTAGAAGACGTTGTTATTGGCACACCACGGCTATGTACGCTCCGTCCTGCCGTATGCTCTGCTTCTCTGGGGTAGCTCGACAGGCATATGTAAAGTATTCTTTCTCAAAAATGGTATGTAATGTTGCCATAACATCTCTAAAAAGTATCCAGAAAGTGAACTCTACCGGAGACTTATTCACAACTATCCAGTAAGAAGCGAGATTTTAAACTTGGAATCTCCTACTGTCCAGTAACTAAGTATGTAATTCACTTACTAGACTACTTTCTATCGAATATAACCGGATCTCACCTGCGGTTCTGTCCGGTTAACTTATACTTGGGCAGGAAGGCTTACTTACTGGATTCTGCAGTAATGTACTATTATCACAAAAAAACTATATACGAGCGACGGTATTCGTCCATAGGAGTCCCGAAAACCATTCTTAACTGATCTAGGAATCTTGACGCTGATTTGCATGTATATTTTAGAAAAGGCAATATTTTTCCGTGTTCATTTTGATCTGTTCACCAAGACGAACAAGTGCAGTCACGTAATACAAGGAACGGACAGAGGGTTGTATTCAACCACAGTGTAAGGTTGACACTAACTAATAAGATGCTATGCCATGCATATTAACATGATAGTTGTATACTTTTGTGTGTGACTCTCATTTATGATTCCATTCCGAAATATTTGCAAGAATTACCCGGTCGCAGATTTTACACGGAGTTAGAAAACTGGTTGGTGAGCGAGAGCTTTTATTCGGTCAAAGACTTTTGAAGAAAACAACATGTAGGTATGACATGTACCATGACAAATAGTAAACCTTATCTGTTCAGCGTTTTTTGATCGGAGTAGTATTTATTTTAAATTCTAATACTTTATTTGCATGAATATGGGTACAAATAAGATCTATAACAATAATTTAAGTCCGCCATAACAACCTTGTATGAGGTATGCAAAAGTCAATGTAGAAATAACTACGAGTAAAAAGTCGTCAGTGAAGTTGATATAACTTCACTGACGACTTTTTACTCGCTAAACGCTGAACAGCAAATAAAAAAAATTGAGTTGATGCTTTTAAGTAGAATGTCTGATCTCCACCTTCTTCCGCAGGGTCAGGGAATGCGTCGCTGGAGTCAGCGTTCTGCGCAATGCTGGAACTGCCCTCCTGGTACCTGTGCGAGCTCAGCAGTCTGCTGTTCTTCATCCTGCCGGGCATCATCATCCTCTGTCTCTACGTGAGGATGGGCGCGCGCATCAGGTACGTTATGGGGTATGTATCTTTTGTTACTAAGACATTAAAGGATTTTAGTGATGCCATTTAACGTGAAAATGCTGCAGTTTTGGGAACTTTGGTGTGGCTAGTGGTTTATCAGACTATATTTGGTGTCTATATTGTATTATAGGTTATCTACTCGTATTAACGTTTCTGGGTAAGAAATAAATAATGTATTCATTTTTAATATGAAAAGCGAGATTTACTCACGTCAATAAGTCAGATCTTTCCAACTAAAGTTTCAACCACAACCAGTGGTCTTTCTCAGGCAGATTGCAGCTGTGTTTTGGGAAAATAGCCAATCTACATCTACCCTCATAAACACACTCATTGCGAACCTAATAACCCCATCGCGTCTCACAAATCTACGTTTAGTGGTAAATTAGCATTGAGTGCGAATGGTCTGTATAGCGGTGAAGGTAATTTTATGAGTCAATGTTGTAATTAATAAATTGATTACCCTTAGTAGCTTCTTAACTGACGTACTCTGTAGGTACCTTTTCGTTACTTTTTTTAGTGTAAAGCTTCCAGACCAAATAATCTCAGCTTCAACTTCTAGTTGTGGCGGCTTGTGCGGAGTTGCCACAATTTTGTCAATAACAGCCGTGCCATTCTCTAAGAGCAAACATCGTTGCATCTTTGACAACATCCGTGAAACAAATGACGAAATGACAAGGAACGTTGGAAAAACTACCTTATGTACAAGGGCGATGTCTCATAAAGTATTTGACATCGGTGAGCTCGTCGACGAGCGCATCGACGAATCATTCGAGAATCGCACGGCTGAACGCTCGCGATTGCGTCTCGCCTCACACTGTCGTGAGTGAATCCCGCTTTTCATAAAAACGGCTTTAGTTTTTTATAATAACAATAATGTATTGTTCATTAAAGAGCTTATCGCAACTTAAGTAACATCTTCTGATCAGCGTAGCAGGAAAATCTGTGGAAGTGTAACGTAATCGTATCGTTAACGTAAACAGTTGAATTAAATACAAACTATAATGTAACTAGTACAACTTTTTCCCCGATAACTCACTCGAACAGAAGCTCGTTTTTCAAATGTCTGTCGCATCGAATACTTTTTCGTAAATGTTTGTTTCTTCAAAAGATTCAAAAGGTGAGTATTATGAACAAATGTATTTTTTTTTTAAATTTTATATAATCTAATTTGGTAATACGAGTATTCTCATTATGAAATAAAATACAGGCTTTTATTGGCATATTTTATTTGCATAATTCTTTAAGAAAATTAAATTAAAGCATTATTTTCCCAACAAAACAATGCTTTAAAACAATTTTTTAATTATTAAAGTACAATGTGTCCCGACCAAGGAGGTTTCAATTCAATTTAAGTACACATTACCTGTGGTGAGCGCGCTGGTTCCGAGCCAATAGACCAATAACAGACTTTATCCCTCTGAAAAATTGGTTACCTTTTTCAGAGCTTTTTCCAATGACATTGGCAAAATTGTGGTTACGCCGCACAAGCCATACAAACAAGAAGAAGAAGAAGACCTTTCCATTTTGGCGCTATTTCGTACATGAGAATTTGAGTGATATTTTGTTGGATAAAACTTTAGTAGCAAAAATGTCATGAGATTAAATAAAGTAGTGTATGCAACTGCATATAATTAGGTATTAAAACACTCGTGTAATCTTATCTTGAATTTCGGCTGCGGCACGTTTCAAAAAACTACCTAATGTTTTAATACCCTCTATTATATGACAGTTGCATAAACTACTATTACAATAAATAAATGTAGATTAAAATGACATTATTTATGTTAAGCATATTTATGCAACTACGGACAAGACGTTTGTCTGACGCAGAGCGCAACACATGGTGTAAAGTTGTGATGACGGGGAGACAAATGAGTACACCGAGTGCCATTTAGGTACAAACTGGTTTAATAACCTTATCACATGCCTACCCTCATTCCTTGACATAAGTACAATGCTGAATTACCCACATATGGCAAAACCAAATCCAATCAGGTAAACGTTCTTTTATTATTAAAACTAACGTGGTTTCTACTATAGTTTCAACTACATTCGGTGGTATTTTTCAAGGAGAGTGCAGAACGCTCGCGGTGTGCGAGTATAGTCGGAAAGATCTGACTTTTTTACGTGAGTAAATCCCGTTTTTCATATTCAAAACAATCGTTCATTAAGAGATTTCTATCTCTAATATTTCCATATTATTTAGAAATATTTTATGGTCTTCAATCAATTTTGTTTAGTTTTCTAACAAGCATTAAAACAGTAACACATACGCGTGACTTCAAGTACGAGTACCAAAACGCTCCTCATTTCTCAATATTCCTATAGGGAATAATACTATTACATCGCTCGGACAATATTATAGTATTTAAGTAGTACCTGTTCTTGTGCTAAATTCTTCCATTCTCTGAGTTTCTTACGGAACTAACGCAACAAAGTATTGAAATTGTTTTCTTTGTAAACTTTATATCAAGTGCGAATACTTGTCCTCGAATAATCTAACTTATATCTAACCTTGCTAAATGATCACAAAATTACAAACGTTATAGTCTTCGACACGTACAAATAAAGAAAATTGGAGTGTCTGTTCGTACCATGGCGACCACGGACGTAATCAAACTTGTTGAAACGGATTGTCATCGATATACGGCGTGCATGTAGGTTGGTACCTTTATAAACTTTTTCAAGCGTACTCAATTAAAGTCCATCAATTAATTTCAACTACATGGATAGCCCGGCCCATTTACATAGTGCACATTTATTTTTAACCGACTTCAACAAAGGAGGGTGTTATATGTTTGTGTGTATGTATTTTTTATGTGTATGTCGCCGATGTAGCCGATTTCTCCCACATCTGTGGATCAATTCTCAAAATTCTGTTTTTGTTTGATAGAGTACCGAGTATATACCGTATACTACCGAGGTGGTCCCATTTAACCTAGTGAGCTCCCGACTATCATCAAATTTGCAAACCAGAGTTGCAAAACCCCGCAAAAAACAAGTGACTGTCGCTTTTTCGTTGATGTTACCGATCTGGTATCTTTCAAATGATAATTTGTTATGTAAAAAAAATTCCAGTTCCTTTACAGCATCAAAAAAACAAAACATTAGCTGAAATCTATTGTATATTTGAATAGATAATATTTTTATTTGGATCCTTATTTTGATTTGGCCTTGGCATACCTGTATGCCAAGGCGGCTTTACGAAATGTTTTTGGCATACAGGTATGCCAAGGCAGCTTTATTTCATTATATTCAGTCAAGCAGTTTTTGAGTTACACTCAAAAGTAAATAGTAAATAAGTGTTACGCCTATTTTGATGATATCATTATTGAAGGTGAGTGACAATCGATCACGTAAACATCAAGCGTCACTAAAAATGGTGAACATTTGTTTTACCAAAAATGGAACCGACTTCAACACCAAAAAGTGTGAAATAACAAGTCGGTACCATGCGCGCAATATTGTGATAAAAGCTAAGTATCTACTTTCGAACTATCATGGTATCACTTCTTCGTATTGAAGTCGGTTCCATTTTTTTTAGTATATTTCATCTAACAACGTGTTTACAATACACCTAAGTTTTATTACTATGAATAAAAGATTCATAGAAATAAAACTTATGCTTACTTGTTGTAAATAAATGGTTTGGATTACAATTTTCATATTTTTATGGTGAAGAGACGAGTAACTCACTCGCCTGTTGTTAAGCATCACACTTGCCCTTAACAGATCAGTTCCATTCAGAGTTTTGAACTACTAATGTTCAAATCAAATTATCAGTAAGTTCAAATGAGTTTCTAACTTTCTTTACGCCACACAAGCCATACACACAAGAAGAAGTGAAGTGAGTTTCTAACTAGAGGTGCACAAACTGTCCTTGAGGAGTCATTTTACAGACTTGATTGCAACCGGTTTGCGTGGGGACCCTGCCGGTGTGCTCCAACTACATATTAGGTAGTCATTAGTACTGGAGAATATTAGATCACGCTTGTGCAATTATGTACATGAATGGCTGCCTCCGTTCGCACGCAGCAGGGGAAATTAACTTTGTGTGAGTGAAACGCTCTAATTGCACATGTCTTGTTGCAATCATTTGTTGGATTCGTTTTTTAAGAGAATATGTTTTAAGTCTTATGCTAAGTATACATACACGTTATTGCGACCCGCGTTCATTGCAATGTCACAATAATAAAACAGAATTAGTTTGAGACTTACGTGGTCGATATCACAATTGATAAAAAAATTGTTTCGGCTTCGCCCGGTAGCCGAAACACGATAATATTACAGTGGCTGAAAGCTGAAATCCACCAAGCCGCAGTAGGCCCACGTGGTGTATTATGGCCCTACTCCTCTCTCTTTTTTTTTTTTTTTTTTTTTCCATTTATTGGGTAAACAAACAGTTACACAAGTTTATTAATAAATAAGGTATTAACTAAGAGTACAGTAATAAATGTGACACCAACACCGTTTACCACAGGTTATGTATATACGCATTATATATGTGGCAGTTGAAAAGTAGGTAGTACTATTCTATTATGAAAGCAATTTACGAATCTTATCTTTAAATATACTAGGACGCGTTGCCGCAATATCTATAGAATTAAAGTTTTTATTATATGAATCCACCAGTCTATGAAGTGGAGAGCGTTTACCAGCGTTAGTGCGGCAGCGAGAAGTAGCAAACAATTGACAAGGGTTACGGCAGTGCGTTCTAGAAGGTACTCTATAACACAGCTTATTAATTATAGAAATACAATCATATCTATTATGGCACAGGTCATATAACAAAACTGATTCAATCTGCTTGCGTCTTGATTCCAGATTTACAAGTTCATATTTATTAAGTAATTGTTCATAGGATAGTCGATTATGATAACATTTGTATTGCATACAGGCTAAAAATTTTTTTTGAACTCTTTCAAGAGCTACATTGTATTTGTCATAATATGGATTCCAAATGGACACAGCATAGTCTAATTGAGAGCGAATCAAAGTTTTATAAAGATAAAGATAGGTCGAGGGGCGTTTAAATTTTGCTGATGTTCTTATAACCATTCCATACATTTTAAATGCTTTATTAATTATATTATCTATGTGTATGTCAAGATGTAGTTTACTATCTAATGTGACTCCAAGGTCTCTAATAAATTCAGTAGTATCTAGCTGTACACCAGATAGATTATACAGAAAGTCACTTTTATATCTCTTTTTTGTAAAGGTAATGGCCTTACATTTATTAATACTTAAACTTAGCTTGTTATTGATGCAGTAAGTAGTAAAACGATCAAGGTCACTTTGGAATTTATAGTGATCACTAGTAACATCGATACTATGAAAGATTTTTAAGTCATCTGCATAAAGTAAGAAGTCGCAAAATTCGAAACATGTATGTATATCGTTAATAAATAGTACGAACAATAAAGGACCCATGATTGAGCCTTGCGGAACACCAGAGCTTATAGGTACGAACTCTGACTCATGCCCATTAAATGCTACCTTTTGTGTGCGATTGGTTACGTAAGACTTAAACCAGCGCCACAAGTTTCCACGTATACCGTTATATGCCAGTTTATCAAGTAATATTTTATGATCCACTCTGTCGAATGCTTTCCGGAAGTCAGTATATACGCTATCTATTTGTTTATTGTTGTCTATACCTTCGAAGAGATAAGATGTGTAAATTAAAAGGTTAGTTATGGTAGACCTTCGTTTCACGAAACCATGTTGCTGTGGTATAATAATATTATGTATCGAGGGATATATGCTGTTGTGGACTAATCTTTCGAAAAGCTTCGACAGAGTGGACAAAATCGAGATCGGTCTATAATTTTCAACTTCAGCTTTATCCCCACTCTTAAATATTGGCACAATGCGTGCAGATTTCCAAATAGCTGGAAACGTTCCTTCACGTAAACATAAGTTGAATATGTGCTGTAAAGGCTGGTAAATTGTTTGAGCAGTTGACCTAAGAAACGTAGGTGGAATATTGTCCACTCCAGGTCCTTTAGTAATGTCTAGCGCACGTAATTCCCTAAGAACAGCATTATGAGAAATTTGTATATTACTTAAAACGAGATCAGAGCCATGGTTAGTATCAAGTATATTATCAATATCATAGTCTTCTTTAATAGTCGACGGTTCAAAAACAGATTTAAAGAATAGTGAGAAGAGATGGCATATATCATCTGGATTATTCGCTGTAAGATTTTTATATGTTACACTATCAGGAATATCAGAGGTCTTTCTTATATTTTTTATATATGTCCAGAAATATTTAATATTTTTATGAATACCATCTTCGACTGATTTTATATACCTGTTATAACAGTTGCGTGCCTCTGTTTTAAAACGGACCCTATACACTGTAAAAATTTCATAGTCTGACTTATTTTGATATTTTTTCCATTTTATCCAATACCTATTTTTGTTTTTAAAAATATGAATTAATGCAGGCGAAAACCATATTGGAAATTGAGAAGATTTTATTATTTTAGTGGGTACATATTTTTTAATAATACAATAATTTTTTTCATAGAATGTAGAAACAGCACACTCAGCAGTACGGTTAAAAAATAGCTCGTCCCAATTTGTACTAGAAATTTCATTATTTATTAAACAGTAGTCAGCTTTATTAAAATTGAATTCAGTTCTAGGTTTACTGATGATGGGCACAAAACTATTTCTGATTGGTAACAAAGAATGGTGGGTGATATATATCTGGTTTAATAAGAGGTACTGGCGAAAGAGACGTTGTACTGTTATCTATATTAGTGAGCAGTAGGTCTAATATTCTGCCCTTAAAATTTTTGTATTTATTTATTTGACAACAGTCGTGTAAAGTCTCTCTCTGAGAGGAAGGCTCGAGTATCAACAGAGGGAACAAATGGGCTGATTATGATGTGCAGCTCAGTAATTACTGCTCAGTTCTGTATAATATGGCTCTCGTACTATTTTGTAAGTCAGAGCACTCCTAAAATGTTTTCCTTGTTGTATTAAAGTACAAAAATTTGTCCGATTTCTTCCCCTCATCAATAATAATAATAATAATAATAGCTCTAGTGAAACCGCAGCACACCTCTCAACACCCTTCAGCCATCCACACCAACGTTGCCCCTTTTGTCACCATTGATGGTGGCCCTTATGGGGGGCCCGTCTGCCTAAATATTTTAAATGAGACTGAAATTGGCAGGTGCCGTAGTCTCGTCCATAGCCCACTATCTCCCGTACCACTAATAAGTACACATCAATAGCCATGCCATTTTACCCATTTTTGTAATAGATATACCATGTTACCCTTCATCCAAAATGTCTGTTTTTTATACTACATTGTATTTGCTATACCAAACAGGCCTCTAAGTGTTGGCTACAGCCCCACTTATGCCTCTGTAAAGGGCCGGATTAAATCCGTGATTTTTTTAAATAAAAGTAATAATAATAATGGGTAATGCTTGTTGACGTCACCATTCCTCATGATGAGAATCTCGTGAAGGCCGAGAAGGACAAGCTCAGGAAGTACCTTGACTTAGCTCACGAGGTGACCGCCATGTGGGATGTTGACGAGACGATCATTGTTCCGATAGTGGTTTCAGCAAACGGCCTTATAGCAAAAAGCCTCGACCAACATCTTAAGAGGCTCTCGCTAGACGGCTGGATCAAAGGCCAGATACAGAAGGCAGTACTCCTTCACACGGCACGTATTGTGAGGAGGTTCCTCAGTCTGCAGCCCTAACCACCGGTAGTTTGGGTCATGCTCCACTGCCGATGGCAATCTAGGATTAGGTTTTTTATAATGTTTTTATTTTATATAGAAATATTGTACAAAAAAATATTTTAAGAATTAGAAATAAATCATGTGAATAATAATAAACCATAATACATGTATAACAGGGTAATATTAGTTTCTCCTTTACCCTTATTACCCAAAATGCCTTGACTTCCCCCGGGGGTGCCGTTAGTTATAAGTCGTGTAAATATTATCACAGTCAGTCCTCTGCACCTACATAGGTATCTTTCTGATTAACTACTCAACATTAGCAAGCACGGCTGAGCGGTCATGGGGTCGGAAATGGATTCGCAAGGCGTGGGTTCAGACCACATCCATTCTAATTTATTCTGTCTAAAACTACAATAGCATGCATTTCTAGAAGAGAGTTCTAATTATTTATAAGTTATTTTTTACTTGTCATACACAAAGTAATATAACTTGACTAAAATATTAATAAAACCTGATTTAATGGCTTCTCTGCGCGCTAATACTCCTTAACAGTTTAATCATAATAATGCCCAGGCGTTACAACTGTAACAGGCTCTTCATTATGTCCCCAATTAGACAGTATTCACATGTAACCGTGCAACAGATAAATGTGTCAACAGATCTAAGTTCGGGTGTATTTATCTGTCTCGGCTTAGTCACGCTCCAGTGAGCGGTGGAGACAACAATACAACAACATAATACAATATAATAGCTAAAACTTCCAAAAGCGATTGACGAGAATAACACAAAAACAACATATCATGTATTTCTACACATTGCCTGCAAACTTACACTTATTGGTTTAATTCACCGATATCACACGTCAAAATTATAAAAAATATATAAGTAAGAAAATTAAACACAATCAGTTATAGCCATTATTGGGATTTTTCCCGACATCTATCTTCTAATCGAGTTGTTCAGAACATTAGACGCGTGGTTACAATATCGATATCGATTGGAAAACTCTGTCACAACATACATCATCCGACATTATTTATTTATTTATTTATTTCAATTTGGGATTCTTACAGCTAGGTGTTAGCTTTAAATACATGTAGGTGCTGAAGGCCATTTAAAAGATTCCACTAATGAATATAAAATAATTTAAAAATAATAAATCGAGTAGACTATAAATATAAAAAATATAACAAAGATGTGACATTTATACAAAAAATAAAAACTAATAAAAGAATGCATTTGATAGTATTCTCTTGAGCTGCTCGACAGACGTATTGAACAGATCAAGATCATGCCGAGATGCTAGGTCATTGAAACAACGGCTTGCTCTTATCAGATAACTGTTTTTCCTATAGATAGAGTTGACCATTGGGGTGAATAGCCTACACGGTCTCCTAGTTGGATCAGCTGGCACTTTCACACCCACGAGTTCCAGCAACTCAGGACAATCAACTGCTCCATTCGCTATCTTTATTAAGTAAGCTACATCAGCAATTTGCCGTCTTACATCTAAAGGAAGAATGTGAAACTTCTGACAGCGCTTTCTGTAGTCTGGAAGATATGTTTTTGTTTTAAACTGCAGATGACGCAGAAACCGTTTCTGAATTCGCTCAATACGCGTAATGTAAATATCGTACTTAGGGTTCCAAATTTGCGAGGCGTATTCTAAATGGCTACGTACATAGGCACAATAGAGGATTTTGATGGTTTTTATAGATTTAAACTCTGTAGATAAACGCAGGACAAAACCTAGCGCTCTCGATGCCTTATTTATGATACTATTGATGTGCTCATCAAAGAGTAGTTTGGTATCAAAAACAACACCCAAGTCGGGGACTAAACTGACTCTTGTAATATAAGTATTTTTGAGTTTATAATTGAATATAAAGGGTTGTGGCTTACGTACGAGTGAATGTGCATTGGAAACATTTAGTTATATTTAAGTCCAACTTATTAACTAGGCAATAGTCGCCGAATCGAACGAGATCCTCTTGAAGACCCTGGGCATGTTCTGGGGAGTCAATGGGGCAAAGTATCTTCATGTCATCAGCGTATTACTTTGGAGTACTTGAAGCATGAAGAAACATCATTGACAGTGACATTAAATAATAGTGGACCCAATAGAGATCCCTGTGGAACTCCAGAGGGGACCTGCATAGGTGATGACGTGTATCCATTGAGTACTACTGTCTGGCACCTGTTTAGTACATACGACGTAAACCACCTATACAAGTTCCCTCGAATACCTACGGATTGGAGTTTCTGAAGTAGTACTGTGTGATCGATTCGGTCAAAACATTTGTGGAAGTCTGTGTATATGACGTCCACTTGAGAAGGTTTGGACATATGCAACGTTAAGTAGTCGCTGCAGACAATTAGGTTTGAAGTTATAGACCTACCTCGTAAAAAACCGTGCTGCTGTGCGCTAAGTGAATGTTTTAAAGCGGGATAAAGTTGCTTGTATACAATCCTTTCTAATACTTTAGCAAACAGACATAGTTTGGAGATAGGTCTGTAGTTTTCAATAAGATTTTTAGGTCCCTTTTTGTGTATAGGTGTAATATACGCAGACTTCCAGATCGAAGGCATCACACCCTCTCTCAGAGATTGTCTAAAAAGTATGGTCAGAGGAGCTGATAAACTGTTAGCACATTGAACAATGAATGATGCTGGGATGTTGTCAGGACCTGCAGATTTGTTTAGGTCTAAGGACTTCAAGAGCTTGCAGACTTCTGAACAGTTGAACTCAATGTCCGCTATGTCCGTTGATGTCATGCTGTTCCCGGAAGCGTTTAGTAAGCAATCGGTATCGGTACTGTTTAAAAATGTGGAGTGAAAATATTCACTAAACATATTACATATCTCCTCCCCCGAATCGGACGAGCGTTGACCGAAGCGTAATACCGCGGGGTAAGAGTTATTTTGATTTTTTGTTTTTACATAAGACCAAAAAGCCTTAGGATTTATTGAAATACTTAATTCAGTTTTCGATATGAATTCGTCAAACATGTCTTTCTCTAATAATTTAGCACGATCCCGTAAAATAACAAAGGATTGATGGTCAGAGCGATTGCCGTACGTTTTAAACTTTCGGTGATATTTATACTTCTCTTTTAAAATCGTGATAAGTGGTTTTTTAAACCAAGGAGGGTATTTCTGTGTAGGTGTGACCATTTTGAAAGGTATATAACTTGTCCTTAGATCATTTAAAGTACTGTAAAAAAAGGATACTGCGTCCTCAAGTGACATGTCATGCAATTCCTGTTGCCAATTAATAGCGTCTAATTTTGATTTGATGACGTCATAATCACCTAAATGGTATAAGTACTTTATATAAGGACGAGGTCGAAGCTTATGCAGTTGAACAAAGTCGGCAGAAATACAGAGAGCAGGATGGTGCTCTGCGTCTAACTTAGACAGAGGGCTGAGACAATTACGGGCTACTGTAACATCATTATTAGAAAAAATTAAATCGAGTAGTCTATTGTTACTATTCCGAATATGGTTGTATTGCATTAAATTACATATGTTTAGATCATCAAATAAATTTTGTTGTGCGGTGCCTTGAATATTATCAGCAATATAATAAGAGTTATCGTCAGATGGTTTCCAGATTAAATTCCGCATGTTAAAGTCGCCAATAATAAGAAATTTATCGCATGGATTTTTGAGCACAATGTCCGACATATTTTCAGAGAAAGCTTCCACCTGCTGTGACAAGGAGTTACCTGTGTTCTCGTCGCATATGTAAACGACACACAGATGTAGCTTATAGGCTACCCGCGGTCTCCGACAGTAAAGTGTTAACGTTACCCACAAATCTTCGGCATTCGAACACCACTCGCTACAAGCCTCGGCCGTAATCTCCCGACGAACAGCTAGTAACACACCCCCTCCCCTCACCTCACCCGTCTTATCATAATCCCTGTCACGTCTAAATACAATGTACCGGTCGTCAAACAGTTCGCTACTTCTAATACCATCCAATAGCCATGTCTCTGTCAAACAGATAATGTCGTAGAAGTTCAAAGAAACGTTTCTGTAGAAATCTGCAGTTTTCGTTCGTAAGCCACGAACGTTTTGGTAATAAATATTATACATTGATAAAACTAATTAATAGCAGCTGAGTAATATGCGTTATATAAAAAATGCGAATATACAGATAGAATAAAGCATTCAAGTCATTAATTAAATTACAAGAGCGCCATAATAAATTATAAGGTGCGAAAAATAGTACAGATAACGAGATAAACATAATACGATAGCTGTCAAGCTGAGCGCGAGCAATATAAAGCGACAGCTTAAGTGAGCACAAGTCGCAATCGCGCGCATAGAACCGGACCGGACCGGTCCAGTTAACACAGCGGAGTGGGAGCAAGCCGATGTTTCTCAAACATTTCAAGCGGGCCTTAGTACATACAAAACAATATACAAGTGAAAACAGTTGGAAAACGTTGAACATTATGAGATTTTTTTCAAATCTGATTCCGATTTTATGGCCAGTACACTTGATGTGGGACTTTTTCGCGCGAAAATTTTGCACCCCTTCACCCAGATATATGCGAATCCACGTTCTTTGGCCAAGGTCTTCGATTTGTTGAGCAGCAACTTGTTGTCCAAGGTGAGATGATCGTTGACAAATATCCTTTTGTCGCCACGAAGGCCCAAATCGGCTGGAACAATGGTGCACTTTTTTGCCGCAGCCACAAAATCCTCTTTGTGGTACTTATTGTGTACGGAAACTAGAATCGTCTTGTTGTGTTTATCGTTCCTCATAGGTATTCTTGCTATGTAGTTAATCTGCTCCTGGGTGATGGAACAGCTAATATGGTTTCCAATCTTTGCAACTATGTCGAATAAGTTCTCTGATTGAGACACAGGGACTCCTTTTATCTCAATGTTATTCATGCGTGACCGCTGTTCCATTTCTCGCGTGTTGCACTCCAGTTGTTCTACACGCCGCTGTAGAAGATGGACATCATCCTTGGTCTTGAGAAGTCCTTGAACTTCCTGGTTGATATCGGAAATCCTGGCAGTCAGTGTTTCAAATGAGCTGTGCATAAACTCAATAGAAGCTTTTACTTCCGCCACAGCAGGCTTCATGAGCTTCAGATCTGCGATGTCGGACTTCAGCGATTTGAGATCATTGATATCGGCTTGAATCGCTTTAACGGAAGCCATCAAAGTTGGCAGCGTCGCTGTTTGAGCACTAAGCCGTTTGATATCCAGCGCAATGCTTTCTAATTCAGCCGGTACAGGAGATTTGGCCGAGCCTTTGCTCAGAGGAATGAGTGGACTCACGGCACCTTTGCAGGACGGGCACTTCCAGGTAGACTTCCTGTCTCCTAGTTTACGGTAACCTGACTCGGTTATATCAGAGCACGGGAAATCAAAACGTCCCAGGCAAACGGAGCACAGTGCACCATCCCTAGACTCGGTTTCACAGCGTTTACATTTAAACGACTCCATCGCGAAGTTAAAAAAGAAGGTAAAAAATACATTATGCTGAATCGGTAGGTTGCTGAGTTATAGTGAGGCATGCATCCAGATGTTCGTTGCTCACATTTTCAGCTAGAATGCATTTTTATAAGTTACGCGACGGGATTGATATGTATTGTATATTTTCCGGCACGGCCCTTATGAGCATAATCAGCCCATTATGTTCCCACTCGGGCCTTGTCAGAGACGAGAGAGAAGGTAAAGTTTGAGTTTATGATTTCTTCTGCGCCATCACCGCTTGGCAGAAGGTGGACATTGCCTGCCACGATCTCCCGCTGCCGAGCATGGAGTTCACCACGTTTGGCAGAGATAGATCTCCACCTGTTATCGCTGAAAGCGTGTACCGCTCGGGACCCCACGCGGCACACACGTCCAGCGTGTGGAGCGCTATATCCTCCAGCGCTCCACATTCGTGGCAGGCTGAGGTTGCCTCCCGTCTGTTGACTAAATGCACGTACTTTCTGAAGCATCCGTATCCGGAGAGTACCTACACCAATAGGAAAGTCAGCGACCCGAAAAGCCCCCTCCTCACCTCTGCAGAACGAGCGGATGGCCTCCACCGTCCATTGCCCAGGGACCTCCATAAAACTACAGCTATTTATTTTAACCGCATTTTAATTGATAGCTATATTTCAAATTTCAAATTAGTTTATTTCTCTTTAGTACATCATTATACACTTCGGCTCTATCTGCCAAACTGGACGTACAATACACCCGTATCTTGGTAGATAGTTTCTTCCAAATAATTACATTCATAATTTCGTACTAAGCATTACAAATTACATCAAATTACTATCTAAACTTTATTTTATCATTAGAACAAATTATTATTAGAATATTATTAAAATATTAAAAACATTTTACTAAAACGCTACCCTGCGGGACACCATATAAAATTGTTTTGTCTGTGCTTATAAATTGGTAAATTTTTACAGACTGCCTTCTTCCCATCAGATAACTCTCAAAAATATCAAATACGACTCCACGTATACAATGTCGTCCATTTTCTGCAATAGTGTGGGGTACGCAGATCAAGAAAAATACATAAAGCCTTGTTTCTCGTGTCAAGGTGTTTTACAATACTATTGGTCAGTTCCACAACCGCATCCTCTGTAGATTTGCCTTTCCTAAAGCCGTACTGGTTTTCCGCTAATATTTTTTGAGTTTCCAAATAATTAACCAATCTCTTATTCATTATTTTCTCTAGGAGTTTAGAAAGTGTAGTAAGAACTGAAATAGGTCTGTAGTTGTTTACATCGCTTCTATCCCCATTCTTAAAAATTGGGTGTACTAGTGCTTTCTTGAAAGCTTCCGGGAAAACACCAGTGGATAGGCAGAGATTGAAAACGTGAACTAATGGAGAGATGAGGTATTTTCGCGAATATTTTATTTTATATTACTCTAATGTATGTAGGATCGTGTAATGAAACGAGAGGGCTAAGGCAACAGTTATAAACGTTTTTTTAAAAGAATATTAGTATTTAACAATAACCGAGCATCACGAACCTCAATCACTTTAGCGAAAGTCGTCAAATCATCCTTCTTTTTTACACCTGCCACCTTTCACTCATACATGTTACGTTCACAATATAATAATTATTTGTATGTTTTGTTCCTGACATGAATCCTATTTATTTGTGAATACGTTCAGTGACATGTTAAATAGGCCTTCGTATTTGAGAGATCATACATCTCAGAAACTGTAAAGCCTACAAATTGACTTGACAGGTAAGATTCATCTTGAGACTAAGCATAAGCTAAGAAAGGATCAGAAAGAGGGCGCATTGAAGGGTTTGAAGGGGAATAAAAGTTTATATTATAAATTATAATATTTTTTAGAGTAGAGACTTGAATAGTGGTTAATTACTTTAAATAAATAATTTACAAGACATTTATAAATAAAAAATTTTATAAGCAAAATATGTATTTATTATGTGTAAGAGTATAACATTTTCTGAGTCGGTATAGCGAATGCCCACGCGACCCCATCGCCCCATCTGCTCATAGGGTTGCTCTCTCGTGGCGGACGGGAATACAGCATTTCTCTCCCTAAAAAACAATGTAGGGGATTTTTTAAATAAAATTGATATTTGTGTGTATCAGTAATCACATCTACATATACAGTATCAAGTGTAGTAAAGTCAACATTACTAAATGCTTACGCATATCCTAACTTACAAATGTATAAGTTAGTATTCTTCTTGTCTAGTATTTTAACTTAATTAAACTACTATAAATGAGCTGACATTCTAAAGGCTTTGCCACACTGGAGGCGGTCTGCGGTCTGCGGCCAGGCCAAACGAACACAGCCCGCATTGTGTATGAACAACATTGTCAGTCAGCCTATCGGTCAGCGGTCGACGCAAGGCAAACGGTCAGCGGTCTGAACTGGGAAACCGGTCAGAGATGCGGGCAGGGTAAACCGGGGCTCTCACACACGGCAGACACCAGCCGTGACGTGACCGTTGCCCGCCTACCTGCCCGTTCTTCCGTTCCTTCCGCGTGCCCGCGCGGTCAGATCGCATATTTATACAAAATATAAAGAGACTGACAATGTTGTTCATACATTTAATTCATACAAATTCATACATTTCAAACATGTAAGAAAATTATATCCGAAAACTGGTTTGATGCGATTCTAACAAACCTTGATACTTTAAATATATAAATGTACTATAACTTTAAACTATAGGTACTTAAATGTAAACGAACTTGTATCTTAGTTGCAATATGCGGAAACATATTAATGGTGTTTAGTGGTTAATTTTTTTAAGTAATTTAGTAGTACTATCACTGTTTGTTTTCCTAAGAAAATAAAATAAAATAAAATACATAACGCGGGCTGCGTTCAATGTGACCTGGCCGCAGACCACAGAACGTATCCAGTGTGGCAAAGCCTTAACGGTTATAAAGCAAACTATTTCATACAAATTTCATCCCCTACTCTGAACTTTTACATTCCCTAAGAAAGGATTCTAGAAAAGGGATGAATCAAAAGGTTGAAATTAGAATGAAAGTTCTGCATCCCAACAATAAGTATCTAAGTACTACTTCTACAATGACTGGCCCAACGAGACGCTAGAACCAATGCATGTGTGATAAGCGCAGTGCAGTCCTACACAAAACTGCAGCGTGTTGTGTGACACAGCAGTTGCCATCGGTAGGCTTGATGCTTACTATCAGGTGTACGACTTGCCCGACCTGATGCGACTTTGCGTCACGGCAATAAATAATCAGTAAATTATAGAAAAACTTACAAAAATATCACGCATTTCTTGAAAAAGAACCACACTAAATTAAAGTAGTTGGAGCGCGCTTACTTACTTTGCCTTAATATTACGTAAAGGCACCTTCTCCGCCTAACAACTAATTTAATATAACATCAAAGAAAACCAGTTTGTTAATAATAAGCATATAATAAGCAGTGATTAACGGAATAAGCATTATCTTTGAATAATACCCGTCTCCAGCAGGCGCTTTGATGATAATAAGTAAGGGTGGGGCCCTACTTACAGAAATATGTCATCGAAGTATATCGTTAGTGTGTACTAGCCACTAACTAAAAAGTATTGTTTTGTTAGTTTTCTCTATATGTGAGCTCCTGTTACCTGGACATAAGTGGTGTCCTTTATACCATGTTATTGTTATTTTGTATATTTTATTTGACAACTTTTGTAATGCCGCTATATCTCTAGACCTGGTTGCTCGTCTTTTAAGCGCGTACATTACTGCTGCGCTGTCCGTTGCGGAGTATACCTACCCTCAGGATGACTATCACTACTAGGTATTATATCTTGACTTGATATTTCTCTCTCAGCCAGCAGTAAGTCCATAGCTTCCGCTTCTATTACCGTCGTGGTCTTGTAGTAGTAGCGTGGAGTAGTATATCCACAGACTGCACCAAGCTTGTTTTTGCTCCATCCGTGTAAATGTAGTATGATGGTGATGGGTCTCCAATTCGTTCCTTGCTGTAGCCAGTCTGTATTTCTTCTTGTCGTAGGTATAGGTGCTGGTTATTATGTCAGTGCCTTGTCTTAACTCAGAGATTGTTATTGTAGCCCTGTCATACAGCTGTCAAGATATCTACTCGTTAAAATAATGAAATAGTAAATGAGCAGCAGTTTTATTCAGCTTTTTTATTTACTAGCATTAAAACAGTAAATTAGCTCACTCGTGACTTGAATTTCTAAGACGCCTCTCTTTTACACAGACTAGTGGTGAATTACTACAGTAGGTAGGTACATACATTACAGTACTAAGTCCATGCCTGTACTTATTTTTAAGCATCGTTTTATTGTTTTCCTCGTCAAACGCCTTAGAACGGTTTAGTAAAGTGCCCATTGCTTAACTGGAACGTGACTTATAGACACTAAGGTCTTTATTAATAAACGTTGCGTTAACATAGATTAGGCGTAACATGCTTTGTCTTGCTTTCACACGTGACATTTACTGCAAGCGAAAAATTGACAGATAGATGTTTTAACTACTCCGGGTTTACTACAAGTTTATTAATAAGGCCGATAGTGACAGACGTATTGACGGCGGCGTGGTGTCCTGCCACATAATAAGTAACAGTACGCCGATCTTGCCCAGTCCCGTTCTAGAAGTAGAACGGGACTGGGCAAGATCGGCACCCTGATAATAGTAAAAAGCAGAATTTTAAACACCTAGTGTAATGCAACAGATCGATAGTATATTATGAAAAAAATACAAAGGAATAGGAAAAGAGTAATAACCGAATAGAATTTATAAATATAACTCTCTTTCAGCAGAAAAAAATCCTGAATAGGTCCACAAAAATAAAATTTCACGTCCAAAATCTCAGAATTTTCAGCGATACCACTATATTTTTTTTAGGTAATACTTAGCCAACGTATAGAACTAAATTAGTAACCAGCAGTTTTTTCAATTGTGTTAGTATATATCGAAAAATATAAAGAAAACGTACAAAATTAACGGATTTTCGCATTACATCGTCCAATCTAACAAGCGATTTTCAACCTTACGTAAAGATTCGTAAATTATTTTAAAATTGGGGTTGGACCGCGTCTTAACAAAGCAATACAACAATATGGTTTCTAGAACAGACTTTAAGTGTACATTGTTTAATAAACCTGTAAAGAAATTCGACTGCGATGGAAAATGAAACAAGTTCTCGAGACCTACGAAACTATATAAAACACGAATGTCCAATTTCACTAATGTTTAAAAGAAAAAAGTTTCGCCTAAGTTGTGTTGACCTAAGTTGTCTAGAGAAAAAATAATGATTTAAGTTCAACCGAAGCTCTCAAATATTATGAATATCAATGTTGTTGATATTTTTTTCGCTTTTAAGGAGACTTCTATATACTAACTTAGGCATTTGATTTATGTATCTCCAATATTTAGTGAAATAACTTATTATAATATTTGCTGAATAGGTTTAGGATTTCTGATAAAACATGCCTTTATTCAAAGAGTCTATTTAGGGCAAAAGTGTTTCGTCTATTTTGATGATATCGTTATTGACAGTGAATGACAATCAATCCTGTAAGTAGCTAAGGGTCACTAAAAGTGTGAAAACTTTTTTCACAAAAAAAAAGGAACCGACTTCAAAGCTGCAATGTGTGAAATAACTTGTCGAAGTCGGTACCTTGTGCGCAAGGTATGTGTACTTTTGAACTATCATGGTACCGACTTCAACAAGTTATGTCACACATTTTAGTTTGTTGAAGTCGATTCCAATTTTTGGTAAGGTTGTAAAAAACATTTTGACCTTGCTTTACTAACCGTACGGACGCTGAGAAGCGAATTTCGATTTTAGCACGTATCTGAGTAAATAATTATTTTTATACAAAAAAAGAAATAAACCTGCATAAAGACTAAATAAAAAAAGACACACAAATACAAAATAAAAACTTAATAGTAGCGTAGGGCACACTGAGCTCGAAACATTCCGTTACGTCATTCTTCCCACCCCCTCTGGTCCCACCCCCTCCGGTCCCACCCCCTCCGGTCCCACCCCCTCCGGTCCCATCCGATCCGATCCACGATGATGATGAAAAGTAAAATGTGCTAATCCAGTGCTTCATCTATATAACTACCAATATTTCATCCAATTCTGTTCAGCTGTTTTTGTGTGATTGAGTAACAAACATACACACATATAAACTTTCACATATATGATAAAAGGTATTTGCCTGAAATATCGTCCAATCGCGGATCGAAACTGACTGTAAACAAGTTAAAGGCAAGGAGATAGATTACATCCCGGAGAAGAATATATGATACTTTTCATCATCATCATCATCATCATCATCCACCTGCACGCGATTGACACCGTGGGGCGCAGGTAGTGACGTAGAAAATAAAAACTTCAATAGGTTTCTTCGACTGTTCCAATTCGTATACGGACTGAGATGAATATAACATATTATATATCCTACTCTCATAACAGAGAATAATAAGAGTTTACTAAAATCCTGTAACTCCCAAAGGATCAAGTTAAACACAACCACTCTTCTGAAATTGCGGACTTGTTATGCATTAGCAATGAGGGGATCGTACTGTTCACTTACAAATCAAGACCAGATTTCAACAACTAATAAATAATAAATAAATAATAAATAATAAATCTTTATTCATTACCTTAGAGCTAAGATGGACATCATGTTCCTAATTCTAATCCAATCTAGTTATATATTACACTATGCCTGAACTAGGTAAACCTGTGTCTCAGGCGAAAAATGCTTACACATGTTTTGAACTAATAAACAAATTAACACAATAATGTACAAACGATGAGTAAAAACAGATTACAACTTATAATATAAATAAATGTAATACTAATTTAAATAAATTATGGCTACGTGGTATTTTTAAATATATCTACATGAGTCATTTATCTAGGCCACTAAACACACAGCTTATAACTATTACATAGGTACAATTAATAACTCCTCGGTTTCCTCGTAAGTCATGTTGGCTAGGGCACTCAAGATGGTTTTCTTACAATTTATGAGATTCATTTCGTATATATATAAATTGCGATTAAGTTTATTGTATAGATATGGCCCTAAGAACATAAAAAACCTAGTTGCGAAAGCATGCTTATTAGTTGCTGTGTTGGTACAGACAATGTCTTTGCGTCTTTTGTTAGTAACTTCAGTACTATAGGAAAGTGCTCTGTGTTGTTTTAAGACTGTGTATAGTATAAATAGCTGTCGAACTGTTAAAACTTTACAGGACTTATATAATAGGTTGGTTGGGTAGAGAAAGGGACGGAACGTGGACACCTTTAGGATCGCTCTTTGCGCTCTTTCTGCGGCTAGTATAAATGTTTTACAGGCTCCGCCCCAAGATGTTATACAATAAGTGATGATTGACTGACATAAAGCAAGATATATTTGCTTAACTAAATTCGTGTCAGCAATATAGCGCAGCTTCTTAAACACATATATTAATTTTCGTAGTCTATTACTCATAACTTCAATATGTTGATTAAACGATAATGTTTCGTCTATTATTACGCCAAGATATTTAATGTGGTTAGTAAATGAGATGTTAGGGCATTGACATACATTATCGCATTTAAGGTAATTGCAAGCGTGTCCATATATAAGTGGGTTAGTAAAAATGGCTGATCGCTGTTTTCGCATCGTGAATTTTAGGTATTTTGTTTTCTCAGCATTCAGCGTTAAAAGGTGACCTCGAAGCCAGCTGTTTACAATATTGAAGCCGTGTTGTGCCAGTTCATACAGCTGTGAATCATTACCTGCTGAGAAAAGTAGAGCAGTGTCGTCAGCATAGGATATTATCTTGCCGTTGGCAAGTTGAAGGTTGCATAAGTCATTAATGTAGATCAAAAACAGTGTAGGTCCCAGAATGCTCCCTTGTGGAATTCCAAAAGAAGCATTTTTTAAGTCAGAACTGACCACACTGTCTATTCTTACGTATTGACACCGATCACTTAGATAGCTGGTAAGAAGTTTAAGCTGGTTATCACGCACACCAATGTTTTCTAATTTTTTAAGTAAGATAGGGGTAGGTACGGTGTCGAATGCTTTTGCAAGGTCAAGGAATATCCCTATTGTTTTGTTCCCTTTATCAAGTTCATGTGTGACGAAATCAGTAAGTTCGTGTACAGCGTCCGCAGTAGATAGTTTTGGCCTGAAGCCAAACTGGTTCTTTGATAGAAGGGCTTTGTTTTCTAAATAATTAACTAATCTGTTGTTAATAATCTTTTCAAAAATTTTAGAAATGGGAGAAAGTAGAGATATAGGCCTATAGTTAGTTATATTTTCCTTGCTTCCTGACTTATGAATTGGGACAACAACAGCTTTTTTCAAACATGTAGGAAAAACACCCTCTTGCAAACATTTTTGGAAAGCAAGAGTTAACGGTCGTGCAAGGATGTGCTTGTACTTCTTAAGTATTTTGGTAGGAATATTATCCCAGCCAGTAGCACAGTCGTCCTTTAGCCCCATTATAATTCTTTCTACTTCCGTACAGTCAATATCCAAAAAAACAAAAGATTGTAGCTGAGGCTGAGTGATTTCTATTGTAGGCGCAAACAGTTGGTTTTGAATCTGCTCTGCTAGAGTTTTCCCAATGTTAGTAAAAAATTCGTTACAATTATTAGCAGCTACTTCTGGTGAGGCATGTGATTTTAACAAACTCGAGGACGATTCACGTTGTTTTGCTGTGTATGTAACATTTTTTATGATTTTCCATATTTTTTTGGTGTTATGGCCAGCAACTTCTAATAAGTTTTTGTCGTACTTTATCTTAATATTTTTGAGAAGGCTGTTACAGAAGTTACGATATCTCTTGTATGTTAGTTGTAAAATAGGGTTATTTGGACAAGATTTAGCCTTCATGTGAAGCTTATCGCGATTTCTCATGCAGCGAATGAGTCCCGGAGTGATCCACGGCTTAATATTTAAGTTTTTTCTGCTTATTTTCACTTTTACAGTGTGTTTTCGTATAATTTGCTGAATTTCGCTTATTAGGTGTGACATACAAGATTCCGCATTTGCTGAGTCATAAGTAGAAATGAGGTCAATGTTACATAAATCGTCTTCCAAGTTGTTGTGATTTAGTTTGAAGGTGCATGTTTCATTTTTTAGTTTAGGCTCCTCACGGCTAAGTATAAGTAAAACGGCTTTGTGGTCAGTCACAGATGAATTTGTTACAAGGGTGATTGCAGGCAAGCTAGACTTAAGCATTACGTGGTCCAAGCATGAGCCACTTTGAAAAGTTGGTAGTGTGTGCTGGGAGTAAGCCATTGAATGAGCATCGATTTAAGTACTCCTGTGCTGGCCCATCACAACACCCAGGGAGGATGTTAATATTTATGTCACCTACAAGTGCAATATTTTTAAATGATAGTCTTTGAAGGTGAGAGTGCATTGACTCAAGAAAAGTGTCTACACTAAGATGAGGTCTATATACGGCTAAAATAGCAATAGTAGTTTCCACTTTCACTAATAGGCAGCTGCAATCCCGAACGATTAACTCTTCGACAGATATATTTAGATAATTTCTAGCATAAACTACTACTCCATCGTTTTGATTATGACATGTCTTAGTATAATAAGCTGTGTAACCTTCCATACAAGGCAGGTTGCAATTGTGGGAAGAAAGCCAGCATTCTGTAAGGATTATTACGTCACAATCAAAATTAAGCCGTTGTAAGAAAGTGCTGAAATTATTAATATTTTTGTGAATACTGCGAATATTTTGTGTTAATATAGTTAATGCGTTAGGACAAGCAGATATGTGTTGTATACAATTTTCAACATCGCAGGACGTAGACTCGGAAACTGAGAAAGTATCAAGATCGTTAACTATTCTATGAGACATAGTTGTTTAATATTAAGGCTAGACTTATAGTGAACGCGGCGCTCTTAGGCGCCTTCATAATCTGTCGAGTTAATGTACCTTTGTTCGGCTATTTTCTTGGCGGGGCAATTTGGGTCACCTGTCTTGTGATCACTTGGCTTTTTGTAGCGCAGACAAGTTGCACATTTCGATGCTTGTTCTTTCTTAGTGCACTCAGATGATTGATGACCTAGATCGCCGCAGTGTCCGCAGGTGTATACATCCGCTCTGCAAGTCTTTGCTGCATGTCCATATTGTTGGCACTTAAAACATCTGGTCACAAAAGTAAAGTCTCTCACGGGACAGGAACACCAATTCACAAAGACTCTATCTTGAGTGATGAGGGCTTTACGAATAGTAGGAGAAACCTCTATTATGTAGTTGCACGACTCAGCACCCTTTCTTCTTGATTTGTGGCTCAGTTTGATGGCAGCAAGAAACTGATCTCGGGACATGTCTATTAATTTGTCGCACAGATTTTGTTCGTACATACATTTGTAGACCTCTCGCTCCTGCATGCTTGATGGTACTCCAATTACCACTATTCTTGGTCTGCGTCTTTTTGGTTCGTCGATAGTAAGCGCTGATGAGGACAGGTGAACTGAGTTTTTTAGTTTCTCAATGTCATCTTTGGTGTCTGTACTAATGATGACACCTCCATTTATGGTCTTCCGAAGTCCCCTTACATGTAACTTCATTTCTTCAGGGCTGATAATTTTCTGTACTAAGCTTTTAGTCTCCTCACTGGATTTAATCTGTTGGGATCAGCAACTCTCATTCGAGGCAAGTTTCATTCATAAATCTATTGTTATTTTTTGCGCTGATGCGGACGGGTTAAGTTTATCCTTGGGATAAATCGCGACAAAGCTAAATTGTGTAGGGCGGATGTAATTATTTGTGCTCTTTTTAACCATGTCGGCAAACGATGCTTTACTTGATGGTAATGAGGACTCTTCAATACTTTGTCGCAGGTCATGCAGGCGCTCGGATAGATTTTGCCTATCTTTGAGGGCTTGTATATGTGCATGCGCTTGAATGGTCTTTTGCTTCAAAGCTTGGTATTCAACGGCCATTTGGGATGTACCATGGCCTACCTTTCTGCACAAGTTATTGATTTTAAGTTTTTGGTCTGAGTTGAGTTTGCCATCGGAGGCAATAGAGCATACTTCATTCAGGCATTGTTCAATGGTGTCCATCCAGTTCTGAATCTCCACCGTTTTCACGGCCTCAATGGGCACATCAATCCTGGGCGGGGGCGGCATCGGGGGCTGCTCGGCTCGGGGGGTGGGCGGTGGACTGCGTACTATTTTACTACTTCGCCCAAAAGGGCTATCCATGATGTTGTTTTGATGTAGATATAAGATCAAAACATTTCGACGACACAGTTTACAATTACACTGTTGGCATAACTTTTGCTGACTCTGAACTAGGTCAGATTGTGAATTTATTTATTAATTTGTGCAATTATTATACCTATACGTCCGTTCTCACCGAGAGTCGAGAGATTCTAAGGCCGTTTTCAGTGCTCGACCGACCGTACGCACGCGTATACCGTGAGATCGGTTGTGCGTATCGTCAGGACCGACGCACGGTACGCGCGGACGGTCGGGCGAGCACTAAAACCGGCCTACACACGCGCTAACTGTGCGCAGCGGTAATGTTCGCAAGGAAATGGACAAGAGTTATCTTTAGAAAGCATATCACACGTCACATAGATCACACGTCAAGAATAGCGCACAGACAATATATTATCAATCATAATACCATAGATATCAAATCAAATCAAAACCATTTATTTCGACTAATTTTCCAAGTCATATGCATTCATTCACAATTCAATTAATAATTATTATCATTTGTCATTTCACAATTATAAAACATTCATTATTATTATTAAATTAACATATAATTACAAAAAATTAACTAAACACAATTCACTATTATTAAAACATTTTAGCATACAAACAATTAGCCAGAACATGAATCCTGTGACAATGATTCATGTACTGGCAGTCAAATCTGTTGGAGAATACTTTTAGGATGCTGCTGGGGCTGGCCCAGACTGCGCACCAGGGATGTGCATTGCTTGCGCATGGTGGCGTAAAAGCAATCAACGTCCCAATCTGCAAACATCCCTGATGCGCTGCATCTCCGAGGCAACCCCATCACCACCCTAAAAGCATTATTATATTGCACACGGAGAGCGCTGTACTGTTTTTGCGTATATGACACCCACAGGGCGCAAGTGTAAAAGGACGTACAAAATGCCTTAAAAAGAGTTATTTTGACATCCCTTGAACACCGAGCAAACCTGCGGGCTATCATATTGCCCCTAACAGACAACACCCTCCGCTCCCTCTCAATATCTTCATCGTCTTCCAAGCCAGCGTTTACAATATGCCCGAGATACTTAAACTGTGCAACGCTGGTAATAGCGGTACCCTTCAGTTCAATAGATGGTACGGCATCGGTATATGTATGGAAATGATCAATATGTATTATGTATATTTATTAATAATTTTCATTATAAGTCTAGATAAAAAAAACATAAATCATAGCTCGTAAATGATTTATGTTTTTTTACACACAAACCATACATTAATTCCTATCGATATACGAACAATTGGCAACTGTCTAGGGGACATCTTTGAAAATTTGCTGGACGCTCCAGGGTTCACCTACCCTACTGTTAGAGTTAACTTGGTCGACCAACACGGCTGAGTGTTGATTGTGTGTACACAAGTAGGTGCTGCAGTATAGAGCTGTTGATGTGGAAACTTGACGTGGGTACTAATGCATGGCTAGACCAGGCATTATTCAGCGGGACCTACTCCGAAGTGTGTATTAGTTTAACCGATGAGTTGGAGGTTACTACTGGTACCCTAGTTTATTCACTCTCGAGGAGTACGTAGGCGCTCGTGTATCTTTTATTAATCTTGTTCCACTGAGCAAACTAGAAATATTCACATTATTGACGGGATAGGTAACATTTATAAATAACGAGGTACCTATCACGTAAATAATGTGATATCTTTATGTATGTATGTTATGTTGTTATGTTGTTATTAAGAGAGTGTTTGTGGGTTTGTCGTCAGTCGGCTTAATTATTCATCTTTCGCTCTGTAGCTTAAAATGAAAATTGGTTACTTTATATCCCGGAAAACAGGACTTATGGGATGAGCACTTTGCTCAAAGACGTACCCGTGAGGCGCGCCTAGTGAAGATTTATATGCATTAAAATTATATTTTTTTGATGCGCGATTGTAATAAATAATACATGCAAGTTTAATTATCATATTATGCAAAAGTTATAACATCAGTTACCTAAATAACAGAAAAAAATGTTTCAGCTTTGAATTTCCAGTTCGAAGTGAAATTAACCACCTTAAGTAACCTCGTGACTGTCGGTCTCACGCAAATCTTTTGAGTCCTATGTTCCCCTTGTTTCAATAGAAATGTCGAACGTAGAAAACAGTTCATTTATTCTGACATTTCACTATAACTGCAGTCTTGTACTTCAACCGAGGTATAAATAAATTTGTTTAATCATATATCCTGCCTGATATTATATGTTGTCCACAGATCGAAGCGCACAAACAAGCCCGGCAGCCCCGGCACCCTCAACGGTGTGAACGGCAGCGTCCACGGCGAGGCGCGCCAGGCGCAATCCAAGAAGAACATCATACGGATGCTGGGTAACTAACGTCATGACAACCTGTATTGTTCTTACCGGCGAGAGCATACCTGCCCTCTCCGTGGTTCGTGGTTCGCTCATTAGATGGCTGTGAGTTATTTTGCGCGATGAAATCTGTAAGGTGGAAATACGTCAGTATACCAAAGCCAAAATACATAGTACTCAAAATGTTCCTGTTGAAGAGCCAACGGGCAGGCTTGTTCAACTAACAAGACAACGAACTAAATGCACGTGCGATCACGGAAATAATTATCCCGAATTTTAAAGCGCATGAAATGCGCTATTTTGATTTGTATGCATTTAGGTAACCCAATGACAATCGCGCAAAGACGAATCTTATAACGCCAAATATTCCTCGTAACATCCTCGTTCTCTGACAGGGCCTTGGCTGAATATCACCGCTGATTACCACCAGCCCAAGATCTACGATTTTCCGAACCGGGGCAGTAGCACCCTTGTGGCGCCTCTTTCTCCACCGGTGCCTCTTTCTACACCGGTGCTCCTCTCTCAACAGGCGCCCCTCTCACCACCGGCGCCCCTCTCTTCACCGGTGCCCCTTTCTCCACCGACGCCCCACCCTCCGCAGGTGCCCCATTCTGTTTAAGACCGGATGTTTTTAGTTGAATTTGGTCTCTAATACACCTTCAGGCCACGCAAAGCAAAATTGGATACAAAACAGAGCTAACTAACTGATTTAGTTTAAAAAAATTGGGATGTCGGGGATTTTTTTTGGCCAACTTGTATTCTCCAAGTGGGCCCCCGAACACGCTCATTTGGTTTGTCGGTCCCTCTACCAAACACCCTGTATATATTAAAATTTTATTTCTTTTGTGTGTTGTTGTTATCTTACTTAAGTAATGAGCTTAATATTTATTAGGTATTCATTGTATCACTTTCATAATATCATAAATTAAATTTAGCTAATCTGCAACACGACTTTAATTCACTGTTAGGCGGTACGAAGTTCGCCGGGTTAACTACTTAGTAATATATAAATAATAGTTTTGTTTTCTCTTAAAAAGTAATAAAAGTAAAAATACCAATATGTTCACATCAGTCAAACACATTCCTGTGTACTTATTAAACTGTGAAATATAAAGTAATATTTAACAAGTGGGGCAACTACCCCTATCCGTACTGGTTGAACACTTTACATAAACAAGGACATGATAATTCATGGTCACATGAAACGTTTAAAAAAATAAAATTAAAAAAAATACCGTTAAACTACAGAGGAAACCTTCATTCTATGAATGTGCTATAACTCGAAAATTATGGACACCGTCCGAACGGGGTTAATGACCCAAAGCGCCGCGCCGCGTTCAAAGGAATCAAGCTGCGTCCGAACGGGGTTAATGACCCAAAGGGCCGCGCCGCCCGCGCCCCCAAAGGATGCCGCGAATGCCGCGATCGTCGGCCGCCCGCCCGGTCGCGCCGCGCTTTTATTACTACACGCGCGCCGCGAGTGACCATGTTTATTGTTTTGAGTAGACAATTAAAGTTAAATTAGGTAAATATTAGGCACCTATTTTTTTTTCTTAATTAGAACGAAAATCGAGTACTGAGCACTATATATCAATATGTAAAGTGTTCAACCAGTCACCCTGTATATTCAAACATACAGAAACGGTCACTCAACAATACTGCTCTCCAGTTGTCAATGTTGTTAACTTGTATACGCTCATATTCGCTCTAGTACCCCCAGTGCCGGGTGCGGCACGGACACATCACAACAAATCATGCACGTCCCGAATACAAACATGACTGCTCAGCACACGAAACAATCTCAATAATTAATCTCAGATGTTATTGGTGGAATGAATATACATTTCTAAAAATAAATGATTTCGACTAGTAAGCTACAGTATTTTTCTCAAATTAAAAGTTCGCAACTTCGCAACCTTTGATCAGCATTTATTTTCGCCTAAATCAGCTAAAACTTAGTAGAATATTTTAGACGAAAACCCGTCTGATTGGAGTGCACGGAACGAGATTGTATTACCTAAAGAAATCATTTACTTACAGACTACGTTATTACTGAAGGTTATATAGGCTAGAGGAACCTGAGGGTCTCCTCAATCGCTTAGTTATTCGGTTTGCCATTCAAGTAAATTCAAATTCGCAATTCAAACCCTAGCTCGCTATTGGCACAGTAGAACTATTCTTCTTTAATTCAATAACGTGGTTCGTCAATGGTAGCTTGTCTATCGCGACTCAAGTCACATGTTTTGAGTGTTCATATATTATACCTTAAATTAATACTAATCATTAATACAATCTATACTAAAAAGGGGCTTATTTGATCTTAATTAGTATTGGTAGATGGTTCTCTAACAACTCAGTATTAAACCCTGCAAAAACCAAATGCGTTCAAAACTCAATTTCCCTAATGTGACGTACAATAGGGAAATTGAGTTTGACTTTGATACTGAGTCAGATTAATATAGAAAAGCTTTAAATTAGTTGATTTAGCATTATTGCTAGGTGGTATGGGACATAGTAACAGGTGACGAAACATGGATTTACCGCTATGATCCCAAAACGAAGCAGCAATCGAGCGTATGTGTCTATAGAGATGAGCCAAAACCAACCAAAGTGGTGCGCGTGAAAAGTGCCTCGAAGCGGATGATTGCGTTTTTTTTAATAAAACTGGACACGTGGCTACTGTTGCTTTAGAAAATCGTCGTACCGTGAATAGTGACATTTTTGACCATTAATAGTGTTTTTTTTATTATTGATTCCGGAAATTTTAGTGCGCCCCACGTATAAGATAGGATAAGTTTTATATCAATATTTTTTTATGATTCTTTAAACGGGATGGTTCCAGAGCTGAATATGATTGTTATATTTTTTTCAAACCCAGAGAAAGTACGGACCTTAACGGGGTAAGGTCGGACTACATTCTAAAACCGATGTAATGTCATCATAATGTAAAGAGAACATAAATTAATGAGTTTTTGAGATATCGTTTTTAAAGTTGTGGTTGTTACGATTCTCAAACTTTCACATCCATTGAGCTATAACAAACACTATAATATTATTATATATTAATTTTTTAAATGAGTAGTTACGGAATTTGTTCCGTGGCCCACCTGGTGTTCTGGTACACTGCGCCCATCACCCTGAGACATAAAGTAGTTAAAGTCTCATGTGCCTGTATGAAAAGAAGTTTATCATTCATTCAAATGAATAATTATATTTAAATGAAGATGAGAAGAAGAATAAGTATAACGTTTATATATCTAAAATATTTACTTAATATCAAAACAATGTTCAACATCTCTACACGATGTTGAGCTGTGAGTCTATAAATTAAATGCAGCAAAACCTGCAAAAAGCCCGGATTTTAATTTGAGAACTGTCCTCGATTTTTCTGGGATAACATCATCAGATCCTGACTCTGTTCCAATGGGACCACCTGGACAGTATAGTTACCCATTTAAACAACAAAAGAATTTCCAGAGTTGATCCAGGCTTCTTCGAATAATCTATAACATGTATAAAAAAAGACGTGTGGCACTCTGAGACTGCCGCGGTAAAGCTATTGCATAGCTGTTTTTATCAACTTATGCAATTATAATTATTTAACCAATGCCATCTAGAGGCAAGTTGCTGAACTAAAGAGACAAGCGTGATATTTCAAAAAGTCATTAAAAGTTCTGCTATTCATCGATAGATGGAGTCGGAGTGGGGGGTGTTAGGTTATTTTCGTTATGAAATTTCTGGATTCGGTCTCCACGCTCAAGGCCCGCGATAGAAGCTATGCAATAGCTTAAAAGATTCTGACGATCTGAGAACCTTCTACTTTTTGAAGTTAGTTAAAAATACTTTCAATTTCTTGAAAAAGTTTGAGAAACTGTTTATTTTTACAAGTGAGAAAGATCGAATTGTATTCATCAGATGTTCGCCCATTGAAATTATAATGGGAAAAAATCGGATCTCAGTCTACAAGCGTTTTAGCGTATTTGTTCACATAGTTCCAATAATCTGCAAAACTTTACAAAAAGTACCAAGTACTTGCCAATATTTGAAAAATATTTAGGCGGAGGAATGTCCGGATCTTCGAAAAACTGCACGTAGGGTACCGCTTACATTTCTGGACGAATAAAATGCGTCTGGACAGCGCAAGCGACTGGCGTCGAATGGTAAGATGAGTAGAATAAAATGATATGTCGCGCAGGATATGCTGACATAACTATATTATAAAACCTCTAGATTCCGAGGTTATTAAATTTATCCAATCTTAACCTAGATACGGTCTTACCCCGGTGCACCTTACTAAACTGAGCTCAGCGGACCGCAATTCGAGAAGTTTAACAACTGACAGATATGATAACAGTAGGACTAGCACGAATAGCTGCGTAAGTGTAACGTAACGTGCGTTTACGAGAAACAGTACAAATTGTCATTTATCTAGGACAACTGTGACACAGATAACTCATAGTTTGTGCGCGGAACCGTGACACGTTGACACTTACGATACGAATACTTTTTCGCAAATTGTTCTTCTCGCAACGTGTAATACAAATAAATGTACCAAACATTTGTACCTACACATTGTGTCAAACATAATATGTACTCCTTTTTAATATAATATAATAATAATAACCTTTATTTCAGGCAATAGTAGAATTACACAACATAAAAATACCAGCGGCCCATATACAGAACATATACCTTATAGACTAACATATATACATATATTATTTGGTTTCTTAACTAGCGTACAGTAAGTTCAGGATTTATATTCGGTCTAGGCTCCCTGTACCGTCGAAAAACGATCCCTTCAGGCCAGAAGTCCAGTGCCAGGAACGTCTCTTTAAACTTCGCTGGAAACCGGAGCACGTACGACTTGAAGTTCGTTGCTCTTTTCTAATCCAGGCGCATTAATGTAACCTCGGGTAAGGCCTGAGTCTGGATATTACGGTCATTCCATTTTTTTCTGATGTAATGCAGAATGTCATCTCCCGACGTGTCTTTGTGAAATCGGGAGAGGTATACGTGCTACTTTGCTACTGTGCACTCGCTCCTTCAGTACGGCATCGAGCTATGGGGACGCGCAGCCGACTGGTTGCGGGCTTTCCGCATGCAAAAAAGAGCTGTGAGGGCAATTGCACAGGTGTCACGGTTCACATCAGTGAGATCATACTTTAAATCATTAAAAATGCTAACATTGCCTTCACTTGTAATTTTTCAAATTGCAATGTACGTGCGACAACATCTGATAGAGTTCGTGAGGCGCAAGGATATGCACAAATTGAACACCCGCGGTAAACACAAACTCGCAAGCGTGTCTAGGAGACTGGTGCGGTCGGGTAAACTGCCTCACGTAATTGGACCTACAGTCTACAACTTGTTGCCTGATGTAGTTACAAGCGCCCTAAGTCTGACATTATTTAAATTGAAATTAAAGAACTGGCTCATCGAGAAATCGTTTTACACTTTTGACGAATTCTTACTGGAATCAAAATAAAATTCTGTGTTGTCTAGTTATCATATTGAGTAGATCAGTTGATATTATAATGAGGATAATTTGACAGATAAATTGTTACATATTGTAAAATATAATATAATAAGCACATTTAGTCTTTAGTAATTAAATACTAAGTTTTAAATTCATGTACTTATTTTAGGTTGACATATTATATATAACGATGTTAATGAATACATTAACAAAACCTTTTGAAATATGTGATGATCATATACCTTTTTAATGAATTGATTATTTAAATGTATCATAATGGTTATGATTTTGATTAATTATTTTGTTATTATTCTATATTATATTATTAATTTTGTTATTATTTTAAAAATGTATTATTTTGATCTAATTTAAATGTAATTTTTGACTTGTAAATTGTATTTACTAATAAATTGATTATACTGATTATTATACTGATTATACTGACTTTTGATTGTCATTCAGTCTAGTTCAACGAGATGATATTTTATACCGTCAATCACACGTAATAACATTTTTTTACAAAATTTCCAATATAACGCGCGGTCGAACGGGAAAATTATCTCGTGGATATAAATGAAATTACTACGTAATCTAAGTACATACCTACACGTACCCACTAACTTAAATTAAGGGAAATTGAAAAAAGTGTAATAAAATATTTTATTTGCGAATCGTTCTCGCTTCTTGGCAAAGTTTCCACATTTATTTCATTTTGGTACGAATATAAACGGCAAACTTCCGTCTAATATAAATTCCATGGCGTTATAAATTCAGAACAATATTATTTTTTGAATAAGGACGTCCATCACTTGGTTTGTATAGTTTAAACACGACAGTAACCGTGAGAGTCAACAACTGATTGGACGGTCTTCTGTTTGGAGTTCTACCACGCGGATGAGGTTTTTGTTGAAGCAACTACACGTGGTTGATACTGCACGCCATCTGTGCTGCGGCGGTGCTACGCGGAACTCTTATTATAAACTAACGCGCAATTTCGATCTTACCAACGTCACAGAAACAGCGATATCAAAGAAAAATCGAACCACTGGAAAACAAATGAACTAATTTCAAAAATATGTCTTATTGTATACAACCTGCGCTCCGCAGTTTTACCCGCGTGGTAAAACGGGTGCGTGATAGATTATGATGATGCTGAGTTGAAATGTATATTATTATATTAATTTACTCAGGGATAATAGTGCAGCCTTAGATTAATCATTGGTCTCGCTCTCGCTTCGACTAGATACCGCGCTATTTAAAAACAACGGCTCCGTGAATGCGGCAACTCAATATTGTAGTGTGTGTAATGAAAATATGGAGGATGCTAGTGTGCGTGAAGAATTGTGTTGCTAGCCACTAACTGTCACCCAATTAATGGGAAAAATATTGTATGTTGTGATTAAGTATGTATGTTACTGGTTATAAATGTAGTTCAGAAAAATACATTAGCCTCGTGTATAGTAAGTTAAGTTTCTCAAACTTAGCTCACTTATATCATAGTATACTATTAATTAACTATGCATTTATATATTTATATGAGAATACAAATAACAAGTATTTAGTAATACTCGTACCTACAATGCTTTCTATTTCCATTCTACCAGTCAGTAATTTGGTTCTACCTTTTGTACGTAACGTCTTAGGTTAATTTACAATTAATAACTGCGTAGAAACGAAAAAAAGAAATAAAACAATTATCTTATAATCATTGTTAAACCTACTATTATGTACAATGGAGAGTCTAAAAATCATTATTATTAATTAAATATCACATTCAACTAACTTGTACTAGTTTACGATACATTTGCCTTTTGGAATTTACACTATATTTCTATCTCTATTATAATAGTATATACGAGAAGAATATCGAAAAGAGAATTTGATTCAGCTAGTGGTTGAGAAGTGAATACTTGGTTAGCCGAATCATTTAATTTTATATATAGCACCGTTATTTACTCCTCACGTAATTATATGCAGATAGAGAGTAAAAGTTTAGAACATCATTTCTTGAGTTCGTCAGTATAATATTTCGCTTTCGTATATTTAGTAGTAAAATATAATAACAATAAATTCACATTATAAAAATCTCAACCATAGGTACTTGATTCTTATATTATACGGCAACACTGAATGGCGTTTAAGGTTGATGTTATTTTATGATGAAATTTTGAAATTATATCGTATTTACTAATGGTATATGATCCTAGTAGTCCTAGATATGATTTATTATGTCTTGTAGTATTATTTTTACACATTTTCACTTTGCAAACAGGCATTTTACTTTGGATTACGACCAAAATTAAGAAAAAACACTCGGTACGGTGACACCACGCTGCTTGGGACGTGACTGGCTCGAGCGGGCTCGAGTACGCCGAATTCGGCGTAGTATTAGTTGCCGCATTTTGCAAGTACGCCGGCGGTATCTAGTCGAAGCGCGCGCGCGGAGACTAATCATTAATCTAAGAGTGCAGCATTCTAATAGTGAAATATTTTTTTTATTCGGTCCAGTACTTTTTTAGCGTAAGTGCTAAAATTATACAAAAATACAAATATTTATAATATGTATAGATAAAGATTACAAAGTTAATTGGAATTTGGAATTCTAATTGGAATGAAAATCTACACGAGCTATGAAAGATATGTACCTAAGTACTTATGTTATGTATGTATGTGTGCGTGTCTGCGCTCACCACTGCAGGTGTACACTACAGACATGCGTAAATAAACCAGTGTACTTATAACTACTTCACAGCTGCAAGGCGCTTTGCAGACGACGGGGCGGGCCGGGGCGGTCAATTATGCCGCGAACGATAGCGCAAAGGGAATCCTATACTACAACACGCACACGGAGGGCAAAAAGACCGCGCCGCCAGTGCCCGCCGGACACTGGCGGCGCGGCATATCCGTAGCTACGTAGAGGCGAGGGCAGCCGCGAGCATCGGCGGGCAGACGCGGTTTTAATTTCTTCGCGGTCAAAAAGACCGCCCTGCCCAGTTGTCTGCATAGCGCCTAAAAATCAGTAATTTCATAGGTTAGGACCTAATACTCGTACACATCCCCTCCCTCGTCTACTCGGGCATAACAATGGAGTCTCTATTGTGTCCGGTAGGTTTGACAGATGATGGAATGTACTGTTACTATTCCAAATGTGGAATTTCCATCCCGAATATGCAACAACGGAGGCGAAACGATTGTCAAGTTGGATCGGTCGCACCGCAGTGTGAAGTTTTTGTTAACATAATTTTTAATAGTATTGTTTAAGAGTGCAAAAGTAAAACTTAAGGGAAATCAGATTCGTCCGGGTATTTTATCTGTGTACGCAACAACATATTCTTTGTATCTGTCACCTCCGTGCGATTCAAATACCCTGATGTCAAATAAATAATCTAACCGTAGTCATCCATCAGATTGTACACGAGCATGCACCATAGGGACCAATCAGGACACAACATTTATTAACTAAATTGTGCTTCCCTCTGATTGGTCGGCGATGTCGGTGGCACATCTTTGTGTGCACATATTACTTATATCAATCAATATCGAAATTTTAGTACACCACTCACACCCTTACAATGGATAATTAGTACTAAAAAGTCGAATGATACATTAATTAATAACAACTGGCCCAACCAACTGGTGTTTATGTTATAAGCTAAAGAAATAATATACCGTAATGGCGATGTTATTTTAGGATAACCGAAAGGTTTGAATTTTATTTACGTTTTATCTTGACGCTGCAACAAAATGTTTGGTTTGTCGCGGAACCCTTTTGAATAAATATAATTATAATGGTAACTGTTGTTTTTACAATGAAGCCATTTCGGACCATAGGGTTAAACAATAATATTTTCGAAGTGCTGTCTTAAGTATCATAAAAATTATTTACATCAGTCCGAATTCAGTTCAATTAGTCAACTCTTCGACCAATCCCGTCGGCTGTCGTTAACGCAAACCGTTCAGAGCGACAGGTCTGTATTCCAAAAGGAAGATGTTCGGCAACTATTTGGGCAACTGTTTAAAGATATATCAAGATTGGATCCTCCGACCTTAATTAGGTTTATGCGTGTGGGCGAAATTGCTCTATTTTGTTTTATTTACTTTAATATAGCTTAGGTATTTTTCTGACGTCTGTTAGAAAATTAAGCCTGCCTCGCGTCACTCGTGGAACGTTAAGGCGAAATGAGTTCCAAATTTCATGATTCGACTGCGCAAAAACTTAGTTTTTCGACGCTTAAGCCTAATAATCGAAGTTCGAAAAAAACGTAGTGTAAATTAAATATACGTTCTTATGAAGTATGGGAGCCAATACACGATTGAGTAAACTTGGCTCGATAGAAAAAAATCGGGAACATTCTCTAAATTTTGCAATTTTTCTTACGTGCTTCGTGGGAAAAAGCATTTTTATTCAATTATGGGCAAATATATTTTAATGAATGTATCGTATTCGAATTCCTAATGAAATTTACAAGTGAACTATGGACTCTTTTATCATTAAAATTTAATCATTTGATTGTACGAATTAAATATAAAAAGTATTAGCACGTATTCAATAGAACTTTCGCATTACATCGTCCATTCTGGTAAGCAATTCTCAACCTTATGTAAAGCATCGTAAATTGTTTTAAAATTAGGATTGGACCGTGCCAGATTTAAATGTAGTATAAAATATGATTTACCTAGTGCACCAGAGACACATGTACTTGATAGTTTATGCGAGGAAGCGATGGTGCGATATTTATTGGTTGACGTTGACATTTATTATTATTAGTGTCGTAATATAATACTTAATAACGTTTTCACGGCGGGTGTATAAGTACATCGTCTAGGACCTGAAGTCAGTTAGGACAAGTATTTATACAGATAGTGTAAGGTGATGATGCGGTCTCCTTAACGAGTTTGTTCTTCCAGCGGCCGTGGTGATAGCATTCTTCGTGTGCTGGGCTCCATTCCACTTCCAGCGGCTGTTCTTCATCTACGGAACAGCTTCCCCCCACTACCACACCATCAACGAGTACCTGTTCTACGTGGCCGGAGGTCTCTACTACATCTCGGCTACTGTCAACCCGATACTCTACAATGTTATGAGCCATAGGTGAGTCACGATGTCATTTCCACCTGAGTGATGGCACCCGGTGCGGTGCGGTGGCACATAATATATTATCCTCCTACTTACTTTAACTATTGATGCGGCTGAAGGTGGTATCACACTAGACCTACAGTAGCAACTGGCCCTCAAGGACAGCGGCCGGGATAATGTTAGATGCTTTGGGGCTGGTTTTCCCCTCCAATTTAACCCTCCGACGCACACACCGATGAGTAGGTACTTGGCAATCTATCACCAAGGCGGTACGAATCTTTCAAACGATGGTCCCGGGAAAGCTTTAATAACGACATTAAGGCACTTTTTGCTATGACTAATTCAAAATGTTATGTCGGGAGGAACAATAGCGTTGATGACGGGCATATTTGCTAGTCAGTTTATTCGCTCTATTGGGTATTTTAGTTTTCGCAAAAGGAATTTCAGTGGGAGGCGTGTCAAACTATGACGATTATAAATGAGAAAGTGTGTATGTTTCTACGAGTATGTTTGAATGTGTAACTCGAGCGCGCAAAACGGCTGAACCGACTTGGATAACATTTGGAGTGGAGATGGTTTGTACCAGTGATTAACATGCTTCATCTGGACTCAACGGTCAGTCTCGATCGCGATAATTTCATCATTTTTTCATCATTATCAGCCGCGATAATTTATATAATGTAAATTAGTAGACAGTATCTACGTAATCAGCTCAACGGGTTCTGTTTTTATTCATTCTTTGTGGTTAAACTTAGTCTTATTCGGAATAAAAATCAAAAAGTAGTAGTACAATACAATACAATACAAAAACTCTTTATTTGCACCAAAGTAAATACAACATAAGGAAACAACTTAAATAGTAGGCACAAATGGGCGGTCTTATCGCTAAAAGCGATCTCTTCCAGACAACCTTTGGATGGATAGCGATTACATGATTGACATGGACGGTGGTGCAACATCACGAAGAAATATATTATTACCTAGTATTACATGAAACAGATGTAACTCTAGATAATACTAGATAAAAGGGTAAAATTCAAATTAATAAAAATACACTTAAATATAACAATACTTACACTTACCTACACGTAATAATAATATAATACATATATTATACTATAAACATACATGAACATATATACTTACACATACATAAATATCAATAATATAAAATAATATCAATCAATGAATTATGTCAGGGATTAACATTTAACGTGGAGAGATAGTAGTCTTTTACTTGAGCTTTGAAGCTATTCAGCTATTGCGCGCGTTTGATACTAGTAGGGAGGGCATTCCAAAGGTGAACTGCCTGGACTGTGAATGAAGAGTTGTAGAATATAGTACAATGTTCAGGAGTCGTTAGAAGTAAGTTTTCTGATGACCTAAGAGAGTAAGAAGAGCATTGGAGAAATCTAAATCGTTCTTTTAGGTAAAAGGGAGTAGAAGGATTAAACAATATGTTATACAGAATAGAGAGGATGTGAGAATTCCGGCGAAGGCGTATAGGGAGCCACTTAAGTTTACAGCGAAATTCGGAAACGTGGTCGTACTTTCGCAGACCAAAAATAAACCGAATACAGAGATTCTGTAGACGCTCCAGCTTGTTAAGCTGGTCCTCTGTGAGATCTATGTAACTGGCATCAGCATAGTCAAGAATGGGAAAAAGGAGAGATTGTGCAAGTGCAGCTTTGGTAGCAGTGGGTAAAAAGTTACGCAGTCTGTTAAGGGAGGCTGCTGATGCAAACATTTTTCGTGCCACAGATTGGATTTGTGGTTGCCAAGACATACAGTTATCCATGATTATTCCCAAGTTCTTAACTTGAGTGCTATAAGGCACACATATACCACCAAATACGATTTCGGGGAGAGTTGTGAAATCAATCTTCGATACTAATCTGGAGCTTCCAACAATGATAACTTGAGTTTTTATTGGGTTTATTGTAAGTCCGTGAGATCTACTCCAGTTAGCTATACGAAGTAAATCGCCGTTGACCTCATCAACAGCATCTGCTAAGCGATCTAGTGGAGCCTGAGAGTATATCTGAAGATCGTCTGCATAGAGATGGTAGGAAGAAGTAAGAAAGAAAGATATAGAGTTTATAAATACGGCAAAAAGAAGAGGTGACAGTACGCCGCCTTGAGGAACGCCAGCATTTGTTTCACACCAAGAAGAGAAAGTATCCTGAATGCGAATACGTTGGCGTCGCCCAAATAGATAGCTTCGAAACCAGTCAATTACCGATGGAGATATGTTTATAGAGCGAAGCAATGCTAGGAGGATGTCGAAATCTACGGAATTAAAAGCATTGCTAAAGTCAAGTAAGGTAAGTATGGTAAGCTGTCTGTTATCCATACCTAGTCTGATGTCATCAGTTACTTTGACAAGTGCAGAGACAGTGCTATGGCCGGTTCGAAACCCAGACTGGAGTGGATTAAGAAGCATATTTTGGTTGAGGAAGGAACTGAGTTGGTTATGTACTAGGCGCTCCAAGACTTTTGATAGGAAAGGAAGAATAGAAATAGGTCGATATTCGGAGAAGGACTTGGGATTAGATTTCTTGGGAAGCGGGATGATTTGAGCTTCTTTCCAGCAAGATGGTACGGTGCCCTCCAAAATAGAATTGTTTAATATATGGCATAGGATAGGGAGGATTTCATCCAATATAAGAACAATCATATTTCGGCTGATGCCGTCACCACCTGCTGCATTGGAGGATATTGATAGTATGCTCTTTTTAACATCACATGCAGTGAATTGACTCAGAACAAAAGGTGAGTGATCAAGAGTAGGGAGAGAAGAGAGATAAGTCAAAGTAGCTATTTTGTCATTTGAATTTACATTGGATGACGAAGAGAAATGTTGGTTGAGTGAGTTGATATCTAAATCTTGCGGAATTGAATGATGACGTGATTTCCCTACTCCCAATGATCGCAAGAACTTCCAGACTTTAGCTGGATCTTCATTATCTACTGAGTCATGGATGTGGCGACGTAGAGCATCCCTACACATTCTATTGCAGCGATTTCGAGATTTAATATATTTTTGCTTATTCACGTCATTAGAACAATGCTTTAACTTAGACTTTGCTGCTACTTTTTGTGCATTAGTTTTTTTATGTCTTCAGTCAACCAGGGTGCAGGAAGGTGTTTTATTTTTATGGCCCGCAAAGGAGCATGGGTGTCATAAAGCTGTGTAAGAGTGGAATTAAATATGGATACTTTGTCATCGATATTATTGGCGCTATGAACTTGTACCCAATCTATTTCACCAGCATCGTTTCGAAGTTTTTCCATGTCAATTGTACCAAAGCTGCGCTGCAGAAGTATCTTAGGCTTAGGTTTAGGAGGACGTACCTTATACGACAGAAAGATGAGGTCATGATAAGAAAAAGCATCAGCAGAACATTGTCCGTGTTTAACAACATGGTGTAAGGATGATACAAAAATAAGATCCAAAAGGGAGGGATTACAATTTGGAAAGTTATGGGTGGGGTTGAGTGGCAAAATGTGCATGTTGCTAGAATTAACTATGGATTCCAAATTCGCACAACGAAAGTCTTTTTTTATAAGGCACGTGTTAAAGTCCTCATAATTATATTATGGGTATAAGATGGAATAAGATCTTCTAAAATCTTTTCAAAAGATGCGAAGTAATTGACTCTTATGGAATGGCTATAGTAGACTCCGAGAAGAATTTTGGTGTGTGAAAGTAAAACTTCAATAAAGAGATGCTCACCGGCATCACAAGGCGGAGGCTGTGGTGACATATTTATTATTGAGTACAGAAAATGAGAACGTAGATAAATAGCCACACCACCGCCAACGCTGCCGGTTCTATCGTTACGTATAAGTATGAAACCGGGGAGAGAGAAAGAGGTGGACGGGAGACAAGGTTTCAACCAGGATTCGGAGAATAGTATAGCATGTACATTTGTATTGTCAAATGATGCCAGCATATCAGGGTAATGAGCCGGAATACTCTGTGCATTTATATGGAGTACATTAAAATTCTTAGGCACATCAGAGAACTGAGCCGCTAAGGTATCACTTAGCGTAGGAATGCTTACAAAGCTATCGTTTCCACTGTTAAAAGTATCATTGGAAGAGAAAGACAGATATTCGTCACTGGTGCTGCTACTATCTTGAGTATTCGACATATTACATTAATATTATTAATATAGATATATACAATTATATAATAATAAATATTTTATATATAAACTAAGAATATATAATTTCTTAACTATGTGTAAAATGTATGTACTACTACATACTTACGCATACTCCATCTGCCGACTATGTGGACGAGAGCGCTATTACCTTCTCTATAACTATAACACAAATATAAAAGTAAAAGTAAAATGTATGATTTCTCCTACAAATTTAGTAATGGATATTCAAAGTTTTATAACATTCGCTTGGACAAGATTACAATTAAAAACCTACTTAAGTCGTCGTTACTTCGACTTCACGGACTTGACATATCAACTAATATTTTTACGTGACAAATGACAAATGTACAACTCATAAGAGTCCTTATAAATAGAAAAAAAAAAATCTGTCTTCTGTCAAATTTTTAGTAACGTCAACAAATATTTATGAAGAAGAGGTTGACTTGAATTGAATTGAACTGAAAGTGGAAAATAATTTACAAGTTTGAAATTGGGTACTCAAAAACAAAGGCAACTAATTAGACAAGGAAGTGGGTAGACTACGTAGTACATATTTGGTACATATTTGGTCTGTAGGGTAGACAATTTATATGCAATGAGGAACCAGACAAGCGATTTTACAGTGACTGGGTTATTGAGAATGAACTATACCTATGTACAATGAAATATGTACCTATTCCTACTTTCGAGATGATGCTGCAGCGACCCGCCTGGACTTTGATGTTGCCGCTGTTGTCTCTTTCGATCCTGGAGCAGGAGCTGGCTTCAAAGTTCCCGACACTTGCGCCGGTACAACATTTTGTAGTTCGATAAGGCTGCAGATGCGGTGACGAGTACCATCGGGCCCAATGACATAAATAAAGCCGTCCTTTGTCCAACACTTTGCAATACCGACTCGTTGTCTTGCTTCCATAAAGGCTTGGTGTCTAGACCTGGTTAGAAATTCGGACAGTGTTATACCAGTACCCTTCAATGAGGTTTTTGAAAACCACAACTTGTTCCGCATATCCAAGTCCTTCAGTTTAACCAAGACAGGCCTGGGCTTATCAGTAGTGGCACGGCCCATTCTTTGGCAGCGATTAATATCATTCAAACTAAAGTCTTTCACATGCAAGTGATTAGTGACTGCCCGCATAACAACCGCAGCTGTATCTTCCTGTTTTTCTTCTGTTATCCCATGGAGCAGGAGGATTTTTCGCCGACTATGCATTTCGATGTTATCCAGATTCCGTGCCAGTAACCCCATCTGATGCTGAAATCCACGCATAACTTCTGCAGTGAATGATTTGAATGCTGCAAAATCTGCTGCCAAGGTGCCTGTGGTATTGGCGACAGGGGGTGTTTTCTGCAGTTCGCCTTCAAACTGGTCCATCCTCTTGTTAAGGGCAGCCATCACTTCAAGAAAAGTTTGGGATGCCTCCATTGTGAAAATTTTGTGTCTATATTAGTGAATTGAATTATAGATAGTGAACAATGGTGATAGTGCTGTTACAGGAAATAATGATTATGGCAGGTGAAGTATGCTCTCTGTTATGCTAAACTAAGCATAAATTATGACCCTACAATGGGTTTTTATAATTAAAACTTTATAAATTTAGAAGAGCTTATTTGGTGAGATGTTAACACACATACCCTCCAAAGTGAAAAAAAAAAAAAAAAAAAAAAAAGTACTTAAATTTCTGCAAAGTATATATAATATTTTTTGTAAAAAAACAAATACGGTCCGAATGTTCGAGCTGCTGCAGTCAGTATTGTGATAGGGGTTAACCCCTATTTAGTAGATGTGCCTCGCGTAATAAACGGGTAGGTAAAAGAGTAGACCGCTTCGTCATCTCTTGAATACTCCTCACCAACAACTTCTCAGTTCATACTTGATCACGGCGCTTGCATCAGTACCGAAACATCTGAAACTACAACCAATATACATGATATCTCGAACGTAATGGAATCATTGCTAACAACAATTCACTCGTAACTCATTCAATATTACTCGCTCCAGCAGTTTAAATAAGCAAACAGCTTTAGTTCAGTTTCAAAGCAACCACATAGTACCTATCTGCCTTCGAGCGATGTCCACAAGTTATCAAACTCAGATCCGACTGACTCGTGTTTCCCTGGTAAACTTCCAACAAGTTAAACTTCCACTAACTACCGGTTATGTACAGACTAATGTATAATGGGAACAGCAAGTGTAGGATCATATTGTACAGCCGTGCGATTCTCTAAAAGCAAACATCGTTGCATCTTTGACAACATCCATGAAACAAATGACGAGATGTCAATGAACGTTGGGAAAACAACCTTATGTACAAGGGCGATATCTCAAAGGGTTTGACATGCGTGAGCTCGTCGACGGATCATTACAGAATCGCAGGGCTGGATGGATTGTGAGACGGGACAGTAAGGGCAGGTTAATCGTTACAGTTACAGGAAAACGTTCCTAGAAGACCATGCATTACTTTTTGAGATATTCTAAACTGCAGTCGCGGATTTAAAAAATAAATACAGTCAGCGACAAACATGCCTAAATACGAAACAAGTGCAATTTGAAAAATTTAATACGGACTTCCATTTTATTACTTTGGTAAAATTCAGTTATTGGAGTGTAACTCAAAAACTACTGAACCGAATTTGATAAAATGGGACCACACGGGAAGCACCAGCTTTCAAAACAAAAAAAGAATTTTGAGAATCGGTTCACCCTGTCGTAAGTTATGAGGTAACAAACATAAAAAAAATACAGTCGAATTTAGTACCTCTTTCTTTTTTTGGAAGTCGGTAGAAAAGAATAATGGATGTATTTCACATAGTGATCAAATGAAAAGACTATGGAGCCAACTGGAGGTTTAGTAGAACTCGCCAAAAACAACAAACATTTTGTACCGAAAATCGTCAAGTTGATATATTATTCGCTGCCAATCGATCCTATTTCTTCGTGTGATCGAAACACTGACAGTATGCCACGAGGCCTGTGTGTGAATGTAAGTGCGTGGCCTCAAACCGCCTTAACTAATGAGTGTTTTGATCACCGTAATAGGATCGATTGGCAACAAACAATATTGCGTGTTGATAAATCGTTTTTCGGTACAAAATGTATGGGGACAAATGTTGGTGCCCGTATAGGTATAGCGGGCTTTATGTTAGCAATCCTGTAATGAGGTTAGCATTACGCTGGTCCATGACAGTTGCAGTGCCACTCAGAGCTCAGAACTGCGCGGCACTGTACTGCGCTCGTCACTCCGATACATTGGGTGCTGAGTTTCTTGCACCCAGTCATTTCAGTTGTGAGAGTATCCTGACACCCTTACACGTGCGCACTATTACTTCGCGGGGTAACATCGTGCACTGTGGTGGTACCTACCATGACAGTCTATTCCACAAGCGGCCTACTTGTAAGGCGGGTTTCCTCGCCTCTTATTATGTGCATCCCAAAACAGAGGACACTCTTTAACGCCGTCTCTTCACGGATTAACAATTTCTATTCAAAAATTACATCGATTGGTCACCACCGCTGTAAAAGAAACATCATATAAGGACAATCCAACTAATCAACAAACTGACATAGATTCCCATATATATTCTGCCGGAGGCTGCGCTCGCTTCGTCCTTAGGGTTGAAATTTACAAAAAAATCTTCATTGGTGTATGCTTACAACACAAAACACATCAACTGCAAATGTTTCAAGTTTGTTGCCGCAGCGAGTTTAACTGCGCTGATGAACCAATCAGTCAGAAAAAGTAATTAGGTTTAAGTTTAAAGAACGATATTTCTCATAAGAACACTTTCATTACACTGAATCTTCTGGCGTGGTGCGCTTTCTAAATCAGACTATTAACGTATTGCTTAAGTTTACTCCGATATGCGTTAACACTGTGTTAAATTGTATCGTTGTTTTTTTTGTAATTATATAATATACCTATACTCTTACCTATGCATATGTGTGAATACGGCGAATTTTGTACAAAGCTCTCAGCTTTCAGTAACAGTTGTGAGCTGTACTACGGGTACTGCAGACCATTGTACCGGACATGTATTGAACACTGAATAGCCGATAATAATGAGAGCTTCAGCTTGCGTCGCCGTCGCCCGGAGATTGCCAATATTGGCATCACATAGACAATGGGGCTTAGAAGGGCTTACGGACTTGCAATATTGGATATGACACATTTAGATCATCGAGAGATACGTACTTACTATAATATTTAAACCGTCTTTGAACACCTAAGTAGAGTCTTGTAAAAACATTAATGTATAATAATTGACGTTCGCTAGATATTTTTGGTAACTTAGTCTTCTAATAAAAGGTTTTGATTTGAGATACGTATTGCATCTGTAGTACGTATTATACGTTTTGTCAGAACGCTGTCTAAAGACTGATGTTGTTTAAACCAGCGGTAAAATGATAATGCTCTTGCGTAGTGATGGTCAGCCGGCAGTCGCCTAACTAAATATGTTAAATTGTATTGTTTGCACGTCGCTATGCGACACAATGTATATGGTACTGTTTGTTTTTAAGTTCCAACTATATTGTAACCTACATTTTAAGCCAATAAATATTTTTAAATTCTTCTTCTTAAAATAGGCTCTCAAGGACAGCCGCCAGAACACACTGTTGGGTGATAGGTTTTCTATCTTACAAATCGAAATATGTATGTTACCTCAACATTTTAAATTATTGCCTTTACCTTTCTTTAAAGAAGCGCTGAAGGTGTGGTTGCTGGATCAGTGTTTTTATTCTCTAAAGGATTATTTAGAATAAGTGTTCCTCATTGTGTTTGTATTCTTTATTTTAATGTGCCTAATGTATAAAAAAATAACTAGATAGTATTAGGTACCTATATTATAAGTTTTTGCATGCTATTTCATTCGCAAAGTGTGTAAGGTCTTACTGTAAATAATTAAATCCACCTGAATTGTACTCACATTTTATGCAAATAAATATTACTTTATTCTAGTGCGAATAGCTTATGGTGAAGGTAACCATGTACTGTTCACAGCATGGTACATTATAGGGGCTGTAGCGGCTGTACGTAGTCGTGTGACTGTAGTCGCTCGACCATCGCCGCAAAATCATCCGTCAAAATGGCATTTCGACTAGGCCGCTGGTGACTAAAGACACAAGCCCTAAAGAGTTTCCGACTTAGATTAAGATTCTCCTGAGATATATTATATATATCGGCGCAACTACAACAGTTCGTCGAGAATAATTAAGTTTAATCATTTGATTGCCCTAAAAATAGTTTATAAATCATCAGTTGATTATTTTTGAGTTGATTACGATGTAAAATTAATGTTATGATTGTAATTTCAATACTTTACCAACAAACTTGTAAACTCGTGCACGTGCGCCGAGTCCTATAAATACGGCCGCACGGTAGGCGCTCGTCTCAGTCGCTCTCGAGTCGCCGTACAGTACGGACCTCTTTGTGACGTTGTTACGCTGCTCGTTGAATATACGAAGCTTATAAAAGTACTTGTGAAGTTTTACTTCGAGGACCCAAAAATGAGTGATCATCATGAAAACAACAATTGTGACGTCAGCAATGCTGACGTCACACTTTTTAAAAACACTCCGGAGGTGCTTTCTACGTCATCAGAAGTGGGATCAGAACAAGCTCTGGTCCCAACCACATCCTCATCGACTTCGGTTCAACCTGTCACGACTGGAACAGCGCAGGGCAGTACCAGGCTGATAGGCCCTGCCTCATTGAACACTTCAGGAGTACCAGCAAACAACTTTAATACCATGCAGCCCATCACAACGGGAATTACCACAGGCATGACGTCTACCACCAATCGCTGCGGAAATACCAGCTTCCGTCGGGATACCATTCATGTCAATGGGACCCACATCTTACAATCAAGAAGTATACCTTTCAGGGGTACCCATCGCTGCTGGATCGTCCCACACAACGAATATGCATCTAACTACTCATATAGTCGGATGCCCTCCCCAGTTTATGATGCAAATGATGGATATGATCTCGATACACTGCAAAACAACGTTGCAACCGCCCCTGATTAAGTGTGATCCACATCTCAAGCTGGCCAGTCAGTCCAGATAACTCACGACGACGAACACGCATCATCGGATTAAAACCGGCAAGTATAACATTCATTATGTTTCACGATATTTGCAACTAGAATCTAAAAGAATAAAATGTCTGGAGAGTGATACCTCTGAGCTAAACCATGTGTTACCCTTGAGCTAACCACGGGTCCTTGATGCATCCACAAGTGAACCCTGAGATACTGTGGGGACGCCTTGTGGAACTATGGGTAGACACGTATACACCACAGATTCTAAATTAATAAGGCAGTGCACTTAAGATGTCTTAGTGTACTGTTGTAATCTACAAAAATAAAATGTCTGGAGAGTGATACCTCTGAGCTAACCATGTGTTACCCTTGAGCTAACCACGGGTCCTTGATGCATCCACAAGTGAACCCTGAGATACTGTGGGGACGCCTTGTGGAACTATGGGTAGACACGTATACACCACAGATTCTAAATTAATAAGGCAGTGCACTTAAGATGTCTTAGTGTACTGTTGTAATCTACAAAAATAAAATGTCGCCACGAGTACCCACGAGTATCCACGAGTATCCACGAGTACCCACGAGTATCCACGAGTATCCACGAGTATCCACGAGTACCCACAACTATCCTAAAAACACTTCTAAATATTTTTACAACACTCACTAACACTAAGCAACACAAGTTGCTTACAGATACCAAACTCAGAAGAAAACCATTTCGTTGTTTCAGATACACAATCAGGCTGGTGCAGAGCACGCACCGCCTGTCAGAATGGCCGTATCGGCGCAACTACAACAGTTCGTCGAGAATAATTAAGTTTAATCATTTGATTGCCCTAAAAATAGTTTATAAATCATCAGTTGATTATTTTTGAGTTGATTACGATGTAAAATTAATGTTATGATTGTAATTTCAATACTTTACCAACAAACTTGTAAACTCGTGCACGTGCGCCGAGTCCTATAAATACGGCCGCACGGTAGGCGCTCGTCTCAGTCGCTCTCGAGTCGCCGTACAGTACGGACCTCTTTGTGACGTTGTTACGCTGCTCGTTGAATATACGAAGCTTATAAAAGTACTTGTGAAGTTTTACTTCGAGGACCCAAAAATGAGTGATCATCATGAAAACACAAAAAGTGTGACGTCAGCATTGCTGACGTCACACTTTTTAAAAACACTCCGGAGGTGCTTTCTCCGTCATATATAATTAGATAAGATTCCTGTGTGTTCATGTGTGCTGTTCTTGAGAGCCACGAGCTATTCTACGTCTATTTGCTTCCAATCGTTATCATTTATCATCAAGTGAGAGTTGTGGAGCTAGCCTTTAAAATATAAAAAAAACGATCAATTTTCACTTGACCTACCTCAACAGCCCATAGTAACTTTAACATCCACCATATGACTGACCACTTCTATCCAATTCAAACTATGAATCGTTTCAGATACAGACTAGCCTTCCGCGAGACCCTCTGCTGCGGTCGCGTGCCCCGCAAGAAGAGCAGAAGGGACCACTCCAGCATCAGAGAAACCACCGTCAACCACACCTCAGACGGGACCAACCTCGTCCGCGTTCAAAGCAACCATCGACGCCGCTCAGAACGGAACAGACGCGGCAGCTTTGCCACCGACAACACGTCTCTGTGCAGCGACAGGTGTACCCACTACAAGCAAGCGAAGGGGCTCCGGAAAGGGAACAACAATAACGAGGCGAATCAGCTGATCTTTAACGGGTATAAGATGGAGAGCGATGATGTGTCGTGTTGAACAACCGGTTGTTACAGGTCAAATCAGTTTTCCTCCCACACGAGTCAATATCTAATTATAGAATTGAATTATAACCACCCCACCAGCTGCAGTAGGCTGAGCAAAACATAATAAGTACTCGTATATAATATGTATATGTTATCCGTAAACATGTACGTCGGATATAAGCTTTCATAAAGCGGTCAGAATTATCTCTGTTAGTGTGCATCTATATTACAATAAGCAAGCCGCTACGACGATGTCACTAAGTTTTTTTTTGTATGTCATGTCCCTTCCCTCGGTGTGAACACTTTGTGATAGCAGAGCGTGGTTTTGTGAGTATTTGCTCCCTAATGCTAGGGGAGAGCGCACAAAGATAGAGTAAAGCAAGGCGAGATGTAGTTTTAACTTTCTCACCGTGGATATGTGATAGTGATATAGGAACGAATATGGAAGTTTAGAAATCCAAGTGATATTAAATCTAACAGTGGACTCGACTCCACACTAGTTATTGAGGCCATGGCCGTCAAACACAGTGCCACGTGAGACCAGTTTCTAAATTGCGCGCAAACGTGCATCGTAAGGAATTCCGATTAATTCATTGTTTTGTTCCAGTGAAAATCGTATGGAATAATGCGCTACATTTAAAGTATCTAGTGTATTTCGGTACAGAAAAAAAGAACTTGTCAAACATGAAGCACGGCTCCGAGATATTTAAATGACTGATGTTTTGCGTATCTCGTATTTTACCACATATTTAATAGTAATTACTACGTGTTTCATGCCGTGTGATAACATGCTATGTGTGTGTGTGTGTGTGCGGCACACGTATATACAAACGGGTCGGCATGCTAAGATTGTTTCACTTTTGTCCTACGAGGCACGAAGTACTTTTTTATACCGTGTTGTGTAAATAATCCTTATCTATATGACTCTACTCACTGACTCCAAGATCCACTTCTTAATGGATAACCTGGCAGTTAGTTCCTTACAGGGGGAACGTATAGCACAATTTCAAGAGCAATTATGACTTGGAACGGGATGCGCTGCGAACATGAATCAATGTTATCAAGATACAATATTTTTATTATTCCATGATTTGGCTTTATACATACCTATTAAAGGAAATGTGTTCTTTGTTGTTGATGTTGAATGATCGCTACCGACCTATTTATTGTCGGAGTTAGTGAAGGGTACTTACTTGTATCACGTTGGCTCAATAATTGTATTGTGTATAAGCTATAAACTTAAGCAACGATTATATTAACGAAGTCATTAGGTACTGTATTATGACCATTTCAAACGTTTATGTTAAAAGTAGGTGTATGATAATATTTAAACAATGTTATCTTAAAATATTTTCTAGTTGGTCTCTATGTTTTTTATCGTTAATTAATATGTATAGAATATTTAAATATAGGGGCTGTCAACGAACATTTTTTAAATCGAAATATTAAAATTGAAGGTATAGACATAAGTGAAAATAATTAAGGTAAATTAATTAATAAAAAAATTAATATGGTAATAATTAAAAAATAAATATGTAAATAATAATAAATAAATAATAAAAATCCTTCGTCTAGTTGTAAAGAACTTTTATTAACCAAATTTTAATCGAATTAAAGTTTTGAGATAATTCCTTATTCACTTACCGAGAAATACAACATTTTAAAATGATAAGCAGAACGTGCTCAAATAATAAGCATTATTTGAGCACTATTGTATATATTTTATTGTTCATTTAAAATGACTGCCTTAGAACTTAGATGTATAATCGCTGACCTAATATGTCTGCAAACAATCTTATATCGTATGTACAAAAATCTAGGTACAGCTTAGTCAGGGCTTAATTAAATTCAATTAAAAAAAATAAGAATAGAAGAGATACTTGTTCGAATTATTATGTACTCTTATGTTACTTATGTTTTGTTATATTCACATTGGTTTAACAGGTTAACATAAAAATATAAATATTGTAGATATTAACACTCAGAAGGTTTTGACTATAGACTGTTTGTAATATCAGGAAAGTGTCCAGTGTGCAAGTCTGAATAATATGAATTATCGAATAAGGTTTAGCTCAAATCAGCAGCTCCTGCAGCAGGTACATGGTTCAACTCTAAGCAGTATTCACGCATTCTGTAGATGTTTCGACGTAAACTTCTGTGTTGTATTGTATAAACCACGCGCTCTCTTGCTAACTAGCTACGTAGATATAACTTCTGGTTCCACAGACTCACCAAACATGTGAAAGATAAAACGTGTGTTTCATTGTTTCTCATTTAAATATTTCTTACTAGCTGACCCGGCGAACTTTGTTCCGCCTAACAGTCTATTAATTTTTTTTAATACTTATTCTGCTATTTGGGACGCCGGGTCAGCTAGTAAGATAAAAAAGAAAAAAGAAACTTAATAAGTCAACAATTACATTGTGTCAAAAAGGAATTTACACGATTCTAACGTCACTCAATTGTTTTGCCTTCCCGGAACCTCTCCACTAGCACTTAAACATTACGGTTTGGTAACTTTACTTATATATTAAAGTTCAAATTGACTATTAAGTATTATTACGAATCGATTGTATGGGAGTATAAGTGGAGAGTAAGTGTTGTTTTTAGACCTTTTCAGACAATTTTTAAAAATTTCTCTCCATAAGAACCATCCGCGTACTTCGAGGAATATTATTATATTTGTGCTTAGCGAAACATTCAGCGATTCATTTTTATATTATAGAAAACTAGGGAAATGGTGAATTTAAAAATAATTTGCACAGAACTTTATATCAGAGAATTATGACTCTGATATAAAAATGGCGTAGTCAAAGTCAAAATCATTAATTCAATTTAGGCATCAAAGACGCAGTTATGAACGTCAATTTTTCATTATAATGTACTTTAAAGACTATCGCCGCATTCCAAAATATATAGAGCCTACCGAGAAGAAGCGGCAAGGGGCAATCGGGGCAATTCTTTTTATATAGATGTTTACAATGTTTCTACTTACGTATTACAAATATTACATTTAATGGGTGGCAGAGTGACAGCTTGCCAAAAGTGGAGTATTCCAAGCATCTTTATCTTCTATATAATGTCGGACTTTATAGTAAGCTTTTTTACTAAAACGTTTTTTACAGTCAACTTGAATTTGCCCTCTGTGAGCTCAGTTATGTGTTGTGGGATTTTATAGTTTACTAGTCTTTGCAAGTCTAAAACTAGGTACAGCTATCCTATTTGTATTTCTAGTATTAAAAGTGTGGTGATCACTATTGAACTTATATTTATGCAATTTTTTACGAACATACATTATATTTTCAAATACATATAAGGAAGGCAAAGTTAATATATTGATTTCTTTAAACCGTATATAACTCTCAGGTACACATAGGTAGGTATATCTTTCCGTGTTTAACATTTTAGTCTCCTTGATTAACCGGGCAAAACGTGTATACAGCTCTTTTTTACACATTGCTAGAGAAGGCTCATAACTAAACACGCATTTTGTAGGACTATCAAATTTGCAAATTAGTATCGTTCACGTATTATTTCTATGAATCGTTGCGCTCTGTGGGTTTCTGGGGTAGTTGTACCACAGAATAAGTAAGAGTACCCCTGTTGTTCTGTACACGGAGCTTGTTCTAGATACACTAAAGTTTGGCTTCGGACACATTCGTACAGTGGCACGTCCGTACACTTCCCAACTACATTCGCATCTCTTTATTATGCCATCTAATGAGGAGACGCGTAAGTCGTGTAATTCCTAGCCAGTCGTGTAACATCACGCTTGCCCATTAAGGTTGCATGGCATCCAGTTCAAATAAAAATAATACTGCATACTTCACTCGAATGAGCAGAGAAGCGATTACATTATTCCCATTTTGTTTTTGTGTCATTCGACGACGAGACGATCTTTCTATTCCGAATTCCGATATCTTGTGTATATCCTGTAAGCAGAATCATAAAGTCAAAGTCAAAATCATTTATTCAATTTAGGCATCAAAGACGCACTTATGAACGTCAATTTTTGATTATAATGTACTTTAAAGCCTACCGCCGCGTTCCAAAATACATAGAGCCAACCGAGAAGAAGCGGCAAGAAACTCGGGGCCATTCTTTTTATATAGATGTTTTTACAATGTTTTTACTTAGGTACTACAAATATTAGCTCCAGTGTGTTGCCTTACAAAAGAGAACATAATAATGGTATCAGTAGGGCAAGACACGCTACACTTTGACATCTTAGTACACGAGTAGATAGATCCTGGAGTGATCAGTCCCAAGCTGTTTTATCCTCCAAGTAATCCGAAATTTTGCAATAACCTTTTTGACAGAGTTTAGTTTTAATAGTAATTTTAAACTTATTAATAGGCAAATCTCGGATAACATTGGGAACTTTATCATAGAATGAAACATCAAGAATATTTTCGCATTTGCCAGTTCATTTGACGTTGCTTTGCATATAGTAGATAAGTTCATCTTGAAAGCAACTGGATGTATTTGATGTAACTTTCTTCATTTTATTTTAATTCAAAGTGTCTAAGTATGTAACTATATCAAATCTGACCATTAGTGATGGTGACGCTTTATAAAACTGACCATTTGATAGTATGTCGTTTTGATAACTCGATTGAATATGGCATTTGTTTGTTTCTCTGTGTGACGAACTCATAATCATTCCCTAGATTTTCATACACATGTATTTTTCTCACGGGTTCATCTCTAACTTTCATCTGGATCTGTCACCACCGGCGGTAAGGCATACTTCGCTATATTTAAACACTTTCTTCTTGTCTAAGTATTCTACAAAACTAAACAAATGTTATAAAACCTATTTAATCAAAATATATCTTCGTTAATGTAATTAAACTGTTACCGCCTGCTTAATATTATATTTAACAATATAATATATTATAATATCTTCGTAGCCCTGTAAGTATCCGGCGTACGAACTAACTATATAATAATAAGTCTAAGCCCTAGCACGGTCTCTCCCGGACATTTGGAAATGCGATATAATTACGGGTATTACCGTATTGGACCTTATTTATAACAAGTACAATTAAAAAAAATTTAACACCGACTTCCATTCTATTCAGTTATTGGAGTGGAACTCAAAAACTACTGAACCGAATTTGATGAAATTTAAATGGGACCACACGGAAAGCACCAGCTTCCAACCAAAAAAGAATTTGGAGAAACAGTGCACCCAGTTGAAAGTTATGAGGTAACAAACATAACAAAAAACAAGTACAATTTGAAAAATTTAATACCGACTTCCATTCTATTCAGTTATTTGAGTGGAACTCAAAAACTACTGGACCGAATTTGATGAAATTTAAAAGAGACCACACGGGATGCACCAGCATTCAAACATAATTTTGAGAATCATTTCAACCAGTCGAAAGTAATGAAGTAAGCTACATAAAAAAAATTGGGTAGAAAATCTTTAACGCCGTTTAGGCCAAAGGAACATATAAGTACATACCTGAAATCATAGCCCTATTTCGGGCAGTCGGTTAAAAACTTTGTCTTACACAGGTATGTATTAGGCGTAATTAAAATAGTTTTTTTTTAATATAGACGTTTATTTGAGTTGTAAATATTGATATTACAAGATGTTGTACGTAAGTTCGTCTCTATAAGATTTTGGTTAAACGGTTTTAATAAAATATCTGGATGTATATTAATAAGTTCGTGATTATGTAAATATTGTATGAAAGTGATGCTACACAATTAGTGCTATATTATTGTGATTACGTGTAACTAAAACTATTTGTATTGTAAATAAACAAAACGATTGTGATTTACAATCGTTTTGTGACTTTAATAAACTTTGTTTGTGCTAATTACAATAGTTTGAACTTGTTTAATAACTAGCTGACCCGATAAGTTGTCCTGTTCCTAACTTGCCCTAAAACCTAATTCGTATACTATTACAATTACATAGCGGATTCAGTCCAGCGGTTCTCAAGTTGTTCCCTAAATAATCTTAACAACGAAAAGCATAATTTAAGTTTAATTTTATCTAGCTGTGCCCCGCGGTTACACCCGCGTGATGATGAATGATGAAGAAAAGTATCCTGTGTTAATCCAGCGCCTCATTTACCTCCATACCAAAGTTCATCAAAATAGTTCTAGCCATTTGAGTGTGAGAAGTGACACAGTTTTAATTAGAAATACGGGATTACTCACTTATAATATATAGGTATATTGGATACCACATTCATTAACACAGTGCTAAGCGAGACATCATCGACGCGGGCGTCCCGAACACTCCTTGAAAAAGGCCACCGAATGTGGTCGAAACTATAGGCGGACCTATCCGATAAATATTACGTGAGTAATGAGTAATTCCATATTACTAATTAAAATGAGTGTAAACCACGTTAGCCTTTATAACACACAACATACAATTACAACTAGACATCGTTCAGTGAAGTACAAGGAAGGTAATTATAATCAAGTAAAACTAAAGCTACTTCATAATCATCACACATAGAGTTCCGACTGCTGGACACATCCTCTCAGAGAGATGTATAGGCCATAACCCACAACGTGGGCTCAGCGCGAAATGGCAGATCCGTTAGTGGGCAGCCCTAGACAGGTATTCCAAAAAGATGTCTGTTAGAATCTTGACTTGAATGGAGGTTTGACAGTAACCGCACCGAACATGTACTCAGGTCGGTACTGCAGCTCGGATCCACAACTGGGCCCACTTCTGGAATACGGCTCGAGTTCGCACCACGGGCTACCTCGCGCTATCTCAAGAACGTTGTTGAAGACAACAACGGGAACCGACGTTTTTTATGACACTCGGTGATGAGACGAGTAAGTTGTTCGCTTGATGTTAATCATCCCATTTAATAGTTCAGTGCCATTCAGAATTTTAAACTACAAGACCCTGCATAGTAATGCACTGCACACGTCACCCTGACATATAAGATGTTAAATCACTTGCCCTGTATAATTGAGCTGGAAACATTACCTTCCAAACCGAAACACAGTTATACTTACACACTACTGCTTTGCAGTTGAATAACTGCCGAAGATGTGTTACGTCTCCAGGCGGACTCGTCAACAGTTCTCCTACTACAGAACAACCCATGGGCTATGTGTCAGTAACTCTGGCTAACTGTTGCGTGGTCGAGTGTGAGCTTCGAAATCCAAACTGTTCAGGGATCAGAATATGGGCAGTTGCTTTAGATAGGCGGGATACGATAACAGATTTTAGAAGTTTACCTATGCTTGGTAATAAACTGATTGGTCGATAGCTAGATGGCAGTGAGTGATCTTTGCCAGGTTTCTTAATAGCTATGATTTTTACCGTGTTTTAATGCCTTTGGAAAATATGCAAGGCGCAAGCAGCCATTAAACACTTTAGTCAGGTAGGTACACAATAGCTTTTTGAGGGAGGTTCTTCAGTAGGCCATTTCCCAGGCCGTCGAACCCGGGCGCTTTATTTGGTTTTAATTTCGCTCGGAGTTTCTAAATTCCGTTCGGTCTAACAAGTGATGGGTAGCCATCAGTGTGGTGACAGTCTAGCAGTCTAATTGAATCCTTGACTGCCTCCTCTATACAGGGATCGCTGACCCAATGTTTGGTTAGGTTCATATTTTCCTTGAAGGTATTTGCTAGTGACTCACATTGTTCAAAATCTGAGGAGGTAGTAGTATTATCTGACGTTTTTAGAGGGGGGATAGATGTAGGCTGATAGTTTATTGACTTCACCGCCCGCCATAAGTCCGATGTCGGGTTTGATATTTTACCTAATTTATTGTTCCAGATATTGTCGTTTAGGGCTTTGATCTTAGATTTTACACATTTTTGCATGTTGTTGACTTGGGAGAATAATTGACGGCAGTTATATGGATTTAATTCGTCTAAAGCTAGTTTACGAAGTCGATTCTTAATTTTTATTACAACTACGGAACTACGTGTTCACACAGCCCTCGGCAGCACGCGCTCCGTGCAAGTGGCACTCGCGGTTACTATCTCAGTAGTAGCCGAGGCGGACTCGACAACACTCCTCCCACTACAGAACTACGTGTTCACACAGCCCTCGGCAGCACGCGCTCCGTGCAAGTGGCACTCGCGGTTACTATCTCAGTAGTAGCCGAGGCGGACTCGACAACACTCCTCCCACTACAGAATTACGTGTTCACACAGCCCTCGGCAGCACGCGCTCCGTGCAAGTGGCACTCGCGGTTACTATCTCAGTAGTAGCCGAGGCGGACTCGACAACACTCCTCCCACTACAGAACTACGTGTTCACACAGCCCTCGGCAGCACGCGCTCCGTGCAAGTGGCACTCGCGGTTACTATCTCAGTAGTAGCCGAGGCGGACTCGACAACACTCCTCCCACTACAGAACTACGTGTTCACACAGCCCTCGGCAGCACGCGCTCCGTGCAAGTGGCACTCGCGGTTACTATCTCAGTAGTAGCCGAGGCGGACTCGACAACACTCCTCCCACTACAGAATTACGTGTTCACACAGCCCTCGGCAGCACGCGCTCCGTGCAAGTGGCACTCGCGGTTACTATCTCAGTAGTAGCCGAGGCGGACTCGACAACACTCCTCCCACTACAGAACTACGTGTTCACATAGCCCTCGGCAGCACGCGCTCCGTGCAAGTGGCACTCGCGGTTACTATCTCAGTAGTAGCCGAGGCGGACTCGACAACACTCCTCCCACTACAGAACTACGTGTTCACACAGCCCTCGGCAGCACGCGCTCCGTGCAAGTGGCACTCGCGGTTACTATCTCAGTAGTAGCCGAGGCGGACTCGACAACACTCCTCCCACTACAGAACTACGTGTTCACACAGCCCTCGGCAGCACGCGCTCCGTGCAAGTGGCACTCGCGGTTACTATCTCAGTAGTAGCCGAGGCGGGCTCGACAACACTCCTCCCACTACAGAACTACGTGTTCACACAGCCCTCGGCAGCACGCGCTCCGTGCAAGTGGCACTCGCGGTTACTATCTCAGTAGTAGCCGAGGCGGACTCGACAACACTCCTCCCACTACAGAACTACGTGTTCACAAAGCCCTCGGCAGCACGCGCTCCGTGCAAGTGGCACTCGCGGTTACTATCTCAGTAGTAGCCGAGGCGGACTCGACAACACTCCTCCCACTACAGAATTACGTGTTCACACAGCCCTCGGCAGCACGCGCTCCGTGCAAGTGGCACTCGCGGTTACTATCTCAGTAGTAGCCGAGGCGGACTCGACAACACTCCTCCCACTACAGAACTACGTATTCACATAGCCCTCGGCAGCACGCGCTCCGTGCAAGTGGCACTCGCGGTTACTATCTCAGTAGTAGCCGAGGCGGACTCAACAACACTCCTCCCACTACAGAACTACGTGTTCACACAGCCCTCGGCAGCACGCGCTCCGTGCAAGTGGCACTCGCGGTTACTATCTCAGTAGTAGCCGAGGCGGACTCGACAACACTCCTCCCACTACAGAATTACGTGTTCACACAGCCCTCGGCAGCACGCGCTCCGTGCAAGTGGCACTCGCGGTTACTATCTCAGTAGTAGCCGAGGCGGACTCGACAACACTCCTCCCACTACAGAATTACGTGTTCACACAGCCCTCGGCAGCACGCGCTCCGTGCAAGTGGCACTCGCGGTTACTATCTCAGTAGTAGCCGAGGCGGACTCGACAACACTCCTCCCACTACAGAATTACGTGTTCACACAGCCCTCGGCAGCACGCGCTCCGTGCAAGTGGCACTCGCGGTTACTATCTCAGTAGTAGCCGAGGCGGACTCGACAACACTCCTCCCACTACAGAATTACGTGTTGACACAGCCCTCGGCAGCACGCGCTCCGTGCAAGTGGCACTCGCGGTTACTATCTCAGTAGTAGCCGAGGCGGACTCGACAACACTCCTCCCACTACAGAACTACGTGTTCACACAGCCCTCGGCAGCACGCGCTCCGTGCAAGTGGCACTCGCGGTTACTATCTCAGTAGTAGCCGAGGCGGACTCGACAACACTCCTCCCACTACAGAACTACGTGTTCACACAGCCCTCGGCAGCACGCGCTCCGTGCAAGTGGCACTCGCGGTTACTATCTCAGTAGTAGCCGAGGCGGACTCGACAACACTCCTCCCACTACAGAACTACGTGTTCACACAGCCCTCGGCAGCACGCGCTCCGTGCAAGTGGCACTCGCGGTTACAATCTCAGTAGTAGCCGAGGCGGACTCGACAACACTCCTCCCACTACAGAATTACGTGTTCACACAGCCCTCGGCAGCACGCGCTCCGTGCAAGTGGCACTCGCGGTTACTATCTCAGTAGTAGCCGAGCCGGACTCGACAAAACTCCTCCCACTACAGAACTACGTGTTCACACAGCCCTCGGCAGCACGCGCTCCGTGCAAGTGGCACTCGCGGTTACTATCTCAGTAGTAGCCGAGGCGGACTCGACAACACTCCTCCCACTACAGAATTACGTGTTCACACAGCCCTCGGCAGCACGCGCTCCGTGCAAGTGGCACTCGCGGTTACTATCTCAGTAGTAGCCGAGGCGGACTCGACAACACTCCTCCCACTACAGAACTACGTGTTCACACAGCCCTCGGCAGCACGCGCTCCGTGCAAGTGGCACTCGCGGTTACTATCTCAGTAGTAGCCGAGGCGGACTCGACAACACTCCTCCCACTACAGAACTACGTGTTCACACAGCCCTCGGCAGCACGCGCTCCGTGCAAGTGGCACTCGCGGTTACTATCTCAGTAGTAGCCGAGGCGGACTCGACAACACTCCTCCCACTACAGAATTACGTGTTCACACAGCCCTCGGCAGCACGCGCTCCGTGCAAGTGGCACTCGCGGTTACTATCTCAGTAGTAGCCGAGGCGGACTCGACAACACTCCTCCCACTACAGAATTACGTGTTCACACAGCCCTCGGCAGCACGCGCTCCGTGCAAGTGGCACTCGCGGTTACTATCTCAGTAGTAGCCGAGGCGGACTCGACAACACTCCTCCCACTACAGAACTACGTGTTCACACAGCCCTCGGCAGCACGCGCTCCGTGCAAGTGGCACTCGCGGTTACTATCTCAGTAGTAGCCGAGGCGGACTCGACAACACTCCTCCCACTACAGAATTACGTGTTCACACAGCCCTCGGCAGCACGCGCTCCGTGCAAGTGGCACTCGCGGTTACTATCTCAGTAGTAGCCGAGGCGGACTCGATAACACTCCTCCCACTACAGAATTACGTGTTCACACAGCCCTCGGCAGCACGCGCTCCGTGCAAGTGGCACTCGCGGTTACTATCTCAGTAGTAGCCGAGGCGGACTCGACAACACTCCTCCCACTACAGAATTACGTGTTCACACAGCCCTCGGCAGCACGCGCTCCGTGCAAGTGGCACTCGCGGTTACTATCTCAGTAGTAGCCGAGGCGGACTCGATAACACTCCTCCCACTACAGAATTACGTGTTCACACAGCCCTCGGCAGCACGCGCTCCGTGCAAGTGGCACTCGCGGTTACTATCTCAGTAGTAGCCGAGGCGGACTCGACAACACTCCTCCCACTACAGAACTACGTGTTCACACAGCCCTCGGCAGCACGCGCTCCGTGCAAGTGGCACTCGCGGTTACTATCTCAGTAGTAGCCGAAGCGGACTCGACAACACTCCTCCCACTACAGAATTACGTGTTCACACAGCCCTCGGCAGCACGCGCTCCGTGCAAGTGGCACTCGCGGTTACTATCTCAGTAGTAGCCGAGGCGGGCTCGACAACACTCCTCCCACTACAGAATTACGTGTTCACACAGCCCTCGGCAGCACGCGCTCCGTGCAAGTGGCACTCGCGGTTACTATCTCAGTAGTAGCCGAGGCGGGCTCGACAACACTCCTCCCACTACAGAATTACGTGTTCACACAGCCCTCGGCAGCACGCGCTCCGTGCAAGTGGCACTCGCGGTTACTATCTCAGTAGTAGCCGAGGCGGACTCGACAACACTCCTCCCACTACAGAATTACGTGTTCACACAGCCCTCGGCAGCACGCACTCTGTGCAAGTGGCAGTCGCGGTTAATAGATTAGTGGACTTTTTCAAAAATAAGTATTTTCTACAAATTGTTCTGTTGTTTGCGCGTGCAAAGAGAGCGTTGAGCTGATTTCATTATGAAAGCAATGGTCTTAATATATATAGAAGGTACAGGTATACAAATAACTTGTTCTTCAATTCCGGCATTAGAGAGCCCCCGAGGGAGGAAAATTCTGTTTTGGGAAAATAGCCCATCTACATCTACCCTCATAAATACACTCATTGCGAACCTAATAACCCCATCGCGTCTCACAAATCTACGTTTAGTGGTAAATTAGAATTGAGTGCGAATTGTCTGTACAGCGGTGAAGGTAATTTTATGAGTCAATATTGTAATTAATAAATTAATTACCCTTAGTAGCTTCTTAACTGACGTACTCTGTAGGTACCTTTTCGTTACTTTTTTTAGTGTAAAGCTTCCAGACCAAATAATCTCAGCTTCAACTTCTAGTTGTGGCGGCTTGTGCGGCGTTGCCACAATTTTGTCAATAACAGCCGTGCCATTCTCTAAGAGCAAACATCGTTGCATCTTTGACAACATCCGTGAAACAAATGAAGAGATGACAAGAAACGTTGGAAAATCAACCTTATGTACAAGGGCGATATCTCATAAGGTATTTGACATCGGTGAGCTCGTCGACGAGCGCGACGTCGAATCATTAGAGTATCGCATGGCAGGTCTTGCAAATAGAGTGGACGACAAACGCAGAATGATCGGTAAGCAGGAAGTCTAGTATCTGGACCAATTAACGATTTTGCATCTGAGAATACGAAATCTGAAACACGGCAAATAGATTCGGAGATTGTTCGTTCTATTCTTCACTTAGTTGAGTTGAGCAGTCAAGGAACATTCTGTCAACTGTTGTCATTCTGTTGGGAGTGAGGAAATAAGTACAGATATTAGTTATGCATATGTTGTGATTAGGGAACAAAGCTTACATTATTTAATTTCATTGAAGGATGATGACTAAAGTAAAATATATTACTTCAATATTTAAAGAAATTGGTACAAAGTGAAAAAATCACATGTATAAATATTTTCAGATAATTATTTTTCATATTTTACACAATGTAATAAAAGTGTAAATGAGCAAAGGGGTTGTTAAATAATTGTTTGTTATAAATAAAAAAAAACAGTGCGATATACTTTATAACCTTGACTTAAACCTTACTTACCTTTATAACCTTGACTTAAACCTTACTTACCTTTATAACCTTGCCTTTTAAATAATATATATATTATATTTAAGATAGAGACATAATATAGAGTACACACTTATATGCCACAGAAATTTAACATTGAATGGCAATGTACAGCATACACGCACCAGAGGTTACGAAGTTGTATAACACTGACCTACATATTGACCACTAGTGTGACCATTTGTTTGTTTTTATTGGTTACATAGGAGGTATGACACTCCCTCTTTACATGTAAACACAAGCCTGTAGAACTTTTGGCTGCAGGCTCTTTACTTCTCCAAACAAATGCTAACAAACCCATCAGCCTTACACATAGCAACGTCGCTCCACTTGAGGGCATCTTGCAGTGCCCGCTGCCAGTACGGCACTAGCTGCTGACCAGTGGACCCCCCGGTTTGCAGCCATGCAGGAGGAACTTCCACCACACAGCCTTCTACAACAGAAACAAATGTTAGGAGTACAACATACGCTTTTGCAGTTCTGGGCAAGTACATGTTTATTTTGTGTTTTTTATTGAAGAGTACGGTAAGTAGTAGTAAGATAAACAATTATCAGCAGATTAACAAGTAACAAGGTATTTAGCTGGTCTTATCGGAGAAGCTAATATCGTATAGAATAATAAACACATCTACACTGTCTAGGGATATTTTGGATTTACTCAATTTACTCAAAATTTATTAAAAATAACATACAACATGTATATATATTTTTATAAAGCCCATTTATCAGACTACACTCCAGAATAAAAGAAAACTATTTATTTTGCGTAAATAAATTTTTAATCAAATAAAGAAAAAACGTTAAATAATGGTAAAATTAACAATGAATGTTTTTCTCAAGAAAAGGTGAAAAAAATAAAGAAAAAATATTCTGTTTTAACAGTAATGTGAAATAGCAGTAGTCAGTAAAACCACCTATGACGTTAGTAACGGCCCTGCAACGGTTTTTCATGCTTTGGATTAAGTTATCCAAGTCTTGCTGCGGTGTATTGTCCCAGGTCCGGCTAAGATGCAAAAAAAGTTGCTCTTCCGTCGCAATGTTTGTAGGGAAATTCCTCAAAGCCCTTCTTTGGAGCATGTCAAACGCGTGTTCTATAGGTTTAGATCAGGCGATTGAGCGGGCCAGCCTAAGGCCGATACGTCGTGCTCCTGCAACCAGCTCGTCACCACTCTCGCTGTGTGCAGACGGGCGTTATCGTGCATGAGCGTGAATTCTTGGCCCATTTGTAGTCGATGGGGGTAGATTATTGGTACTAGCACCTCGTTATGGTATTTTTCAGCCGTCATGCTGTTTCTGATCCAAACGAGGTTTGTTCTTCCATCAACAAGAATACCCGCCCAAACCATAATTGTCCCGCCGTGGTACTGTAATACTTTTTACCGTCTTCCTATAATTGTTGTTTGTGAAGTAGGTAGTTAAGGAAACAGCCAAAAGGTTAATTAAAGTTTAAGTATATTAACAGCTAAAATAAGTAGCAGCACGAAATAACCGGGTCGGGGTAAGGTTGCGATTGTGGACCGAAATGTGCAGCGCGACCGTACGAATACACTGGCCTGGGTTTTCCCGTGCACGGAGATCGGGTGCGCTCTGTCGGGTAGTGGCAAATCCTGGCGTCGGGGAAGACGGGAAGACCAACGCGCGGAGGCGGTGGAGCAGCAATCGGGAATGGTAGTACCCTTGGTAGCAGGGTAGGCCCGATGCCAGTACAGGTGTGGCGTCGGTTCCAATCGTGCGGGTGAACCCTGGAATCCGCGATTATCCGCGTCTTAATAAAAGTCCACATCTAGTTTGACTGCCACACTCAATGTTATTGCGCGGAGCGACACCAAGCAGTGAGGTCTAATGCAGTGAATAGAATCTAAGATGAGGCAGTCAAACTTGTACAGAGTATGTAGATAAATAATATAGCAAGATGAAGGGTACCTACATAATACATGATAGAAAATCTAACAATAACGGAAATTATCTTTCGAAGTAGCACACACGGTTATAATTTTATAGCAAATCAAGGAGCACGATATAATAATAGGTATACAACCGTACATAATATTAGATAATGAAGTTACTATATTTCTAAGATACTATTATACTGGTGACAGAAAATTATTGGAAAAATATAGCAATGCTTAAATTAACATAACAGTATATTTAAAGTAAACTATTCAGCTACATTTATATCGTGTATTTCTAGTAAAAGTAAAAGGAATAATTTTACTATTAAGTATCATACTGCTAATATCCAGAAAATTATTGATGAAATATAGCATCGCTTAAATTAGGATAACAGTGTAGTTAAAAATGTGAGTAAACTATCCAGATACATTTAAATAGTCTATTTCTAGTAAAAATAAAGTGAATAATTTTACTATTACCATTCTGCTAGTAGGTACCCAAGAAATTGTAGATGAAATATAGCACAGCTTAAATGGCATAACATTCCAATTGAGAAGATTATAAAAACTATCTAGGTACATTCCAATAGGGTCAAGAGAGACGTGTAATGGTGTAGTAAGTAAATAGGGTTTAGTAGGCTATAACAATTAACAAAAGTACGTTAGATAGATTCTAACAATAAAACCAAGCGGCTCCATATAAACACAAAATTCATCTAGTAGTAAGAATATTGTAGTAAAGACTTGAAAGCTAAATGTTATAATATGCAAGTTACTGCAATAATGTGATAAAATGGCCGTTTAATCGTACGAAACGCCGAACATATTGGAATGTACTCACGTCATGCTTGCAAGCGAAACTACAGTAAGAACTTGTTGAAACACTCACCCAATTCGGGGTAATCACACAACACTAGTTTTATATTATAAATTATATTCCAATAGTTTTAGAACTATAGCGGAACGTAGGATTGTAGTTTGGAAATTAACAAAGTAATCGCGAAGATAACGTCCGCTTCTGTCTCGGCCGGTTCAAGCTGTCACCCGAAGTCAACCGATCAGCTGAGTGCTCTTGCCAGTCACTCCTGATTGGTCAGAACGCACGAACATAATAACGTTTGCGATTACGCAGTCTTCGAATCTTTAGCGATGTTGACTATTTTAATAATCGCGAGTGTAATGAAACTATTAGGGTAATTAATTATTTATTTCTTAATATAACTAGATAATGTTTTTGGAAGTCTAGTAGTGTTTGAGTACCTACATTTGTTTTAACAAACTGTTATCATTGGAGATATGTAGGTTACAGTACGAATGGACTTCCTGGGGATGTTGCAGACGGCTCTCACGACCAGGAACTCGCAAAACACGTACTCTACGTGTATCGGGATGGAGACCGATCCGGAACTCATCGGTAAACAGCACTACAGACCACTGGTTATCTTCCCAGAGCTAATTTTTCACGACCCCACTCTAGTCGTAGCCCACGACTTCCTCGGGGTAGTGCTGGAGTATGAAGCGGTCTGCGAGCATGAAGGTTAGCTTCATGCAGCCTTCTTCTTACAGTTTGGTCACTCACAAGCAACTGGTGCTTGACTGGAGCCTCTTAACCAACTGCATGGTTGTAACATTTGGTTGTATTAATTTATTTTTTTAAAATAAATTTAGAATCGTTCAAAAAGGTTTACAAAATAAGCGTTCTTTAAAAGATTTTAAAACTGGCCAGTATTGTTCGAGTTTAAGAACTTTATACAAAATATCCCTAGACGGTGTTGATGTGTGTATAATATTATATTGTAAGAATGAGGATTTTAAGGTAGAATATTGCAATCAGCAAATTCTCTATATCTGAACTATGAGCAATGCGAATGCGAATGAATAAGCGCAAGACTTGAGGACGTTCGGACCGATTTGTTTAATAAATATTTGTAATGAGATTTACGGTGAATGAATAAAATTAGATAAAAAAGCTAGAAAAATTGGGAACTGTGCACTATGGGGCAGAACAATATCTATCGTTTCAGGTAGTTTGTATATACAAAGGAATAGTAAAATAACAAAATAATTCCACGAATAACTAACCAATTCTCCGAGTCCAGTAAAATAAATCGATGTATGCATGTTTGTTTGATAAAAAAATAATATAAAAGAGTTATTGGCATTATATATTCGGTCAAGGGTGGCATTGTAGTGGGGCTCACATGAAAGAGTTTTGTTCATTTCAAAGGTGTATTTTTTAGCGCGTAGAATTTGAATCATAAATGTTTAGCTTTCTATTAATTAATGATACAAGAGCCAAAATAATCTGTACGTACTTAGCTATTTAACTGTAGAAAGGTTAAATGGCTAGATTAAAGGTTAAGTGACGTCACTGCATATTGTGCAGTGGATTACAATAATTACCTACACATTTTGTTCTAATATAAAATGTAAGTATGTACGTGGAATCACATTTCGTAACGTAAAGTACATAACTAATTATAATAAGTACTTATAGGTACCTTCTTCATACATTCATAAATTTACCGTGTATTTATTTCAAATGCAATACCGTAGTTTTGTTTTGATAATATAACAGAGGATAATTTAAAACAATGTTAGGTACCTATTGTGGGGGCCACAAGTCTGGTGCGGCCGGGTATCCGACAGTGGAATATTTAACTGCGTTCTGTCGTGGCAGACATTGTACACACAGTGCAGCGCCTCATGGCACACTCTACAGGTTTCGGGTGTCACGAAACTGGTGTGAATAGATGTGGCGCATTACCACATTCACAATAGCACGGCGCATTACATCAGGGACACGACGCGCTCATCTCGTCTCGACTACGACTGCCTCCAACTTCTTACATTCATTTAAAACATATAACTATATCAATGCATATAAAACAATCTCGTAGCAAGCTGAAATAATAACATATTTATGTTAAGAAGGTGGCTGTTAGAGCTGTTGCTAAGCTTCTTAAAGTCAACTGAAGAAGTTTTATGCATTTCAAAAACTTATTAGACTAACAAAATGAAGCTGGAATACTATGAGTACATTTTCTAATACATTTACCAGCATGCGAGACAATAAAGCCTAACGGGTTTAAGTCGGTATTTGACGTGCATGTACAGCGGGAATCTGAAGTTAGATTGGGTTTCTAAAAAGGGAAGTGATGATACTTAGTCCAGCGGCGCTAAGGTTTTTTAGCTCGATGTTTTCTTCGGATTCCAGCATTCCAGCGCGGCAGTATGGTGCTTGCTGATGCATCCAGTTTGAGCACTACAAGTGTAAGTTAAGCAATTCCCAGTATGTTTATGTCGCTATTCTAGAACTAGGCGTTATCACTCTCTAGACAGAGTGAGATATAACCACATCAGAACTGCTTATCAACTGATATAGTTAAACGCCACTCTCCAAAGTAATATAAAAATAATGATATAATAAACTTTTGATTGTACGTATATACGCAAATGTAATTATAATATTTTTGTAATTTTCAATAATTACATTTGCGTATAATTAATAAGTAAGATTAAAATCATGCCAAGTTTATTAATCCTTTGCGTACTAGAGACGTAAATTTACGTGAGTTTCAGTTATACACCTTTTGGTTTAATTATCACGGTATAGTAAGGGTCAATTTAAAATTGATGACTTGATCCTTGTGCAATACGTTCCATCTCAAAACTAAGTGTTTACCGCGTAGGCAAAATGTTTTTCGTCTTGGATCCTCTCGCTCCACGCAGATTCTTTGTTACTGCACTCAATATTTCATTCTCGACATATACCCTGTTTTGTTCCCCTAAATGTAAAAGCGCTCGTTTAGCAGGATCTGCGTAGTCATTCCTTACAATTCTTCTATATCTTGAATAAGTATAGTTTTAGTAGAAAGATTCAGATATGTGTTTTCGTTCCCGATATAATAAATTATGTAAGTATGTCGGTATAAATGTAAAGGTACAGTTAGACGGTTGTCATGATAAATAGAACGAACGACATCTTCGGAGCCACCTTGATGGCTTCGGCAATCTAATATCCATTTATATTCGATTTTGTAACCAATTGGGGTCCGATGGCAGATGTTACTTCTCGTTAGACAAAATGTTTTGAAAACTTCAATTATTTCTAGATTGAAATATTTCAAATACTTACGTATAAAATAATCATTTGTTTTATTTTACTTCTACTAAATACACATCTCTTGATTAAGTTTGGAATATATTATTGTAACCTAAAGTTTGAATTGATTTATTGTTTAAAAATTATTAACTAGGTAGGCAATCCTCTCACGTCTCGCCAGGCGTTATGTAAGTGTGTGTGTGTGTGTGTGTGTGTGCCTGTGTGTGAGAGAGAGAGAGGCGTGTTTGGAGAGTGGCTGTGTGCGCGTATGAGATATAAATTGTTAAATAAAAGCGTGGTAGTACAATACAATACTTCGGGATATACTACATTGCTATAAAGACCACTTGTTTTATTCTACCTTCAATAGTGTGCCTTACTCGGGATTGAGTTTGTATGGAACTTCTGTCATACTCCTCCGTTTTCCTTCAACAAATAAGTTTAAGAAACCAGCCAAAGAAATATACAAAATATATTATTTTTTAAATGATTTTCTGACATACAAAACAAATCATATGCATGTATAAGCCTTCATTTTATTACTGAATAGTACCGCATTACACGACGAGGTGTAGTTGGCAGCGTATTGGGCCTCTACCCGCAGCAAGGGATAAATCCCTGTTATATAAAACGCTGTTTGTTTATTCATATCTAGCTGCACCACGCAGTTTCACCTGCGTGGCGATCGATGATGTTTAAGACTTTATTATGTCTAAATCAGCCCTGTATGACAACGAACAAAATAAAAAATAATTACATGTGAACCACACACGTTGCAGTTCCTGGAAAAGTAGGTAGCTTTCTGAGAAACCTATTGTATTATTGGCCAAATATGGCGAATCGCCAGTCAATGGGTTAAACTCGATCAAACCATTTTGAGTTATAGCAATATTAACGATAAAGAAGATTTTACGATGTTAAGCTAATTTTTCTATACGTGGTGATGTATGATGAGGATGTTGATAATAATCGTTGTCCTTCACCGGGACTATCTACTTATCTCCTTGACAAATTTCATTATGATCCGTTCAGCAGAAAATGAATTTATTATTACAAACTAGTTTGTTGCGGTTGAGGCAATAATCGTGTCTACGTATCGAACGGCAAAGTTAAGTTTGTCCTATCACCTAGTTTGTCTGTTAGTTAATGATTACTCACACAAAAACAAATATGTGCACCGTCTAGGGATGGAACCTGGGACCCCGAGCTCCGAAGGTAACATCATTACCAACTGCGCTATCGGATCCGTCACAGCCCGAGACAATAATGTGCTGAGCGTTGTGTAGCCGAGTATACCTGGGCGGTACACTCGGCTACACAACGTGTTTGCACATCACCCGACGTCACGCTCGTGCTGCTGAAGCTAATCGCCCGTTAATCACAGAGCCAGCGTTTAATTAATAATTAAGTTCCAATTAAGTGTCACGGCGTCAGTAACGCCAACAATGCGGCTCTCGTCAGTTTCCCGGCTGTGTGTCCTCGCTTTGTGTTTACCGGTAATTACTGTTTCCTGCGCTAGTGTGTTATAACGCTTCATTATTGTTTAATTATTTGACTAAGTCTGTGTTTGATATACGCGAGATGGCGGGAGAAACTCTAACACACGATAGCTCCGCAGCTATCGTTGATATTGTTTAATTAAACAATAACTAATAATCTAGAAAAATGTTCCTAGATTCAAGTTTCTTCGAGATTTGACGTGTGATAGTGGTGGAATATTAACCGTGAAGTGTACGCAATAGTGCACAAGTGTGGGCAAAGTGAACGAAATCATGAGTTCGTTGATGTTGTGTATTTCGCAATCGCCTCAGTAGGTTAGAGTAATGCACCCACGAACATGACGTAGACAGGACAGTGACTTTATGACAGATGTATTTATGTCACTGTGACTTGACTCTGACTACTTGAATAATAAAAATACTTGAATAATTCTCACTCGATGCAACTACGAGTATGTATAGAAATAACTTGAGGAGTTTGATGGAGGAAAGGGAACATGCGTCTGTTTTTGCGGATGGATAAACCTCGTCGTTTTAAATTAAAGTGACGAATGAACTATCTTCCGATTACGTTTTGGACCGCATCAACACTTATAATCAGAACAAACCTGAGACTAATTGGAATGAATTAACCCAGCTAAGTGCTAGTCAAACTTCTGCAACGAGGGTTCCGCACTGCTATTTAATATACACGCATTTTGTTAGTTTTACAATTTTTTTTTGTTCTCTTGGTACACCCCCACCTGCACTTGGCCAGTTTTTATTATTCATGATTTTACTTTGCGATATAACCACACCACGTTTATGTGGGCCTGCATTAGATATTTGACCTTTATGTTTATATTATAATTTGTTAATATATTCGACAGAATAACACACAGTTTTAACGATTTACACTATTATCATAATTAAATATGACGTCACATTATCAACATTCGCACAGTGGTAATACACTTTTGGGTCTGCCTGGCTAACTACCACGGTAAATTTGAAAATCTATCGTTAACTATAGGTACTATCGTGTTCCGGCAGTTGTCCTTCAGGGCCAGTCGCTAATCTAGGTCTAGTGTGGTACCACCTTCGACCGCATCATCACTGTCCATCACGTGAGAGAGATATCAAATACTAGCCGAATGGATATTTTTTTTGTAGGTTTATTTCTTTTTTTAGCCTCCCTTAGTGAGTATGTAAACAAAATGTTGTTTTTGCTTTGTCAATCCCTGTTTAACAAGATTTTAATAACTTCGCTATTATCCACGGACTTACAAAAAGCCGAGTACAAACTAGTGGACCCTTAGAACAGATCAATACAATCTATTATTTAAACTTTATTCTCACGTTCAGCACGTCCCCAGACATTACAGTCATAACTCACAAATAAACTAAAAGTTGTAGAGAAAGCATCGCCACCCCTCAATCATCAATGCATTCAGCGAGCGCAACAACAAACTAAGAAAATACTAGTGATTTGAAATATAAAATAAACAAATAACAGCATCAGTAACAGATTTTCCAGACACATTTTTCCAATAACAACGAAAAAACGTTTCAAATGCAATTCTTTCGACTCGATATGAATCGATATGCCAATGAAACCACAACCACAGCTATCAAATACTACGTCATGTACCGATATGTCCGGCGGCTTATCGAGCACACGTCTCGCGTCTCTATAGAGTGGCTTGTCGTTCAGGGCAAATTAGAAGGCAGTAGACCGCGCGGGAGGTCACCCATGCGATGGACTGATCAGATCAAATCTGCGGTGGGAGGTCCCTTGCATTGATGCACCAGGATGACTGCGAATAGAGGGGGATTGCATGACATCGTGAGGCGCATTACATCTGCCTCCACAACTACATGACGACTACGACTTTTCGCTCTGTCAAGAGCGAAAAGTCTGAGAAGAAGTTAACTCGTGTATATTCTCTATTCAAATATACAATTGTCGGATAAATGCCTTTGCGAATATTTGCAATAATGTTTATAAAATGTTACTGAGAAAGAAAAATTAGTTTGTTTTGTTCCACAGCTATCCTACGGAGCCGAGTATGAACCTGTGAGTAAACACATCTGTTTTGATCAAGGGTGAAGAAAGACTGTACAGATAAACACACTTGGAGCAACCTGTTGACATTTCACGTACATTTGTAATTAAAAAGTAAATTGAAATTCCACCGCGACACAACAGTGCGCGAGCAGAACTGTGCTCGGGTGGGAAGGACGCTGTAGTATGTGACATTACAGGGTAAAGATACTCAACATCCGATGTGTCGGTGTGACGAACGCAGTGCAGTTCCGCGCAACACTACAGTTCTCGTTCTGGTTATTACCGCAACTGTAACGAGCAGATCTAGAACTTACTCTGTCTCCTGTTTATTGTTGTTAAGAGGTAATATCGTGGACCACAGATTAGTTACTAGCTAATATAGTAGTTGAATCTGGATAATACGTCTCTGTTGTGTTCTAGAACAAAACGCATTTCTTTATGGTGAATTTATTATGATGAACCAGTTCTTATAGTAGGTACCTCTAGAGGAGGGCATTCAGGAAGACACCGAGCAGTTGTTATCCCCCGTTTAATGTCCCGTTTGAACTCATTATAAGAAGCGAACCACAGGGACATGCTTGCGGACAGTATCTGTGTCAAGTGTAAACATATAGCGATAGTGTCGAGGTACAGGGAGGAACTCTGGGAACACGTGTGTGGGGGGGAAGACGACAGAGACGTACTCACTTGACACACCTGTGGTCGCTTATATTTTAAAATGTACTAATCTTACCTGCATTTTGTCAAAGTTAAATTGTGTTTTTCTTCAGCGCGTCGCAGCCGAATGTAACGCAAAAGTAAGTTTATAAATATTTCAGTAAAGTCTACTGTATTTTACAATAAAATATAAACAAATTTCACCTGGACAAGTTTTGTTCGCGGTTCATAGAGGACATGTTGCTATATTACCATACCTTTAATTGACACTTAACCATCAAAGTGTTACATTTTTAAATAAATTTTATTTTTAATGTACCGACATAGCTGATCGTTTTCTGTCCCATATGCCAACTTATTCATAGCTTAAATGGATTTACTGATCTATATTTTTTCCCCAAAATATTCGTAAGAGGATTATGAGGGAAAAAGAAATATTTCTTTTTCCCTCATAATCCTCTTACGAATATTTTGGGGAAAAATATAGATCAGTAAATCCATTTAAGCTATGCACTTACCATCGAACGGCATTAAATAAATGAATAATTGAATGTACATGAATAGCTGACGTTCATAAGTGCGTCTTTGACGCCTAAATTGAATAAATGAGTTTGACTTTGACTTTGGAAATTTTATATTAATATGTTAGAAATACTTACTCATAAATTTGTAAATTAAGGTAACGTATTTAGTTAATTCATAAAAACAAAATCAGCAATTGTTTTTACTTGTTACTACGTGTATGAAGTATGTATTGCTTTAATTGTAATTTTGATTACATTACAGTGTAACGGGGATAAATGCACAACCGGAGTAAGTTTCCACATTATATAACTATAACATATATCCACAGGTGTGTATATAGCACAGTATTATTGTATATTTTTTTTATTCGTCATATGTTAAATCCACCCTTTCCTTTGTATGCCTCTCCCATTCCGTTCACTTACGAGAGAGACGACAGTCCGCGGGTAATGAGAGTTGGTCTCCAATACGCAGGCCGCAGGATCGATCCCTACCTCAAATCTCCGGTATAGGTAACATCGTGATGAACTCCACAGCATGCTTGTAGGCACTTCTAGTGCTGGGCCTGTTACCACCTGCCAGATTGAACACCTGTAGCCACCTAACGGTATGCTCCAGCAGCTGTCCATGAAAGCCAGTTGCCAATCTATATCTAGTGTTTGGTCCCAAACAATGACAATAGATGGCGCCGCTCGTAACGTCATTTGGATATTGTATTGTTTTGGAACGCCACTCTTTGGGCTGACAGATACTGCCACATTGTGCTGTCTATGACAACAGATAACTTGTAATTTGAAAATTTGTTGAAATAACTTGAGATAACCTCTTGCTTTTGAGTAAAATGACTGCGAGCCATATTTGTTGTTGAAATGTATAATTAATTGAGTGTAAATTCGATCACGCTGTAGGCCATGTTGCGTGTATAGTGTTAGAGTCATAGTGTATAGAGGGCCATTGTAGACTTGTTAGGCCATTGATTTGCATAAAATCTCCTTGTTATCGAGGACAATTCGGTGAGGACTCTTGTAAGCACCCGCTTCGCAGACCAATACATAAATCGCTTCCACACTCTACTACAGTCTGTCGAGCCCTAGTTGAAGTGCGTTCCACATCTAGTGCAGTACTGACAACTATGTGTGATAGTAGTCGAATACGACCAGTATCAAGTAGTACCAAGTACAAAAAAACAAAGTCGTCACTCTCCTATAGTAACATGTACTCGTATGTTCCTGCGGCCTGTATTAGCCCAGCCCAAAACATTCCCTTTCAAATTTTCCGGTCTAATGACACACTTCCTCTTATATACTTGCTGTACCGTTACCGTGCCACTGGTACCTATAGAAACATTAATAAAGATATGAAAAGAATATTTTACGTTTTCCTCGAACTACAGAAAAAAAGGTTGCACTGGAAACTAATAATCCAAAACTATAGAAACGAAAAAGTTAAAAAAGCGCCTTGAACTTAATTCAGATCTTACGAAGGAAGGTCATGGACTACAAGTCCCTTTGAAACTCTTGAAAGAACAAACGGATAGTGCATTGGCCGCTAATGCACTATCCGTTTGTTCCGCACTCGTGTTGTCCCGTTCTTACCACTTTGCATAACCATTTGAACACATATTCTTGTTTCATCTGTACCTTCAGATCTTGTTAAGGAACTACCTACTCAAAAGTCTCATCAGTACCTTCAGTGAGCCTCGTTCTTGTACCGTCTCCACTAACATACAAAAGTGTTTTATTCTGATTAATATTTCCTGACGTCTAGTACCTGATTATTAAATGTTGTTTCAGCTCTTCGGTACCGTCCAATGTACTGCATCCGTAAGTTCACTCACGCAACATTTGTGCCCGACTATTACTTCGATAACCTGTCGTCGTTTGCATTTTGAATTCAATAACACATTATGTTTTACACCAATCTCACGAAACTGCCAGTATGTCTCAGGGTGACGAACGCATATCAGTCACAGTTTATTTTATTTTATTTTATTTATTTGCAAAATTCATATGTACACAAATTATTACAGGAGTGTCCTAATTCAATCGTGTATGTAACATAATATGATTAAAGAAATGACTAAATACCTTCACCAAACAATACAAACGAAAAGCAATAATTAAAATTACAGTCTAATCTAAAATATTACCAATAAAATCAAATTCAACTACTATGCATTATGATAAATAAGTCAACGTCCATTATTACAAGTTAAAATCCATGTCAATAATTACAATTTAAATTTCCTGTCAATAATTACAAACTCAAAAATTCATGTCAATAATTACAAAATTCAATAAGATAAATATATTTTTTAATAATAAATAATGTTAATCATTAATGTAAACGAACTAATATTTATTAATGTCAATTACACCAATCAAATGACAATACAAATTAAAAATGTCTGGTATATAATAAAAAGTATCAGCGGAAATATGAATTATTCATTTGTGTCATAACATAAGTGAAATAGAGTGCATGTCTTAAATTCCGCAACTGAGCATATAAATAAGTCAATGTTATTGGCAACTTCCCTCCGGACCTCTGAGCAGTTCAGACGTGTTTAAGGTTGCCTCTGTGTCGGTGCATAATTAAAATTAAATCAAATTTGAAACGCGAAAAATATAAGCAAAAATCAGGAGAACAGAAAGCAGTAAGAAGTCGGATAAAACAAGTCGTTTCAACACCTCAAGCTTCAACACACACAGGTTCGTGATTCTGAAGTTTATATTATATTGACTGTACGCACAGACACCAAAGGTCTGCTTACATTGGACGGAAAGCAAGTTTGTTCTAAATCGTCGATTGCCACCATTATACCTGGACCTCTTCATTTGTATGACGAATTAAGCTAGTAATTAGGAAGGTCAAGTTACGCTTGACGGAAAGTCGATTTGTACGCACCCCTCGATAGCTCCCACTTTAGTTAGACACCTTGCTGTGTGTGTGAGCTAAAATACATTATAGCAATATCTCTACGCTTTCCTTATCACCTGGTACATAAAGTACGCTTATAATATGCCGCTTAAGCGCACACCTCCGCCAGCGATGTCGTTGCAGACTTTGGCTCCAATTTTTCCACGTCCAAAATCAGCAACTTCTGTCGCATCACCTATTTCTATAGACCATCAGATTCAACACTGCTCCTCCGAACCCAATCTAACGACCGATAAAGAGGAAAGCATCTCCAGTTTGACTGTTCGAAACATGAAACGAAAATATATAGAATGCGACAGCAAAGAGAAAGATTTTGACGTCATGGTCGAGATGAAACAATTACTTAAAGCTTTTACGGATAGCCAGGATCAAAAAGTTGATAAAATATGTACTGCGGTAGAGGATATGCGACAAACTATTGAATTTATCTCACAAAAATATGAGGTGTTAAAAGTTCAGCAGGATAAATTAGAAATGGACAGAAAAGAAGATTTAAAATATATTAAAACACTAGAGGATAGATTAGAATATTTCGAACGCAGCTCCAGATCAACATGTTTGGAAATTCGGAACATTCCTTCATCACCGACGGAAAGAAAATCTACACTTCTGGAAAATGTCATGAAGATAGGCAAATGTATTAATGCTCCTGTACAGCCGCATCAAGTCAAGGACATTTTTCGAATTAAGTCTAAGGATCCAGCAAGCAGAACAATAATAGTTGATTTTACTAGCGTATTAGATAAAGAGAAAATAATTACCATGTTTCGGCAATATAATAAACTCCACTCGAGACTTACCTCTGAGCATATCAAAATAAGCGGGCCCGCTAGACCGATATTTATCTCCGAGAATCTCACTGCCAAAATGAAACGCTTATTCTACCTTACGCGAGATTTTGCAAAATCAAATGATTTCAAATATTGTTGGGTAACTAACGGACAGATATTTCTGCGTAAAAGAGAAAATGGAACTTTGATTAAAATTACGCAAGAATCTGATTTGAAGAATCTGCCCAAACAGATATGACTAGAAAACCATAATTTGGAATACATCCTTGCAGCCGAGAGATGTTCTATAATAATGCCTTTTACTTTTATGCTTCTTGTAATGTTCTCATTGGATATAATAATTTGTAATTTAAATATTTTTGCGAGTGAACTGCTTTATAGTCTAACACACACTACACACATGTTCAAATACATTACACACTTACCTAATCACATTTCAAACATTTTCGTGTTCACCTTTCGTAGATCTTACATAGTTCTACGACATACCCGCGTATTGAACAACTGGCAATACTTTAATTACTGCGAGCTTTTGGTAATGCAAAGTGTGCAAGATTCTGTCAAACACGGCAGTATTAGTCATATTAAAATAATTCCCATGTTCTTAATAAAGCTTGTTAATGGATAAGGACCATTTTGCAAGTGATGTTTTAGATAATATTTCCGTATCATTTGCGCATAATTGCAGTCCAGAAGAGAGTGGAGGCTTTATTAGAAATGCTGATAGTATAAAAATTTTTCACGTAAACATCCGAAGCATAAACTGCAATATTGATAAACTTTTAGTTTTTCTACAGCGAATTAGTTATCAACTAGATTTAATCGTACTTTCGGAATGTTGGTTAAGTAAAGCTCCGATTGTCCCCGTTCTTCCTGGGTATCTTTCACATGTATCTTCTTATAATAACCAAAATGAGGGTGTGGTAGCATATGTGAGAAGTGGTCTGGTGTGCAACGTTGAAGTTCCTGATTTCTCCGATGCTAACTGCATTATTCTAAAATTTTCAGATCGTATTGCAGTAGTGGCTTTATATCGTTCTCCTTCCTACAAAAACTTAGATCCCTTCATTAGTCATCTTGACTCCGTACTACAAAACTTGAACTCTTTCACTACGCTAGTCCTTATTGGAGACACCAACATTAATATAACTTTAGATAGTACTGATCAAAAAGCAAATGACTACCTAAATTTAACCGCTTCCCATGCCATGCTTCCAGCACACCGTTATCCAACAAGAGAGGAACGATGTCTAGATCACGTCATACTTCGGTCCTCAAAACATGCAACTGCACTTGTCTTGGACTCATCAATCACAGACCACGCCCCAGTTTTGGTCTTTTGTGAAACTAAACTAAAAGCTAACATTACAAATCGTACAACACAAAAATATGATATACCTGCCATCGTAAATGCTTTGGAAAATATAGACTATTCCTCTCTTCTCTCTACAAAGGACCCAGAAAGCGCATCCAAGCAGTTAGTTGAGCTTATCTCTTCTAATGTACAGGCACATACCAAAGAAATAATTACTCCTAGTAGAAAAAGAATAATCAAGCCATGGATTAATCCTGGTCTTTTAAGATGTATTCGTCACAGAGACAAACTATTTAAAAAACACAAACGAAATCCTAACATTGAAGATCATAAAATTTTATACCTTAGATATCGAACTTTTTGCAACAAATTACTAAAAAATGTTAAAAATAGTTACGAAAAAAATGAAATTCAGAAGGCCAAGAGTAGTCCCAAGGAAACCTGGAAAATAATTAAGCGGTTAGGCAACCTAAATAGTAAACAATCATCTTCCTTCGAGTTACTAAAAATGGGTACATCTCCTTCTTTATCTGTTGATAAGGTCAACTCCTATTTTGCTAGTGTAGGCGCAAACTTGGCTTCGAAAATAGCTGAACTTAATCAAGTACAGCTGTCCTCAACTAAACCATCATGCCCCCCAATGCCTAGTTCATACTTAAGCTCACTAAGTTCAATGGCTCTTTTTAGCGTAGATAACAATGAAATAGAATCTATTATACTTAATCTCAAAGACAGGTCTGCAATAGGGTGGGATGGAATCCCTACTTCGGTTATTAAATCTGCAAGACATGTTCTTATTCCCATATTTAATTATGTTTTCAACCTTTGTCTGTCAACTGGAGTTTTCCCCACAGTATTTAAAAGAGCGATTGTTCACCCTATATTTAAAAGTGGCGATAGAGACAATGTTTCGCATTACCGACCCATCTCAGTGCTCACAGTGTTGTCAAAAATACTTGAGAAAATACTCAACAAGAGACTTAGAAGTTATTTATGTGAACACAATATTTTATCAAAAAATTAATTTGGCTTTAGAAGAAATAGATCAACTGAAGACGCCACATTGGAAGTTTCGGACACTATAGTTAAAAATTTTGATAAAAAACTTAAAACTTTAGGCATTTTTTTAGATTTATCGAAAGCATTCGATACCGTTTCCATTCCTATTTTACTCTCCAAGCTAGAACACATTGGTATTAGAGGTGTTGTGCTAAATTTGTTTTCAAGTTATCTTAAAAACCGTACACAGTCGGTTAAAATTGAAATATATGTTAGTAACGAAGAAATAATAAACTACGGTGTACCACAAGGTAGTGTCCTTGGACCTTCGTTGTTTTTGATATATATCAATGACCTTTGCAATAAGTCTCTCCCAAACTGTAAAATAATTACGTATGCTGACGACACAGTTCTACTGGTACATGGTCAGGACTGGACAGAGACTAAGGTTTTCGCGGAAGATGCGCTAAAAGCTGTTAAAGACTCGTTAAACTCCAACCTCCTCACGCTAAACTTATCGAAAACTAAAGTAGTCCCCTTCTCGGCAAACATTTTTTCTCGACCACCTTCCTCCTTCAGAATTTATGCTCATTCCTGCACAAATAGTAGTCCCAGTGACGCTTGTAGCTGCGTTAGTATCGATTGCACTGAATGCATTAAGTATCTAGGTGTCATGGTTGAGAGTTCAATGTCTTGGAAGCAACATATCAACACCACAGTCTCTCGTATTCGAAAACTTATCTATGTTTTTAGAAACATACGTAACGTGGCTGATTTCAAGTGTCTTAAAACTGTTTACTATGCTCTGGCCCAGTCGATACTGACTTACTGCATTACCTCCTGGGGTGGTACCTACAAAAATTCAATGTTACCACTGGAACAAGCTCAAAGAGCTGTACTAAAGGTTTTAGCTAAAAAAACAATTCGTTTCCCCACTGTTGAACTTTATTCACTTTTTGAGGTACCAACAGTTCGGCAACTCTTTATATTACAAGTCATTCTGCATAAGCACTCGCAAATTTCCTATGACCCTAATACAAATAATAAACGAAGATCGGATATTGTTTGTAAAACTGAACCTCACCGTACGATGATCGCAAGTCGCCATTATTTTTACATTAGCTCACGTCTTTATAATAAACTTAATAAAATTTTAAATATTTACCCACTGCCCCTACACAGTTGTAAAATTAAAACCCTAAAATGGCTCATAACTTTATCATATGATGATACTGAACTATTTATTTTGAAATGTAATTAGTGACCTCATAGGTTAATACACACACACACTCACACACACACACACACTCACACATACACACACACACACACACACACACACACACACGCCACTCTTACACGACTCAAATCTTAACTTATTTCTTAATTAGTACCTATCTCACAACATTCTGAAGTATTTAAAATATATTATATTTATTACATATACAAACTACTTCATATTTTTAACCTAATAATAATAATACTATTGTTACAGTTAAACTTTGTAAAAACCTATTTTAAATTTTTATAATATTTAATATAAGAGCATTGTATCTAGTAGGTGTTATGGAGGAGGGCGTTGCTACCTGCGACACAGTCTTTGTACTATAGCGGTTAGCATCGTTCAATGTATTTTGTTTCTTATGTTTTTCTGTTCCACAAATAAAGATTATTATTATTATTATTATTATTATTAACTCGATTTAGTATGTGCAACGTACGGATCAACGGAGTCTTGGCTAACAGGTTAGTTCGTGCGACGGGCACAGCAAACAGTAGTGGCCGCCGCCGCCGCGTTACGTATTTGTCCGGCACACATAGACTCATCATTATCAATATGTCCGGGTTTGAGACAATGCCCCGAAACACTCTAATCATATAATATGCGAGTGCCAAATCCCTTCTCGTCTCCAACTTGTTGTATCCCACCATGCCCAAAACGAACAAAGTGGGATACATCTATGTATAGAAAGGGTAAACTCCGTATCGTCTTAGGTATAGGTACCTCATAATTTTATTTTGTATGCGCTCCAATATGATTCTGTATTTAGTTTCATGTGGAGCCCACACTACAGCATTGCATTCTAGCTGGCTTCGGATAAGGGCATCGTACAGGGCTGATATGGCCTTTATGTTTGTGAAGCCTTCTGCTTGACGCAGCACAAAACCTAAATTTCTGTACGCCTTTTTACAGACTTGAACAATGTGGTCTCTGAACGTCATATCAATATTTATATTTACTCCAAGGTCCTTAATCGCGATAACGCGCTTCATAGCTTCGTTGTCGACTTTATAGTTAGGTTCTGTGCCGCAGCACATAGCTTTACTGTCACTGGTCTTATCACCAGGTATATGCAAGTGATATGACAGCTTAACACAGCTAATTTACCCACGGATTTTGGAAGGAAGGGGGTTGGGAGGGAAAGGGGCGGTAGGGATGCCTTTGTAGCGTTGATAGCTCAGGAGTAGCAAGGGCCGGCCGTCAGTCACACGACCACGGAATCGATTCCCACCACGGGGTACAGCTTTCGGTGACATCGTGATGCAATCCACAGCATGGTGGTAGGGCATTTCTGTGTCTGTCTGGCTAGTTACTCGTACCACCCTAAGTTTGAAAATCGGTCGCTTAACACCAAACAGTGTGTTCTGGCAAGTGTCGTTGAGAGTAAGTCTCTATTCTAGGTCTACTTTGACACCTTCGACCGCATCATAACTAACCATCAAGTGAGAAAATACTCAAACTATAGCTTATTACTATGGACGATCACAAACGTTTCTTATTTTCATTCTCATACAAAACATGGTGTCAGGTGTAAAATATATATATTATAACAAAAAAGCACGAATAAGCGATATTGTGATAAAAACTGCAAAAATGGATGGTATAAAACCACCAAGAAACTTAGTGCTGACAGGAGAGAATGCCAACTGGAGAAAGTTTAAACAACTTTTTTCTATCTATCTAGAAGCAGCGGGCTTAGACAGTGCCTCAGAACAGAGAAAAATAGCTCTGTTCCTAAACTGTGCAGGTGAGGAAGCCATAGATGTTTACAATGTAAACTCCAAGAAATTGCTTACTATTGAGACAGTACTTAAGTATTTCGACGAGTACGCAGAACCGAGAAAAAATTTAGCCTTACATACCTATGAGTTTCTACAATACAGGCAGGAAGAAGAAGAACCTATTGACCACTTTGCTACCAGATTAAGAACAAAGGCTAGTAAGTGTGAGTTTAGTACAATGGAAAATAGACTCGTCACTACCATGTTAATCATTGGTGTGAGAGAAAAAGCTGTTAAGGAGAGATTATTAAGAGAAGAGGAACCAAGTTTGGAAAAAGCTTTAGGAATTTGTAGAGCTTCAGAAGCTGGCAAAAAGCAGGCGGAAGCATTAGAAAAGAAAACAAGTGAATGCATGAAAATAGATGCAGTAAAAAGTAAAAATACAGGGACAAGACCTAAACAAAATAACTGTGGAAATTGTGGAAGAATTCATGCGTTTAAAAACTGTCCAGCATATGGAAAAAAATGTAAAATATGTGAAAAATTAAATCACTTTGCGGCAGTTTGCAGAAATAAAAATAACTATAATACACCAGTAAAGAAAATGTACATTGTAGAGGAAGAAAGTAACAGCAGTGATTTTGAGTATGATTGTAGCAGCATCATGACAATAGACAGTTTCAAGACACAATGGAAAGAAAAAATATTGCTAAATGGAATGCAGGTGGAATTTAAATTGGACACCGGAGCTGACTGCAACACATTACCATTGGAGTTGTTTAATAAAATAAAAGGAAACAGTGTACTAAAAAAGATTCAGACTATTTTGGTTGTGTACAACGGAGATAAGGTAAGAACTGTAGGAAATGTTGAGTTGGATTGTGTCATCCGTGGTAATAAAGAAAAAGTCAAATTTAATATAATAAATCTGCCAGTAAAACCAGTTCTGGGATTGCCAGACTGCATTCGGCTAAACTTTGTGAAACGAGTTGAAGAAATAACACAGTCGAGCTCTGACCAAGAAGAATTCATAAAAAGAAATAAAGACGTGTTTACAGGCCTGGGCAGTATAGGGACATATAAAATAAAGCTAAGGGATGATGCACAACCTGTAATAAAACCAATAAGAAGAGTACCACAGGCTATAAAAGACAAGTTAAAGGAGACATTAGATAGCTATGAGAGGAGGGGTATAATAGAAAAAGTCGAAGGTCCCACATCATGGTGTAATAACTTGGTTATTGTGGAAAAACCAGATAAATCATTAAGACTTTGCTTAGACCCAAAAGAATTAAATAAAAACATTCTCAGGGAAAATTATCAAATTCCATCTCCGGAGGAGATATACAATAATCTGGCAGGGAAAGAAGTATTTACTGTCTTAGATATGAAAGATGGTTTTTTTCAAATTTTATTATGTGATGAGGAAACGCTGTGCACATTTGGTACTCCATATGGCAGATACTGCTTTAAAAGGTTGCCATTTGGGATTTCTTCGGCCCCAGAGGTAATGCAAAAGCTTAACATGAGAATATTCAGTGATATACAGAGGGTAGAACTTTATTATGATGATTTAATAATATCTGGGAAAGACAATCAGGACCATGATAGGATATTAAAGCAGGTAATAGAAAGAGCAAGAAAACACAATGTAAAATTTAATAGCAACAAGTTACAGTTCAGGCGAGACCATGTGAAGTATGTAGGCTTACAAATCTCTAAAGCAGGAATTAAAGTGGATCCAGGACATGTTCAGGCTATATTAGACCTAGAGAAACCAAATAATATAAAACAGTTACAAAAGTTTCTTGGAATGTGTAATTATTTAAGTAAGTTCATACCGGATTATGCAAAAACTACTGAACCATTGAGAAATCTTCTCAAAAAAGATGTAGAGTGGTTTTGGAATTCAGCTCAAACTGTAGCATTTGAAGAATTAAAGGTGAAGTTGAGTTGCACTCCTACTTTAGCAATACTGAGTAACAAGGGAACAATAACTTTACAAACAGACAGCTCTAAAAGTGGCATGGGAGCATGTTTGTTACAGAATGGACAACCTGTCTCATTTTACTCTAGGTGCTATACTGAATGTCAGAATAGGTGGGCACCTATTGAGAAAGAGCTTTTTGCCATATGTGCAGCTATGGAAAAGTATCATCAATTTATTTATGGACGGAAAATTATAGTAGAGACTGACCACAAGCCTTTAGTGGCTATTATGAGTAAAGACATAAGCAAAATCTCAGCAAGACTACAGCGCATGGTTCTAAAACTTTTAAAATATGACTTTGAAATAAAATATGTGCCAGGGCCTAAAATGTATATTGCTGACTATCTGTCTAGAAATCACTTGTCAAATAACAAAAGGGTAGAGCCCACCCTGCAAGAGCTAGTTCATTGTTTTGAAATGGAGTTGCCAATATCAGACCGCATGATGCAATATTTGCAATCAAATGCAAGAAATGACCATAACTTACAACAAGTAATGGATTGGTACAACACAAGTTGGCCAAAAACTGATAAAAATATCCATAATAAATAATTAAAAACTTTGTTTAAGTTGAGAAATGATTTGAATGTCAAAGATAGTATTGTTTATTTTAAAAATAGAATACTAATACCTACAAAGATAAGACAAGAAATGATGAATATTGTACATGCAGGCCATTCAGGAGTAGTAAAATGTAAAAAACGAGCCAGAAAAACTCTATTTTGGCCAGGAATGTCACAACACATAGAGAGGTTAGTGTTATCGTGTAAGATATGTGAAAAATACAGACCATCAAATGCAAAGCAGCCTCTCATGTCTCATGAAATTCCTGAATTACCCTTTGTAAAGATAGGAATGGATATATGTAATTTTGGGAAAAAAGACTATTTAGTAGTGGTTGATTATTACTCAAAATGGATAGAAGTACAAAAATTGTGTGATAAGACTGCAGACAGTGTTATAAAAGAGTTGAAATTCATATTCGCTACACATGGTATTCCAAAATACATAGTAAGTGATAACATGCCATTTAACAGTTATGTTTTTAAACAGTATGCACACTCATTGCATATAAAATTAATTAATTCAAGTCCAAACTATGCACAGTCTAATGGAATGGCAGAAAAGGCAGTAGGTATTGTTAAAAATATCATGCGTAAGTGCAGGGATAGTAATACTGATTTTAGCATGGCTATGTTACACTATAGAACAACTCCAGTTGCAGGCTTAGAGTACAGTCCGTCAGAACTATTAATGTCTAGATTGTTGAGAACAAATCTGCCATGTACTAAAAAAATACTTCAGCCTTATGTACCTACAGATGTAAAGGAAAAAATGTTAATTAGCAGAGATAAATCTAGGACTGACTATAATAAAACATGTTAAGTTAAAAAATCATTTGAACCGGGAGATAATGTGTTAATACAAAATATCCCCAACAAAACGTGGCATACAGGTAAAATAGTAAGTAATGAAGGACCTAGATCATTCTCTGTTAAAAATGAAAAAGGAAATATAGTGATCAGGAATGAAAGACATATGATTCATAGTAGAAATAATTTCATAGTAAAGCCGGAGGCTCATTCGGACTATGAAGATATGTCTGATACTGAAACCAGAAATCCTTCAGTAGTGCAGCCTATGCCTGTGTGTAGTGTGCCTTCAGAAAGCAGTGGTGGTGGAACACAAGATGACTTTAATAAACGCACAGTGGATGGCAATCAAGCTAAGAATAGTGATGATGTTACTAGGGTGAGCACCACTACTACTCGCTCAGGACGGTTAGTTAGAACTCCTGGTTATCTCCGCGATTATATAAGTTGATAATATACCTAATATAAGTGTTAAAATTATCTATATATATATATATATATAAATAAATAAATATATATATTTATATACATATATATGATTAAAATGTAACTACCTAACTGGATAGCTAAATATAACTTTATGTGCTTGTCATATAATGATGAAAGGGGGGGATGTGTGATATTATCATTATGTACATGGCAACACCAACGACAAGGCATTCAATAAAATATGGACGATCACAAACGTTTCTTATTTTCATTCTCATACAAAACAGACCTTATATAGGTCCGAAAACAACCTGATGGGGTTTGATGGCGTTTGAAATTGAGTTTCAGTTTCAATTGTTGTAATGTAGTAACGGGCTCGCTTCGAACGTGATCCCACGCTCCGTGTCAAACCTAGATCCACAGATCTTCAACAAGGTGAGATGTCGCATTGAAGTAATTGTACGCAAACCGCTGTCGCTATACAAATCTGGGCCTAGATCTTTTGAATTGGCAACAAATTATTACGTTGACATTTTCAACATGTCAGTCGCCATATCCTTGCAAAGTAAATATCCATCTATACAGCCTTACGCTTTCCTTGCGATAAGTATATCAAAAATATGGTGTCCATTAAAGTAATAGTGTCTGGACGTCCGGAGGCGCGCAGATACCCGCCATGTTGTCCAGCCGGGTGTGACAAACGACGTATTTATTTATAGCTGTTAGAAAGGCAAGGGGGCGTTAAAGGGAGCGGTCCCCATCACATGTGATTTTATGTGGGAAAACATTATAACATAGGCGTTAGAATCTAGAATCAATTAAGGACAGAGAGGCCCCGACACCGATCTCGCGTTAGCCAGTTCTAATCTCTTCGGGCTATTAATGGAAATTAACATCTGTAAGGAAATATTACTTTATCGTTGGCTGAATAATTGTGGTATATTAGTCCCCGGCTACGTCCCTGCAGTACGAAAGAGCACTAGCCCTAGGCTTTGTTATATGTTTGTACGAGTACCTATTCAATTTATAAAGTTGACAGAAGTTCTAAATTTTTGCAAATTACATTAGTGTTTTAAATAATAGGGTATTCTGTAATCATGCGCAGACTTTGTGCACATTGGTACAGATTTAGTTAGATAAATGGGGTTGCTTATATTGTATTGTCTATGGGCTATGCAAATCTATATTATATTTGCATAGCCCACAGGCTATGGGGTGATTACAAGCGAGATCTAGTTTCTGATATACCAGTACATAGCACGTATGTAGGTATGCGAATTGGTGTGTCCGGTTATGAAAGTAATGAAAAGCTAACTTTATGAAACCCTTTAAAGGTATTTAAATTTGAAAGAAATTAAATGATAAAAATGATATTGTTAAAAATAAGAGTATCAATATTTCTTTCACGAATCGTCGTAAGAACTTGTCAGCAAAATTGATTTTGTCACAGTATCCATAGTAGTAATAGTAATAACTGTGAATTCAGTATAATTAAATAATTAATATTTATTTAAGGCACAACCCTGTAAAAGACAAATTGTCTGAACGGCAGTGCGCATGCCAGTTACTATACTCCATTTAAACCGACAATATGACATGATAATGTCTAGTCTAGTTGTTAGAGAAGCAACCTTCGGGATTTTTACAAAACCTCTTAAGTAGGTTGCACTCGTTTATTCGAAGGAATTTTTGTATAGTTTCCGATGTCATTCTTAAAATTGGAATCAAATCAAGTCATTTATTTGCAGAGTTCAGGTAATACGGTCATGTGGTGTTAAACCCTTATTGGGTGTGCAAATTACAAATGAAGCTATTAACTATGACATTTATTAATTACATAATTGGGTATTTCAATTATATTATACATAGTCAAGTTATATTGAGAACGGACCATTTTAATTACACATTTCGGTAAGTTATTACAAATACTTAATAAAAATAGATCATCTATACACAGCGTTGGGCAGTATTTGAATTACTTGTAATTAATATAATATGTAATTGAAATACAAATACGTTTATAATACGTAAAAACGTAACGTACGTAATACGTACCTATACGTAATACCAGTAGAAAGATTGTTCTCTTTAGCAGGCAACAAGACGCTGTTTGTCTGACAGTACATTTCAAAATCTAGTGTTCATGAAAGGAAACTCTGGTTTTACTGATTAATAATATTAAATCTTGTTTTCCTCTACTGTTCAGCCCGTCATCATCATCATCATCATCATCAGCCTGTAGCAGTCCACTGCTGGACATATGCCTCTCCAATTGCACGCCACTTAGGTCTATCTTGGGCTTCGGTTCTACGCCTAATATGGCCAGCCCACTGCCACTTCAGCTTGCTGATCCGGTGGGCTATGTCGATGACCTTGGTTCTCTGACGGATCACTTCATTTGTGATGCGATCCCTCAGAGAAACACCGAGCATAGCCCTTTCCATAGCCCGCTGAGCGACCTTGAGCTTGTGGACCATTCGAGCCGTCTGTGTCCACGTTTCGGCTCCGTATGTCATGACGGGTAGGACGCACTGATTGAAGACTTTCGTCTTCAGGCACTGTGGAATCGGCGAGTTCAGCCCGTGCTGGTCTAGATTACTTATTTTGTATTTCAATTGAAGCAGAGCATGTATTTTACCCAGCCCTTTCTATACCATAATCTACATTTAAAGACATTAAATTATACAATTATGCCTACAAGTCATGTCCTGTAATTATGTTTATTTCTCAGTTACATTCGTATTTGTTTTTTTTAATGAATATGGTGCTAAGCCACTATTTTTGTTATACAAAAGCTGTCGTGTTTTAGATAGTAACGGCGCCATCTAGCGCGATTTATAGTAAACTCTTAGATTACCTTAGGTAGACTTGGTTAGACTCTAATACTTTCGGTAGTTTAAATCAATACCAGTTATTACTCGTGATATCTAATTAATATAGTCTGTGTTACGTATTAAAAATATATACGTTTCCTCGTAGTAGTTATAATGAAATGCATCTTTTATAATTAGCAGCAGTTACGCCAATGCCATTATACATTCTGGTGATATCCGTCGATATCCCTATATGACTATTTTTATTTGTGAATGCGGTAAACGTGGCGGTAGACTCTTTAAACCCTACACATTAATTAGATGCTTCCAAATTTTATACATAATCAAAGTACCTGCGCAATACGTTCATTAGCAATTAGTGGGAACCCTTTGAATAACTGGGCGCAGATCTTTATCTAAAACACATTAAATATACATTTACCGATGTACATGAAAACATGGTTTATAAAATGTAATGTAGATAGGTCCGGAACCCTTGAGTGTGACAGCTCGCCGTGACCGGACTCGACCGGACCGGCCCGACTCCTGACAAACGTAAAGTATTACCGTCGGCTACCGGGACGGGACGGTGTTTGATCTTTCCGCACTTTCACTTATTGGTTAGCTAGGAGCTAGAGACATATGATACCATTTGCTCATTCTAATATACATTAGAGCGGTGCGCGGGCTTTTAGCGACTCGCGTGAGGTGCATTAGATTAATACATGATTTCCCCTACTGGCAAAGGGGCAATACGCCTCCCAGGTACCGTACAGGTTCGAATGAGACCTAGTCAGAGGTGCAAAACTTCCAAAGGGCCCCTACACTAACTAAGTATGTTATTAGTTAAATAACATTGTATAATTACTGATACTATACAAAAATGTATATATTAAAATTTCATTAATGTATTATTTATGGTAATGTTTCCTCCACTCCATTGAGCTCTTAGATTATCTATTTTTTTATAATTGCATTATATTATTACTTACTTTTATAATTTGCAAAACACGCACTCCAATTTATGCCGTGTCTGAGATGGATATTCTATTCTGTAACTATTTGAACCACATCTCCACAGGTTTCCGGCCTGAGAGGCACACATACGATATATATAAGGGCCTGAAGGGCACAAAACATATTTTTTTAAATTTTTTAGTCTGAGGGTATATTTTTTTTATTATACAATAACATTTTTAAGAAGAGGCCAGAAGGGCATTATTGCATTGTGTTTTTTTTTGTGCACAAACAGACTTAACTTATTTCTAAATATCGTACATACCGAGAGCAGACCGGCTCCCGCAAGCAGCGCCCGTTCACGAGCTTGACACGTGTGCCAGCCATCGCCCTCCTCAACCATATTTGAGGGAAGAGGACGACCCGCCACACGACGCCGCCGCGAGAAGCCTTTTATAGTGAGCGTGAATGCTCAAGGTATACACGCATTCCTAATACAAAAGCCGTTTTTTACTTTTAAATTTTTTTATAACTTATTTTTATTTAAATCTGCTTTCTCCGCCCGGCCCAGGCCCTCCGTCACCTCTTCGTTCCGATATTTCCGTGTCTTATTGGAGTCTGACAAGGTTTGTCAGAAGACGCGGGTTTGAATCTCCTCCGAGGATATTCCTTTGTAAAATTTTCTCTCCGTGTTTTTTTTTATAATTACTTGACCTTACTTAAATGAAAGTTACAAGGTTCGGTGTAAGCCCCACTCCAATTATATGTGTTACCCAATGTAAACATAGCGACAAGTGTACGGAAAAGTTTATAATTGAATAAAGACACGTTGCAGGCGATATGGAAACTTGATCAGAACATAATAACATATAAACAGTATAACTTTACTTCACTGGTGTGGGTTGTGGGTTGTTTTGTTTACTTCATATGGAGCGTATCGAAGTTCGGCAAAACTCGGAAATGTTAAGACGAAGGGAACTCTTGATGTTAACGTTATGTAGCTGGCTGCGGGTACTTATTCAAATTAATCACGTGATTCAGCACATTTAAGTAGCAGTAGAACTCTTTGTGAACGAGTTCGTAAAGGGAAGCACTGTGGACATGGTGGCATATCTACCGCGAAGCAGTAATGTTCGTATTACTGTATTCCGATTTCAAGGGTGTCCCTGTATGTTCTGTGTGCAGGCACATGAGACTTAACAACTTACAGCCTCATAAACGCTGCTTTAATTTAAATAACATCATTTAGTACTGTGCACTACAAAACTGTTCTGCGCACTGTACTAAATAATGTTATTTAAATTTAAGCCGCGTTTATAAGTAATAATTTAGGTGATCATTGGGTCACAAGAGACGAACTGCTCACCGGTCAGCTGTCCTCGCGCTTGTTCAACACATCTACATAAAAACAAATTCGCTAGATTTAAAGGATATTCATAACATTATCCAATAACAGTTTGGTTTTTAATGTGTGGTTTAGATTATGACACTAAACCAACTAGCCCATGCTCATTTACCGATTTAAGAAAAATAATTACTTCTGCGATATTCATTTATTTATTTGTTATTTTCAGCTGTTTTAGAAATTATTTTCAGCAACCTTGATTGGATGGAAAAAGGGTTAAACATAAACGGTGAAAGATTAAGCCACTTAAGCCTAGTTCGGACTAGGGTAGTAATTTACTAGATTAGCGAGTAATTTAGTAACTAAAAGTGTGCGAACCAAAACAAAGTCTAGTAGTTTAGTGAACGATTTTTTTTTTTAGAACGGACTAATGCTGTTTGCCTCTACCGGCATTTACAGCGTCACCGGACGGTTGGCGAGCGCAGATGGCACTCAGCCAGATGCGGGCGCAGAGGGCGCACCGCCTAAGGCGAGCGTTGAAGACGCTTCGCCGCAAGGAGAGGAGTAGGCGACTTGCTCAAGGGCACCACTAGGGTACGGACCTCGGCTTGGGCCGTCGCCAGGAGAGAGGGGAGTAGGAGAGAATCGCCCCGGTACATAAGTGTACCGTTGAAAGTGGGCCCTATGAATTTTAACTCTACGACTATTTGGAGAGAATCTAACCAAGACATAACTTTTGCCTCGAGCTCGCCGGCGAGCTCGGTGTTTGACTGTGTTTACCACTAAATCATAACCTTGTGTACCTCGCCTCTCCCCATTTCCGCGACATGGGTCCACACCGCGACCAGGATCGTCGCGTTGTGCACTCATGACTGTACTTTGGGTGGGGCTACAATAAGAATGTGAAGTACCTCGCCCACAGCCATGGTGGCTGGGACTACATAGAAAACCAGTGTTACCTCGTCCGCAGCCATTTGCTGGGCCGGAGGATACATCGCGACCGGGGCCGCGGTGTATACTCCCACCCGCACCGTGGCTGGGACTACAATCGTGTGTGTGTGAATTACCTCGACTGCGACTGGGGCTGCGAAGAAGATCTCGGCCGGAGCCTACAATGCGATCGGGATCACAGCCCTGGTCGGGTCTACAACCATTACCGGGGTTCCCTTGGGACGACGCTAAAGCTGCCGAAGTAACGGCTGCGATGGGGTCGTCCGGGTCACCCAAAATATGCCTTGGACGGCGACGGGGGGGAAGGAAGTGGGGATCGGTTATGTCAGTGGAGTAGTTCGCCGCTTCGACCACGAGGGGATTCGAGTGGTGGGGAGCTTTGTCGAAGTGGCGGCGGGAGCAGTCTTTCATATACTGCGTAATAGAGGGGAGGGTGAAATCGCAGTGCAGTTCGGCGTTCCGCAAGTACCACGGAGCGCTCACTGCCCTGCGCATAAAGCGATTCTGAATCACTTGAAGTTTGTGGAGGTCGTGTTTCTGAGCATGGGCGAACGCTACAGATGCGTAAGTCATGATTGGGCGGATGCAAAGTTTGTAAAGAGTCGTCTTATTTCTAAGAGACATTTTACTGTTTTTGCCTATGAGGGGATTAAGACGACCCATAATGAAGGCCGCCCTATTGCGAACAATCTGGATGTGTTTCGCGAAAGTGAGTTGGCGATCAAGGGTGACGCCCAGGTATTTGGCAGATTTTGCCCAAGGGATGGGTTCGCCAAATAGGACTATGGGTGACGGCATGAGATTCCGCCGGGTCTCAGTGAAGTACACTGCTGCACTTTTGCTAGGATTTACTGCAATCCGCCATTTACGAAACCATGCACCGATTACGGTGATGGCTCGTTGGATGGCGCATCTCTGTCTGACCTTGAACCAGCCAGTAGAGTAGATTGCAGTATCATCCGCAAACTGAGCGATCTGAACATTAGGTTCAGATCGTGGGATGTCGCTGGTGTACAGCGAGAAGAGAATGGGTGAGAGTACAGAGCCCTGAGGGACACCTGCGTGAATGGGATGCGGGGAGGAGAGCGTTCCCTCGGTGCGATAGCTAAACGTTCGATCTCTGAGAAAGTCTTGTAAGATGAGTACAAGACGGTCTGGCACACCCAGTTGGTACAGCTTGAATATCAAGCCGTGGTGCCAGACTTTGTCGAACGCTTTCGCTACGTCGAGAAAGACAGCTATGGTCCCTTGGGGCTTTGGTTTCTTATTGAAACCGCCTAGGATGTGCTCCGTTACGCGGTGCACTTGTTGGACGCAAGAGTGTTTGGCTCTAAAACCAAATTGCTCATCGGGAAGGAGGTTATTGGACCTAACGTGGGACCAGAGTCGGTTCACAATGAGCCGCTCGTAAATCTTCCCCAGAGAGCTGAGGAGACTTATGGGACGGTAGCTGGAGGGCTCGGCTGCCGGTTTGCCTGGTTTGTGAATACCAATGACAATGGCATGCTTCCAAGTGTCTGGGAAGGAGCAATTGCTCATAGCAGCATTGAAGATGCTAACTAAGAGATGGACTAGTGGGACTGAGAAGTGTTTAATCACCTTGTTGCTGATACCATCAGCACCAGGGGATTTACGGGTCTTGAGGCTCTTGATCAGAGACACTACCTCGGATGATTTTACCGGTGGGAGGAGTGGGAGGTCAGAGATGGACATAGAGCTTTTACGTTCGACTTCAGATTCCACCGAATCGAGGTGTTTCTGGTCGACGTGATCTACTTTTAGAGTACACTGAGCCTCAAGGCTATCAGCTAAACACTCGGCTTTGTCTTCGTCAAGGAACGCTATGGAGAGGGGAGGTGGCCTAATGAGTGGAGGCATTGTCTGTTGTCCGTCAGATTTCAGAGCTCGAGCCAACTGCCAGTATGCCTGGTGAGTTGGCTCAATCTCTGACAGTTTGTCGTCCCACCTTTGATCACGCAGCTCACTCATGCGTTTCCTTACAGCACGCTGTAAGTAGCGCATGGTGGCTTTGTTCTCTGGGGTTGGCATCGAGTCATACGCCCTAGTGGCGGCGTTCTTAGCTGTCAGTAACCTCCTCGCACCCTCGGGCAGTTCGAAGCGGCGACCATCCGCCACTTGGACCTGCTTTGAGGATTCACCTACTGCGGTGCGGAGGTGGTCACTGAGAGCCTCGATCGCAATTGACACGTCTTCTACTGTCTGTATGTCATCGGGGATTCTATCGAGAGCGGGTGAACTGATAGCTTGGAGGGATTCCCCCAGTTGCTTCCAGTGAACGATTTAGTCGAGTCGATCCATTTTATTCTATTTTTTCGGGCGAGTAGCACCTCCCACCACACGTCCGTGCCTACTGGTTCACCGGCTAATCAAGTCCGAACCTGTAGTTTACAATGCCGACAATGCATTATTAGATTTACGAAAATTGTAAATATGCCCGCGTAACAATAAACATTTGCATCGCAAAGAAATAAATATAATTATGTATATTGTATATTTATAGAAGAATACCAAGTACGAATTACGAACGTTGTTGATTTTGTAACGTTTTCTCAGTTAACATGTGGATGTAATAATGGTGGATTATAAACCGTTTAACGTTCGTGACGGTGCACGAGTGTAAACAGAGCTGTAATTAGTGCTAAAAGTTAATTTGCTTAAAATCAAAATGTAATGTTACTTATAAGATATTTATATAATAACTGTTATACCTTGTGTATACCTTGAAGGAAGCAGACGGCCACGACACAAGATTTATTCTTAGTGTGGGCTTTGAGAGATTTATTTTCCTTTGTGTAAACAATATAATAATGACCTTGTGCTAATTAATTTCTGTATTTACCTTTTTGTAATATGTCATGTCATAAAAATATTAGTCCCATATATTTATTAAATACATAATAATCATAGTATTAATAGTGTCAATAAATGTACCAACTATGAAATTAAAAAGATAAATAGTAAATTAGATCAACGTTTTGATAATTCATCTGACATAACACTTAGATACGAAAATAATATAATAAATGCAGTAGACAACGCTAAATTTTTAGGAATAGTTATAGACAAGAAGTTTAATTGGAAATCACATAAAGAAGAGCTTAGTAGAAGAGTTAATAGTTTGGCGTACGCTTTATATAAACTCTCAGCAACATTGAATATGGATGCATTACTTGACGCCTACTATGGCCTGGTTGAGTCTGTCCTGAGATATGGAATAATCTTTTGAGGAAACTCAACTAACAAAGAAGTTATTTTTTTAATGCAAAAACTTTGTATTAGGGCCATGTTTGGGCTTCAAACACCTGATAGTTGCAAGCCATATTTTGTGATGAATATGATATGATAGAATTTTAACACTTCCATCATTATATATATATTAGAGATAGCTTTGTTTGTTAAGAATAATCCAGATTTCTTTCCAAAATTATCCGACCATGTAGAAAGAAGCCGACGTGACCATAACATTCTTTGTAATCCGACAGGCAAAACCGCTCTTCTGCGAAAAAATGTAATCGGTATGGCACCACGCATTTATAATAAAATCCCTAAGCCGCTTAGGCAATTAAATGTTAATGCATTTAAAATTAATTTAAAAAAATTGTTGGTTGATAAATGTTATTATAATATTCAGGACTTTTTTAATGATAAATTTTGATTCATTATGATGACATAAGTTTAATTTTGTTTTTAGTCAAAATGTTTAATAATAATTATAATTTAAGTATTCACAAGAATGACCGGTTGCTCCATCTCAGAAAACTGTACGCCTGCAAAGGCAAAACATGGTGGAACAGTTTAATTCAACAACTATGTGCATATCATTTAGTTATGTATCATCTACCCATGTTTTATGTAATAAATTTATCTTTAACATTTTTGATTACGACGGTGTTGAAGAAATGTCAACTTACTTTTATTTTGTAACTTTATCCACTAAACCAGTGGTTCCTAACCATTTTGGCTTGGCTACCCCTATTACCTATCAGGAAAACTGGTTTGACCCTCGAAGAAAAGAACTCGTATGTATATACTTATAAATAGCTTTTAGTAATCAAACAAACAAGGTTTCCGTTTAGTGACTAAACGAAAACCGCGTCTCTATCTTTAAAGAGGCTAAAATAAAGTAATGTCTTTAAAACTATGAAAGAAATAACAAATAGACAGAAGCTGACAGCTCCTAGACTTTTCGAAATATAGGGCTGTTGTTAAAAGCTGGCACCGGCTAAGTCGATTGGATGAATGTTGGGTTTCTCGTTACATTCAATTTGTTTGTATTCGTCAATTAAATTCCACCCAAATCCAGTTTTATGACTGATACTGATAGATACTGGACTCGGAGCCTTGTCATTCTAAACGGATCACTAAAGTTAATCAAGCCTTACTGTGAGCACAATTTGGAAGGGGAACTGTTAGTGCCACTTACAGCCGAGGGCTTTCGTGCTATACATATATAGCCATAGTGCATATATAAAGTGTCATAGCACATTAAGTCATAGGTTTTAGGATGATAGTTGCTAGGCCATGTCTAAAGAAAATCTGCGATATTACCTAACGGGCGGTTTGAACACTGACACTAAGTGCGAGCCAACTACGAACGCACCGGGCCCGCGCGGCAGACCATGGCTCATACTCCTCTTTCTGACATAAACACTGGTTACAGCACTAGGAACATGCTGGGAACAACGGGATGGGATATAAGACAGACAAGTGTAGTAAATAAATATAAATAAATAAATAAATAAATAAATATTCCACAACTATCACACAACGCCATCTAGTCCCAAGCTAAGCAGAGCTTGTGTTATGGGTACTAGACAACTGATAAACATACTTATATATTTCTAAATACATACATATTATAGATAAATTACACCCAGACACAGAACAAATGATCGTGCTCATTACACAAACATTTGTCCTGGGTGGGAATCGAACCCACGACCTCCGGCATAGCAGTCAGGGTCACTAACCACTAGACCAACAGGCCTGTCAAAATGTGTACCATGTATTTCAATAAGTGTGTAGCGAAAAGATTGACACAATTTCGGTTGTATATTTTGGTAACATTTGAAATATTTGTATATCATTGTTTAAAGGAGGCATTATTTCGGTCATTTCTGATTATGTGATTCTGGCTGATGCTATCTACCGCCACCAATCGCATCTTTATACACTTTATTTTATTTATTATTTATTTATTTATTTGGTTTGCTAACAGTAACACAAACTTAAAACAAATTATTTCTATGGTATTATGCTACGTGCACCACCAATTACAAGCAAACACAGCATGCTTTACAATCTTAACATAAAGGGTAAGTTTTACAAAGTTGAAATATCTTAAAACAAAAACAGAAACTAAATCAAAAACACTGAGTTAAAAAACTATAAAGGATACATTAATTTAAGGTAAAAGACTTAAGAAGTAGGTACATATCCTTAGTATAACTGTTTATATTAATAATTTACAATAAGTGAATATTTCCAAACCTAGATATCATCACACTCCGTTGGGGTTATTGTGACAGACCCATTTGGTGCCATCAGAAGACGACGTAGCATTGAAGGGCTGTCATAGATTATGTCTAAATCATCTTGTTGATTGCATAACTTGCACATACGAGGTATAGGTGAGTATGCTCCGAACACTGTTCTTCGGAGGGGAGGGGCTAAGAGGGTGATTTTATGTCGAGGGTATCTATAAGGAACTTTAAAATTGATTTTCTCTAAGATTAAGGGGCAGTCTATTTTAATTCTTAGGAGCTTATGTAAAAAGCATAAATCTAAATAGTCTCTACGTGTCTCTAAAGGTGTAATTCGAAAGTGGCTAAGTCTATCGCTGTATGAGACAGATCTCCTAGCCAATCTCGTAGAGCGTGACAAGTGCCACACAAACCTTTCGATAACATCGTGGAATTAGTCATAACACTAGTATACTATTTTTTATTATGAAAAACGGGATTCACTCACATAAAAAAGTCAGATCTTTCCGACTATAGTTTCAACCACATCCGGTGGTCTTTTTCAAGGAGAGTGCAGAACGCTCGCGGTTGCGTCTCGCCTTGCACTCAAGTGAGCACTTTACGTGAGTGAATTCCGTTTTTCATATTAAAAATGTGTACAACCCACGTTGCTTTTCATAATAAAACTAATAGTATACTAAATGTTTCCTGGGTTCATAACCACCTCGGGAGTTTTTACATTCGGTATGTTTTTATGTGACCAGTGCCAACCCTTTCATTGTCGTCTTGCTTCTATTAGCAGTTATGACATTTAGACTTAAGAGTCGATTATTACGAACACTTTATAAAACTTTATAAAATTCCGCTTACTTCACTCATTCTTCACATTTATAAGATTGCGGTAGGTGCGTTATATATTTTTATGTATTTTTCACAGATAGGTAAGACAGACAGTATCTTTGAATAGGATCCTCAAAGTAATATTAGTAGCCCTTTCATTGACCTGACGTCGTCACGCGCATGATCTCATCTCTCACCAGCCGATTGTTGCATCTTTGACAACATCCGTGAAACAAATGACGGGATGACAAGAAACGTTGGAAAAACAATCTTATGTACAAGGGCTTTATCTCGTAAAGTATTTGACATCGGTGAGCTCGTCGACGAGCGCATCGACGAATTATTAGAGAATCGCACGGCAGGTTTCTGGGAACACGACAGAAATCTTGACAGACAGACTGACACTAGTAATTCCCAAGCCGGCTGAGCGCAGATAAATTGACATTAAATATGACGCGGGACGCTTGGGGGGGCGGAGATCTCAGCTTCAGGAAATAGAAACTGGTCACTTAGATTGTTTATTGCCTGAGTGAAACTCAGATTGACATGTCATTGTGTCTTTTGGGACAGTCATGTTTGAGATGCTGCCCTACCCCCGCGCCTCATGGCTCTATAAACTCTCTAAAGGTAGGACAGACCAAGAACACGGCGTGTCGGTGTTGAAGTCAATTCAAATCACGCATTCAAGTTCGTTGTAAGGCCACATTTATTATTAAATTACACGCACATTTGAACCAATTTTGTAGTTCTAGATATCTGAATGGGAAGAAGAATGCCGCTGATCAAATCAAACAAAATGTATGAATTTCATAAACATAATAGCGACTGTCCGCGACTTCGTTTGCGTAGCAGGTCCGCCGTCGGCCTCGCCAATCAAGAAAACATGCTATGACCAATGGAAATAGAGATACATTGTTTTTCAAGATTGTGCGCAATTTCCTTATTTTTTTTAAAGTAAGTACTCCTACGAAGTATTAGAAAATTATTATTATAATTAAATTTGAAAAAAAGAAAGAATTTTGAGAATCGGTTCACCTACTCGAAAGTTATAAGATAACAAACACAAAATAAAAAATACAGTCGATTTGAGTACCTCCTCCTTTTTTTGGAAGTCAGTAGAAAAACTCAGAGCCAGTATAATGTGATCTCAAAGATAATAAAAAAATCAGCACCAGTACAATGTGTTCTTAAAGATAATAAAAAAACTCAGAACCAGTACAATATGTTCTTAAAGATAATAAAAACTCAGCACCTGTACAATGTGTTCTTAAAGATAATAAAAAACTCAGAACCAGTACAATGTGTTTATAAAGATAATAAAAAAACTCAGAACCAGTACAATGTGTTCTTAAAGATAAAAAAAACTCAAAACCAGTACAATGTGTTCTCAAAGATAATAAAAATAACTCAGAACCAGCACAATGTGTTCTCAAAGATAATAAATAAACTCAGAACCAGTACAATGTGTTCTCAAAGATAATAAAAAAACTCAGAACCAGTACAATGTGTTCTCAAAGATAATAAAAAAACTCAGAACCAGTACAATGTGTTCTCAAAGATAATAAAAATCTCATGACCATTACAATGTGTTCTGAAAGATAATAAAAAACTCAGCACCTGTACAATGTGTTCTTAAAGATAATAAAAAACTCAGAACCAGTACAATGTGTTCTTAAAGATAATAAAAAACTCAGAAACAGTATAAGTACAGAAAATAGCTTTTACAGTTAGGTTCTGATGTACCCCCATACAACGTGCATACAGATACCGCCTACAGTTTAACAACAAAACTTTAATACATTTATCAGTTGGACGCATTCCGAGTTCGGTTGTGAAGCGATCGATCTCACCTTCAAGTTTAGCCTTTCAGAGCTAATGCGTTCCGTTTCCGGATCCCACTCCTGAAAGGGTGACATGATGGATCGCCCACCGACTGCCAACCAGAGTCTTGGGGTCAACTTGGTTCACTCGGAAACTTTGAGGTTAATGTTTTGCAAAGTGACAAAATATTTAGAACACAGCCTAATTAACCGACTTCAAAAACGAAGAGGTTATGTATTTGTGAATGTTCACCGATTTCTCCTCCATTTGCGGACCGATTCTCAAAGTTTTTTGTAGAGTAGAGTATACTTCCGAGGTGGTCCAATTTCAATTTTATCACATTCGGTCCAGCAGTTTTCGAGTTACACTCCAATAACTGAAAAGTGTTCGCCTATTTAAATGATATCGTCATTGATTATGAATGACAATCGATCACGTAGCAAGGGTCATTAAAACGGGTGAACATATTTTTTAAAATTAAATACCTATATAAATAGTTCAAAAGTAGGTACCTATTATCACAATATTGTGCGCATGATACCGACTTCAAGAAATTATTTCACACTTTTGGTGTTGAAGGCGGTTTCATTTTTGGTATTTTTTTTAACTACCTTTTACATGAATTGTCAATTATTAATAAAAAATATTTAGTGTGGAACCCTATTCTTTTTTCCAAAATATAAAAGTAGCTTAATATACTTTACCCGACTGCAGTTTTTGCCCAAAAGGAGAGTGTGTGTTGAGCTACAGGGCATAGTGCTGTAGTGCACAAGCGCGGCGGAGCGCATTTCCTTTAGTAGCGCACGCAGACTCGAGTGCCGCTACGCGCCCTCGAGACCCTTCGACCCTACCCTTGTCCGCAAGTCAAGGCATGCACTCCGCCGTGCCTCTAGCGGCGTGCGCTGGGACTATGTATGTCCGCTATAACTGCTCACCGGCGGCGTACCCGAATGTGTTATATAATACGTCATTAGATTCGCCTTAATGACGCAATTGTCACTGAGTACATGTACTATACCCGAGTGCAGTGAAGCCTGAGAAGTGGGCAGTTCTGTGCGCTTAGTTGTGCGTGATAACTAGGCCGCAGTCCGGTTATTCAAGTTGTTATTGACAACATGATTGTGACCATGCTAGTTAAAATAGCTGATATTATATTGTACAAAATAAACTATAGGTAAACTAACTCTTCCAACATAATGTATTCCGTTATAGGTTCTATAGATTGCCGGAGTTTAGACAATTTCAATTTGGCTCCTCATTGTTTGGGATATAACGTTCTAACTGTAAACAGTCAGATTTTGTTTGGCCCGCATGGCTCACCTATCTATTGTAATATTATTGTTGAGTAGCTCACGGTTTTGCCCACGTGGTGATGGTTGATGATGCGTTTTACTCGGTTTGTGGAAGGTTCCCGGAGGCCCGATTCCTTCGTTCCCCGTTCTCCCTCTCCTTCGCGCACCCCCTCCACCGTCGCCCCTTCTATCTCTTCCTTCCTATCATCCTTCCTCAAAGGCCGGCTACGCATCCTCGAGACCTCGGGTATTGCGGATGTCCGTGGGCGACGGTATCACCATCAGGTGAGCCGCTTGCTCGTTTGCCAACCTATCCCATAAAAAAAAAACCCGGCTATGTTGTCTTATTCACTAAGAATAATTCCAGTTTGCTGTGATTTTAATTCTTTAATATGTATTGTTTCCAGTGCAGCGGAGTGAACTGTACAGCGACGGTAACTTAATCACATTATGATTGTTTAATTAGTGTAATTACTATTAGTTATAGTATGTGAATATATATGGTATAGAAACTGCACTAATTGCTTTGTCAATAACCTTGGTAAATAATTACCTTGGTACGAGTAGCTGGTAATCATATTGCCATTTTGGCTCTTAGTTTGCTTAAGAACTATATATGGTTTTCAAATTTCCAATAGACGTTTTTAACTATAGATTTTTAATTGTTCACCTAAATTCTACGACAACTTATACTGTGTCGAAACAATAACGGCCTTATTAATAAACTTGGCTTACACCCGGAGTAGTTAAAACATATATTTGTCAATTTTTCGCTTGCAGTAAATGTCCCGCGTGAAAGCAAGACAAAGCATGTGACGCCTAATATAGGTTTACGCAACGTTTATTAATAAAGGCCTATGATTATATGCGAAAATCCAGTTGGAAGGATGTACTTCGTACTCTCTCACGTCAAACATACCCATTCATCGCCAACATACACACTCACACATTTTCATACTTTTAATATTACCATGTGTTAACTATATATACCTATATATTTTACAGTGCAGGGGAATAAGATGCATGTCTTCTGTAAGTATCATGACAATTAATATTTAAGCATTAAAATATATGTAGAGATGAACAAAGGATAATAAGATGTGTACGACTTCATCCACGTGTTCCTATATGAGATGGAGTGAGGAGACAGACACGTTCACCTGATGGTAAGTACCACGCCTGCCCGATACAACTGGCGTGCGATCTACAATTTGAGGTCTCGACGTTCTGGGCGGCACTGCACCACGCTCCTCACGGCTCTGTGTCTGTACAACAGTAGTTAGGCCGTGTCAGCACCAATACTGAGCCCGCGTGGTGGTCTATCCCCCCTCCTCTTTCCGACAAGAAGGGCTGCATCCCAGCAGTGGGAACGTAATGGACAGCGCACCGACACCTTTTATTGTATATATTTTCGAGTTTATGTCACCAATCACATAAACACAGGGTTAAATGTAATATTCCGAGAAGCTCTGGAAGAGTAATGTCTTAACACTGAAACCACAGCCTATATCCATATTTTTACACTGTACTACAACTGAACACGATCCGCTTTTTTAGGATTCCTTCATGGTACTACGGGAGCCTCTTACTGCGCCTACCCTGTTCGTTTGTCTTACTATCTCTTTTAATTAAATAGAGCTGTGTCTTTTGAACCGTAATAGGAAGCCGGTTGGAATTTTTACAGATGGGTTTTCACAGATTTACAAGAGACATGTTTTTTTCGACGACGGTTTTTTTTGTTCTATCATAAAAACAGCTTTACATACAAGCGTCAAGTTTGGTGCGATTATAGCTATGTATAGGTATGACAATACATATTATTAAACTAACGATACATACGTAAAACAATTATATTGCACGAAAACAAGTGGTTCAGCGACGCTTGCTGTGGTCAGGAGTTGGATGGGTGAGTGCTAGCGGCATTAATCAACTGAGCGCTTCCGTAATTCAGAGGGCACGTTATGCAGTCGGTCCCGGCTGTCTGTCTTAGGACAACAGTCGTTAGGCTATATCGACGGCCTTCGGGCGGCCTATAAGCTTCGACATGGATTATGCAATAACCTAACTCCTCTCCCTGAGAGGAAGGCTCAAGTGCCGAGTCCCAGTATTTGCAACAAAATGTGCTGATTATGCAAACCTGTAACCCTCATCATGCGCGTGCGACTCGCGTTTGTCCATTTTATTTTTGGTACTGGATATTTTTCACAATATTAAAAGTTTAGTTACCTACTTATTTGGGTACCTATCTATCGATATAAATTAACAAATAGACAAATAAAATCTAAGTAGATATCTAAATCTATAGTACCTAACTACCTTGTGAATTTCAAAATGAATAAATTGTCCTAACCATTAACTTAAGTTCTTCTGCGTTCATCGTTTTGTTTGTAAGCGCGCAAATAACCTCGATGCACGGCTCTGCTCTCCCAACAACTAGTGTGGTCTAAGTATAATTGAGACCGCTGTAAGCTAAATTGAAGCTTCTATTTAACCCGAAATGCAGGAAGTAAATTCAATTCACCTCCTCGGGGATGTACTTACGTAAACTTTCAAATCAAATGAGGAATTTGTATGTACACATCATATTTACAGCATTACACTTATGTAATGCTGTAAATATGAAGATGAGACCAGGAGATCATTCATTACTTGCAAGACTGGAAAATTATTTATATTATTTTTATACGCATTTTTAATATATGGATTATTCTTCAAACGCTGAAAAACACCTTTAATCCAGTCAGCCGTAGGACGTCCACTGCTGAACATAGGCCTCCCTCCATATATATATATGGAGGGAGGCCTATATATATATATATGTTTTTAAACTATCATGGTCACAAACATAAGAGGTATTCATATATATATATATATATATATATACGATAATGTTAGATGTTACAGAGAGATAGATATTTTATTATTAATTATAGATATTTATTTGCAGTGCACTGGACCCATATGTAATTCCAATGTTAGTATCAAAATTTTCAAAATGAATTTATAATTAATTAAATTGTATTGTGTAGGACCCATAGACTCTTTAAGAATATATTTCTTCCTTTCAGTGTCACGGAGTTGTGTGCATAGCGAATGTAAGTTTTACAATTGTTTATTTTACTTCTGACAATTCTTGTTCTTCTTCTACAATACAAAGGGACGAATATACATTCTCAAGATATTTATGTAAACATGTATAGTTGCATCGAGGGAAAACTTTATTTATGAAGCCAGCGAAGTCACAGGTACATACATATAATCAAGTCACTGTCCCAGTAAAGCAGTGGGTGCATTGCTCTAACTGTCTATCGCGAGGAAACATTAAAACAATGTTTCGTAATTTTGTACACTTTGCCTAATCGTGTACCGTTACCAAAACAGTGCCGTCATATTACTGGCTGCTGAAACACAGTTATTACTAGTTCGGCAGCCTATGGATTCACTAAATAATTGTACAACAAGTTATATCAATAAATAATTTTTTACTTTACTTTTACTTTACTTTATATCATGATGTCGATAAAATGAGAGGTTTTAAAGCAGTTTATCTCATAAGCAGCGATTTAATTTAAACTACAAAAATAGTATGACAATTCTTAGACTTCTAAGTAGGTACACATTGAGGGAATTAAAAACATATTATAACATACTAGATTACATTAAAAAAAATTCAAACACACCACTAAATTTCACCATTAAAGCAGTTTTTCTATTTATTCACTATTGTGTTTGTCATGAAACACATATCGTAAAATAGCAATTTTTAATACACATACATTGGCAGATTATTATTTTTTTATTTAAGAGTGCACATTATTTATTTATGACGTTTTACGTTTTTACGAGATGCGCTTGCTTGATTTCAAGTAAAGGAAATTTAATGTAGACAAGCGATGAGCTGACAGCGCCTTAACAATTCACCTCTATAAACACGTCAAAACTCGGCAAAACACGAATGTAGGAAAATTAAACAAATTCAACGATAGCGATTGTGGAGTTTGTATTTTTTCACTTTCCATAAAATATGTATGTAGCGATCCCGAAACGTAACCCGGGTATATAAATAAATAATTTGTAATGTAAATGGGTATATACATAAAGCAATACCTAAAATAATTGTCAAGCCTCAAAGAATGTATTAAACGCTAGTATTTCCATGCAAGACTTTGTGCTAGTGAGTGCGGGAAATATTATAAAATATATATTCTCCCCTAAGTCCCTAATTTAAGATTAGCAATTCAACTCCTGAGCGAATAATTGTTATGTTATGATTAGTTATGGTGTCTCTATTATGCTTTTATAGCGCCGTTTGTCGCAGTGCTCGAACATGTTACGCTTACAATTGAAAGCTCTAAATAGCACTGCACTGTTTTATACAGGTGTTACACATTGCAGTCAGAACGTTGTTCGTGGCAATTAAATAATATATTGTTGTTCACAGTGCTTCGGAGCAAACTGTAAGCGATCGTCTGCCGTTTGGTGATGAAATGTTCAAGACACGATGCGAAGATTTGAGAAGAATACGAATACATTAATTACTGCTTATAATTAATATTTATTGTAACTTGCCCTTATCTGTTGAAATGCATTAAACTATTTCTATCAAATTACGTGACCTACTGACTTATTATTATTCAGCCCGTGGTTCTACAAGGCTCGCATAGTGGAGTTAGAATTACAACATTCCGTCCGGCACCTGTTTGCATAAGTAAACGGTGCTGGAAGTACAATCCTGATTGTTATCAGCACATAGCCAACCAACGAGAGATGTAAACGCATTACAGTGTAACGACTTTTCCCCTTACTTATTGCACTTTATTATAATAAGCGCGTAGCATCAGTCTGCATCGTAACTAGAGGTACCTACCATTTTTTTAAATGTGCAAAGCGCATGTAAACTTTTGAAATCTTGAAAGCAAACTTTCAAGGTTTGATTCTTTCCTTCCATCAATATTTATGAAAATAATATGAAACTGGCATATTTTGATTAAATCAAAGACATCTATACAGGGTGTTTGGTAGAGGGACCGACAAATCAAATGAGCGTGTTCGGGGGCCCACTTGGAGAATACAAGTTGGCCAAAAAAAATCCCCGACACCCCAATTTTTTTAACTAAATCAGTTAGTTAGCTCTGTTTTGTATGCAATTTTGCTTTGCGTGGCCTGTAGGTGCATTAGAGACCTAATTTAACTAAAAACATCCGGTCTAAAACAGATTTTACAAATGTAATTGGTGGTAAATAGGTACAATTTCGGAGAAAAAGGGAAATATCACAAAAAAAAGTTAAACATAATGGGGGGTCGGGGATTTTTTTTGGCCAACTTGTATTCTCCAAGTGGTCCCCTGAACACGCTCATTTGATTTGTCGGTCCCTCTACCAAACACCCTATATAAACTTTAGATAACTTTAGTCTTTGATTTAGGGGCGCATGCTATTTGTACCCATTGGCGGCTCTGTTAGCTCAGTTAGTAGTGATCCTGCCTTAGAAGCACGAGGTCCCAGTTGCAATCCCTGGCTTAGGGAAGTCTGTGTGTGATGAGCAGATACGTTTGTTCTCGGATCTTGTATGTTGCGATCTGTTATTGTATGTGTCCGTGCCTCCCGCGACATAGGAGATCTTAGTCCATGGGTATATAATGTGTATTTTTTTTTGTCATGGCATTGTTTTTTATGCATTTTTATTTTGATTATAGTTTTATTATTATCGTATAATTAGTAATATGATTTGCGTTGGAACCCATAAGTATCGCGTGCGTCCAAGATCGATATTTCAATAAATCTTCTTTTGTATTTGGATAGGCCCACATAAAGCTGCTATTCGACTTTAACAGGTCAAGGTTGCCATGTACGTGGAGACATAAAAGTACCTAGCTAGCTGTTATAAATTAATACTAATTTTACTTCTTTAAAAGGCGAACTTCTCTCTAGTAGTAACAAAGACGCGGGCGGGTTGGGAGTCTTCAAACTCAGGAAATGCCAGACATCATAAGCCTAACTTTTAATTAGACGTTATATTGTATTATGGTGGCTTTATGAATTCCCTGGGCGACCCAAAGGTGTATGTGAGTAATAACGTACTAAAAAAAATAAAGGTTATTAGATTTCTAAGTTTTTAGGACCTTTGTTTTTGGTTTCCTTGTTTCTTTACTCTATGAAGTTAGAATAGCATAAATATGATTTTTCAACACACATGCTCATAAAGTGGCTCTAATTTCACCGCAATCAGGCACAGAATGACACCTGTAACCAAACTGTGACTTTTTCATTGCTATTATTCACAAGTGAGTTATAGATTTTTATTTTATTTTATTAGTAGAGTTGCTTTGTTCTTAAAGAAGTTTCGATACAAAAAGATCGTGTTCAACAGTAGAAAAAAATTAATGTTCCTATTGCTTGCATTCATTCGGTCATTTCATGCAACTTCGTATTTATAGATAACTAGCTGCGCCCCGCGGTTTCACCCGCGTGGTGATGGATGATGATGATGATGATGATGAAAAGTATCCTATGTGTTAATCCAGCGCCTCATCTACCCCCATACCAAATTTCATCAACATTAGCCCCCCCGTTTGTGCGTGAAAGAGTAACAAACATCCATACATCCATACATACAAACTTTCACGTTTATAATATTAATAGGATAGGATTTTATATTGTACGTGTTCAATAAATAAAACTTTTTTACTCGAATATAACTTTTGTTTTCTCTGTAATAAACAAAACTTGTAATTCCCCATTTTGTTCGTGGCTAAAACGCTATCCGCGAACAGAAAAAAAAGTAACCTCATTCTTTTAGCCTAGGTATGGCCGCTCGTCATTGCTAGATGTGCGCGTAAAGGAAAACTGATTAATTTTTCCCTCCATTGCGAAAACTGTTACTTTTTAGTATCTTTTTTTTCACAAGTGTGTCGTCGTCGTTTTTTCACAACGTCGTATGATGTCGTCGTGTGTACTATTGATTACCGTCCTCGGCTCTCTTAAGACCCTCACCTGACGGCTCGGCTCTCAATGGCGCCTCAGCGGTAATCATCAACTTTACACACTTGTACCATAATGTACTATTAAACACACTTAAACACATTTTTTACAGAATATATCTTTCCCAAATATTTTTAAATATAAAAATTAAAATTTAAATTAGTGTTACATGTATAAGTACGTGTGCATATTGTAGGTATATATGTGCAATATTATACTGTACGCTAGTCATAATCGTAATGAGAAGCGCTCGTAGCGGAGCTCGACTTAGCGATCTTAACCGATCAAAAAGTTAAGCAACGCTTGCTGCGGTCAGGACTTGGATGGGTGACCGCTAGTGGTATTATTCAACTGAGCGCTTCCGTGCTTCGGAGGGAAGGTTGAGCCGTCGGTCCCGGTGTTTGTCTTAGGACAACAGTCTTCAGGCTATGTCAAAGGCCTTCGGGCGGCCTGAAAACTTCGACATGGGACCAGTAAACTATCTACCAAGGCGCACTGGACCCGCGTGGTGGATTATGGCCCAACTCCTCTCTCTGTGAGGAAGGCTCGATTCCCAGCAGTGGGAACAAAATGGTCTGATTATGTTTTATATTTATGTTAGTTATAATATGTATATGTATGTAAAACACTTAATTACTGCAGCCATTGATACCTAGCCATGGCCGTGCCGTGCTATAACAACTGACTGAGCTACCAATACAGCTGCGTGTGTAAGCAACAGCAGTCGACAAATATATTCTGATGTTTTATTCGCATTGTTCACATTACCTGTAATGTGGTCACCAACGATACACACAAGCAGACCCTTAATGAAATACAACACTTTCAGGGACTGAACGAGGCTCGCAAAAAGAGAGCAGCTGCTGATAAATAGGTTAGGTTTAAATAGATTATGCACCAAGGGAGTAAAGCAGTGTCTTACGTTATGGGCGGTATATTGAACCCTGAGTGTAACGGGGACTTGGTTTATTAAACCTAATATATGATAAAATAATATTATAATATATATATATATATATATATAATAAAACATAATATTAGTTACATATTAATTGGCTGTAATTTTACTTAACCTTGTCAGTAGTAAAAAGTTGCTAAATATGTAGCTATAAATAAAATAAAATGTTGATATAGCCTTATATAGCCAAAAGTGGCTAACTAAGCAACACTGCCCTATTTTACAATCACGCTACAATTTTTATCTGTTTGCTGTCTCCGTACTAAGAGTATTTTCCTACAACTAACTTTTCAAATCCAGATCACTTTACTCCCCAGGGAGTTTCATACAACTTTACAGCCCCGCGTATGTACCTACGTACGCCTTGCTTTACTTAGAGATTGCGTGATATGTAATTGGACATTCTTTTTATATAGATGTCTACAATGTTTCTACTTAGGTACTACAAATATTACATTTTATGGGTGGCAGAGTGACAGCTTGCCAGAAGTGGAGTATTCCAAGCATCTTTATCTTCTATATAATGTCGGACTTAATATTAAGCTTTTTTTTATTAAAACGTTTTTTACAGTCAACTTGAATTTGCCCTTTGTGAGCTCAGTTATGTGCTTTGGGTTATTGCAAAAGCGCACACAATTTCCTAGGAATGACTTATTAGTCTTCGCAAGTCTAAAACTAGGTACAGCTATCCTATTTGTATTTCTAGTATTAAAAGTGTGGTGATCACTATTTAACTTATATTTATGTAAATTTTACGAACTTAAATTATATTTTCAAATATATAATCAATGTATTAACTTTGCCTTCCTTATATGTAATAAGGAAGGCAAAGTTAATATATTGATTTCTTTAAATAAATCTCTCAAAGATTCACGGGGACCCATTTCGTATACAGGTAGTTCGAATAGCACGTTTCTGTAGGATGAAGATGGTCTCTATATCAGCCGCTAAACCCCATAGCAATATCCCATATGACATTACGCTGTGGAAATATGCAAAGTATACTAACCGCGCCGTAGAAGCGTCTGTTAGCTCTCTTATTTTACGTACTGCATATGCAGCAGAACTGAGTCTCCCATAGACAGTGCATGTATATGAGGACCCCATTGTAATTTTGCGTCAATTTTAATGCCTAGGAAGACTGTCGCCTTGTCCATTAATGTAATAAACATATATCTGAAACATTTATTTTATTTAACAATAGACGAGCAGCATCATGCTTATAAGTATAACTCCCTATCATACAGTGTTGGAATTCATTGTTAAAACTTGTCTATGAAATATATCTTCTCCTGTTTTATCCATTTCTGTCTCAATACAACTATTGTACCAAAACTTATTCGGACGGGTTAGGTTAGAAACGGAGCTCCTGCCTTTGCCTTCGTGTTCTTTAAAACTAACCAAAATCCTTCCGCTACAATTTAAATGTGATATAAACCCGATTCAGGCCAGTTTTGGTAGAAGGCTATCTACTATTACATCAAATTACAGTCAAAACTATTCCAATGTACTTTTGTATTGTAACAAATCGTGATGGAAAATGTTTAAAGGCATTCCAAATCTCGGCACAGTGGATAGTCTATAGTTCTCAGAAGAATCCGAATGGATCCCAAATCAAAAAACAGTATTTATCCCAAAAAAACAATGATATTGATAATTTCTGCAGGTAACAGCAAACTGGGCACTTTTCAGTGCCGAAAACTCAACGAAAAATATAAAACGATGCTTCACAAACACTTATATATCTATAGGAGATTTTACTGATTAGTTTGTAGTACTTAATTAACTTCAGCCTTTATAATTATAAAATAAAAATGTTCTTTTATATATAGGAACTCATAACAACTCAACTCACACACAATGATCGTCTGGTAATAAAATAGGCAGAGCCTGTAAATACGTATTACTTATGATGTGCCTGTTCTATGGAAGCCTGATGACTGGCATACCTACTTATGTACATATACACACAGCCAGACACAGGTCAAAGAGGCATATAAATGTCTCTCCTGTCCGGGGATCGAACCCGGGACCAGCGGTTCAGAAGGCAGGGGTGTTACCAACTCCGCCGAAGGTCTACTAGCTATTCTGTCCGAACTTATTTCGTCAAAACTCAAAACATACAGTTCGATATTTTTTGAATACTAAACTTTATTCCCCGCGACTTGGTCCATGTAAAATAAAGTTACCGCGAGCAGAAACTATTAAATAAAATTAAACTTAGATTAAAAAGAAACTGCAAATTGAGATAATGATCGGCCTAGTTGTAACCCGCAGTACAAACTGTGTCTGTATTTTGTTGCATTTCTTGAGCCGTTTCAGCGTGAAGAAGTTACAAAACTCACTCAATCATTCAGAGCTTTCACGTTGTAACCACACCCCGTCCTGCCCCATCCTAGACTCTACCCTATTGTCTAAGCATATTAATTTAATATAAAGTTACAAAATAATACCTACTCCTAACTAACTAGTAAATATTTTGAAATCAATTTATTAAGGCTTGTGGTCGTCTATTATTACTCTTTAAATATTAAATTACGTGTTAAAGTTAAATTTATTTAGATTAAGTTATGGCACGGTAAGTATAAATTTTGAATTTATTAAACAATATTCCTGAAAGAAAATTTACCTCTGATGCAAAACGTGAACTCTATTCCTTATAATTTATATCAATTATTATTTTCTAATACATTATTATTTCAACACAATAAACCTAAAATTCACATAATAATATTTCCATATATTGACAAGAAAAAAACTTGAATATGGCGGAGGCCCTCATGCAAGCTAGCAAAACATGCATCAAACCTTGTTTTCAGGAAAAGGCTCGAAGCTTCGCCTTATCGTTTTCTGGATTTCAGAGTCCTGTAGAAAGTAAAACACATTGCTATTGTGTCCAAAAGAATTTCCTAATTACCTAACAACTTTGAAAAGAATATCGAATGTACGAAATAATTTTCTTTACATTATTAATTTTAAACACAGGATATATTATTTAAACATAGGATACCTCAGGATGTACTCCTATAAAACTTTAAATAACTAATTCACGATTAAGTTCTTTTATGTTAATGATCAACTCACATGTTAATAAAACAGATAAGTTCAATTGATGTCAATGTCAAGTCTTTGTTGTCTTTTAAAAGGTCTTAATATGTAATTATAAATTTTTATCATAGGTGCGTTGTTTCATAAGATCTTTTATGAATCGCCAATATGCTTAAATGGATTTACGCTTATAACTGTTATTTACGCTCAGTTTACAATAGCCGAATTTAAATATTAAGCTCGCAATTGCTATGATAACTACGCAGACAGGCTAATACTTATTGTCTAAGCAGCATCCATAATTGAGTGTGTGTGTCATAGAGTAATTAAGTGTAATATGTTTTCTAGTGATTTGATTTTCTCCAATACACATGACGGTTTTCTAGCCTATGCCATCTACATTATGGGAACAAATCCAACTGTGCGCCGGCCAATCAAACGGATCCTCGGCGAGAAGTTCGATTAAGACACTTCGTATATTTCCCTTGTGATAATGAAAGATTCATTATAAAAGAATGGCCTTACACGAAGGACTTATATTCTTTTCGTGATACATTTTTTTTTTGTGAACATAGTGGCATAGGGTCAACGAATTTTGTCGATATCGGATAAACCAAAATGTGCCCTAAATAATATATTCAAGTGATAATTGAATTATAATTAAATATTTCCTCATCTAGGAAATTTTCTAAAGAATAAAACTTTAGAAAACCAAGCTCGTTATTTAATTTATTTAATGCTTTGAGCTTCTGCCAACAAGTTTTACACAAGTGGTCTTGTAATTAACATATCATCGAGATGTTTAATAAATTCAGCTCTTTATACATATTTTAATAGAGCTCGATCAATTGATCTCTCGTTACTTCTACGGATATCATCTGATATTTAAGGCACAAAAACACTATTTTGTTTCCTGCCCGAATTATCATTTGATAAATTGTACATATATAAAATAATAATTCATCTGAAGTCGATGGTGAACTTTGATTGCTCGACTCAAACAATAACGCAGATGTTATTGCGACCCTAGGACAACAATGCAAAGCACCTGTGTCGATCAGAATGAATGTTTACATATCATAAATAATGTGTTTCCAATGTTAAAACTTTATGTCATCTCATCTTTTGATTGTCCTTGTATGCCTTATATGATGGCATATGTGTATAAGCAAATGTATAATATAAGTGAATATAAGCATATCAATTACGCTTAAAGCTTGATTTAATTAATTACAATAAAAGCTTTTATGAAAACACACGTAACCCTCTATGATGGTTTAAAATTAATTGATTCATTTAATTTAGCATTGAAGTATGATAAACGAAATCCAGTCTGTCATGTAAAAGTTCTTGAAGTCAATACAATATAATTTCACGGTTTTTTATTCAACCTTCTATATTTCAGTAGAAAACAATGATCATTGTTTATAAATATATTATTAGTCAGCAATAAAATTTAAACTACGATAAAGCGTTTGTCATACGTAAAAGTAAAAAATATACACAAATATCAAAATCAGGTTCTATTAAAATAACACATTTAAAAAGAAATCTCAGTCAGCATTCTACAAAAGTTTCCTTATTAAATTTAAAGATTAACGAAAATTATAAGTCAATTTTATGTTTATTTCATTTGAAAATAAAACATATTTTGTTTTATTTGTCCAATAAAACTAATGATCCTAAAAAAACCATTAACTCTTTTTACAATTATAAAGTTATTTCCTTTAATTTGTATTAATATTATGTAATTCAAATAAACAAAGGAAATAACTTGTTAAGATATAAAGTATTTTTAAAAATTTAATCTTTACCAACTCAAATTAATTAAATGAAATTTGATGATGAAAGAAAAATAATTTATTTATCCAAACTGTTTCCGTATAATGATAAAAAGAAACTTCTTCAGACAAAACATAGCTTCTAAATACTAGGTACTTAGCTTTAAATTCTCTCAGAAAGTCTGAAGAAAACTGGAACCCCGACGTTTTTTGAAGCACTAACACTCACTTTAAAATAGGCAACAAACTACTATGTTTAAAAATTTACAAAAACTAACTTTATTCAGTTGATGACTTGAACAACCCGCGTACGCGCAAGTTCTTGTAGAAAGAACCGTCTCGGACCGAAGTAAAATATTAACTGGTCATACTCGACAATCTCGTGGCTCCCCTCCATGCAGTTCAACTTCCCTAACCCTAGAAATACAAGCTTTATCCTGATTCGTCAATATTAGTAACGCCTTCTTTTTTGATATCGTTCCCACGTTTGCTAAAATCTTGCACGTGCGGCAAAACCTTTTTTCTGTACCTTCATTTTCTAGGAACTCCTATTTTATCTTTCCCTTCAAATTGAATTGTTATTTATCGCTTTAAGACAAAAGACCCCAAAGCTTTTAAACTTTTAAGTCAGCACAAAAAAATACTAAATGACTTTACAAATTACAAGTAGATGTGTTCTACAGTAATTCGAAACGCACAAACAAATGTTCGCTTGATTATTGGTTCAAAGAAATACCAAAATCACACATATAAGTTAAATTTAAAACTTCCTCATCTTGGTTTTGATTAATTCATTATTATTAGCCCGGGTATATATCTTCACAACATTACGACTATTATTATAATATTACTAGTGTGTGGGTGATTAGCTGATATTGAGTGAACTGTGCTACGTCACACACGTAAGTATACGTACTTTGTGATTGATTCATAGACGAATACGGCAAATAATCTTCTTAACAAACAAGAATAAAGAAGTATTCAGCTTCTAAGAAACTCAGTAATAAAAAACACGAAGATAGTATTATTATATTGAGAGTGTGTACAAAAAGAGAAGCGTCCTAGAAGTTGATAATCGATACGATAACGTTACACTTAAGCATATTTTCATGCTCGGCGCACTGTTTTAATGCTAGTAAATAAATAAAAACTGGCAAAGTGCAAGTTGGACTGGCACACCGAGAGTTCCGTGCAAACTTGTAGGTAAGGTATCGCACCATATAGGTACTTTCACCCATCGCTCTACAACATCGGGACATTCCCTATAGGTTTTGATTGTCTCGTGAAATCGCATTACTACATGCGGAAATAGACGCCATGAAAGGTCATATCTTTTGATTATTTAGAATTGTATGTGTTAACTTAGAAGATAGCTTTTTACACAACTGAAAGAAACTGTAGACCCGAGTATTCAATATAAATTTCAACTTGAACTGAGAAAAAGGGATTTGACAGACGGACAACAAAGTGATTCTAGGCCTGTGTTAAGTCCATTTTGTAATTCCTTTTTCTTTTTAAGAACCCTAAAAAGCTTAATATCATTGCTACTAATATACTGTTTTATAGTTTTATCGAATCGAAGTTCACATTTGTCAGTTGTCTGACCAACAGATAATAGCTGCTGATCGAATAATAATAATCTAATCGCACGTCTGGATTGAGCTGTCATATAAAAAAAATTGATAGTCGGTTCACCGTAACACCGCGACGGTATTCGTTTTGCACAGACTCTGCGGATATTGTATTATTTGCAAAAGAAAACCGAATTTATATAAGTATTATGAACACAAAAGTAAACCCATTTGTTATCGAGTTATATCGATAGAGCTATAGAACTACCGGAGAACTTTCTCAATAGCCTATCAAAATAACCACTTAAGTACGCTGAAATATACATTTACGAGTTCGTAACTTCGTAACCGACTTGCTTGTTCGTTAATGGTTAAATAGTTATTGTATTATTCTGAAGTAGTACTATTACCTTGCTGCCAAAACAGTTAAATTATCATTTTGCGTTGTCAAACATTTCACTAGATGGAAGTAAACTTAGAAATTTATAGAGAGAAAAATTCACATCCTCGGACGGGATTCAAACCCGCGTCTTCTGACTCAGAGTCAGAATCCCGTCTGAGGATGTGAATTTTTCTCTCTATAAATTTCAACGTTTGAGATCGCTAAAGTAGGCGTGATTTAAAAAGTTATACTACAAAAAAAGGAAGTAAACTTATTAACACAATTTATTAGCTTATGGATAACTGATAGTATTATTTAGGTAATTATATAATTATGTGTAATTGTGTACCTACGATACTTTAGCTTAACTAAATAATAGACGACGTGTTTACTTTTCATAGTCTAAGTGTTATATGAATAAATATTAATTTTTCTTATTTTATTAATCCGAGTATATTGAAAACGTTAAATGAATTATGATTACCCTGCTAGGACTACATGTGTCGCGAACGGCATGGACGCATACATTAACACAACACAAACACCAAGGATCTAAGAACAAAAGATCCTGCTCATCACACAAGCTTCTGCTCCGTCCAGGGATCGAACCTGGTACTTCTCGGTTCGAAGACAGCCTCACTACCAACTAAGCTAACGGGGCTTTATCAATGGTACCCGTTATATTTTATATTGATTTATGACAAATCAGAAGCAATAATCATAATAATAAGACCTGCAGTGCAAGTACCGTAATAGTCGTTAAATTTGTCAAGTCGCTAAGATCGATAATAAATCGAATCGCCCCTAGCAAGTATGGAAGTCGTCGACAGTGTATCGATTATTACGAATTGTTTGCATTCCAAAGCGATGCGTCCTTCTATATCATCTACGATCATATCAAGCTCTTCTACGATCAAAATAAGGCCGAACTCTAGCTGCGCCCCCCGGTTACACCTGCACGGTGATGGATGTTGACGATTTTGATGATATTTCTATATGTTATCCTATGTGTTAATTCAGCGTCTACCTCCATGCCAAATTTCATCAAAATTAGGGCTGCCGTTTGAGCGTAAGAGAATAACAAACATCCATGCATCCATAAATACAAACTTTCGCGTTTATATTATAATATTAGTAAGATCAAACGCAACTAAACAATATCCCCATTCCCGTCGCCTGTCGATAAGCTATATCGAGGTCATTTTCAAAGCTGACTAAATCGTTAAAATCGATTAAATAGATGATCTCAATCGTAATTTAACAGTTCCATGCTAAGGTTATCGTTATAATCGTAAAAGCTTATTGAATTTTTCTACCGTTCGCTTAATTTTGTTACTTACTTGCTGAACAGGCTTAACGTCTTTCCTTGTTCCTTCCAACATCCAATACCCTATCCAAATTCAAACTTCGCGCCAACGAAGTACGTTGCCGACCGACGCGACACCTACTGGACTCGACGGCAAAAATATGAACTAATCATCCATCCTGAGAAACAAAAACTAAGTGTCCCGCGGGCGCATAAATTACTAAATAAATTAAAACTATCTCAAAACTAACGAAAAGTGAAGTGTGTGTCGAGCTGCTGCTACTATGAGTACCTGACCTATCATTTTTCCTTATATCTATCTAGACTTGAGCCTGTGATTCAAAATCACATAACTATTCAAATCTCATCTTTCAATTTAAGCTTCAACACTTGCAATGATCGACAAAAGATCGAAATAGCCAGTTTTTCGAAGTATGACGAATTCAAGACTCAAATTTATCGATCGGTAAGTTCGGTACTTGCACTGCGGGGTCATTGATCGTATAGAAATTGAAGTGGTAGTTTTTTTGCCGAGTCCGCGTGGGGAAGTGCCACATCTTTGGCATTCAACCATGAAGCAGTAGTGTGCAAACATTACAATATTTCGTTGAAGAACAATGTTTCCTACGAAAACACAGGGCAAGAGATTTAACATCTTATATTTCAGCGTGACGAGTGAAGTGCATTGTCATGCACGGGTTTTGCACTCTTGTAGTTTAAATTCCTGAATGGCACTGAGCTGTTATGGGCAATAGTGACGTTTAACATCAGGCGAATGACTTGCTCGTTTCGACCGAGTAAAGTTTTTTCTAACAATTATATTATTTTATTTTATTCGGAAAACGAACAGTATACATAGCTAATTACTTAAAATATACTTAGTAACTAAACACTATTTACATGTTTTCGCATATTAAAGCTAATGTTTACTCATTTGAATTATAGAAATAAAAAGAAAGAAGAAAACAATAAACATTTCTACAAAATAAAGAGACAGAGTTACGTTAAACAAGAATACTTAGCCTACCTATACACATTATATTATGTTAGCTATTAAGCTATAGAATCGTTGGCATAAAAAAACCGTCATGGCTATTGTGAAGAATATTAAACACCACAGAATATAATCACACTGTTTATTTCACTCATATTTACTTACTTTATATAAATACACATCACTTGATTAGATAATATATCACTACTAAGCGATATTGGTAATTATTTGTTCACTTTTCACAACACTTAAACAATAACACCTTACGGAGATGTTGCTTGCTCGAAATCACTCAAGGTAGTGCTCGTTCCAAACTCCACTCCCAGTAAATCGCTTGTGTAGCTATATTCAGACTAGTTGGCGTCATTTAGGCTCCAGCCAATCAGACACAATCAGTTGACGCACTAAAACACCACCTCCGGAAAGTCAATTACAAAACTAAAAGTACTTAAATATAAAATGGGGCTAGTTCCAAAAAGTCAACAGACGTCAGAATAATGTTGAATTCATAACAAAATATTGATTTAATTACTAATCATTGCAAAATCATTACACTATGAAACGCCGTTAACCTCGAAACTTTCATATCGAATACTAACTTTACTAGTTCTGACTAACGTTCAGTTTCACGAAGTGTTGAGAGTAATGAACTGATCACTAATAGTCAATTATCGCCTTTTGAAAGTCTCCGGGAGCCGTCGGTAACTTCACAAACACTCGGATACTCCTGCGAATAAACTATTTATAACAAAGGGAGAGGAAGTTCTCTAGATCGGTTCGGCTCTCATGTTTGTTTTGTTTGGGTTACTTTATGTTAGAAGGCAATATACAGTTTCGAATCTATCGTGAGTATCACACATTATAACAATACTAGCGACTGCCCGTGACTTCGTTTGTGTAATAGGCTCGGCCTTTGACCTCGCCATAAGCTTCCACCTTTACATTTTTTATTTTTAATATAATAACCTTCTACAAAGTATTAAATACCTTTAAAAATAAGTTGAATGAAATTGGTAAAGCTGTTCTCTAGTTATAGCGTGACCAGCCGTGCGATTTTCTAATGATTCGTCGATGCGCTCGTCGACGAGCTCACCGATCAAATACTTTATGAGATATTGACCTTGTACATAAGGTTGCTTTTCCAACGTTTCTTGTCATCTCGTCATTTGTTTCACGGATGTTGTCACATATCTCCTTATATATAGTTTACTCTATGGTCACAGATGCAATGATGTTTGCTCTTAGACAATCACACGGCAGGAGAAATAGGGGTTCATTTTCATAAATATAGATAGATATACGAGTAGATACCGGTTGCACTCACTTGGTATTATATTGGTGTAAGTCCGATTACGTTTCGAACGTATAAGCCCGGCCGCACATTGTAAGAAATTTCTGTTAGACGCATTATATCCCGCGTCGGAAAAGCACTCAGCGCATACATATTGTATTAGACCCTGCAGACCACCAGATCATTTCTGAAGCAAATAGTCTTTGTTAGGAGGGTCTAGTATTTCTAGTCTTATCTACCGACTTCCAAAAAGGAGGAGATACTCAATTCAACTGTTTTTTTTTTATTTTTACGTTAGTTACCTCATAACTTTCGATTGGGTGAGCTGATGTCCAAAATACTTTTTGGTTTGAAAGCTAGTGCTTTCCGTGTGGTCCCATGTACATTTTATTAAATTTTATTAATAGTAGTTTTTGAGTTAAACTCCAATAACTGATTTTTACCAAAGTAATAGAATGGAATTCGGTGTAAAATTTTTCAAATTGCACTTGTTTTACATTTCTAATCAATTTTCAATTCTAAAGAGACTTTTTTCAATGTGTCTGTATTTTTAAAGTGACATTATGATAGATTAGACAGCGGCGTCAGGTTCGATCCGTAGCCGGAGCATTTATGTTATGAGTAGTAGTGTTTGTAGTCACGCGCGCGCGTTTGTGTGTGTGTGTGTGTGTGTGTGTGTGTGTGGGTGGGTGTGTGGGTGGGTGTGTGTGGGTGTGTGTGTGTGTTTGTGTGTGTAGCTTGATATGGTACGCCGAATCTGTTTACGTTACCTTGAATAGTTGGTTCGAAGAAAAAGGATTTAAAAAAATAGGTTGAGTATTATGTTAAAAATAAAAATTAATTACATTAATTTAATATTTGAGAATCTTTCTCAAATAAGTATTTTGTATTGCCACCGCGAGCTATTAAGCATGGCAACTCGTATAACCGATGTAACAACCTCTGAAGGTTGACTTCAGCTATAAAGCATTGCAAACACCATTAGATGAACGTTATTATAATAAAAATATTATTTACTTCCATATACAAACATATAAATAATAATCAATCGACCTAAATAGTCTTAACTCTACGAAGCGACTCAGTCGCGAGGCCTACAATTTATTTTGCTACGTTTGCTACGCGTGTCTACGCTTCGTAGAGCTTGCGCTCGTTGACGAGCTCACCGATGTCAGATACTTTATGAGATATCGCCCTTGTACACAAGGTTGTTTTTCCAACGTTTCTTGTCATCTTGTCATTTGTTGCACGGATGTTGTCAAAGATGCAACGGTGTTTGCTCTTAGAGAATCGCACGGCAATTTATTTCCTTTTATTAAGGCAGAGCTAAATAGTGTCAGCCGTGCGATTCTCTAATGATTCGTCGTTGCGCTCGTCGACGAGCTCACCGATGTCAGATACTTTATAAGATATCGCCCTTGTACACAAGGTTGTTTTTCCAACGTTTCTTGTCATCTCTTCATTTGTTTCACGGATGTTGTCAAAGATGTAACGATGTTTGCTTTTAGAGAATTACACGGCTGAAAAGTTTTGTAGTACTACTAAAACTAAATGTTTTACTTTGAGAAATTATTGTGTTTTAAGAAAAGTCGTGGGACTACCATTGTTTGTTGTGATGTACTGGAGGTGAACTTAACAAGTTGTTAGCGTTTATCCACTAACCCTGTTTAATATATTTGAAATATTAATAACTTCAGGAACAAAAATGATCTTATTACTTTAACACTGCTTATGCCTCGAAAGGACATTCGCACATGTCGGTTTAAACCGGGCGAATAAAGATTATTCCTTTTATAGGAGCGCTAACGCAACAACTCGTATTCACAAATTGCTTTATTCCTCAATAACTCATTGTTTCAACAGTAAGGTTAAGAATTAGAATAGCTCTTAGAACCCCGGCCTCACCATTTCTCTGTGTAGACACGGACTCCCTTATAGCCTTTAGCAAAAGTATCAAAATATGAACGTTTCTGTTCTGTGATTGGTTCCGCTTACAAGCTATGTACAACGGATATCATGATTCTTTCAGTCTCCTTCTAATTAAGTTTATTTAGATAAACCAATTTGTTACTCTCATCCGACAGCATTCTGTCTCGTATTAATCAATCCCGAACCTTTAGCTTTCATATTACATTATTTTCTTTTTTCAATGAAAAGAAACATCCTCGCACAAAATATTTGAAGTTTTTAGAAACTAACATTTATAATTGGTTTTGGGATAAGGTTATCCCAGGCCCTTTGGGTCGTTGACTGCCTGCTGAATCAAAGGAGCGTATGTGTTGATCCTGCGTCTAAGCTATCTAATATCTACTAAGCTGTTTAAGCGTGAATACATTGGCCTAAGAATGTAGGGGTATGGGTGGGCCGGCCGGCCCCAGTAAACCTGGCGCCCACCCTGATAAATACGATTTAAAAATATTACATCCGGCCACTCGATCATTTCGATTACATCGATATTTAAGTTCCTCGCAGTCCGCCAACCCAGATGTTCAACTGGATGAACTCGAATATAATTTGAAATAAAATTATGTTGTATCAGGTTGGTCTCTATTAGAACCTCTTTAAAAAACATTAGAACCCTGGCCACGTCACCACAAATGTACACACTATTTTTTTTTTATTTTTTTTTTATTCCACTAATCCACATTCTTAATTACTTACAAATGTAAGCCGCTTAGGATACAGTTACTGTGGATGCGACACCTGACGGAAATGTGTTCAGACGAGTTCTGACGAATTCATCCAAACAAACGCCTGGTTTGCAATGACAGTGTTTACACTGGCATTGACGGACACGTCGCAACATGCGCGACGTCGTCAGAACCAGGCGAGTGTAAACACTCTCATTGGAATCCGGAGATTGTCTTATCCGTACCTGTATCCTCAGACTGTAGGACGATTCTAGGAATCTCAAATATTTAAATAAACACTTCCTTCGAGCTGTCATGTAAGTAATAATTGATCTATCTCTTATTTACGGAACATCCGTAGTGTTGTTCCGGGTTATATCCAACCCATGTCAAAAATGTCAGGTTTCTATTTCCCATATCATATCTATCGACAGTTTGCCCTGCTACAGATCCTCCTCGCGTCGTGCTCCTCACGTCTGAGGGTCGTGACCCCCACCTCCCATCAGTCTCTCCTTTATGATTTTACTCCATCTTCCCCTATCCTCGGCGACATGCAGCGCATCGTATACTGATGTGTCTAGGGTGGTGCGAATCTGGTCAGACCAACGCATCGGGCTGCGGCCTCGAGATCGCTTTCCATCGACTTTGCCTGTTACTATTAACTTTTCTAGATTGTCGTTGTCTTTCCTCGCAATATGGCCGAAGTACTCCAAGATACGCTTGAGACAAATGGTAGACAATCTAGTTGAGATCTTGAGTTGTTTTAATATCGATGCGTTGGTCCGATGAGCTGTCCATGGTATTCTCAGCATTATCCTCCAGCACCACATTTCGAATGCATCAATGCGCCCTCGATCTGCTGCTTTTAGCGTCCATGTCTCAGCTCCATACAGGAAAATGGAAAAAATCAGGGTCCGAACTAGTCTGATTTTCGTTTTCAGCTTTATCCCTCTGTTTTTCCATATCTTCTGAAGCTGAGACATGGCGCTTTTAGCCATTCCAATGCGCCTCCGGACATCCTTTTCACACGAACCATTGTTGCAGATGCTGGAGCCGAGGTAGACAAAGTCGTCAACTGTCTGTAGGTTTAACATACCAGTAAAATTCAGCATCTTTCCGCGATCCACCACCATGATTTTAGTCTTTGATTTGTTGATGGAGAGGCCTAAGCTGTTGCTGATTTGTTCCATCTTGTTCAGAAACTGCGACATTTCTATTTCGCTAGCCGCCAATAACGTCGTGTCATCGGCATATCGGAGGTTCGTGACCTTCATTCCACCAATTCGCACGCCTCCATCCCAGTTATCACAGGTTTGTCGCATTATGTATCAGCTACAGATAGATAGTAATAATAATATGTAACACTATATTAAATTATCTCAAATGTATTGTTTACTTCCCCGGTGCAGCTGGTAAAGGTAAACATCAGGATATTACGATGAGCCGCTCCAGGGCCCGCGTGTACATGTTTCAATGTTCATCTACATCCATCCCCTATGTATTCGCTATAATTTCAGCTTCAGCTTTGTATGGAGTGTCAATACTGGCTTTGTATGAACTGGGGCTCGTACGAACATCCATAATAAAGAAGGCTCTCTCTCTATACCGAAACCGTCGCGCAAAAAACTTGAACAATAATTTCGCGTGGTGCATTGTGATAAAATTTGTCCGACTTCAAAAAAGGAGCAGGTTTCTCTAGGAAAAAAATATATTATTTATAATAATATGAAAGAATAGAAAAAGTGGAAGAAATTAAATTTCTTGGAATCATATAAGATAAAAATCTGAATTGGAAGCTACATACAGACAGTGTATGTAAGAAATGAAATAGATTCATATTTGCCCTTGGAAGATTAAGACGTACTTCGGGTCAAGACATTGCACTGACTGCTTATTTCAGTTACGTCGCCTCAGTTCTAGGTTACGGACTAATCTTATGGGGTAACTCTACGAATATTAAAATAGGTTTTATATTAAAAAAATGTATGAGAGCTGTGGAGTCGGTCCACTAGAGTCATGTTTACCACTTTAAATAAACTAAATATACTGACTCTAACAGGCTTATATATTTATCAAATAGGATATTTCGTTAAAGAAAATATTGCATTATTAAACCACTATGAGGAACAAACTCACTCTAGGGCAAAATATAGAGACCCAACGAGATTAATTATGCCCACATGGAAACCTGTACTTGCTCGTAAAAGCTGTGTGACTACGACAGGGAAAATACGAGTATTTAACAGGTTACCTAGAGATATTAGAGTATTATATAGTATGACAAATTAAAACTAAACTTTGTAAGTTGCTAAAAGAAAATAATTTTATGACATTACTAACTTATTCGGTATACATTCAGGCTGACATGTTTATTTCATATTATTATTTAGTAATTTTTTTTAATTACTTGACATGTTCTTAGTAATAAATCAATACTAACAATATTATATAATACGCCTGTCATGGACAAACTGTGGTTCTTCAAGCACTTTTATTAAGATCTATTATGTACACGGTTTCTGCAATTAATAAATTTCATTTCATTAATAAAAACATAATTAAATAAAAACCTAACCCCTAAGCGTCATGGTCGGAGGGATTTTTTTCTCACTTATTTATTATAATTACGTACTATCGTTTTACTATGGTGACAGAAGTATAACGTTTCTTGCGCGAAGGTTATGTCTTCAATACAGCGATGGTACAGGTTTCCATGTGGGCAATATGGCCATCACATGATGAGTCGGAGGTGTGGAATAAATTATATTCTGAACTCCATTGACCACTCGCTGATATTCATCCTCACAGATGTAAATGTACGATAGATAACGCAAATGCGTGTACTTCCCGTGTCCGAACCCCGACGGAGCGTCAAGGTTGTCCGCCGCCTCTGCGGAGTGTCTGTTGTTGCAGCCGGATACACCCGAAAACTAAGTTGCGTGATAACTAACTGCAATAGTCCGAAAATTTCAAGCCCCCAAAGGCAAGGACGTATCATTTCCTACCACAGAAAGGTTATTTAAAAATTACAATTTGCGTGAATTCACGTAATTCAATCCATTAAAAAGTCGACACGCTTAATTTCAATACAAATCGTGATACTTGCTTTGTCTATTGCACATATATATCTGTGTGTATCCTTAAGAAAACCGACAGACTGGAAACTCTGCGGCGGTGTTCAATACCCTAACTCCATTCAGTTTGTATAGTATAATCCTGTTAGCTCGCATTTCAATTTATTCGAGATCTTTTATATAAACTTACTACCTATTCAAATCGTCTGGAGACGAGACGAAAAGCCAATGACTGTTGCTCATACCTTACCTTAATGTCACCAGTGACAAGGTTCACCAAATTGAATTCGAGTACAACCTACAAAATTGATAAAGTTTACAAACCAACTCTTTGGAAGTCATGTATATGCAAAACTCTTCATTTGTCATAAATGATCGTCTCAAAATGCTTCGTCGATTTACTTACAGGTCAAAGAATATTAAAAGCAGACTTTTGTATTACTGTTCTGTGTATAAATCTCTTGAAGAGGCTGTGTGACTGAAAAGGTTCACTTCATTCAACAATATTGTATGTGCTCGTAAAGGTGCCGAAAGGAGTCTAAGACGGGGTTGTCCATGACGCGTTGAATTCGAATACATCACTTATTTCGGACATCACCGATCCGTTTTGTAACTGATGTATAACGTGTACACACTGATGTAGGATCCCTGTGTCGCGGGCGGCATGGACATACACAACATGCAACACCCGAGAACTAACATTCCTGCGCATCACACAAATATTTGACCCGTCCAGGGATCGAACCGGGGACCCTGTGCTTGAACGTTGCTCTACTCGCTACCAATTGAAGCTTATACAACTTATATACACTTGACTGTTTGTGTGGTCTGACTTCAATGGGGCAAACAAAGAGGAGCATCGGTGTCCGTATGAAACCCGTCCAATGTCTGCTTTTGGTATATTTCCCAACTACGTAAAGTAGTTCGGATAAAAAATACTAAACTCTGGAATAGTTTGACCAACTAAAAGCAAATTAATACCGGTGCATTGGATCTGATCTAAATTTGTTACCAACATGTGATATAAAAATCGCCAGGCATCGCTTAGCGCTATACTGTACAAACACATGGTCTAAGCGCGACACGCGACGGGTTAAGAACACAACCTTATATGAATAGTAATCGCTCGATCAAGTCTCCAGTATGTGAATAGTATCAACCCACTAATCATTTAGAACCGTAATAGACATGTTACGCGAGGCCATTGAAATTAAAATATACCCTGAGGTTCAATACAGAAGATGATTGGCAAGTACCACCTGCGTGGGATCTAAGTATCAATCAGTCTTCAAGTATACTTTAATCTCTAGACTCGCACAATAGTGCAAGACGTCTTGTTACCATGTGCGACTACTGCATCGGGAACGTTTTCATTAAACTATCTTCGGTAGTACATTACAATAACTTCCTAACTCTACCATAGAACCAACCATATCCGGTGTACCCGAGACCATGATCACTAACCTGTCACTAAATACTTATACTACAATTTTAACCCCTCTTTTCCCCATCCCATTTGCTCATGTACAACATGTAAATCTATTTACATTATTTTGATACGGACTACCCCTCTACCAATGTTTGTGACATTGGTAGAGGGAATACAATATATATAGAGGAGGGGGAATAGGTGGGAGGAGGTACAATTAACTATAATACAAATACAATTTTTTTCATAACATCTTAGGCCCACTTGCACGTTCCAGAGTTAGCTTCAATAACTTACAGTCAATTGCTAAAACGGGGTTTTATATTAATGTATCTTGCACAATTAAAGGTTAAGAGTAAATCTAAGGTTATTTATTGATATGTAACCCAGCAATGTGGGAGGATTAAGTATTTAACTAGGGTTAGTGAAGTTTTGTGTTAAAAGAAATTGAGGTTACATTCTGCTGTATAATGTACTCTTTGGACGAAATGACACGAGACAATACGTATAGAACAATAAGTCGTCAAATTTTATACAACAAAGGATAAACAAGAAAGTCTATATACATTGTACTGTAGTGCCAAAGAGATAGATATAAGTTTCACTTTTTTTTCGATTCATTCATTATTGGTCAGGTTACAATATAAGCACATAGACAATTTAATGTTCCCATCTAAAGATTACAAATGTCAGCTTAGCAAAACCGGTTATCTTTTATAGTCGTGCAAGGCAAAATGAGAGTTAAAAACTGATATGACTAACGCAAGTTTACAAACTCGTAGATTTATTGATTGAACCCGAGCAAACGTGCAAGTGGGCCTTAGCCTATTTATAGACATCGGATTTCACGTTTAATGATTTAGTGTTAAATCCGTAGGGAACTGTTCTCAACATATCATCTAGCAAACATACAAACACTGTCCCATAGTGTCTGACACCTGGCGTCACTCGACCAATAAATAACCTAATAGTATATAAAAAAAATTAAGTATATAAAATATATATATTGCGGTTCACTGAAAGTTACTACGAACGTCGGTGACATGACCAAAAACAAAATTATGAATGATTAATGATACACTGTTGTACTCCATATTGGTAAGCCGTATAAAGGCGAGCATAAAGCAGTTAATCCGATTTACAGACACGATGTGAGTTATCCAATTAAGATTAGCGGAATAAATCGCAGGTACATTTTAACTGGTTTTGTGAGGCCACGAAACTTGCAGTAAAAATGTAGGCACATATATTATTAAATAATTATTTTCAAAATATTACTATTGTACTTGATAACTGTTGCAGTTTTTGACGAGACATTGAAAACCTCTATAGAGTCAATACTCAACGTGTCACTCAATGACCCGCAGTGGACTCAGGCGGTACTGCCGATTCGGCATGGAGGTCTTGGCGTGCGATGCATGGGTGAACTGGGTCTGCCTGCTTTCTTGGCGTCGGCGCATGGGGTTGCTGGCCTTGTCTCTGTCATTCTTCATAACGAAGGTGATGAGGCGAGCATACCTTTTGTGTCAGATGCTAGGGCAGTTTGGTCGACCCTTAACTCAGGTGTCGAAAGCCCTGCAGCTCCTCACGTACAGCGTGCGTGGGACGATGTTGGAGCTAATCGAGTCCAGAAGCAATTGTTGAGCGAGGCTGCGGGGGCGGATTTGGCAAGACTGAAGGCTGTATCGCGGTCAGAATCTCCACACCTGGGCACCTTCTTGGACGATGACTCTTTGCGCGTGGCAGTAGGTCTCCGCTTGGGCTGCAAGGTGTGTGAACCACATACTTGCATCTGCGGTTCCGTAGTGGAGTCCGATGGCCACCATGCATTGAGTTGTCGTCGGTGTACAGGAAGGTTTCCGCGTCACCATGCCCTCAACGACATAGTCCGGAGAGCCTTTGTCTCGGCAAATATACCTTGCGTTCTGGAGCCACCGGGTCTCAGTAGGTCTGATGGCAAGAGGCTGAATGGTCTAACTCTGGTGCCGTGGAAGAATGGCAAGTGCCTGGTGTCGGATGCCACATGCGTCAGCACGGTTGCCGCCTGCCACCTGAGTCGCTCCATCCACTCCTCAGCGGTGGCTGCTGAGGACGCTGCGTGTCGGAAGCGTCAAAAATATGCGGCTTTGGAGGCACAATATCTTTTTGTGCCCATCGCTGTTGAAACTTTGGGCGCTTGGGGGACCGAGGGTGTTGATTCGACAGATTGGCCAGCGGATAACGGAAAAGTGTGGTGACCCCCGCGCCAGCTGTTTCCTGGAGCAAAGATTGGCCATTGCTATTCAACGGGGTAATGCGGCCAGTGTTTTGGGGACCTTTGCTCCGGAAACAATTAGGGGCGGGTTGTTTGACTAATTTTATTTTTAGACATTATTGTATTGACTTTTTGGAATAAAATAACTTTATTCTTGATAACTTGTCGAAGTCGGTACGAGGCGCACAAGATTGTGATAATAAGTAGATACTTTTGAACTATCATGGTACTGACTGCAACTAGTAAAGTTAGTCAAATTAGGATAAAGTATGGACATAATTCTGATAGTTGTAGATTCTTCTGGAATCGTTAGGAAACACAGCTAGAAGTATATCCCCGGTTTACATCGTTTCTAGCACTTAATTAACCAATGGCTTCCCAAATAATTATAAGACGTTGTGTCTGTGCAGTAACCTAAAGGAGTGTCTATTTTTAAAGTGTGTACATAAGGTTAATGTTTAAAAAAAATCACATGGTAAAAAAAACACTTTTTGAATACAGTAAGCTTCTCGTTGCCAAAACCTCAAATCCTCAAGAATACCTACTTTTTAACTATTGCCCTGACTGTAATTTCGTAATTGCACACAGAGTCGTATTGCTGCTGTCGTACTGTACGACATGTACGACGATGTAATTTTCTACCGACTTCCAAAAAAAGGAGGAGGTACTTAATCGACTGTATTTTTTTGTTTTTTTTTTATTTTTTATACCTCATAACTTTCGACTGAGTGAACCGATTCTCAAAATTCTTTTTTGTTTAAAAGCTGGTGCTTCCCGTGTGGTCCCATTTCAATGTCAACAAATTCGGTCTAGTAGTTTAGGAGATACACTCCAATAACTGAATAGAATGGAAGTCAGTATTCAAATTTTTAAATTGTACTTGTTATGTATACAATTTTAGAACTGGTATGTAAAAAAAAAAAACGTCGTTAAAGCTGGGAGTTTAACGACGCGGTCGTCAGCTCGCCGTACTCGTGGCCCCAAACAATCACAGTGTTACATTTGCAAATAATGAACCGTCTAGGCTTTAGATATAAAACTGTGTGCAAAGTCTAGGTGCTTGTGTACACGCCTTATCTCAAGGTGCTTAATGAGGGCTTTTGTGGTTATATACCTGTACTGCGCATAATAACATTCAGGGGATTAGCTAAGCGTGGTGGACGTGTAGATGGATCTATTTAGAAAATACTAGTTTGTAGTAAAGTCGCTAGGTTTTTGTAATCTTACAAATTATCGTAAGAACTACAAACATCCCTTTATTGCATTATTTAGATTTTTCCGAAATATCGATTATTTTATCGTTTTTATAAGAATTCCTTTGTATTTGGTAATCATTTTTAATTATATTATTATTAAAATTGTTTGTAACAGTTCGTTTTTAAGGTAACTTTATACTCATTTAAATGTGACTTTCATTTCCACTTCTTCTGGATGTGTATATGTATATCAGTCATCAGGTTACCATAGTACAGGCTCTGCCTAGTTTAGGACCTGAAGACCCTTGTGTGGATGTTGTCCCATATTATATATATCGGCGCAACTACAACAGTTCGTCGAGAATAATTAAGTTTAATCATTTGATTGCCCTAAAAATAGTTTATAAATCATCAGTTGATTATTTTTGAGTTGATTACGATGTAAAATTAATGTTATGATTGTAATTTCAATACTTTACCAACAAACTTGTAAACTCGTGCACGTGCGCCGAGTCCTATAAATACGGCCGCACTGTAGGCGCTCGTCTCCCATAGTCCTATTCGGCGAACCCATCCCTTGGGCTAAATCTGCCAAATACCTGGGCGTCACCCTTGATTGCCAACTCACTTTCGCGAAACACATCCAGATTGTTCGCAATAGGGCGGCCTTCATTATGGGTCGTCTTAATCCCCTCATAGGCAAAAACAGTAAAATGTCTCTTAGAAATAAGACGACTCTTTACAAACTTTGCATCCGCCCAATCATGACTTACGCATCTGTAGCGTTCGCCCATGCTCAGAAACACGACCTCCACAAACTTCAAGTGATTCAGAATCGCTTTATGCGCAGGGCAGTGGGCGCTCCGTGGTACTTGCGGAACGCCGAACTGCACTGCGATTTCACCCTCCCCTCTATTACGCAGTATATGAAAGACTGCTCCCGCCGCCACTTCGACAAAGCTCCCCACCACTCGAATCCCCTCGTGGTCGAAGCGGCGAACTACTCCACTGACATAACCGATCCCCACTTCCTTCCCCCCCGTCGCCGTCCAAGGCATATTTTGGGTGACCCGGACGACCCCATCGCAGCCGTTACTTCGGCAGCTTTAGCGTCGTCCCAAGGGAACCCCGGTAATGGTTGTAGACCCGACCAGGGCTGTGATCCCGATCGCATTGTAGGCTCCGGCCGAGATCTTCTTCGCAGCCCCAGTCGCAGTCGAGGTAATTCACACACACACGATTGTAGTCCCAGCCACGGTACGGGTGGGAGTATACACCGCGGCCCCGGTCGCGATGTATCCTCCGGCCCAGCAAATGGCTGCGGACGAGGTATTACACTTTCTTATTGTAGCCCCACCCAAAGTACAGTCATGAGTGCACAACGCGACGATCCTGGTCGCGGTGTGGACCCATGTCGCGGAAATGGGAGGAGGCGAGGTACACAAGGTTATGATTTAGTGGTAAACACAGTCAAACACCGAGCTCGCCGGCGAGCTCGAGGCAAAAGTTATGTCTTGGTTAGATTCTCTCCAAATAGTCGTAGAGTTAAAATTCATAGGGCCCACTTTCAACGGTACACTTATGTACCGGGGCGATTCTCTCCTACTCCCCTCTCTCCTGGCGACGGCCCAAGCCGAGGTCCGTACCCTAGTGGTGCCCTTGAGCAAGTCGCCTACTCCTCTCCTTGCGGCGAAGCGTCTTCAACGCTCGCCTTAGGCGGTGCGCCCTCTGCGCCCGCATCTGGCTGAGTGCCATCTGCGCTCGCCAACCGTCCGGTGACGCTGTAAATGCCGGTAGAGGCAAACAGCATTAGTCCGTTCAAAAAAAAAAAAAAAAAAGGCGCTCGTCTCAGTCGCTCTCGAGTCGCCGTACAGTACGGACCTCTTTGTGACGTTGTTACGCTGCTCGTTGAATATACGAAGCTTATAAAAGTACTTGTGAAGTTTTACTTCGAGGACCCAAAAATGAGTGATCATCATGAAAACAACAATTGTGACGTCAGCAATGCTGACGTCACACTTTTTAAAAACACTCCGGAGGTGCTTTCTCCGTCATCAGAAGTGGGATCAGAACAAGCTCTGGTCCCAACCACATCCTCATCGACTTCGGTTCAACCTGTCACGACTGGAACAGCGCAGGGCAGTACCAGGCTGATAGGCCCTGCCACATTGAACACTTCAGGAGTACCAGCAAACAACTTTAATACCATGCAGCCCATCACAACGGGAATTACCACAGACATGACGTCCACACCAATCGCTGCGGGAGATGATCTCGATACACTGCAAAACAACGCTGCAATCGCCCCTGATTCGGTGTCATCCACATCTCAAGCTGGCCAGTCAGTCCGGATAACTCACAACGACGAACACGCATCAACGGATTAAAACCGGCGAGTATAAAATTCATTATGTTTCACGATATTTTCAACTAGAATCTACAAGAATAAAATGTCTGGAGAGTGATACCTCTGAGCTAAACCATGTGTTACCCTTGAGCTAACCACGGATCCTTGATGCATCCACAAGTGAACCCTGAGATACCGTGGGGACGCCTTGTGGAACTATGGGTAGACACGTATACACCACAGATTCTAAATTAATAAGGCAGTGCACTTAAGATGTCTTAGTGTACTGTTGTAATCTACAAAAATGTCTGGAGAGTGATACCTCTGAGCTAACCATGTGTTACCCTTGAGCTAACCACGGATCCTTGATGCATCCACAAGTGAACCATGAGATACCGTGGGGACGCCTTGTGGAACTATGGGTAGACACGTATACACCACAGATTCTAAATTAATAAGGCAGTGCACTTAAGATGTCTTAGTGTACTGTAGTAATCTACAAAAATGTCTGGAGAGTGATACCTCTGAGCTAACCATGTGTTACCCTTGAGCTAGCCACGGATCCTTGATGCGTCCACAAGTGAACCCTGAGATACCGTGGGGACGCCTTGTGGAACTATGGGTAGACACGTATACACCACAGATTCTAAATCAATAAGGCAGTGCACGATGTCTTTGTGTACTGTTTACTAATCAAAAGACTCCTAAGGTTACATAACAGTTGTGTTAATGTAACAAACAAGATAAAGCAACGTAAGTTGTTTACAGACTCACTACTCAGAGAATATCTCATTCTTTGCAGGCCAGCCATAGTTAACAGCAGTCTGCGAGAGTTAACGAGTCAACAAGGTTGGTGCAGAGCGCGCACCGCCTGTCAGTATGGCCGTATCGACGCGGATACAAAAATTAGCCAACAATAATTAGTCAACGTGTAAAACGACAACATGCTGTTGCCTTTATGAGCATGAGAACCACGGAAGCCGAGAGTCGGTACCACTCCTACGAGTTGGAGACACTGGCAGTGGTACGAGCCATAAAACACTTTCGCCAGAATCTATATGGGCGAAAATTCACCGTGATAACGGATTGCAACGCATTAAAAGCGTCAAAACACAAAAAGGACCTTCTGCCAAGGATTCATCGCTGTCGCAATCCAGTTGAGCTTGCAGTCAATGTTATGACAAGAGACTTGAACTGGCTCAAAATTGAACAGCGACGGGATGAAGAACTGCGTCCGATAATGGACAGTCTCAGTGACAATAACCCAGTGGAAGACTATGTGTTAGAGGACAACGTTTTAAAAAAGGAACGTCAATGATCCTGTCTTCGGTCAGCAGCTCAGTACCGTCGTTCCCAAATCATTTCAATGGAGCATTATAAACTCATTTCACACTGCACTAAAACACCCTGGCTGGGAAAAGACACTGCAGAAGTTCAGAGAAACCTATTGGTTCAACAAAATGAGTTCCACTATCCGAAGATTTGTGGATAACTGTGTTGTATGCCGAACATCCAAAGGAAGATCCGGGGCCATTCAAGCCCAGTTATACCCCATACAAAAACCAACGGCTGCCTTCCAAGTTATTCATATGGACATAACAGGGAAGCTGGGCACTCCAGATGATTAACAATACGTCATAGTCACCATTGACGCTTTCTCAAAGTACGTTTTACTGTACTTCAGTACCAACAAAAACCCACACAGCACATTGGCCGCTCTAAAACGCACGGTGCATCTATTTGGTGTGCCGGTTCAAATAATAGTAGATGGAGGAAGAGAGTTCCTTGGCGAGTTCAAGGACTACTGTGACGCCATCGGAATAAATATCCATGCTATCGCTCCAGGAGTCAGCCGAGCGAATGGCCAAGTTGAAAGAGTCGTTGCAACCCTCAAATGCTTTGGTAATGATTAAAAATTACGAAACAGAGCAGTGGCACACTGTACTCGAAGAACTTCAGCTGGCAATGAACTGTACAATCCACCGAGTCACCGGTGTTGCTCCACTGACACTTATTACACAACGAAAGCACTGTGTACCTCCTGAGCTTCTCAACCTGGTGGATATTGACAACGAAACCGTTGATATTGAAGCGCTCACTCAACAGGTGCAACAGAAAATGATTCGTTGTAGCGAACAAGACAGACAACGCTTCAACCTACACAAGGCCAAAATCCATCATTTTCAAAGAGGAGACTACGTATTGGTGAAAAATAATCCTCGAAACCAAACCTCGCTTGACCTTAAATACAGCGAACCATATGAAGTTTGTAGAATACTGGATAATGACCGATATCTGGTAAAGAAAGTTGTTGGTAGAGGACGACCTCGCAAGGTTGCCCATGATCAGCTGCCTGCGCCGCGCTCCGCAACCTGGGGATCAGTTGACCGTATCGGCGGGAAACGAATCACCTATTCAACGAGATCCCACTGCAGAATCAAATGAGCCCATTCCGTCGACCTCACGAGAAGGGCTGCAAGTACAGCCAAACCACGACTCGAACCAAGACGACCCATCAGAATAAAAGATAAGTAACTAAATCCAAATATTTCAAATAACTCTCCGAGAACTCTACGAGACCCTTCGAGAATTCTACGAGACCCTTCGAGAATTCTACGAGACCCTCCGAGAACTCTACGAGACCTTTCGAGAATTCTACGAGACCCTCCGAGACCCTCCGAGAACTCTACGAGAACCTACTAACCCTATAAGCATTGATATCCCCAAAAAGACATAGCAACGCAGGTCGCTTACAGACGCACTACTCAAAGAAAGTTATTTCATTTCTTTCAGGTCTACGAGAATCCAAATAATCTACGAGAATCCATAACAATCTACGAGAACCAACGAGGCTGGTGCAGAGCGCGCACCGCCTGTCAGTATGGCCGTATCGGCGCAACTACAACAGTTCGTCGAGAATAATTAAGTTTAATCATTTGATTGCCCTAAAAATAGTTTATAAATCATCAGTTGATTATTTTTGAGTTGATTACGATGTAAAATTAATGTTATGATTGTAATTTCAATACTTTACCAACAAACTTGTAAACTCGTGCACGTGCGCCGAGTCCTATAAATACGGCCGCACTGTAGGCGCTCGTCTCAGTCGCTCTCGAGTCGCCGTACAGTACGGACCTCTTTGTGACGTTGTTACGCTGCTCGTTGAATATACGAAGCTTATAAAAGTACTTGTGAAGTTTTACTTCGAGGACCCAAAAATGAGTGATCATCATGAAAACAACAATTGTGACGTCAGCAATGCTGACGTCACACTTTTTAAAAACACTCCGGAGGTGCTTTCTCCGTCATATATTATATTATATTATATATATATATATATATATATATATATATATATGTATATATATATATATATATATATATTTCATTATTAATATAAATAACAGAAAAGAACTAAATAATTAACTGGAATTAACTAAAAATTCAATTACTTCACTACTAACTTATTATATTGAATGGGTAAGCATTACAAGTTTATTAAATTTAATAAAAATACAAAACACTACTTTATAAACATATATTATTTAACCTTCTACCAAACGCCCTGTATAGCACTCGCTCAAATCTTCTCATTGCCAAAGCCTCACAACCTACAGATAAAGACTGTAGTTCGGGTTCTGAGTGCGTCCCACCAGTAATGAGCAATTGGCACACGAGATGCGAGTACGAGCCGAGACGTCAGCACTAACAGCGAATAACCTCTGCTCTCGGTGTAGGTATTCCTCCCACTGTCAGTGACTCCGCGAGCTGCGGTAGCAACTGTATCAGGTATATCTCTAAGGGACCGGAACGATAACAAGTTATTTGGCATTGAATGAAAGTATTGATATTACTCTCTACAACTATTTATGTACTCTACATTTATACTACGTCATAAATATTTAAGACTTCTCTCAACATTTATAATTTATTAATTCAGGCGTCACTTTGCGGGTTTGCAGAATAACACGTGTCGGAAATGATTTTGTTTGTGTGAGTTACTTATACTGTATACTTCCTGTACCCCATGTATTTTTTGCGGGAATACTGAATAATATAATATAATATAATATAATATAATATAATATAATATAATATAATATAATATAATATAATATAATATAATATAATATAATATAATATAATATAATATAATATAATATAATATAATATAATATAATATAATATAATATAATATAATATAATATAATATAATATAATATAATATAATATAATATAATATAATATAATAATGAATACTGGGTGGTGAAACGGCATCTCAGCCATAAGCATTTTTCCAGCGGAAGGGTCACTGAATATATCTTGCTCCAGATTTATCTTAGGCATAATAGTCTACATGTGTAGCTATACGTTAGTATGACGTGCTACCTCGACCACAGATTAAAAACCCCCCTCCACACACAACAACAACAAAACAACTGCACACGTACTAGTTTTTAAGTATGTTCTCAATTTTTCATTGTGCAATCAAAGTACTCGGAGCGTGCGGCTCCAAGAACGTCTTCGCGATAAATAGGCGACAATATGGGAAGAGGCGGTACGGTGGGGGTGGAGGACGCTTGCCGGCAATCATTACGTGAGTGCCGGCAGAGCGGTCGGGTTGGCAGTTTTTAAATGTCACCGTTTTGTGTTGTGTAGGTATGCTACCAAAATCAACGCTAGTAGGGAAGACGTTCTACTTATAGATATTTACTTATTTTCGTACAATCGTGAATACATTTTTTTATGGGCTTTGTCGCTGAGCGTCCACATCGCTCAATTATTCCATAATACAAATAGACTTACTAACTAACTATTTATGATAGGTCTAACTCTGCTAGTCTATACAATTTAATTGCCTGATCTGAAATAGAACTCGCTAGTATCCTGTTGCAGTATCCGACCTCCATCAACTTTGCTGGATTGAAGCATGCTCAATTATAAAGATTATAAAGACTTAAATATATATAATATAAATAAATAAGTAAATTATAAAGACAGAGTGAGTACTAAGGAGTATGTACCGAAGGTCGGCGCCAGTGCTTTGCTAGGCCAGTAAAGTGACAGAGATTAAAATGTAAGTGCTCGCGTGAAGTTATCTCCCTCGCGCAGACGTTCCAGTATTTGTCATGCACCACGTTGTAAACTTTATGGAGGTACCAGTGTCCTTGAGTTTTACGGTAATTCTAATTGTGGAGGTACGTTACCTTCCACCCGGCTTGTAACATAGTCAAATTTAGCTTAATTTAGCTTAATTTAGCCTAGTTTTTAAAACAAAATGTGTACATAACTTCGTGCCTAACAAATCCGCAAAAATAGGACCGTCATGGCATTACGGTGAAATGACATTTAGATTTTTATATAGCGCCCAATTCAGCTATTATCTGTCCGTCACGCAACTGTAGGGTATATAACTTTGACTCAATAAAACTATAAAATTTATATTAGCAGCTACGAATAAATAATTGGCTTATGAAATTAACTATAGAGTTTTATTTTACACTACAATGTATCGCCTCTGCGACGTAAGCCTCCCCTAAAATCTGTTCACTCTACTTCTTGTGCCTTCCTCATCCAGTCGGGTCCGATTATCTTAGAAATTATGTCCCTCCATCTTTTCAGCAGTTACAAATACTTGTATCATTTTTATTTTCATACGTTATGCGCGGTTAGTATAGAGCTTGTTTGTGTCCACCTGGGTAGCTACCACCTGCAATATATGAAACCCTGTCACGAAGCACCTGATGACGTGTTACAGCAGCTTTCCTGAAGATCCAGGCGCTATTCTATATCTAATGTGATACCACGTCTTTCGACCATAGGGTAGATAGTGGTGAAGTAGGCTATACATTATGCAAACATTACTGTGCTGCGGTTTGAAGAATGATGTTTCGATTGAAATTACAGGGCTAGAGATTTAACATCTTATATCTGGGGTGAAGAGCGCAGTGCATTGCCATTGGGTTTTGAACTGCTGTACAAAAACCTTGAACCGTTTTGGACAAGCGTGACGCTTAACATCAGTCGGGCGGCATGCTCGTCTTGCACCGAGTAACATAAAAAATACTCGTAAAAGTACGAACCCCTAAACCCATAAGCTTCCCCTTACGGGACATGTTAAGCAAGATTGATACGACTTCCGGGAAACGTGTGTGAGCAATAAATATGTACTTATTTAAGGCTTAGAATGGAGTAAAGAAATGAGAGGAGCAGTTCTAAGTAAGTAGGGGTGTACCTCTGTATTTCGACCAGTTCAATACTTCGACAAGTCGCTTACTTCGAATCAACATAGTTTGGTGGATATTTATCCAACCGTGTAATTTGATTTATAAAAATGCACTTGTAATGGTCTACTTCCTATCCTTATCTCCTTTCCGCATGCACGTGCGCATATAAAGCCGTCCTACTCTGATGACGGACAATCTCCGAACTGCAATGTAATTCATTCGGCTTCGCTCGCCAAACCAGCTAGTTAAAAACAAGATGGAGAAAAGTTAGTATTACAACGTGCGCGTGTGTCAAATCAATTCATATTTGATGAACTCATAACTATTTCTACTGTGTTTCCGCTACCAATGAACTGTGAAGTATACCGTCTTCTGAACCCATATAAAAGGTGCCGTTTACGAGCAGCAACTGCGAAGCAGCGCCAGGTCGAGTTATGACCTAGGCTCGAGGCTGAGGATCCTAACTCCAAGAGCCTACAGGTACGTGCATGCTTCCTTTCCTTTTAGCTGCTGTATTATACTCCTGTGATGTATCCACTCGCCGCAGTGTTGTCTCCCTAACATTAGAAGGTCATTTGTGTGTTGGTCACACAAGTGCTATTGGGTTTGTGTAGGTATATCTACTATCTAGGCATAAGTAAAGAGCTCTAATTCGCATATACAGTCCACTCAAATTTCTATAAATCAACCTATGTTGAGCTACCGTCAAAAACCTAAGTGATAATCCGATATCACACTCCATTGTGGTGAGGAATAGAATTGAATCAGCTTATATTCCCACCATAGTTCGACAGGACATTAATATAATATTCGACAAGAATTTAATCCCATAAGCGCTGCGTTATATCCGTAGCAAGGTGTGAGTAGCCTAATTCTGGCGCTACGCTGGATGCTGCCGCGGCACGCTCGCTGCGCTCGCTCGGCTCGCGCGTCGTGTGGTCACCATTCGACCTAACGCACGTCCTCGCTTCCCTCGTCGTCGCACCTGTCGTGACTTTGATCTTACTACATACCCCGTTACGTTCTGTGGGAGTTATTCTTGTGGAATATAATCAAATGTTCTGTCAAAGCAATGACTTATCGAAAGAACTATGTTTTTTCGAAGTAAGAGACTTGTCATAGTATCAAACTTGTCTAAATTCAGAGGTACATCGGCAACTAGGCCGTGTTACGACAATGTGTCCGTTGCACTCACACAGCCGTGGGATTCTCTAATGATTCATCGTTGCGTTCGTCGACGAGCTCACCGATGTCAAATACTTTACATGAAATATCGCCCTTGTACGTAAAATGGTTTTTCCAACGTTTCCAGCCGTGCGATTCTGTAATGATTCGTCGACGAGCTCACCGATGTCAAATATTTTATGAGATATCGCCCCTGTAAATAAGGTTGTTTTCCAACGTTTCTTGTCATCTCTCCAATTGTTTAACGAATGTTGTCAAGGATGCAACGATGTTTGCTCTTAGCACGGCATCACTTTAGTTACAATGTTACAGGTACAATTGGATAAGTACAATCACTCTCTCTTCGGTCGTTCCCTCATGACTGAGGATCGTGATCATCACGGCAGCACTTTGGATCTGACGAACTGTCTCCATCGGCTCCGGTCTGTGGCCACCGCGGTGTAAAAGTGGGACGTTGGTGTTACTTTCAGTTGGTCAGACCATCTGGTCGGAGACCAGTCTCGTGAACGTTTCACACCACAATGAGCTTTTCCAAGCTGCTGTCGCCACGTCTGGCAATGTGGCCAAAATAGCTCATTATACAACGATGATATACGGTAGACAATCGGTCCTTAATTTTTAATTGCGAGAGAATTGAGACGTTAGTGCGTTTGGCTGTCCATAGTATAAGCAGCATCGTTCTCCAGCACCGCATCTCAAAAGCGTCAATTCTCTGCCTTTATCGAGCTAGAATGGTCCATGTCTCCAATCCGTAAAGGAAAATAGGGGAGACCAATGACCCTATGTACATTATATATATAATATATAAGTACAATAAAATGTTTTAAAAATGTGATGTTTGACAAACGGTGTGTATCCAATGACACGGGAATAGGGCGCGCCGTATTGCAAGAGTAGCTGGCAGCAGGTGCCTACACCATCTCCACGATGTTGGTTCGTGTCTCGGAGGGACTTACCGCGAGAACGATACCTACATTTTGAAGTAATCCTGCCAAATGTCTCTCTGTAGGTATTTATTTATGGTTGTTGTGTTGCGAACTGTGTTATACGTTTTATTGTGTGGGTCGACATATGTTTTGCAGGATATGTACCTACACTTATGCTGGGTTCCTATATCCAGAAATGGATCGTTTTCCTCACCATTCTTTACTTTTTGATACTTTTCTTATACCTACAAAAAGTGTCAAAAAGTAAGTAGGGCAAATACGGTAACTTGCCCGCGCCTTTGCTCGCATGGTCTACGGTAATGGTTGGAATTATATATTTTGGAATATATGTCCAATCATATTTTAAGGGCCTCATAATTCATTAGGCCCGAGTATCGATCATACTTTAAGGGAATTTCCCATGTGAAATTTACTAAACCATGGTCTAAACTCGGGACTATCTTTACTCCACGATTTATAATAAGACTGATGTATTTAAAATTCTGATATATAGGTACCTATATTCTTAGTACTGAAATGTTGCGGCAAGAGTAACATATCGCGTAGGTGGGGCGAAATCGACGTAATACTTATTTGTTCATAAATAAAACAAGAATTAACGTTAGAAACGGGATATGAACCCATGTATTGTATTTATTGTGAGCTCTCGATATTTCGGCACAGTTGCATGCGCCATGTTCACGAGTAAACCGTCTAAAATACATGGTAAATATCCCGTTTCTAACGTTAATTCTTGCATTAGTGACCATGTCAGTTTAAAAACTTACAAATAAAACAGTAAGACGTACGAAATGTTCCGAGGTTTTGCACCTGATTTTTCTCAACCATTATAATATTATTCCACGAACAAAGTTAAATTAAGGAAAGTGAACAATTTGAGAGATAACGGGACTGCGGAGGAATACAGTACAGTACAAACAGTTTCGGTGCAAACACGGTGCAGTAATGAGGCCGGGACGGGCCCGGCACGGCCGGGGAGGTGCCTCTGGTTTTTATCACATAAAAAACACGAGCTAACCTGTAAACTGTCAATACTAAAAAAATACCAAAAAATGAAACCGACTTCAACATCAAAAAGTGTGAAATAACTTGTTGTAGTCGGTACCGTGATAGTTCAAAAGTACCTAGGTACTCGTATTATTGCATATTGTGCGCCTGGTACCGACTTCGACAAGCTATTTCTGACTTTTTGGTGTAGAAGTCGGTTCCATATTTGGGTAAAAATGTTTCTTCACTGTTTCTAGCGACCCTTGCTACTTACGGGATCTATTGTCATTCGTCAATGACGATATCAACAAATCGTCAAAATAGGCGAAACACATTTCAGTTATTGGAGTGTAACTCAAAAACTACTCTACTGAATATTTGATAAAATTTAAATGGAACCACCACCAAAATCGGTTCATAAACGACTAAGTTATCCGCGAACACATAAAAAATTATATAGGTACGGCCGAATTAAGAAACCTCCTCCTTTTTTTACGTTAATTAATAATAATAATGTTGATTTGCCCATTCTTAATACATTCTATTAATTCACAGTATAGTAAATAAAATACTGAAAATGGGCTATTTATAAAATATGGCCTTATATATAAACGTTGCTTGAATTTAAATAACGTCACTTAGTACGGCGCAGAACATTTTTCCTTTGCGCACTACTAAGGCCCACTTGCACGTTCCAGAGTTAGCTTCAATAACTCAGAGTCAACTGCTAAAACGGGGTTTTATAATTAATTTATCTTGCACCATTAAAGGTAAGGAGTAAATCTAAGGTTATTTATTGAAATATTTAACCCAGCAATGTGGGGAAGGTTAAGTCTTTAACAAGGGTTAGTGAAGTTTTGTGTCAAAAGAAATTGAGGTTACTTTTGCTGTATAATGTACTATAATGTACTTTGGACAAAGTGACACGAGACAATAAGTATAGAATAAAAAGTCATCAAATTTCATACAACAAAGGATAAACAAGAAAGTATATATACATTGTACTGTAGTGCCAAAGAGATGGATATACAAAGTATCCCTTTTTTTGGATTCATTGATTATTGGTCAGGTTACAATATGAGCACATAGACAATTCAATGTTCCCATCTAAAAATTAGAAATGTCAGTTTAGCTAAACTTTTATAGTCGTGCAAGGCAAAATGAGTGTTAATAATTGATATGACTAACGCAAGTTTACAAACTCTTAGACTTCTTTATTCAACCCGAGCAAACGTGCAAGTGGGCCTAAGTAATGTCATTTAAAGTTCAGCAACGTTTCTAAGTAAGGCCGTATAACTTTATCTGAGGGCCCCAAGCTAGGATAAAATAAGCGTGTATCTTGGGAGCCCGATATAAATTGATTTTCTTATGAGTATTTCAAACCAGAAATAATAGAAAACTGACATTTATATGCAATGAATGAATTTAAGACGAATGGGTTCGTCAACCGAGCAACTTTATGCAGGCCAATCCAGAGATTAAAGGACGTTTCATTGCAATTACGTCCTTATATACAAACAACATATAAAAGGCGAACTTTTAGATTATGTATCTGTTAGTTTGGTACTTTAGTTACTTGTAAGTTAACACATAGAAAAGTTATAATTTTATATTGGACGTTCAACAACTGAGCTAAACAAACAAACATGCACTGAAGAACTTTTATTATACACTACCTGCTCTCCGCGTTTTCACCCTCGCGGTGATGGATGATGATGATGATGATGAATCTTATATAGCCTATGTTACTCAGGGTGAATGTAGCTTTCCAATGGTGAAAGAATCTTTGAAATCGGTCCAGTACTTTTTGAGCTAAATCGTTACAAACATACATACAAACCTTTCCTCTTTATTATACATATTATATGTCACAATAAATAAGTATTCATTTTGGAATATGCAATAGTACCGCCGGTACAAACCAGGCCACATTATTCGTACCTTAGTATTAATCCTTATCTACTCTAATAATAAAAAGGAAAGATATAGGATTGTCTGCTGGTAACACTCGCAAAATGGAATATACTAGCTGCGCCCTGCGGTTACACCCGCCTGGTGGTGGATGATGATGAGGAAACCTACCCTATGTGTTAATCCAGTGCCTCATCTAACTCCATACCAAATTTCATCAAAATTGGTCCTGTCGTTTGAGCGTGAAAGAGTAACAAATATCAGCTATTCATCCATCCATCCATCCATCCAAACTTTCACATTTATAATATTAGTGGTATTATAATAGTAGTAGTATATAATAGTAGGTTATAATGGTAGTATTTATAAAATTAGATAGATATAGTAAGTATAGATATTGCTATAACTGCTGCAACTGCAACCCTGCGGTACATTACAACGGAACCACGTTGCGACCCGCCCCGGCTTCGCACGGGTGCAATGCTGATACTGAATAATATACATACCTACTACAGAATATCCTTAGCATACAAACATATTTTGTTTAGAAGTTACTCGTGTAAGAGCGACATATAATTGACCATGAGAAAAACAACGCTCAAATCTAACCGCCGCGCCGCACCGCTATTTCCCTGCATTTTAAATCTGTAATATATATTCATTAATAATAATAATATATAAATAAAAAAATAATATATATAAATATTATATTCATTTAAATTAAATGCTGTAAATGGCCATATTGATCTATATTGAATGGACAATGTATTTAAGGTACTTAATTGAATAAGGATTGATGCTGTATTGCTTAAAATAACTTCCTAAATAAGCCATTTTTCCCGTAAAATGTAAAGGATAAAAAATGGTTATTGTGGGGTATCCTTAAGAGATAGACATATACCACTGCGGACTTTTTGTTGACCTTTTTAAGGTGTACAATACCGTAATACATTATTTTGATTTATCTCGTGGGGTTCAGTCAGTGTTGGCAATGTAAGCGTAAAAAAATGTGTTTATTTACGACATCACATTAGAAACCTGTAAATTCATCGGCGTTTCTCTACAATATTATGCATGTATCATACATATAAACCTTCCTCTTGAATCACTCTATCTATTAAAAAAAGCGCTTCAAAATCCGTTGCGTAGTTTTGAAGATTTAAGCATACATAGGGACGGACAGACAGCGACAGCGACTTTGTTTTATACTATGTAGTGATAGTGATAGTGAAGTGATGATAGTGATTTATTACTTACTGGTACTGCCGGAATGGGAGCTTTGTCGCACGTGTGTTTCGCTTTTATAATAGATTTGTTATTAGTAACTAGCTGTGCCCCACGGTTTCACCCGCGCATAATTCGAGGAATCATTGATTGATTGGTCATATTACACTTCAAGCGAAACACGTCTGTAACGAATTAAGAAGCACAATTCATTTGTCCCTCTCGGTTCTAACCGGGCTTCGTTTGCGTCGAGTGTTGAACTATTTTCTACCGACTTCCAAAAAGGAGGAGGTACTCAATTCGTCTGTATGTTATTTTTTATTTTTGTTACCTCAGAACTTTTGACTGGGTAAACCGATTCTCAAACTTCTTTTTTTGTTTGAAAGCTGTTGATTTCCGTGTGGTCCTATTTTAATTTCATCAAGTTCAATGCAGTAGCTTTTGAGTTCCCCTCCAATAACTGAATAGAATGGAAGTCGGTATTGAATTTTTCAAATTGCACATATAATGTTTCATTATCTCTTAAACTATGCGTCCAAATAACATGCTGAACAAAGTTTATCTACAGATGATTGTCTTGATGATGAATTAGTTTTCGTGTATACGGGCTAATCCGCCATGCTAATCACGCACATAAACAACTATTTACTTTTCAATGATTTATTTACACAAAATACCTTTTGTGGTTTGTGTATAATAAGTATGCATATGGTTTGCCAGATTTTTTCAGGTGAATTTAAATTCCATATTTTGTATAATTCCACATGTACAAACTATGAAGCCAGCGCACGCGAGAGCAAAGCGAATAGAGTTCGGAAGTGATTTTTCTTCCGACTTGTTTAACAAATATCAATACCTAGGAAGACCGGAGAGATGTAGATTGCAGCCTTATGCTAAATAGCCTCTGCTATTGCGTGTGAATCTGGCTATCACATACAAAAAATATTTCAGGAATTGGACTAGTAGTTCCAGTAAATATATTTGAAGGAAAAAACGAATTCAATGTCATCATCTTGAGATGATATTCCGTCCTAAATGTAAATCAATCGAAACGACTAATAAGCGAAAAGAATTCGGAAAGTTCTCCGAATTTGTGATAATTCAACAGAAATAGAATTCTAAATGTGCCCACGTTTCGGTCAACTGTTGAATGTAAATCGATTTACCCAAAGTTCGATTAACTTCCGATGCAAAGTCAGACTTTAATTTCGTCGCGCCGGCCGTTTGTTGAATGCTAATTGAGTTTCAAGTCGAGACGAGTTCGTTCTATTTGGGAACATTCTATTTCGATAACGGTTTAGAATTATTAATATTTGGTACTTAATAAATCATTATACCCCTACCCTTGTCCCAGCAGTGCTGGTTTAGGAGATATGAGATTCTCGTACTTATATTTTAGCAACGTAATATAGGCAACACTTGCATGCACTCCAAAGTATTTTTATTAGTTACGAAATAAAATACAAGTAGTATCTCTCTAGATCACTAACGCATAGATCTATTAAATAATAAGAAATAAGAAATATTATTGTAGGTTTCATTTTTAACCGTCTTCAAAAAAGGAGTAGGTTATATGTTCGTGTGTATGTTTTTACTACCAACTTCAAAAAAAAGGAGGAGGTACCGACTGTATTTTTTTTATGTTTGTTTCCTCATAATTTTCGATAGGATGAACCGATTCTCAAAACTCTTTTTTTGTTTGATTTTCCGTGTGGTCCAATTTCAGTTTTTGAGTTACATTCCAATAACAATTTTTTTACCAGAGTAATATAATGGAAGTCGGTATTAAATTTTTCAAATTGCACTTATAATGTTTATGTTAGCCAATTTCTCCACCATTTATGGACCGATTCTCAAAATTATTTTTTGTTTGGTAGAGTGTTTACACTACCAAACAAATAAACCACCTTGGAAGTTTTTCCAAGATGGTCCCATTTGGATTTCAACAAATTCAGTCAAGTAGTTATTGTGTTACACTCTAAAAACTGAAAAATGTTAAGCCTTGTTATCTTGATGATATCATCATTGACAATTGATCCCGTAAGTAGCAGGGTCACTAAAAGTGGTAAAAAAATTAAAAAATCATTCAACAAGATATTTCCAACTTTTTGGTTTTGAAGTCGGACCGATTTAAGGTAAAAAATGTTTAGTTGGTACTTAGCTTCGCTGGAAACATTGCCCTTCACCGAAACCCAGTAATGTTTGCACACTACTGCTTCACAGTTGAGTAACTGGTAAAGGTGTGGTACTTCCCCATGTGGGCTCTGCAGGAGTCCTAACAGTATATACCTACGGAAAAACGCTTACGGAATTATGTGTATAATTATGTTATATAATGAAGAAGCATGGACTATGACCAACGAGCTATGGAGAGGGCTATGCTCGGGGTTTCTCTACGTGATCGAATCAGAAATGAGGAGATCCGTAAGAACGAAAGTCACCGACATAGCCCAGAAGATTAACCAGTTGAAGTGGCAGTGGGTAGGGCACATAGTACGTAGAACAGATGGCCGATGAGGCCGGAATATTCTGGAATGGAGGTCGTCCACCGACACGGTGGACAGACGACTTGATGAATGCAGGCCGCTTCCAACCGGTCCTTTTGGAAAATCATGCGGGAGGCCTATGTTCAGCAGTGGACGTCCTACGGCTGAGATGATGATGATGATGATAAAGAAGAACATTTTTATTAGCTTTTAGCTCAGTATTATTATCAGACTGAAAAGAAAAAAGACGGATATGGTCGAAACTATATATAGTCACACCTATCCGACAAATATTATGTGAGTAGTCCCGTATTTTTCAGTAAAACAAAAGAACGTACGAAAGTATTGTCAGATTTTTTCGAGCTTGACTGTCAGTCTAGACATATGTAATAGCTGTCAACCCTTATTGCCTGTCAACCCGTCAGTCAACCCCCTTCTGGCCTGCGTTGCTCGCTCATGTAAGCATACTAAACAATATTGTAGCAATGTAACACGTTGTTTGGTACACTTTGATGGATCCAGTTTAATGTTCCGTCATTATAGTTTTTGTACATTATTTATGTAGCAGTATTCATAAACAACAGTATAGGAGTTGTTATACCATCACATGATGTTACGGAAAGTCCCGCGCCTGATTGTACCCTCCACAGCTTTACACTGAATGTGCTATGGCGCTGTACGTCGTGTCGTCTTCCCGATGCGTTGGGTTTGAGTCTCATATTTGCTCAGTACATGCACTTGCTGCAGTGCCCTTCAAAACTTCACAGGAGTACTTGCACTAACATTATAACCGTGAAAGTTTGTATGTTTAGATGTTGTTTTATCCATCTATGGTGTGCAATTGTGCATTAAAGTTCAGAAATTATAATATGGAAAACTATTTTTAATGCAATTCACTCTATACTTGGTAAAAATAAACTTTCACGAAAATAACGCAATAAATGTTATTTTTTACACAACATATCGTCGAACCTATATATTCTCGAAGGGGTAAGCAGCAGTATTATAAGCATCTACGTTTTGCCGGATATAGTTTTAGTCCCATGTAATAGGGGGTAGGCCTAATGCCACTTACGGAGCACTGTTAGTAAGAATTTTTTTGTCAGTAAATCCCACTAACTATTCAACCTGGGGTTCGAACCCAGGACCCCGAGATTCAAAAACGGCGCTTTCACCACTACACCAAGACCATGCATGCGAGCGAAACCGCTGGCGGGTTAGCTAGTTTTTTTAATATTTTGTTAATCGCACAAGTTATGCAGTTGAAATATGTTAAAATATCGGTGGTATTTAGTAATTACTGCTGCAGTCCATTCCATTTAAAAGTATATTCACCCTGATATTAGTTAAAATTACAAATGTACAATATTTGTGTTAAATAAAATATTTCACCAAAATATAGTTTGTAAAATAAACGCTTTTTGCCCAAGCCAAGTTGTTTATTTGCGTTGCTAAACCGTTGTGCTACGATTTATAATTATTTCTTTGTCTAGACGTGTCCTTTGGTATGAATGTTTTTATTTTGAGTTTAATTGAAAGAATCTCGAAATGTTTACAATAGTTAAAATACGTAAAAGGGGGAGAGGGAGGCACCGCCCCACTCTCCCCTCCAACGAACCCCTACTCGTAGTTCTCCGTTGGTGCCAGTGAAATGACATTTGTGCTAGTGTCCCTCTTGGTGGGTACCACTGTAGAACAACTGTTGGTAAACAATTCTTTGTAAGTATATTATGTACCTACCAGTTGTACCTACCCTCTACCCGCCACTAGTGGTACCACCCGCCAGCGACTTGTGTCGCTTGGTTTGGTGTAGTGGTAAGAGAGTTATTATTTAAATTTCAACAACTTTTTTATTTATGATTCGATTGACATGAAAGAACCATTTAGGCCTTTATTAATAAACGTTGCGTAAACATAGATTAGGCGTAACATACTTTGTCTTGCTTTCACGCGTGACATTTACTGCAAGCGAAAAATTGACAGATAGATGTTTTAACTACTCCGGGTTTATTACAAGTTTATTAAAAGGCCGTTAATGTTAAGTGAAGCTTACCATGATATTTATTTATTTGATTATAGGCGAGCAGCATGATGCTGATGTGCCTATATCCTGCTGTGTTGAAATATTGTACTATCCACAAATACACTGTTTTAGTTCACTGGCTAGAGGTTGGCAAGAGATTTTTTTTGTTGTATGCATACAGCCGTCCAGTCGGTTCTTAAACATGTTGACTGATGTAGCACAAGCCACCTCCTCCGGCAACCTGTTCTGTTCTGTGATATATAGCTGAAAACGTCACACATCAACACCTTTAAATTGGACAAGCCGTTTCTGAGATTGGCGTCCACAAACGCACAGACAAACAGGTAAACAGACAAACATTCTAACGGTAATTTTTTCATTCTATTTTCGTTTATAAAAGACTCAATAATATTTTTTCTCATATATGTTCCATGCACAGACGGCGATCCGTCACATTTTTATTATATGTAGAGATTGTATCTTGACCTAGCAAGGAGCTAGCCGCGGCAGCTATGTCGCAGGCTGTCGTTTATCGATAATTACTGTAAATTTTTATCCCATCTTATCCTATCGATAATGTATGCTCGCCTCGTTGCCTCGTATACTTGTATTACTAAGTACCTATATCTGTAACTAACTACCCACCCATCCGACCTCCACACACATACAGCTGAGCCCTCTCACCGGACACTGATGCTCAACTCTTGAATAACTTTATGTTTACTTGATACTGGCTAGATGCAAACACGGCGTGAAGTCAACAACAAACCTTATCTTGTTAACACGAGAATTGGAAATGGCAGGAAACGTTAAACTTTAAACAAACGCAATAAAAACACGGAAAGTGCTCGAAAAGGAAATAACATTAAAACTAACAGTTATTTCCGTTGCCTCCTGAATGAATGTAGAGATTAAAACAGTCAAGTTCGAGCAATACTCGGGTACGAAGGGTTTCATACCATCATATAATAACAATAATAATTTGGGACAACATCCACAGGCGGTGATCAGGTCCGCAACTAGACAGAGCCTGTACTGTGGTATTCTGATGACTGATAACCATAGTTATATAGAAAGGTACATACACACACACCCAGACACAGCTCAAATACACATGTTCATACATGCAAATATTCGACCTGTCCGGGGATCGAACTCGAGACCAGTGGAATTCATCAGGTTTGCTACCGACTGCGCCAACTAGCCAGTATAAACCCATCCGGAGACGCTGTAAATGCCGGTAGAGACAAACAGCAATTATCTTGCTCGTAAAAAAGAAATAAAAAAAGCCAGTCAAAACAAAGTATGAGAGTTAATTTTCGACTTTCAGGAAAGCGAAATTGGAGTCCTACCTACCTCAGAACTTAAATACAGCCGGAGACTATACCGTAGCGAACATTACAATTTTGAAATAAATCACGTAAAGTGTTAGCGCTTTTTGTTATTTGGAATAAATTCAGGTCATTTTATTCTATTAATACATCAAAGGTTTTCTTATGAACGTTAATTATTAATTAATGTACTTTTTCTCAAACATGCTTGGAAATTTGAGCATTATTTTGACAACCTCCTTCGAGATAAATCAAAATTGACGTACTGGCCAAATACACGCGAGCAGGCAGCGGCCGGCAAGTAGTACATATAATTGTCTGTGGCGGCCGGCCAATGTTGTATGAAAATCCATATCTGTTGTGGTTTACCGGCCAAATGAATTACATAGTAAGCTCATCTGTCGTGTAATTTAAAAATGGAACGATATTTAACTCCGAAACATGGAATCTAAGGAGGTAACTTATCAAAGGTTTTATTTAAATTTTAACTGGCTTGCAAATAGAGCGTGATCTGCCACATCAGATCTATACATTTGACAGATGATTGACAGACCGGTTGGCGCAGTTGGTAGCACCCCTGCCTTCTGAGCCGCTGGTCCCGGGTTCGATCCCCGGACAGGTTAAACATTTGTGTGCATGAACATGTGTTTGATCTGTGTCTGGTTGTGTATATGTATATAAGTATGTATATCAGTCATCAGGTTACCATAGCACAGGCTCTGCCTAGTTTGGAACCTGAAGTGTGGATGTTGTCCAATATATTATATTATTTATTATTATTATTATTATTATTATATGTTCGCGCTAGTCTCGTCGCGACCGCAGTATGCGCAAGTACTCCATGAAGAAGTAGCCCGGACGGCTACGAAACCGGTCGAGACACTCGACTATACCTACCGCGTAAGTTAAACCGTCAAAATAACATTAAAATACTAATTAGTTTTAATTATTGCGCATATTAGAGAAAAGTATTGTACAATCTTTGGCCACAACTAGACATTGATGGACTTGCGTACGTTTTTGTTACACGTTCGTCCTTCAATGTTTCTTTTACTAGCCGCTGCACTAATGTACTGTACAATACTTTATATAGGGTGTTTGGTAGAGGGACCGACATACCAAATGAGCGTGTTCGGGGGCCCACTTGGAGAATACAAGTTGGCCAAAATAAATCCCAGACCCCCCCAATTTTTTTAATATTTTTCTGTGAATTTTCCCTTTTTCTCCGAAATCGTACATATTTACCACCATAACATTTGTAAAATCTGTTTAAGACAGGATGTTTTTAGTTGAATTTGGTCTCTATACACCTTCAGGCCAAGCAAAGCAAAAGTGGATACAAAACAGAGCTAACTAACTGATTTAGAGCTCATAGAGTGAAAAAATGAAATAAATTTTACCTCATACCTAGTTCAACTTTCACAGTGATTTAAAAAAATCACTAGCAATTCTGGAGGTAATATGTATTTAAAAACTTCTCTATAATTTTATGGTGGTAAATAGGTACAATTTCGGAGAAAACGGGAAAATTCACAAAAAAGTGTAAAAAAAATTGGGGGGTCTGGGATTTTTTTTGCCCAACTTGTATTCTCCAAGTGGGCCCCCGAACACGCTCATTTGGTTTGTCGGTGCCTCTACAAAACATCCTGTATAAAGAGAGAGTTTATATATATAGTTGCCAGGATTGTCAATGGTCTCCAACGTACACAACGTAGAAGAGAGGAATGTGCCGCAATCAACAGGAATATAACATTGAACAATACATTGGTAGATACCTACAGAACTTGACAACTGGCGGTGGAGACCAGGCAATGGACAATCTTAAGCAATCTGGGATATCAACGAGTTCCGAGATATTGTACTATATTTACGTAGTGTATTAAAAAGCAACTCTGATGATAAGTTGAAGAAACTCGTTAGCGAACGTTGTGTGACTGCTGCGAGGCTCCTCAGATTTATGACGTTTCTGATACACGTACAATTCCTATATAAGTACAGACAGACATCGGAGCTATTATGATAACAATCCCGTTCAAAATTATTACAATAACGGATCCCTTCAGCTGTTAATTAAAATTTGCTCGCTTTGCAAAATAAAAAAAATAACTAGTGAGTAAAAACCTTCAATTTAAATGGTAAAAACTGAAACTGTTACGTATGTTGCTATACTTTAATAGATATTATAAATTTTGTCATACATATATTATAACCACAGATTATTAAAGGGATCCTCGGTTTAAAGATGAATTACATTTGCAAGAGTCAGAGTCAAGTCACAGTCAAATGCTTACATTTGACTGTGACCTGCACTTTCAAATTCTAGTAGGTGAAGTGGTGAATATGATTGTCATTATACAACAACTTTCAGGGCGATGGACGATGAGAACACAAATACAACGTCAGGTTTTTGCACTTTGCTTACACTCGACTGCTTGCACCGCCCCGTTAAACTTAAACGTAAAACACTTTTTTATACGTTAATCCTCGAGTAAATGAAAATTGCTAAAATAAATGTTGAATTAAATTAAATAAATGAAATTAATCTTACAAAACTCTAATCTAAGTCTTCCTGCACGACTTATATTCCCGGGCGAAAACAAAGAGAAAATCCTAAGCGGGAACAGGCAGATCAAGTATTCATTTCCCGTGACGTCACCAGCCGGGATGTGGCGCCTGGGGGTAGATGCCAGTGAGTACCCGCACTCATTTCCTGCACCCAAACGGGGCTTGTAATACCATAATAATTCCCCGCAATTGGATTGTCTTTGCAAGTTTTTCTTGCCCCTAGCATTTTCCTTACTATAACGTGCTGAAAAATTGTGTGTTTCGCTCGGCAATAAAGTGTAACCTGCGTTTCGTACCTTTGCAACCCTCGCTGACCACCCGCGTCGATCGTAGAACCCTTCGCGTGCTCAGGTTTTAATACAAGTACTCGCGCCAATGAACAACTTTGCAGCCTTGCATGACACATATATCTTTTTGTATTAAATTGTTTGTTAGTTTTTATAACATGACTATTTCATCATATCAATTCGAAAATTACAATTAGCTTTAGCGAATACCGGGAAATTTTGCTTTGTCAGGAGTAGAAACTCGTGAAATAGTCCGGTTTCGGACCATTCATTGATAACGTTTTAGATAATGAAAGTCCATGCCAGCCATCCCGTGTTTCCTCACTTGACATAGATTAGTGTTACATCAAACGAGCCTTTTGATCGCACCGACTTCACAAAGACCCAATAAAAAAAGCAGTCCAAGCTCTGACACCGAGATTGAAGTCGCTATATAATAACAAAATCCCAGGGTTGGCTTGGTGGTGAGCTATTAGATTGAATTGAGTTTTCAACTAATATAATACGGGGGTGTCATAGCCAAAAATTATTTGATCCACGCAACATGATCATACTAGTAACATAGTTAACATGCCTGTCTGCTTGTTCCAGGTCTCCCCAACGACCTGACGGTTTCCTGGCACCAGTACCCGTACAGTCTGGGCCTCGTCTTCTGCAAGCTGAGAGCACTTATCTCAGAAGCGTAAGTATTTATTTAATTTTATTTATTTATTTATTGGGATATGCCAACAGCACACATATTAAACATTTACACTAGATACATATTACACTAGGTATAATCATACCTCATATTCTGATATGTGCACCAACTACAGGCATATACAGCATTCACAATAACAATGTTGAGACAGTATGAGTAAGCAATTATAATTTTAAAACATAAAATTACATTTAATTTGTCAGGTTGAGGTCTGAGAATGCTCGACGTCTACTCGAAACCGTTTTTTTCTAAATACATCGTATGTGCTGTGGAATATATCTAAATCTTTGACGGAACCATTAGACTCATTGTATGTACGACAGATGCGTGATATTGGTGGATTCAAACCAATATTAGTTTTCGCTGTTTGTATAGCAAATATTCTAGAGATTCGTTGTCTTGGAATATTTTAAGAACCTTATAACTATTGTTTCTTTGTTTCTGTACGTATGTATACTCTCGTACTAAGATTGTTTGTGTCGCGCAAGGCATGAAGATATACAATAACATCAACACTCGAGAGGCTTAGTGGAGTTGTTTTTAACTGACTTCAAAAAAGGAGGAGTCGGTATTACGGTGAGCCGCTCTCCCTGCCTGCCTTGACGGGGCCGCCACCGTTACATGGCGGACGCGGTGGGGTCGCGTATTGAGAGGCGCAGAACAGAGACTCCAACATAACCACCGTGCTCCCCGGGGCCGGTGGTATTCATAAATGACTACTATGCATCAAATAATATAATAATACCGCAGGGGCGGCTATGTGGCGAGCCGTCGGTGATTGGCGACACCGTGGACCCTGATCCTCTCTGGGGCTAAATGAGACCCCTGGCCCCCGGCTTGCCTTAACTGTCCGTCTGGGGGTGGAGACGCAAGAGCAAGAAACAAAAAGCTCTAAGAGTGGAAGTGTTAAAGGGCATAACGCCGGTAGTAGCGTTCCAGTGAAACCGCAGCACACCTCTCAACACCATTCAGCCATCCACACCAACGTGCCCCTTTTGTCACCATTGATGGTGGCTCTTATGGGGGGCCCGTTTAGTGGGTGGCAAGTCACCACCTGCCTAAACTTTTAAGATGAGACTGAAATTGGCAGGTACCGCGTAGTCTCTTCCATTGCCCACTAACTCCCGTATTACTAATAAGTACATATCAATAGCATTGCCATTTTACCCATTTTTGTAATAGTTATGATAGATATATAGATGCTTAGACTATGTGAAGCTAATGCCACTAAGCATGGGCTCGTTTACAATGTAATGAAGAGCGAGTACATGGTCTTTAAGGCCGCCGGAAAGTGTCCTGAGACTATTCCACCCATTACCCTAAATGGCATGAACATTAATCGGGTTTTCCTACTCGAATATCTTGGGCATTATCTTACCGACGACCTTAAAGACGATGTGGATATAGAACGTGAGCGTAGGGCACTGGCGGTTCGCGGTAACATGCTGGCCCGTAGGTTCGCCCGCTGTACGGACCCGGTCAAAGTCACGCTCTTCAAGGCGTACTGTCAGGGAATGTACACGGGAGGTCTGTGGGCCAGTTACACCAAAAAGTCGCTGAATACCCTACGTGTGCAGTATAATAACATCTTCAGGATGATGTTGGGACTCCCTCGCTGGTGCAGTGCCTCTGGAATGTTTGCGCAGACGCATACTGACGGGTTCCATGCCGTCATTCGCAAGAAAGTCGCGTCATTAATGAGGAGGGTGCGAGGAAGTCACAACAGCATCCTGAAAATCGTTGCTGAAGACTTACGGACACCTGTGTGGAGGCATTTCGTCACGGTGATGATCGAGTGAGATTGTGGCTCGTTCTATCCTTGGCTGGGCGGACGCCTTTATTTTAATTTAATAAAATTTTATAACAATTAATTACTTAGCTTAATTTGTACTAACATTAATTTTAAGTTTAATTGCGTTTACACTAACCTAATATGGATCCAAATAGTTGTCCAAATAAACAAATTTTGAATTTGAATTTTTTATAAGTACCATGACTGTTACCCTTCATCTAACATTTTTTTCTATTTTTCATACTCCTTTGTATGTTTTATACCAAACAGGCCTCTAAGTGTTGTCTATAGCACCACTTATGCCTTTGTAAAGGACCGGATGAAATCCGTGAACTTTGGTGAATAAAAGGAATAATAATAATTAAAGTAAGAGTATACTTCCTAGGTGGTCACATGTAAATTTCATCAAATTCGGTCCAGCAGTTTTTAGTTACACTCCGAAAACTGTATAAGTGTTTCGCCTGTATTGATGATTTGATAAATATCGCAAAATATTGTGATAATAGGCACTTTTGTACTATCATGGTACCGACTTCAACAAGTTGTTTTGGTGTTGATGCCGGTTCCATTTTTTGGTAGAAATTGTTTCTATTATATAATTTTAAAGCACTAACGCCTGCACAACGAGACCTAACTTTGTAATATTAGAGAGAAATATACAGATCCTCGGACGGACTTACTACGTACTACTAACGGGAACTAGCACTCCACCAACCCGTGTCAGACACCACGACCACTAGGCCACAGGCGAACCGTCCCAGGATGTAATTAAACTAACTCTCTAGTAGATTTTAATCGTCGAAAGTAAAGTTTTTTAAATTTGCTCAGATTTTAGAATTATTTATGCTGTTTTATTATGGATAAAATTATTTAAAATAATAATAATATGATGCTTGATTTTATGCTCATTAGTTTTGTTTTTTTATTTACATACTAAACACTCTCTCCCTGTGAAACACTGCATTGAAAATCGTTCACAAAACTCAAGCAGCTCTGAGAAGCTAGAATAAGTGCCATTCTTACAGTGGCGCCCAACGCGGGGCCCACCACCCTCAGATTAAGGGCCGTATATGTAGTATGCAGAAATACACTCAGTACTGTATTATGGCAAAGTATTTAATATCTATAAGTACGTCTTCCCTACTAGCGTTAATTCACGCAGGTTTCGCACGAGACGCGTGTTAGGGATGTCAACATGGCATCTACAAACAAATCTTCGATGGATCTTTTTGTTGTTAGCCTACTTACGTACGCAACAGAAAACAATGACATTTAAAAACTGCCAACCCGACCGCTCTGCCGGTACTCACGTAATGATCGCTGGCAAGCATCCTCCGCCCCTACCGCACCGCCTCTTCCCACTTTTGTCGCTTAGACGTCCTACTTATTTGGGGCCGTGCGCTCCAAGTACTTTGCTTTAGGCTCGAGTACAACTTCCAAATTAGAGTAAATTTTTTATCAAATTTACTGTCAAATGTGCACTTAATTCGAGATCCGCAATTCTGATCGTCTTTCCGGAATGCCAGCCTTAGAGTGATGCTCTACTGACTGAGTTACGAACGTCTGAATTAAAATCACCTCGTTCTTTGTCATACTTGCCTATACTGAAAAAGTCTGTCACATATTTAACATTTATGCTTTTTGTGTTTATCAAATAACTACTATATAAAAATCAATTTCATTCTAATGTGAGTGTTAACTAAAACTTTGACATACGTTTATATGTCTGCAAATGTGTACTGGTTGTTAGAGTCTACAAACAATTCAATTATGTCTTTGTTTTATTATTACAACATCCACACGCGGTGTTCAGGATCCCAGAACCTGTACTGTGGTAACCTGATGACTGATATACATACTCTTATACACACAGCCAGACACAGGTCAAAGAGACATGTTCATTCACACAGCAAATGTTTGACCTGTCTGGGGGTTGAACCCGGGACCAGCTGTTCATAAGGATCTACCAACTGCGTCCAGTCACTAACAAAACAACTGGTTTAGGAAGAACAATTTTTCAAATTAATCCAAATACTCAATCCACACGACACTGTTGTGAAACTTGAACATGTAAGACAAGCGTTCATTGTAACCTTAGTTATTCAAAGAACAGATTCGTCGAACAGCACAGTCAATCAGACCTCCGTTCCCCGCGCTCGCGTATGCCATTCAGAAGTATTACGTGCGGCAGAAGCAACCACTCGGAAATGGTAACACGGATAACAAAATGCCGACGATACGCGGGAAAAATGGCGGGAAATGGATTGCTATTACATTTTCAGTTCTCTTTACCCGCATGAGCGAACATCATGTACGTGTACAGCGATAAAGCATGTAATGTAATAAAGACGAACATGTGGGTTTATGTGTGGGTGCAGAGTAAATAAAACGATACCTATGTTATAACTTTCTGACATGTGCTCAGCGAATCCAAGCTTTGCAATTTTAGATATAATAGTTACATCCTCGAACGGGATTACTTGGAGGATAAAACAGCTTGGGACTGATCACTCCAGGATCTATCTACTCGTGTACTAAGATGTCTAAGTGTAGCGTGTGTTGCCCTACTGATACCATTATTATGTTCTCTTTTGTAAGGCAACACACTGGAGCTAATATCTGTAGTACCTTGGTAAAAATATTGTAAAATATAAAAAGAATGACCCCGAGTTTCTTGCCGCTTCTTCTCGGTAGGCTCTATATATTTTGGAACGCGGCGGTAGTCTTTAAAGTACATTATAATGAAAAATTAAAGTTCATAAGTGCGTCTTTGATGCCTAAATTGAATAAATGATTTTGACTTTGACTTTGGATATAAGGTCAATTTAAGCATCAATGACGTCATTGATGTGCGTATTGAATATTTATGATTCTGTAATTTGATTTTCCATAAAGTATGATAGGATAGCCGGTTGGACAACAGTATCTAACTGGAAAAAATAAAAAATACAAACATCAAATAATATTGAAAATAAAATTTATGAAATATGTTATTATTTATTTTTAACTGTGACTTTTTATGTTCGGTTTTTCTCACTCTCGCGTAATCTTGTGTATTTACATCCTTTGTGCGCCAATAAACTTTTATCAATCCGTTTCTAACTTGAAACATCGCTGGGTGGAAGATGGTTACGGCGATATCTTTCAGGAAATGCATCTGAAGGACGCGTTAACGACGTATTTAACGCAAACTGAACAACGAGATAAGCTTTTGTACGTCCCGGTGTTCGCGGACGTCAGGGAATGTACAATATTGTAAAGAGGGTGTTAGATACAGAACTATATATACTTTCGTATTTGTATAGTTTGTATACATTTGTTGTCCTTTTTAAGTGGACTCGTACGTTTAGACATTTGCCATGACTAGTTATTTAAGTTTCATAGTTGTAGCAAGTGAGATTGTTATTGACGTAGTTAGCGACAAGTCACGGACACATAAATACGTCTGTCATTGAGTCACTGTCCTGTCTAAGAACGGTCCAGTGATGCTGTGGAAGTTGTTTACTGAAGCTTTCTGAGGCAACTGACGAGGATGCCATAACAACGTTTCACGATTCTGTATGCTTTGTCTGCATTCGTGCACCGTTACGAACAATTAACGGTTAATAATCCGCCACTATTACCTATACACGTCAAACTTCGAAGAAACATTAAATTATTATTAGCGGTTCCTCTTTGAAAATGGTTATCCTAAATGCAGGAACATTTTACCGACAAAAATATCTGTAATAGGTTTAAGTGTTATTCTAAGACCTATAAGGTACCTAGGTGTTATCATTGCCGGTCCGAAGGGTTCCACTCAAGAACCTTCCATCCCCATCGGCCATCAGTTCTACTTCAACTAGCTTATCTTCTGAGCTATGTCGGTGACTTTCGTTCTTCTACGGATCTCCTCATTTCTGATTCGATCACGTAGAGAAACACCGAGATAGCCCTCTCCATAGCTCGTTGTGCGACTTTGAGCGTACCTACTTATGAGTACTACATATATAGTAAGACATTTTCAGTGTCACATTATTTTACTATTATTAGTGTGATTGTAGATTTAAGATGATATCACAAACTCAGACTCCAAAGAACACGAAGGTTCCTAAATGAGGTATTCTCAAGGAATAAAGCGTTTCGCCCGACATTGCTGGTGATAAGATTTATCTCCCATCTAGATGTTTGACGAGGGTAGCTGCTAGACTTAGATCGCAAGCAATGATAACTAGCACCGTAGCACTAAAATAATATTTAGAACGGGCAACTGAAACACATTGTGTATGACATGTTTCTACTGTTGTGATCATCTACCCTTATATACAAAGTTTTCTTTATTCTATGCAATGAAGCGACATGATAGGCGAGTCGTGCGCCTGCGGGTAACCACTACGCTTGCCAATGACAAGTGCAGTGCCACCCAAGCTTACAACTGTAGTGCTGTACTGACACTGGATTGGAGTCCGTATCGCCCAGTTATTAAATTTACTTGGTTCAGAGATCTTCACACCCTAATACAGAAATGGCGCACCATTGCTTCGCGTTGAGTAATTCTGGCACTGTGTTGGTACCAACTAAGGTAGCTTCTTGCGCAAGAGGCCTATACCACCTACTAATATATTATTAGAAAATGCCGTTTTTTATGAAATAATTTAAAGCCCTCTTTCTCTTTACATTTTATTTTTATTAATTAAAGCGTGGGTAATTAACCCACGCAATCAATACATCTTTGCCAACGTAGTGGTAGCTTATTGATGCCCTTTTTAAAAAAGTCCGCTGGACGGGAGGCGAATTCTTCACAGGCGTTTTGAACTGCCTCTCAGTTATAAAATTTTCCCCGCCAAGAAGTGCGGTATGAGGTCGCGCGTTATCATGCAGGAGCAGCAAAGCCGAACGATTGACCAAAGCTGGGTGGAAATGTGCGAGAAAAGATGTTGAATATAAAATCACACAGTGATTTAATTACATTGCATATTACATAACTTCACCCATGACGCGAATTGTTTTGCGGTGGTAAGGGCTAAAAGAGCTCCATCCACAATAAATTATTTAAAGCCCCATGCACATAGTGAAAATTATGCTATAACTGAACTAGAAGGTAGTTCCGCTACTTTTAATGTTCCGAGGTTCCGACCGTATAGTGGGTCCTATCCTTAACGAAATCTCTTGTTTATTGCGTGCTAAATGTTAACCCAAGAACGATATAAAACCTGTGATAAAAACCGAGAACGAGTTATAGACCGAACCATAAAGTGCTGTTGGGGCTCGAATTCTCATTCTCGTAAATATTTAGAAGAATTTATTTTTACCAAATTACGGTGGTAGAAATAAATTCTTCTAAATATTTGTGTGAGTGAGAGTTCGAGCTATTCGAGCTCCTAATATACATATATATATATATATCCATTAAGGGCCTTATATTACTATCAAATCACTGTATGATTTTATATTCAAGATCGCTTTTGCATTGTTCAATTTTATTTTATTTGGGATGGGAGATTAGGTAATGTACATATTCTTTAAAGTTTACATTAAATGATTCCTTGTCTTTATTATGTATACATAATTGATAGCCCCGAGTTTGTTAAATTTTCTTCTCAACAGGGTACCTATTTATCGTATTTATCTTGCAACGTGGCAGTAGTCTAGTAGTGAAGTGTGTCTTTGATGCATACAATTAATAAAGGATGATTTATGTTGACTGTTCATTAACTTGATATTGATATTTGATTTAAATGAATTTTAAATAATAATCCTTTTCTACCGACTTCCAAAAAGGAGGAGGCACTCAATTCGACTATTTTTAAGCTATTGCATAGCTTCTATCGCGGGCCTTGAGCGTGGAGACCGAATCCAGAAATTCCGTAATGAAAATTACCTAACACCCCCCACTCCGACTCCATCTATCGATGAATAGCAGAACTTTTAGTGACTTTTTGAAATATCACGCTTGTCTCTTTAGTTCAGCAACTCGCCTCTAGATGGCATTGGTTAAATAATTATAATTGCATAAGTTGATTTGGCATCTATCGATGAATAGCAGAACTTTTAATGACTTTTTGAAATATCACGCTTGTCTCTTTAGTTCAGCAACTCGCCTCTAGATGGCATTGGTTAAATAATTATAATTGCATAAGTTGATAAAAACAGCTATGCAATAGCTTTACCGCGGCAGTCTCCGAGTGTCACACGTCTTTTTTTATGTTTCTTACCTCATAACTTTCGATAGGGTAAACCGATTCTCAAAATTTTTGTTTGAAAACTGGTGCTTCCCATGTGGTCCCATTTAAATTTCATCAAATTCCGTCCTGTAGTGTTTGAGTTATAGTCCAATAACTGAATAGAATTGAAGTCGGTATTAAACTGTTCAAATTGTACTTGTTATCTTTATGTATATTATGGAGTTTTACACTCAGCGAATACGCCGCTGTTGTTGTACGGCCTGCCGTATAATAAGATCATATGTCAACATCAATCAACAAATGTTTTTGCTCTCTTTTTTTAATATGAAATCGGGATACACTCCCGTCAGTAAGTCACTGGCGTGCACAGTGCGAGGCGAGACGCGACAGCGAGCGTTCTGCACTCACTTTGAGAAATACCACCTGATGCGGTTGAAACTATAGTCGGAAAGATCTGACTTGTTTACGTGAGTAAATTCCGTTTTTCATATTAAAATGTGTACAAACCACGTTAGTTTTCATAGTAAAAATAATATTTAATGTTTGAAAGGACTGATGGATAATAACAGTTTATGCAACGGTCATATAATAGGAGTTATCAAAACACGAGTGTAGGTTATACTATAATCTGTTGAGGCAAAGCCTCATGCAACAATAGTATTACACGAGTGTTTTAATACCTAATTAAATGCCTTTGCATACACTATTTTATCTTCACTCATACAGTTGAAATAAAACAAAGGTGAAAAATGAGTTATGTATTTATTCACTATAATAATTGATCAAATTATGATTGTTGCAATTATGAAATAGAATATTAATTATGGAGCTGTATTAATACAATTAATTTTTCAACACATATTTCTTTAAGATAAATATATTTTATTCCAAACTCACAGCCACGGAATTTAAATTCTCCAATTCTCATTGCGCATGACTGCGTGCAGCGCGCGCATCCATAGACAATGACCCTATTTTTTTACATGACCCCATACGCGCCAATAAATTTAACAGTAAAAGTGCGCTATAAAATTAAATTGTTATTTTACGATGCAGTTGTTTGAACATCGAAGGAAAATGTTGCCCTGGAATGGGTTTTTTTTATTTTACCTTCTTCGAAAACAAGTATGTGTATGTACGAATTAATATTTGGAATATTACGTTGTGAGTGTACATAAAATCAATCAAATACTTTATAAATTATAAACATTAACTGATTTGATTAACATTCGATTTCAATATGAATATTTGTACGCCACAACACAAAACATGCAGAATACTTAAATTACGACCATATGATCGAACGATTATGATCTATTTCTGTTACGCATTAGGTACTGTTTTTTCAAATACATTGTCATTCATTAATACATACTAGAAACGACGTAAACAACGTTGTCTATTATTTAAACCACTCTGGCTTTGTTGGACATAATGATATGATAGCTAACTACTATAGCGTGCTTTTACACAATATTAAGTTTTTGGCGACACTGAATGGAATTTAAAAACGAGACTACGGTTGACTTGATAACACTCAACAACCTCATCACTTGATTGCATAAAAAAATACTATGAGTACTTATGTCATGTCCGTAGATATAAAGTCACATCAAGTTAGAGAAAAAAATATGATAAAAAATTTAAATTTTGTTTCATACAATAGCGTCTTATAAACATATCGTCACATTTCGCAGGATTTGTTCGTTTGTCTGCCTCGAGTGCAACTTGTCAAACTCGGACAGAAGTATTTCATGTACGTGAATGTTCGAGATTGTCTCTAACAAATAATGTTCTTTTTATTCTTAACTTCGTAATTTATCAAGTTTATTTAAAGGATCTTATCTACGTTTGTATTTTGTTTTGTTGTTTTCTATATGCAATAAATATATAGTTAATAATAAATAAAATGAACCCGCAGGGGCGGCCTTGTGGCGAGCCGTCGGTGAGTGGCGACACCGTGGACCCTGATTCTCCCTGGGGCTAAATGAGACCCCTGACCCTCGGCTTGCCTTAATTGGCCGTCCGGGGGTGGAGACGCAAGAGCAAGTAACAAAAAGCTCCAAGGGTGGAAGTGTTAAAGGGCATAACGCCGGTAGTAGCGCTCTAGTGAAACCGCAGCACACCTTATGACACCCTTTAGCCATCCACACCAACGTTGCCTTTTTTGTCACCACTCATGGTGGCCTTTATGGCCGTTTAGTGGATGGCAAGTCACCACCTGCCTAAATATTTTAACATGAGACTTTAATTGGCAGGTGCCGTAGTCTCTTCCATAGCCCACTATCTTCCTTAACACTAATAAGTTCATCTCAATAGCCATGCCATTTTACCCATATTTGTAATAGTTATAAGTGCCATGTTACCCTTCATCCAACATTTTTTCTGTTTTTTATACTCCCTTGTATTTTATACAAAACAGGCCTCTAAGTGTTGGCTACAGCCCCACTTATGCCTTTGTAAAGGACCGGATGAAATCCGAGATTTTGTTTTGAATAAAAGGAATAAAACGATAAACATACAAAAAATAGGTCGGTTGGAAGTCCAACTTCCGTCCAACTTATCAACCGACCTATTTTTTGTATGTTACCTATCTTGTAGTCTTATGTATTACTTACTAACCTTATCAGTATCTAAATACTCACTTAGTACGTAAATAATATTAAATAAAAACTTTCGTACATTTTTAACATCAAAATCATTTATTCTGTATTGGCCTACGGGGCACTTACAGATTGTCATATTACATTTATTATTACTTCTATCGACAACCGGATCGGAACGCGACCACGACTGAGAAGATCCGGCAAGAAACTCAGCGGGCTTGTCTTATTACATTTTTTTAAATCGTTACTTACTTAATTTAACAAATGTACATTTATTTTTAGCTCCAGTGTGTTGCCTTACAAAAGAGACCATAATAATGGTATCAGTAGGGCAAGACACGCTACACTTTGACATCTTAGTACACGAGTAGATAGATCCTGGAGTGATCAGTCCCAAGCTGCTGTATCCTCCAAGTAATCTGAAATTTTGTAATAACCTTTTTGACAAAGTTTAGTTCTAATAGTAATTTTAAACTTATTAATAGGCAAATCTCGGATAACATTTTATTATAGAATCGTATACATTGTCCCATAAAAGAATGACTTATTCTGTGGAGACGCGTTACATAGCTTAGACTTATTCCGCGTGTTGATGGAATGAGCATCACTCCTTTTTTCAAAATCAATCATGTTTTTCTTGACATACATTAGATTTTCATAGATAAACTGCGAGGCTTAAGATGTGCAGAACATCCCCAGAGCAGAATGGCATAAGTCATAACGCTATGAAGATAACTAAAATAAAGTATTCTACATCAGATAATAGTCTAATTTTTTTAACAGCATTAGCCGCTGAACTGAGTCTACCAGTAATTTTTTTAATGTGGGGGAACCATTGCAATTTAGCGTCTATAGTAAGTCCTAAAAAGACCGTTGACTCCACAAGGTCCAACCCTGTTCCATTCAATTGTACTCGTATATTGATTTCTACTTGTCTCACATTTGGTGTCGATAACTTTATACAATTAGTTTTCTTCTCACTGTGGAGTAAATTATTTGTATTGAACCAATTCACAACTTTAGCTAATGCATTGTTAACATCTTCATAGTTTAAAAACTGCCTTTTAATATGAAATAACAGTGAAGTGTCATCTGCAAATAAAACAATCTCGTGAATTAAGGATCATACCTACTATTTAGTACAATCACATAAAAGTCGACAAAGATAAAGCTGGCAATAAGCTCGCCCTCTGCTCGAGACTAGATGGACACCGGACAACTATCAAAATTTCGGTGTTAGACACTTCTCATACTCTCGTAACTGTTAAACATTTTCATGTTAGACTTCCAAAAATGAAGAAAGTTCTCAATTCAGCAGTATATTTGTGTGTGTGTATATATAACGCGATTTCATTTCCAATTATAGTGTCCCGCTTTTAATTTATTCATTTTCCTTCAGATATCTTCTTAGCTGACTGCGAAAGAGAACAAAAGAGAGTTATGTGTTGTTTTTATTACCTGTATTCATTAATATTTATCCTCATTTTATGCACTTCAATACGGTTACTAATTATTACTGTAATCGTGTTATTAAACATTTAGTTGGTTTCCATGTAGGTATACATGTTCCCCGCGAACTCAACGCTTTCACTAACCAACTCCCGTTTGTTACGTCATATTGTTTTATTAATGTGTTCTTGTAAACGTTCCGTTCTAAGTCGAGAGCACGTTAACGTGAACTGTTCTCCACGCCCGTCACGTAATTCCGCCCTTCGAACAGAGTGCCCTAAGACAAATGGCACCGAGCAGATTTATGGGGGCCGACGCAAATACCAAAGGAAATTTATAAAATAAAGCAATATTTCATCTGAACATCGTTCGTATTGGCTCGCAACAAACTGTTTGTCAGCATTAGGCTTACGGCATGAAAATGAACGATTAGGATAATTCTTAAATAGTAAGAGACCTCTAACCCCCGGTTTGCCTTAAATGGCCGTCTGGGGGTGGAGACGTAAGAGCAAGTAACAAAAAGCTCAAGAGTGGAAGTGTTAAAGGGCATAACGGCTCTAGTGAAACCGCAGCACACCTCTTGACACCCTTTAGCCATCCACACCAAGGTTGCCCCTTTTGTCACCATTGATGGTGGCTCTTATGGGGGGCCCGTTTAGTGGGTGGCAAGTCACCGCCTGCCTAAATATTTTAATATGAGACTGAAATTGGCAGGTTCCGTTGTCTTGTCCATAGTCTTATCATTAATAAGTTCATAACAATAGCCTCGTCATTTAACCCATTTTTGTAATAGATAATCCATGTCACCGTCATCCCAAAATTCTGTTTTTATACACTTTTGTACATTTTATACCAAACAGGCCTCTAAGTGTTGGCTACAGCCCCACTTATGCCTTTGTAGAGGACCGGATAACAAATCCGTAAATAAAAATTAATAAATAATAATAATAATTTATTTCGTCATGTAGGTAGACAATAATTTATTTAAATGTTATTTGACGGTTTCGTGACCGTCCGGACCACTTCTTCATGGAGTACGTGCGCACCCAATGTGTAATACTTACGAAAGCTTCAATCAAGTTAATAATTTATTTAACATAAACGATGAAAACATCCTGTGATCTTAAAAAAAAGATCTAATATTACATATATCTTTGCTAAGCAGAGGCGGAGTACCTTAAACCTCTTGCGTCTACCTACCTCCTACTATTATAAGTAATGTTTTTTAGAGTGAGCTTGAATTGTCTTCTTTGGTAACTCTGTTATATCTTTTGGGATTTTATTGTTAAAAACGAAACAGTTCCCGAAGCAAGATTCCTTATTTCTGTGCAAGTGAAGATACAAGTAGTAGCAAAACTCTTCTTCGATAAATTTTAAATATCAATTTTAAGTTTGTGAAACTACCACAGAACGGAAGTTGGTAACATTGCAATAAGCATGCATGTATATATCTACAGCGTGTAACAAAAAAGTGTAGTATATCTACTGAAAAGTGTGCATGTACCAAGTCAGGATTCACATGAGAAAGCATAAAAATTTAAATCGCTTATAATTAGCTGCGAAAAAATTTGGACAGCCCTATCGGACATGCCTATTCTTGAAAATCGTTGGGCTCTGCAATGCCCACTTCACCTATTTATTTACCTTCCTCCCTGCATGCGCCCTCTCCCGGTGTCGCACCCCAGCCCGGGCCCCACTTAGGGCACTTATTTATATTTACTTAGTCTACGTTGTGTAGGTCATTGCCGTCTTTGATCTAGTTCTTGAGGGATATGCCTGCTTGAGTATTACAAAATACATAATCATAATACCTTCTAACATTTATTTTATTTATTTATATAACTAATACGGTACAACCAATTACATTAGTCATGCAAGTCCAAATTAAATTATATAATATTAATATTATAATATATTATATAAATAATATATTTATATAATATATTATTATATATTTACTTCATTTCTTTATAATATATTAAGAAATGAAGTAGGTAAGTAACGAAATTCAAAATTACATTCAGACAATAAAATACATTACCATTATACATAACAATAATGATGTTAGAGCCATCTACCTTGTACCTACGAATATGATAAACATTTATTATTCTGTGCTAGTATAAAAATAGTACTTACATAATATGGTTGCGGTGGTAAGAGCTTTGCATTTGGCACACTTACAGTGTTTACTGCGCCACAAAGTCGGACTGGAATTCCAAGGGGGAGTTTCCTACATTAACTTCATAATAAATAACTTCATATATTCAATGGCTTATATCAAATAGCTAAGTTCTTCTGTTCCAGCGCATCGTACGTATCAGTCCTCACCATAGTGGCGTTCTCCCTGGAGCGGTACCTGGCCATCTGCCACCCCCTGCACCTCTACGCCATGGCTGGGCTCCGAAGGGCGTTGAAGATAGTGGCGGCCCTCTGGGTACTGTCGCTACTGGCAGCAGCACCGTTCGCGATGTACACTACAGTCAGCTACCACGACTATCCGCCTGGTGAGTGACAACGCCATCTAGTTGGTGAATGAGTCAACTAGTAGTATGATGTATCAATGAATGGGATTACAGGACACGTGAATTTATTATTTTTGTGCATTTGTGTATTTTCTAACAGCATCGCGACTTTATTTGTACCGCGTTTTGAGAGAATCGAACCAATGGGAATCTTTTCCAAGTGAACTCATGCTGTTTAGCCCTCGAAGTGGCCGATGCTGAATAATTACAGCTTACATTTTATATTAGTGTGTGTGTTATTATATATGTGTCATTCCAGAAGCTAAACTATGTATATCCATAATTTAAATAAACTCGATTTGGCAGTTACACCCACACAACCTTTCGCATTTAGAATGTGTATTAGTAGCGGCGCCCCACGATTTCATCCGCGTGGTGATGGACGATGATGATGCAAAGTATCCTATATGTTCATTCAGTTCCGTATCAAATTACCAAATTTCATTCAAATCCATTTAGGCGTTTTTGCGTGATTGAGTAACAAACATTCATACATGCAAACTTTCACAGTTCTAATACTAGTAGGATGTAAATTCGTAACACGTGATATTTAGGTGTACTTACTTGTTTTTATAAGTAAAGTATGCATCGCACTGCGCATCTGGATTATTATTAAAATGAAGTAAGAAACATACGAGTAGCATGTCTGTAGATATAAAGTAACTCGATACTAATAACAACTAAAGACATAATAACTTGTTTTCACTATAGTCATAACAAGAATTTCTAGTTTATACAAAGGTTTTTGGTAGAACCTTCAACTAAAGAATAAAAATATACGCGCATAAACATTCGGATTCTAATGCTATGTATTGTACTAACGCGCGGTTTGCAGCCGAATTAGGCGACAGTCATATTTTATGTTGCTTGTATCTACTCGTACTGTCGAGGATAGCGTCTGTGCGAAAAGAGAAACATACTAAGAATTGAGGTCGCGCGTGTCCTTATTTACTGTATTAATACAAGGCAATACAAAGCTAAAATAGCAGCAAAATTTACTGGTTTATAGTTTTATCAAGTAGATGTTCACAGTGCGTGAGGCAGTTGCGTGATTGACAGATATATAGTTGTTGAACTATAAGTATAACCCGCGGCACGTAACTCTAGCGCTGACCGTTATTGCGCACTAGTATAAAATTGGGTATCACAGGGTGGCTAGAGGGACGAAGGACTGTTGTCTCTCTCTGTCACATGTGCGCGACTGTACCCATGCGCAGCTATCCCTTCCACATTTCGCTCAGCGCTAGAATTACTCTGCAATTCCCATAAACACAAACAAAACAGTCGAAGAAATGTTACAAATATTATTCAAAAATTCTGCGATGTTACATTTATAAATCACAACTAATTTCATACCACAACTATATTTTTAACTATCAAATAAACTGACAAGCCGCATGCGGTGTGACAGGCAGATGATGACATGAATAGCAGTGTGATGATGCGGTATGATAGGTAGATGATGACATGGATAGCAGTGTGATAATGCGGTGTGATAGGTAGATGATGACATGGATAGCAGTGTGATGATGCGGTGTGATAGGTAGATGATGACATGGATAGCAGTGCGATGATGCGGTGTGATAGGTAGATGATGACATGGATAGCAGTGTGATGATGCGGTGTGATAGGTAGATGATGACATGGATAGCAGTGTGATAATGCGGTGTGATAGGTAAATGATGACATGAATAGCAGTGTGATGATGCTGTGTGATAGGTAGATGATGACATGGATAGCAGTGTGATGATGCGGTGTGATAGGTAGATGATGACATGGATAGCAGTGTGATGATGCGGTGTGATAGGTAGATGATGACATGGATAGCAGTGTGATGATGCAGTGTGATAGGTAGATGATGACATGGATAGCAGTGTGATGATGCGGTGTGATAGGTAGATGATGACATGGATAGCAGTGTGATGATGCGGTGTGATAGGTCAATAATGACATGGATAGCAGTGTGATGATGCGGTGTGATAGGTAGATGATGACATGGATAGCAGTGTGATGATGCGGTGTGATAGGTAGATGATGACATGGATAGCAGTGTGATGATGCGGTGTGATAGGTAAATGATGACATGGATAGCAGTGTGATGATGCGGTGTGATAGGTAGATGATGACATGGATAGCCGCGTACAAAATAGTTTTATTGAAAGCATTAGCAAGTAAACAGGAAGTTAAGAGAATCATCAAAAGAAATAGCAAACGAGTTAAAAATAAAATCAGAATCATCTTAAGAATACTATATAAATAACCTTAGACAGTAACGTGTTTTTAAGTCCGTTACACTGTATATAATTTCATAAAATCATATTATCCTGTAACACATAGTTTGCAAGATATTATGTAATATAGATATTTTGAAAAAAAGCTTGAAAAATTTGTCCTATTGTTCCTCTACTCACGCACCTGATAAATCTTTATTATGAAAGTGGAATGTTTTCAAATGTGCTCGAAATCAATTGTAACACTTCTCTATACGAAAGGAAACAGGACTGACATAAATAATTATAAACCTGATTACCGGATCATCCCAATAATCTCTAAATTTTCGAAAACACTGTTTATGCTTATAAGGTAGAATACATTTTAAACATGGCAATAATAATCAAAGAAAATCAGAACGGACGGGTTCCAAAAGGGAAGTCAACAACATTGGCTTCTTATCGTTTGATACACAATGTTCTTTTGAATTTAGACCAAAGGATGCATACTATAGCTGTCTTTTATAATATGTCAAAAACTTTCGATTTCGTATCGCATTCTACTAGGTACCAGGACTAGGTAAGTTATATTTTTAATAGATAATCTTCAATCAAGTATGCACGTAGATAATGGTATAATCCCCAACTCGACGATCGATATCTGAACACTAAATGTTGAATGACTAAAGATTGCATTATTTGTCTATTAACCCTACCCTCCGAACTAGTTCAAAGTTAATTTGACGAAAACTAAATAATTATAGGAGTGGATTCAACTACTTCTAAGCAAATTACAGTACAATAGTAAAATTTTGATTAAGGCAAACACTGTGCAGTGTTTAGGTATCGTACTCTAGATCAATACGTAGACTAAAAGATCATAAAAAATTCTGTACCAGGCTAATAGATTGTCTTTCTTAATAAACTTTAAAAAGCACCGCACTAGAAGACGTTGTTATTGGCACACCATGGCTATGTACGCTCCGTCCTGCCGTATGGTCTGCTTCTCTGGGGTAGCTCGACAGGCATATGTAAAGTATTCTTTCTCAAAAATGGTATGTAATGTTGCCATAACATCTCTAAAAAGTATCCAGAAAGTGAACTCTACCGGAGACTTATTCACAACTGTCCAGTAAGAAGCGAGATTTTAAACTTGGAATCTCCTACTGTCCAGTAACTAAGTATGTAATCCACTTACTAGACTACTTTCTATCGAATATAACCGGACCTCACCTGCGGTTCTGTCCGGTTAACTTATACTTGGGCAGGAAGGCTTACTTACTGGATTCTGCAGTAATGTACTATTATCACAAAAAAACTATATACGAGCGACGGTATTCGTCCAAAGGAGTCCCGAAAACCATTCTTAACTGATCTAGGAATCTTGACGCTGATTTGCATGTATATTTTAGAAAAGGCAGTATTTTTCCGTGATCATTTTGATCTGTTCACCAAGACGAACAAGTGCGGTCACGTAATACAAGGAACGGACAGAGGGTTGTATTCAACCACAGTGTAATCATCATCATCTCAGCCGTAGGACGTCCACTGCTGAACATAGGCCTCCCCCATGATTTTCCAAAAGGACCGGTTGGAAGCGGCCTGCATCCAACGTCGTCCTGCGACCTTCCTCAGGTCGTCTGTCCACCGTGTCGGTGGACGACCTACGCTGCGCTTGCCGGTCCGTGGTCTCCACTCCAGAACCTTTCGGCCCCATCGGCCATCTGTTCTGCGTGCTATGTGCCCTGCCCACTGCCACTTCAACTGGCTAATCTTCTGGGCTATGTCGGTGACTTTCGTTCTTCTACGGATCTCCTCATTTCTGATTCGATCACGTAGAGAAACCCCGAGCATAGCCCTCTCCATAGCTCGTTGTGCGACTTTGAGCTTTTCTATGAGGCCCATCGTAAGAGACCACGTTTCAGTGCCATAAGTCATCACTGGTAACACACATTGGTCGAAGACTCTTGTCTTGAGGCACTGAGGTATTTTTGACGAGAAGACTTCGCGAAGTTTCCGGAACGCTGCCCAGCCGAGTTGGATTCGACGATTGACCTCTTTCTCGAAGTTGGACCTGCCTAGTTTGACTGTCTGTCCCAGGTAGATGTACTCGTCAACAACTTCAAGAACTGAGTTCCCAACTGATATTGGGGTAGGTACAACATGGGCATTAGACATAATTTTCGTCTTGTCCATGTTCATCTTAAGACCTACCCGTTGGGAAACTCGATGGAGGCCTTCGAGCATTGTACTGAGGTCTTCCATGGATTCTGCCATGACTACAATATCGTCGGCAAATCGAAGGTGAGTGATGTATTCGCCGTTAATATTGATGCCAAGTCCTTGCCATTCCAGAAGCTTGAAGGCGTCTTCCAATGTAGCGGTGAACAGTTTCGGAGATATAACGTCTCCCTGTCTCACGCCTCTTTGCAATGGAATTGCCTTCGAACTCTGCTCCTGTACTCGGACTGACATGTAGGCGTTTTTGTACAAACACTTCAGCACTTCAATATACCGATAGTCAATACGGCACCGCTGGAGAGACTCAAGCACTGCCCACGTCTCGATCGAATCAAAGGCTTTCTCATAGTCCACAAACGCTAGACAAAGAGGCAAGTTATACTCTTCGGTCTTCTGTATAACTTGCCGTAGCGTGTGGATGTGGTCTATGGTACTATAGCCTTTTCGGAAACCGGCTTGTTCCGGAGGCTGGAATTCATCAAACCTGCGACTGAGACGGTTCGTTATGACCTTCGAAAACAGCTTATAAACATGGCTCAAAAGCGAGATGGGTCTGTAATTTTTAAGTAAAGTGTTGTCACCTTTCTTAAAGAACAGCACCACCACGCCTTTGTTCCATGCTTCTGGCGTTGAGCCTTCGAGTAAGACGGTATTAAAGAGCTTCTGAAGGACTTTAAGTACCGGTGTTCCACCCGCTCTCAGAAGCTCAGATGTGATACCGTCGTCACCAGGCGCCTTGTTGTTCTTAAGCTGTTTCAAGGCCATTCTAATCTCGTACAGGCTGATGTCCGGGATATCTTCGGTATAATGTCGGGTCAGCTTGGCTCTTGGGTCTTTGACCGAGCTGCTAACAGGTTTAGCGACCGAGGTGTATAACTGTCCGTAGAAACTCTCGACCTCTCCTAACACTTCCGCTTTGGTCGACGCTACACTGCCGTCTCCTCTCTTCAGCTTCGTCAACTGGCTATGCCCAATAGACATGTCTCTTGCAAACACTTTGGAGCCTTTTTTCCGCTCTATCGTCTCTTTAATACGGTTTGTATTAAAGATCCGGATGTCGTGTCGCAAGGACTTCCATATTCGTCTATTGAGCAGCCTATATGCTTCAGCATCATTCGAAGACTGCAATTTCAATGAGCGTCGTTCAGCCATGAGGTTGAGGGTATCGTTGGAGAGTTTCTGTGGCCTATCTGTACGGTGGGGTTTAAAGTACTTGGAACCCACTGTATGGACAGTTTCTACTAACCTGTTATTGATCTCGTCCACTGAAGCGATGTTCTCAAGGCAATCGAAGCGATTGGATAGCTCAAGTTGAAAGCTCTCGGGGTCTTGAATACGGGCACGAGTGGGTCGGAGCGTAGACTTCATCAGACGAGACCTCTCCAGTTTGAAATTAATATTCACCGTGCCTCTTACCATTCGGTGATAAGTTTACCACAGTGTAAGGTTGACACTAACTAATGAGATGCTATGCCATGCATATTAACATGATAGTTGTATACTTTTGTGTGTGACTCTCATTTATGATTCCATTTCGAAATATTTGCAAGAATTACCCGGTCGCAGATTTTACACGGAGTTAGAAAACTGGTTGGTGAGCGAGAGCTTTTATTCGGTCAAAGACTTTTTGAAGAAAACAATAAGTAGGTATTACATTTACCATGACAAATATAAACCTTATCAATTGACATTACATTATATAACTTCACTGACGACTTTTTGCTCGTAGTTATTTCTACATTGACATTTGCATACCTCATACAAGGTTGTTATGGCGGACTTAAATTATTGTTATAGATCTTATTTGTACCCATATTCATGCAAATAAAGTATTAGAATTTAAAATAAATACTACTCCGATCAAAAAACGCTGAACAGCAAATAAAAAAAAATTGAGGTAATGCTTTTAATAGAATGTCTAATCTCCACCTTCTTCCGCAGGGTCAGGGAACGCGTCGCTGGAGTCAGCGTTCTGCGCAATGCTGGAACTGCCCTCCTGGTACCTGTGCGAGCTCAGCAGTCTGCTGTTCTTCATCCTGCCGGGCATCATCATCCTCTGTCTCTACGTGAGGATGGGCGCGCGCATCAGGTACGTTATGGGGTATGTATCTTTTGTTACTAAGACATTAAAGGATTTTAGTGATGCCATTTAACGTGGCAATGCTGCAGTTTTGGGAACTTTGGTGTGGCTAGTGGTTTATCAGACTATATTTGGTGTCTATATTGTATTATAGGTTATCTACTCGTATTAACGTTTCTTGGTAACAAATAAATAATGTATTCATTTTTAATATGAAAAGCGAGATTTACTCACGTAAATGAGTCAGATCTTTCCAACTATAGTTTCAACCACATCCAGTGGCCTTTCTCAGGCAGAGTGCAGCTGTGTTTTGGGAAAATAGCCAATCTACATCTACCCTCATAAATACACTCATTGCGAACCTAATAACCCCATCGCGTCTCACAAATCTACGTTTAGTGGTAAATTAGCATTGAGTGCGAATGGTCTGTACAGCGGTGAAGGTAATTTTATGAGTCAATGTTGTAATTAATAAATTGATTACTCTTAGTAGCTTCTTAACTGACGTACTCTGTAGGTACCTTTTCGTTACTTTTTTTAGTGTAAAGCTTCCAGACCAAATAATCTCAGCTTCAACTTCTAGTTGTGGCGGCTTGTGCGGAGTTGCCACAATTTTGTCAATAACAGCCGTGCCATTCTCTAAGAGCAAACATCGTTGCATCTTTGATAACATCCGTGAAACAAATGACGAGATGACAAGGAACGTTGGAAAAACTACCTTATGTACAAGGGCGATGTCTCATAAAGTATTTGACATCGGTGAGCTCGTCGACGAGCGCATCGACGAATCATTCGAGAATCGCACGGCTGAACGCTCGCGGTTGCGTCTCGCCTCACACTGTCGTGAGTGAATCCCGCTTTTCATAAAAACGACTTTAGTTTTCATAATAAAAATAATGTAGGTATTGTTCAATAAAGAGCTTATCGCAACTTAAGTAATATCTTCTGATCAGCGTAGCAGGAAAATCTGTGTAAGTGTAACGTAATCGTATCGTTAACGTAAACAGTTGAATTAAGTACAAACTATAATGTAACTAGTACAACTTTTTCCCCGATAACTCACTCGAACAGAAGCTCGTTTTTCAAATGTCTGTCGCATCGAATACTTTTTCGTAAATGTTTGTTCCTTCAAAAGATTCAAAAGGTGAGTATTATGAACAAATGTTTTTTTTTTTAATTTTATATAATCTATTTTGGTAATACGAGTATTCTCATTATGAAATAAAATACAGGCTTTTATTGGCATATTTTATTTGCATACTTCTTTAAGAAAATTAAATTATAGCATTATTTTCCCAACAAAACAATGCTTTAAAACATTTTTTTTAATTATTAAAGTACAATGTGTCCCGACCAAGGAGGTTTCAATTCAATTTAAGTACACATTTCCTGTGGTGAGCGCGCTGGTTCCAAGCCAATAGACCAATAACAGACTTTATCCCTCTGAAAAGTTGGTTACCTTTTTCAAAGCTTTTTCCACTGATATTGGCAAAATTGTGGTTACGCCGCACAAGCCATACAAACAAGAAGAAGAAGAAGACTTTCCCATTTTGGCGCTATTTCGTACATGAGAATTTGAGTGATATTTTGTTGGATAAAACTTTAGTAGCAAAAATGTCATGAGATTAAATAAAGTAGTGTGTGCAACTGCATATAATTAGGTATTAAAACACTCGTGTAATCTTATTTTGAAACTCGCCTGCGGCACGTTTCAAAAAACTACACTCATACTTTTACTACCCTCTAATATATTTAATACCCTCTATTATATGACAGTTGCATAAACTACTATTACAATAAATAAATGTTGATTAAAATGACATTATTTATGTTAAGCATATTTATGCAACTACGGACAAGACGTTTGTCTGACGTAGAGCGCAACACATGGTGTAAAGTTGTGATGACGGGGAGACAAATGAGTACGCCGAGTGCCATTTAGGTACAAACTGGTTTAATAATCTCTTCACATGCCTACCCCTACGAATAAATAATAGTCAGGAACAGTAACTGCGTTAAAATAATGACCCAACAAAAGTCGTGTTCAAGTAGGCGGGGCTTAAAAGTCGTGTTCAGTACGTCATCAGTCGGACATTTTACTTGCAAGCGAGCACACTTCAAATCTTCGCTTACATTTTCATTTTTATCATTGTGAACTTCAGTCGTGAATCATCATGCCAGCATTCGTTGTGAAGTGGTGCAGAAACAATACACTATTTAAATGTCCAGGGATCACTTTTACTAGTAAATAATAGCAAAATTATAAATATTCAAAGATGTTTAAATACGGTAACAAATCGAGATGGTCAATACTATGCAAAATAAAGTCAGTCAATTTTATTTAATTTAGGATGTATTTTTTTCTTCAGGACTAATGATTGAAATGTATGTAATGTGCAATGGTTTTGCTTGTTATGTTTTATTCTCGTTTGCTTGCCGATTCAACGCGGCAAGATAAGTGCCTAGCTGCACTTAAGATAGAAAAACAAGTGTATGACTGCCTGTGAAAACCAGCATAGTTATGTACGTTAATTTTGACTGAAAACAATAAAATTATACATAATAAAAAAATTATGGACCATGTTACACAAAACTGCAGTACCTACCTACCAGTTGGTACAGTAAGTACCTACTGTTTTTTAAATTATGTTATCTAAAATATCTGATGATTTGTCCCGAAGAAACATCAACATCTTTAAGAGCCTTTATTCTGCGCAGCGCTACGCGAGTTTAGGTATTTTACATTAGCGAGTTACTTACTAGCGCGCCCTGCGGCAGTGGCCCGCTTGACCAAAATAGCGCGCATTAATATTTGGATCTTTTTTATCTACTTTGGTTTTTATATCACAAATAGACGTAGGTAAAAAAGGTGAAATAAAATATCACGCAGGACACATTTTATTTTTAATATCGACATTAATTAACATAAAATGATAATTATTAATTAAGTACCTACATGTTATCTACAAGAGCATAGACTAGTAAAAAGTAAGATTTAACTCATGTACCTACCAAAAAGAGATGAGAATAGCAAATAAAACAACCATCAAATAGTTCCTGCTACCAGTTTCTGGATCCAGCATCAGGTCCTGGTCACCTGCTAGAAAAAAGGTATCGCTATATGAGACGATTCATACGATCCCAAACACGGTGTGTCTACTATTAACCATCACATAGTTCCTGCTACCAGTTTCCGGCTCCAGCATGGATTCCTGGACACCAAGTATAAGCATAAGAAATTTGGTTAATACCAAAATACTAGCCCCTCAAGGGTCGATGTCATTATAACAATGAAATTTCTATTGTTGATGCACTAGATGTCATATAAAATTATTTGTTAGAATCCCGCTTAGAAATGTTACCTCAATAAGTATCAGGAAGTTTTGAGCGCACTAATATTTAGTTGTGTAAGCGCAAGCGTCAGAGCGATACGTCCTCTGACCTCTCTCTAAGAGGCCTCAGCCGTGTCTGACGATTCGTGACTGGCGCGACCGGTTTTATGATTGATTTTTAAAACGTGTGTGTGTGTAGAAACCGCTCGGCAATAACAAACTTATAAACAATTTCTAAATGTAGTCTGTGGAACTTGAACTTGTTAAACAAATAATGTTCTATTATATCAGGTAAGAATAATTGACATAATATACTACGAGTATATCAATCATTATTATGTGACCCTTCAAATACTCAGCAAAAACGCGAATTCAAAGCGTTTACGCTCTAAAGAAATACTACAGACAATGAACAATAAACGATTGCCTACAGTTGGTATGTAATATAGGTAACTATATAGCATTAAAAAAACAGTTCATTGTTTGGTCAAATTAAAGCACGTTTAATTTTACAAGCTAATGAAAATTCACCCTCTGCAAATTTTAAAGTTGTTTAGCTGAGTTGCTAAAAGGGATGTAAGGGGCAAGCCAACATCTTTTGACCCAAGTCAACCTCACCTGCACGCGGTGCATCCTGCTGATCGACGAACGAGGCTCTGACAACCGACCGATGGCGGTATACCCATCCCAACAGGCGTCGCTAAATGCAACAGGCCGGTGACGGGCAGCAGCGTCACCGGTGCGAGAAGCTACGCCCTGCGATCACCAACCCGCCTGCCCAGCGTGGCGATTACGGGCAAACTCCTCCAATGCAGGACAACAAAAAGTCACGGCCCCTAGTTCCCGGCGGCCCTGCTATTCCTGGTCATGGTGGCGACCATGGTAACGGCGGGGCGAGGGGTGCTAAGAATCTCCGGGCTACGGGAGGCCACCATAAACAACTGACCCTGGCGACGTATAACGGACGCACGTTAAGGCTTGACTCGCATCTGGCGCAACTAGAGGTGGAACTTGGGAAAATTAGGTGGCACATACTGGGGTTGAGTGAAGTCCGAAGAGAGGGGGAGGACACCTTAACCCTAGAATCGGGCCACCTTATGTACTTCCGAGAGGGAGACCAACAATCCCAAGGTGGCGTTGGGTTTCTGGTAAACAAGTCCCTTTCTGACAACGTTGTGGAAGTGTCCAGTGTGTCGAACAGGGTAGCGTACCTTATTGTAAAGCTCACCGAGAGGTATAGCCTCAAGGTGGTGCAAGTGTACGCACCGACCTCGACACACTCGGACGATGAAGTGGAGGATATGTTCGATGACATATCGAGGGCCCTCCACTTCACTACAAAGACCCAGTACACCGTTGTCATGGGGGACTTTAACGCTAAAGTGGGAGTACAGAATTTCGGCGAATCGGTAGTAGGATGCCATGGCTTTGGACGCAGAAATCATAGGGGGCAAATGCTCGTCAACTTCCTCGAACGGGAGGGGCTCTTCTTGATGAACTCCTTCTTTAAGAAACAGCCCCAAAGGAAGTGGACGTGGCTAAGCCCCGACACTAGGACTAAAAATGAGATTGACTTCATCATGACGAATAAAAGGCACATATTTAGAGATGTCTCCGTGATCAACAGGTTCAATACCGGTAGCGATCACCGACTTGTCCGAGGCTCTCTGAATATCAACTTCAAGGCGCAACGTGTCCGTCTGATGAAGTCCAGGCTCCGACCAACACTGCTCCAAACCATTGCAGGATCTGAAACATTCCAGCTAAACCTGGAGAACCAATTCGCTGCCGTGGAAACCACCACAGACGTAAACCAGAACCTCGAAAATGTGACTCGGGTCCTCAGGGAAGAAGGTACGAGATTTTGTTACATGCAGCGTAAGGGCAAGAAGTCCAAGCTTTCAGAAAAGACTTTGGGGCTAATGAAGGAACGACGTGAAAACCCACCCATCACTTCGTCAGAAAAGCGGACTCTAAACCGAGAGATCAACAAGAACGTACGACACGACCTCCGGTGCTTCAATACTCTTTCGATCGAAAGAGCGATCGAGCAGAATCGGGGGTCAAAGGTGTTCGTACAATCTCTTGGAAGAAGCCACCTGACGAAGTTGACCACAGCTAGTGGAGAAGTCGTTGCTTCGAAGCCGGCAGTCCTTTCGGAAGTAGAGAACTTTTATGGCCGATTATACGCATCGCATGCATCTCGACCTGATCCCGAAAATGATCCTAGAGCCACGTTAACACGCCATTTCACCGAAGACTTGCCAGAAGTCAGTATTGGCGAAATCGAGATCGCTCTTGGACAGCTTAAAAATGGAAAAGCCCCTGGAGAGGATGGCGTTACAACAGAGCTACTAAAAGCAGGAGGTAAACCCGTACTGATGGAGCTCCAGAAGCTTTTTAACGCTGTCCTGTTCGAAGGGAGAACTCCAGAGGCGTGGAGTAGGAGTATGGTCGTCCTGTTCTTCAAAAAGGGAGATAAGACCCTGCTGAAGAACTATCGACCCATATCCCTTCTAAGCCACGTCTATAAGCTGTTTTCAAGAGTGATCACGAACCGTCTTGCGCGTAGACTCGACGAATTCCAACCACCGGAACAGGCTGGGTTTCGGAGCGGATACGGCACCATAGACCACATTCACACAGTGCGGCAGATTATACAGAAGACCGAAGAATATAATCAGCCCCTGTGTCTAGCATTCGTGGACTATGAGAAGGCCTTTGACTCGGTTGAAATCTGGTCTGTTCTGGAGTCCCTGCAGCGTTGCCAGATAGATTGGCGATACATCCAAGTGATGAGATGTCTTTACGAAACCGCCACCATGTCCGTCCAAGTACAGAATCAGCAAACAAGTCCCATACCGTTGCATCGAGGAGTGAGACAAGGGGACGTTATTTCCCCGAAATTGTTTTCAAATGCAATGGAGGATATGTTCAAGACGCTGAACTGGAAAGGACGTGGCATTAATATCAACGGCGAATACATCTCTCACTTGCGATTTACTGACGATATCGTCATCGTGGCAGAGACGCTGCAGGACCTGCAACAGATGCTGAATGACCTGGCTGACTCTTCTATACGCATCGGCCTACGGATGTACTTGGACAAAACCAAGGTCATGTTCAACGAACATGTTCTACCGGAACCGATTGCGATACATGGCGCCGTTCTCGAAGTTGTTCAAAAATATGTGTACCTCGGGCAGACATTGCAGTTGGGAAAAAACAACTTTGAGAACGAGGTGAATAGAAGAATTCGGCTGGGCTGGGCAGCGTTTGGGAAGCTACGTCGAGTCCTTACTTCGCCGATTCCACAGTGCCTGAAGACGAAAGTCTTCAATCAGTGCGTCCTACCCGTCATGACATACGGAGCCGAAACGTGGACACTGGCGGCTCGAATGGTCCACAAGCTCAAGGTCGCTCAGCGGGCTATGGAAAGGGCTATGCTCGGTGTTTCTCTGAGGGATCGGTCATCAACCAAGGTCATCGACATAGCCCACCGGATCAGCAAGCTGAAGTGGCAGTGGGCTGGCCATATTAGCCGTAGAACCGACAACCGTTGGGGTAAACGAGTTCTAGAGTGGAGACCGCGTCTCGGCAAACGTAGTGTAGGACGTCCTGAGGCACGGTGGAGTGACGATCTGCGCAAGACGGCTGGCAAAAACTGGATGCGAGAAGCCCAAGATAGACCTAAGTGGCGTGCAATTGGAGAGGCCTATGTCCAGCAGTGGACTGCTACAGGCTGATGATGATGATGATGATGATGAGTTGCTAATTAATTTGTCAGTAATATCAACACAGTGCTTTGCTACAGTAATTATGTAAAGTGATTGAATTTTCTAAATTGATAATGAAGGTATTCTGTGACCACTGAAAAACATCCAGCTGGCAAATAACGACTTATTTATTTTGGTAAAATGTATAAGCCTAAAATGTTTCATAATCTTTCTTTACTACATTGCGAAGAATCTCTTCTAATGTCTTCTAGACAAAAACTTAATAAATTAATCATATTTTGCGGGGATTCGAGATTTACGATTGATTTATTATTAAGTTGGTCCAGTCCACTTGTTGCATAACATCGTCCACGCTGCTATGACTCTGCTGTCATTGTAGACGTTGCAGCACGCGCGCAAACCAATGCCTGCTTTCCTTCTGAATTTAAACCAATCACCGAACATGTCTATTTGTAACCTCGGAAGTAATTTGTATTTGGAATCATACGTTGTTTTGATTTAAAGGGCCACTTTTTGTGTGAAATTTGTTCTGAATTATGCTTCCTGACAATTATTTCTTCATAGACCTACCCTCATTCCTTGACATAAGTACAATGCTGAATTACCCACACATGGCAAAACCAAATCCAATCAGGTAAACGTTCTTTTATTATGAAAACTAACATGGTTCGTACTATAGTTTCAACTACATTCGGTGGTACTATGCGGTGTGCGAGTAGTAAATCCCGTTGTTCATATTAAAAACAATCGTTCATTATGAGATTTCTATCTCTAATATTCCTATATTATTTAGAAATATTTTATGGCCTGCAATAACACTAAATAAAATAGTTTTCTAACAAGCATTAAAACAGTAACACATACGCCTGACTTCAAGTACGAGTACCAAAACGCTCTCCTCATTTCTCAATATTCCTATAGGGAATAATACTATTACATCGCTCGGGCAATATTATAGTATTTAAGTAGTACCTGTTCTTGTGCTAAATTCTTCCATTCTCTGAGTTTCTTACGGAACTAACGCAACAAAGTATTGAAATTGTTTTCTTTGTAAACTTTATTTCGAGTGCGAATACTTGTCCTCGAATAATCTAACTTATATCTAACCTTGCTAAATGGTCACAAAATTACAAACGTTATAGTCTTCGATACGTACAAATAAAGAAAATTGGAGTGTCTGTTCGTACCATGGCGACCACGGACGTAATCAAACTTGTTGAAACGAATTGTCATCGATATACGGCGTGCATGTAGGTTGGTACGAGTACCTAAAGGTACTGAACTTTTTCAAGCGTACTCAATTAAAGTCCATCTATTAATTTCAACGACATGGATAGCCCGGCCCATTTACATAGTGCATATTTATTTTTAACCGACTTCAACAAAGGAGGGTGTTATATGTTTGTGTGTATGATTTTTTATGTGTATGTTAGCCGATTCCTCCCACATTTGTGGCCCGATTCTCAAAATTCTTTTTTTATTTAGTACAGTATACTTCGGAGGTCAGAGGAGAGAGCCATTTTAATTCCATTTAGTTTTTGAGCTACACTCCAAAAACTGAAAAATCGAAAAAATCCGATATTGAATGTCAATCGATCCCGTAAGTAGCAAGCGTCACTAAAAATGGTGAACATTTTTTTAACCAAAAATGGAACCGACTTCAACACTAAAAAGTGTGAAATAACTTGTTGAAGTCGATACCATCCTCACAATATTGTGATAAAAGGTAAGTACCTACTTTTGAACTATCATGGTATCGACTTCAACAAGCTATTTCACACTCTTTCGTATTGAAGTCGGTTACTCGTACATTTGTTGGTAAAAATTGTTAGTATATATTTTTATCTAACAATGTGTGTACAATACACCTACGTTTTATTTATATGAATAAAAGATATATAGCTTATTGTGAATAAATAAATGGTTTGGATTACAATTTTCATATTTTTTATGCTGACGAGACGAGTAACTCGCTCACTTGTTGTTAAGCGTCACGCTTGCCCTTAACAGTTCAGTTCCATTCATACTACTAATGAAAGTGAGAAATCCGAAGTCCGAGTTATTACAGTAAATTATTCAAGGCAAGATACAAGGCAAACGCAGTGCTGGTAGGAGAAGAACATCCTGGCTGAAGAACTTACGCCAGCGGTATAATAAAAGCACCCGTTCATTGTTCAGAGCTGCTGTGTCGAGGGTTCAAATTGCACTGATGTTCGCCGACCTTCATAAGCAGATGGCACCCCGAGAATACTTCTAATGTTTAAATCAAACTATCAGTAATTTCAAATGAGTTTCTAACTAGAGGTACAAACTGTCCTTGAGGAGTCATTTTACAGAGTTGATTGCAACCGGTTTGCGTGGGGACCCTGCCGGTGTGCTCCAACTACATATTAGGTAGTCATTAGTACTGGAGAATATTAGATCACGCTTGTGCAATTATGTACATGAATGGCTGCCTCCGTTCGCACGTAGCGGGGGAAATTAACTTTGTGGGAGTCAAACGCTCTAATTGCACATGTCTTGTTGCAATCATTTGTTGGATTCGTTTTTTAAGAGAATATGTTTTATCAAATGTCTTACGCTAAGTATACATACACGTTATTCAGACCCGTGTTCATTGCAATGTCACAATAATAAGACAGAATTAGTTTGAGACTTACGTTGTCGATATCACAATCGATAAAAAAACTGTTTCGGCTTCGCCCGGTAGCCGAAACACGATAATATTACAGTGGCTGAAAACTGAAATTCACCAAGCCGCAATAGGCCCGCGTGGTGTATTATGGCCCTACTCCTCTCTCTGAGAGGAAGGCTCGAGTCTCAACAGAGGGAACAAATGGGCTGATTATGATGTGCACCTCAGTAATTACTGCTCAGTTCTGTATAATATGGCTCTCGTACTATGTTGTAAGTCAGAGCACTCCTAAAATGTTTTCCTTGTTGTATTAAAGTACAAAAATTTGTCCGATTTCTTCCCCTCATCAATAATAATAATAATAATAATAATAATAATAGTAATAATAAATAATATATAAATAATAAATATAATAATATAAATAATAATAAATAAATAAATAATAGTAATAATAATAAACCGCAGGGGCGGCTTTGTGGCGAGCCGTCGGTGAGTGGCGACACCGCGGACCCTGATTCTCCCTGGGGCTAAATGAGACCCCTGACCCCCAGCTTGCCTTAATTGGCCGTCTGGGGGTGGAGACGTAAGAGCAAGTAACAAAAAGCTCCAAGGGTGGAAGTGTTAAAGGGCATAACGCCGGTAGTAGCGCTCTAGTGAAACCGCAGCACACCTCTCGACACCCTTTAGCCATCCACACCAACGTTGCCCCTTTTGTCACCATTGATGGTGGCTCCTATGGGGGGCCCGTTTAGTGGGTGGCAAGTCACCACCTGCCTAAATATTTTAAATGAGACTGAAATTGGCAGGTGCCGTAGTCTCGTCCATAGCCTACTATTACCCTTATCATTAATAAGATCATACCAATAGCCTTGCCATTTTACCCATTTTTATAATAGATATACCATGTAACCATCCATCCAAAATGTTTCTGTTTTTATACTACATTGTATTTTTATACCAAACGGGCCTCTAAGTGTTGGCTACAGCCCCACTTATGCCTATGTAAAGGGCCGGGTTAAACCCGTGAAATTTTTTGAATAAAAGTAATAATAATAATAATAATAATAATAATAATACCGCAGGGGCGGCTTTGTGGCGAGCCGTCGGTGAGTGGCGACACCGTGGACCCTGATTCTCCCTGGGGCTAAATGAGACCCCTGACCCCCGGCTTGCCTTTATTGGCTGTCTGGGGGTGGAGACGCAAGAGCAAGTAACAAAAAGCTCCAAGGGTGGAAGTGTTAAAGGGCATAACGCCGGTAGTAGCGCTCTAGTGAAACCGCAGCACACCTCTCGACACCCTTTAGCCATCCACACCAACGTTGCCCCTTTTGTCACCATTGATGGTGGCTCCTATGGGGGGCCCGTTTAGTGGGTGGCAAGTCACCACCTGCCTAAATATTTTAAATGAGACTGAAATTGGCAGGTGCCGTAGTCTCGTCCATAGCCTACTATTACCCTTATCATTAATAAGATCATACCAATAGCCTTGCCATTTTACCCATTTTTATAATAGATATACCATGTAACCATCCATCCAAAATGTTTCTGTTTTTATACTACATTGTATTTTTATACCAAACGGGCCTCTAAGTGTTGGCTACAGCCCCACTTATGCCTATGTAAAGGGCCGGGTTAAACCCGTGAAATTTTTTGAATAAAAATAATAATAGCTCTAGTGAAACCGCAGCACACCTCTCAACACCCTTTAGCCATCCACACCAACGTTGCCCCTTTTGTCACCATTGATGGTGGCCCTTATGGGGGGCCCGTCTGCCTAAATATTTTAAATGAGACTGAAATTGGCAGGTGCCGTAGTCTCGTCCATAGCCCACTATCTCCCGTACCACTAATAAGTACACATCAATAGCCATGCCATTTTACCCATTTTTGTAATAGATATACCATGTTACCCTTCATCCAAAATGTCTGTTTTTTATACTACATTGTATTTGCTATACCAAACAGGCCTCTAAGTGTTGGCTACAGCCCCACTTATGCCTCTGTAAAGGGCCGGATTAAATCCGTGATTTTTTTAAATAAAAGTAATAATAATAATGGGTAATGCTTGTTGACGTCACCATTCCTCATGATGAGAATCTCGTGAAGGCCGAGAAGGACAAGCTCAGGAAGTACCTTGACTTAGCTCACGAGGTGACCGCCATGTGGGATGTTGACGAGACGATCATTGTTCCGATAGTGGTTTCAGCAAACGGCCTTATAGCAAAAAGCCTCGACCAACATCTTAAGAGGCTCTCGCTAGACGGCTGGATCAAAGGCCAGATACAGAAGGCAGTACTCCTTCACACGGCACGTATTGTGAGGAGGTTCCTCAGTCTGCAGCCCTAACCACCGGTAGTTTGGGTCATGCTCCACTGCCGATGGCAATCTAGTATTAGGTTTTTTATAATGTTTTTATTTTATATAGAAATATTGTACAAAAAAATATTTTAAGAATTAGAAATAAATCATGTGAATAATAATAAACCATAATACATGTATAACAGGGTAATATTAGTTTCTCCTTTACCCTTATTACCCAAAATGCCTTGACTTCCCCCGGGGGTGCCGTTAGTTATAAGTCGTGTAAATATTATCACAGTCAGTCCTCTGCACCTACATAGGTATCTTTCTGATTAACTACTCAACATTAGCAAGCACGGCTGAGCGGTCATGGGGTCGGAAATGGATTCGCAAGGCGTGGGTTCAGACCACATCCATTCTAATTTATTCTGTCTAAAACTACAATAGCATGCATTTCTAGAAGAGAGTTCTAATTATTTATAAGTTATTTTTCACTTGTAATACACAAAGTAATATAACTTGACTAAAATAATAATAAAACCTGATTTAATGGCTTCTCTGCGCGCTAATACTCCTTAACAGTTTAATCATTATAATGCCCAGGCATTACAACTGTAACAGGCTCTTCATTATGTCCCCAATTAGACAGTATTCACATGTAACCGTGCAACAGATAAATGTGTCAATAGATCTAAGTTCGGATGTATTTCACCGTCTCGGCTTAGTCACGCTCCAGTAAAGCGGTGGAGACAACAATACAACAACATAATACAATATAATAGCTAAAACTTCCAAAAGCGATTGACGAGAATAACACAAAAACAACATATCAATTATTTCTACACATTGCCTGTAAACTTACACTTATTAGTTTAATTCACCGATATCACACGCCAAAACTATAAAAATACACAAGTAAGAAAATTAAACGCAATCAGTTATAGCCATTATTGAGATTTTTCCCGACATCTATCTTCTTATGGAGTTGTTCAGAACATTAGACGCGCGGTTACAATATCGATATCGATTGATAAACCTCCATATCCTCATAATCCTCCATATAACTACAGCTATTTATTTTAACCGCATTTTAATTGATAGCTAAATTTCAAATTTCAAATTTCAAATTAGTTTATTTCTCTTTAGTACATCATTATACACTTCGGCTCTATCTGCCAAACTGGACGTACAATACACCCGTATCTTGGTAGATAGTTCCTTCCAAATAATTACATTCATAATTTCGTACTTAGCATTACAAATTACATCAAATTACTATCTAAACTTTATTTTATCATTAGAACAAATTATTATTAGAATATTATTAGAATATTAAAAACATTTTACTAAAACGCTACCCTGCGGGACACCATATAAAATCGTTTTGTCTGTGCTTATAAATTGGTCAATTTTTACAGACTGCCTTCTTCCCATCAGATAACTCTCAAAAATATCAAATACGACTCCACGTATACCAATGTCGTCCATTTTCTGCAATAGTGTAGGGTAGGCAGATCAAGAAAAATACATAAAGCCTTGTTTCTCGTGTCAAGGTGTTTTACAATACTATTGGTCAGTTCCACAACCGCATCCTCTGTACATTTGCCTTTCCTAAAGCCGTACTGGTTTTCCGCTAATATTTTTTGAGTTTCCAAATAATTAACCAATCTCTTATTCATTATTTTCTCTAGGAGTTTAGAAAGTGTAGTAAGAACTGAAATATGTCTGTAGTTGTTTACATCTCTTCTATCCCCATTCTTAAAAATTGGGTGTACTAGTGCTTTCTTGAAAGCTTCCGGGAACACACCAGTGGATAGGCAGAGATTGAAAACGTGAACTAATGGAGAGATGAGGTATTTTCGCGAATATTTTATTTTATATTACTCTAATGTATGTAGGATCGTGTAATGAAACGAGAGGGCTAAGGCAACAGTTAGAAACGTTTTTTTTTAAAGAAAGTTAGTATTTAACAATAACCGAGCATCTCGAACCTCAATCACTTTAGCGAAAGTCGTCAAATCATCCCTCTTTTTCACACCTGCCACTTTTCACTCATACATGTTACGTTCACAATATAATAATTATTTGTATGTTTTGTTCCTGACATAAATTCTATTTATTTGTGAATACGTTCAGTGACATGTTAAATAGGCCTTCGTATTTGAAAGATATACATCTCAGAAACTGTAAAGCCTACAAATTGACTTGACATGTAAGTTTCATCTTGAGACTAAGCATAAGCTAAGAAAGGATTAGAAAGAGGGCGCATTGAGGGATTTGAAGGGGGATAAAAGTTTATATTATAAATTATAATATTTTTTAGAGTGGAGACGTGAATAGTGGTTAATTACTTTAAATAAGTAATTTAGAAGAAATTTACTTTCGATAAGCAAAATATGTATTTATTATGTGTAAGGGTATAACATTTTCTGAGTCGGTATAGCGAATGCCCACGCGACCCCATCGCCCCATCTGCTCACAGGGTTGCTCTCTCGTAGCGGAAAGAAATACAGCATTTCTCTCCCAAAAAAAACCAAGTTTTTATAAAATTGATATTTGTGTGTATCAGTAATCACATCTACATATACAGTATCAAGTGTAGTAAAGTCAACATTACTAAATGCTTACGCATATCCTAACTTACAAATGTATAAGTTAGGATTCTTCTTTTCTAGTATTTTAACTTAATTAAACTACTATAAAGGAGCTGACATTCTAAAGGCTTTGCCACACTGGAGGCGGTCTGCGGTCTGCGGCCAGGCCAAACGAACACAGCCCGCATTGTGTTCGAACAACATTGTCAGTCAACCAATCAGTCAGCGGTCGACGCAAGGCAAACGGTCAGCGGTCTGAACTGGGAAACCGGTCAGAGATGCGGGCAGGGCAAACCGGGGCTCTCACACACGGCAGACACCGGCCGTGACGTGACCGTTGCCCGCCTACCTGCCCGTTCTTCCGTTCCTTCCGCGTGCCCGCGCGGTCAGATCGCATATTTATACAAAATATAAAGAGACTGACAATGTTGTTCATACATAGTGCAGGCTGCGTTCAAATTCACCTGATCGCAAACCACAGACCACATCCAGTGTGACAAAGCCTTAACGGTTATAAAGCAAACTAGTCCATACAAAATCTCATCCCCTACTCTGAACTTTTACGTTCCCTAATTCGTCGGATTCTAGAAAAATGATGAATTAAAAGGTTGAACTTGGGGTGAAATTTTGAATGAAAGTTCTGCATCCCAACAATATTTATCTAAATACTGCTTTTACAATGACTGGCTCAACGAGACGCTAAAAACAATGTTGGTGTGACAAGCGCAGTGCAGTCCTACACAAAACTGCAGCGTGTTGGGTGACACAGCAGTTGCCATAGGTAGGCTTGATGCTTACCTATCAGGTGTACGACTTGCCCGACCTGATTCGACTTTGCGTCACGTCAATAAATAATCAGTAAATTATAGAAAAACTTACAAAAATATCACGCATTTCTTGAAAAAGAACCACACTAAATTAAAGTAGTTGGAGCGCGCTTACTTACTTTGCCTTAATATTACGTAAAGGCACCTTCTCTCGCCTAATAACTAATTTAATATAACATCAAAGAAAACCTGTTTGTTAATAATGAACAAATAATAAGCAGTGATTAAGAGAATAAGCATTATCTTTGAATAATGCCCGTCTCCAGCAGGCGCTTTGGTGATAATAAGTAAGGGTGGGGCCCCACTTACAGCAATATGTCACTTACAGAAATATATCGTTAGTGTGTATTAGCCACTAACTAAAAAGTATTGTTTAGTTCGTTTTCTCTATATGTGAGCTCCTGTTATCTGAGCATAAGTGGTATCCCTTTGTCCATGTTATTGTTATATTGTATATTTTATTTGACAACTTTTGTAATGCCGCTTGGCACTCTACAACTCTAGACCTGGTTACTCGACTTTTAAGCGCTTACATTACTGCTGCGCTGTCCGTTGCGGAGTATACCCTAAGGATGACTATCACTATTAGGTATCATATCTTGACTTGATAATTCTCTCTCAGCCAGCAGTAAGCCCATAACTTCCGCTTCTATTGCCGTTGTGGTCTTGTAGTAGTAGCGTGGAGTATTATATCCACAGCCTGCACCAAGCTTATTTTTGCGCCATCCGTGTAAATGTTGTATGATGGTGGGGTCCTCCAATTCATTCCTTGCTGTAGCCAGTCTGTATTTCTTCTTGTCGTAGGTAGGTGCTGGTTATTATGTCAGTGCCTTGTCTTAACTCAGAGATTGTTATTGTAGCCCTGTCATACAGCTGTCAAGATATCTACTCGTTAAAATAATGAAATAGTAAATGAGCAGCAGTTTTATTCAGCTTTTATATTTACTAGCATTAAAACAGTAAATTAGCCCACCCGTGTCTTTAATTTCTAAGACGCCTCTCTTTTGCACAGACTCTAGTGGTGCATTACTACAGTAGGTAGGTACATACATTACAGTACTAAGTCTATGCCTGTACTTAGTTTTAAGCATCGTTTTATTGTTTTCCTCGTCAAACGCCTTAGAACGGTTTAGTAAAGTGCACATTGCTTAACTGGAACGTGACTTATAGACAGTGACACATAGTGATAGACGTATTGACGGCGGCGTGGAGTCCTGCCACAGAATAAGTAACAGTACGCCGATCTTGCCCAGTCCCGTTCTACTTCTACGCACCCTGATAATAGTAAAAAGCAGAATTTTAAACACCTAGTGTAACGAAACAGATCGATAGTAGGTATATTATGAAAAAAATACAAAGGTTAGAAAAGGAATAGGAAAAGAGTAATAACCGAATAGAATTTATAAATATAACTCTCTTTCAGCAGAAAAAAATCCTGAATAGGTCCACAAAAATAAACTTTCACGTCCAAACTCTCAGAATTTTCCGCAATACCACTATATTTTTTTAGGTAATACTTAGGTAACGTATTACGCACTAAATTAGTAACCAGCAGTTTTTTCAATTGTGTTAGTATATATCGAAAAATATAAAGAAAACACAAACGTACAAAATTAACGGATTTTCGCATTACATCGTCCAATCTAACAAGTGATTTTCTACCTTACGTAAAGCATCGTAAATTATTTTAAAATTGGGGTTGGACCGTGTCTTAACAAAACAATACGACAATACGGTTTCTACTCGTAGAACAGACTTGAAGTGTACATTGTTTAATAAATCTGTAAAGAAATTCGAATGGAAAATGAAACAAGTTCTCGAGACCTACGAAACTATATAAAACACGAATGTCCAATTTCACTAATGTTTAAAAGAAAAAAGTTTCGCCTAAGTTGTGTTGACCTAAGTTGTCTAGAGCAAAAATAATGACTTAAGTTCAACCGAAGCTCTCAAATATTATGAATATCAATGCTGTTGATATTTTTTTCCCTTTTAGGAGACGTCTATATACTTACTTATGTATGATTTATGTGACTCCTATTTTGAGTGAAAACGCTTATTATAATATTTGCTGAATAGGTTTAGGATTTCTGATAAAACATGCCTTTATTCAAAGAGTCTGTTTAGGGCAAAAGTGTTTCGTCTCCTTTGATGATATCGCTCGACAATCAATCCTGTAAGTAGCTAAGGGTCACTAAAAGTGTGAAAACTTTTTTCACAAAAAAAAAGGAACCGACTTCAAAGCTGCAATGTGTGAAATAACTTGTCGAAGTCGGTACCTTGTGCGCAAGGTATGTGTACTTTTGAACTATCATGGTACCGACTTCAACAAGTTATGTCACACATTTTAGTTTGTTGAAGTCAATTCCAATTTTTGGTAAGGTTGTAAAAAACATTTTGACCTTGCTTTACTAACCGTACGGACGCTGAGAAGCGAATTTCGATTTTAGCACGTATCTGAGTAAATAATTATTTTTATACAAAAAAAGAAATAAACCTGCATAAAGAAACAACATAAAAAAGACACACAAATACAAAATAAAAACTTAATAGTAGCGTAGGGCACACTGAGCTCGAAACATTTCGTTACGTCATTCTTCCCACCCCCTCTGGTCCCACCCCCTCCGGTCCCATCCGATCCGATCCACGATGATGATGAAAAGTAAAATGTGCTAAGCCAGTGCTTCATCTATATAACTACCAATATTTCATCCAATTCTGTTCAGCTGTTTTTGTGTGTTTGAGTAACAAACATACACACATATAAACTTTCACATATATGATAAAAGGTATTTGCCTGAAATATCGTCCAATCGCGGATCGAAACTGACTGTAAACAAGTTAAAGGCAAGGAGATAGATTACATCCCGGAGAAGAACATATGATACTTTTCATCATCATCATCATCATCATCATCCATCACCACGCCGTGGACACCGTGGGGTGCAGGTAGTGACGTGTAAAATAAAAACTTCAATAGGTTTCTTCGACTGTTCCAATTCGTATTCGGACTGAGATGAATATAACATATTATATATCCTTCTCTCATAACAGAGAATAATAAGAGTTTACTAAAATCCTGTAACTCCCAAAAGATCAAGTTAAACACAACCACTCTTCTGAAATTGCGGACTTGTTATGCATTAGCAATGAGGGGATCGTACTGTTCACTTACAAATCAAGATCAGATTTCAACAACTAAGGCCGCTTTCAGTGCTCGACCGACCGTACGCACGCGTATACCGTGAGATCGGTTGTGCGTATCGTCAGGACCGACGGTACGCGCGGACGGCGCACTAAAACCGGCCTAAACACGCGCTAACTGTGCGCAGCGGTAATGTTCGCAAGGAAATGGACAAGAGTTATCTTTAGAAAGCATATCACACGTCACATAGATCACACGTCAAGAATAGCGCACAGACAATATATTATCAATCATAATACCATAGATATCAAATCAAATCAAATCAAAACCATTTATTTCGACTAATTTTCCAAGTCGTATGCATTCATTCACAATTCAATAAATAACTATTATCATTTGTCATTTCACAATTATAAAACATTCATTATTATTATTAAATTAACATATAATTACAAAAAAATAACTGAACACAATTCACTATTATTAAAACATTTTAGCATACAAACAATTAGCCAGAACATGAATCCTGTGACAATGATTCATGTACTGGCAGTCAAATCTGTTGGAGAATACTTTTAGGATGCTGCTGGGGCTGGCCCGGACTGCGCACCAGGGATGTGCATCGCTTGCGCATGGTGGCGTAAAAGCAATCAACGTCCCAATCTGCAAACATCCCTGATGCGCTGCATCTCCGAGGCAACCCCATCACCACCCTAAAAGCATTATTATATTGCACACGGAGAGCGCTGTACTGTTTTTGCGTATATGACACCCACAGGGCGCAAGTGTAAAAGGACGTACAAAATGCCTTAAAAAGAGTTATTTTGACATCCCTTGAACACCGAGCAAACCTGCGGGCTATCATATTGGCCCTAACAGACAACACCCTCCGCTCCCTCTCAATATCTTCATCGTCTTCCAAGCCAGCGATTACAATATGCCCGAGATACTTAAACTGTGCAACCCTGGTAATAGCGGTACCCTTCAGTTCAATAGATGGTACGCCATCGGTATATGTATGGAAATGATCAATAAGTATTATGTATATTTATTAATCATTTTCATTATAAGTCTAGATAAAAAAAACATAAATCATAGCTCGTAAATGATTTATGTTTTTTACACACAAACCATACATTAATTCCTATCGATATACGAACAATTGGCAACTGTCTAGGGGACATCTTTGAAAATTTGCTGGACGCTCCAGGGTTCACCTACCCTACTGTTAGAGTTAACTTGGTCGGCCAACACGGCTGAGTGTTGATTGTGGGGGTTGGTTACACAAGTAGGTGCTGCAGTATAGAGCTGTTGATGTGGAAACTTGACGTGGATACTAATGTATGGCTTAACCAGACATTATTCAGCGGGACCTACTCCGAAGTGTTTATTAGTTTAACCGTGAGTTGGAGGTTACTACTGGTACCCTAGTTTATTCACTCTCGAGGAGTACGTAGGCGCTCGTGTATTTTTTTAAATCTTGTTACACTGAGCAAAGTAGAAATATTCATTATTGACGGGATAGGTAACATTTATAAATAACGAGGTACCTACCCCGTAAATAATGTGATATCATTATGTATGTATGTTATGTTGTTATTAAGAGAGTGTTTGTGGGTTTGTCGGCAGTCGGCTTAATTATTCATCTTTCGCTCTGTAGCTTAAAATGAAAATGGGTTACTTTATATCCCGGAAAACAGGACTTATGGGATGAGCACTTTGCTCAAAGACGTACCCGTGAGGCGCGCCTAGTGAAGATTTATATGCATTAAAATTATATTTTTTTGATGCGCGATTGTAATAAATAATACATGCAAGTTTAATTATCATATTATGCAAAAGTTATAACATCAGTTACCTAAATAACAGAAAAAAATGTTTCAGCTTTGAATTTCCAGTTCGAAGTGAAATTAACCACCTTAAGTAACCTCGTGACTGTCGGTCTCACGCAAATCTTTTGAGTCCTATGTTCCCCTTGTTTCAATAGAAATGTCGAACGTAGAAAACAGTTCATTTATTCTGACATTTCACTATAACTGCAGTCTTGTACTTCAACCGAGGTATAAATAAATTTGTTTAATCATATATCCTGCCTGATATTATATGTTGTCCACAGATCGACGCGCACAAACAAGCCCGGCAGCCCCGGCACCCTCAACGGTGTGAACGGCAGCGTCCACGGCGAGGCGCGCCAGGCGCAATCCAAGAAGAACATCATACGGATGCTGGGTAACTAACGTCATGACAACCTGTATTGTTCTTACCGGCGAGAGCATACCTGCCCTCTCCGTGGTTCGTGGTTCGCTCATTAGATGGCTGTGAGTTATTTTGCGCGATGAAATCTGTAAGGTGGAAATACGTCAGTATACCAAAGCCAAAATACATAGTACTCAAAATGTTCCTGTTGAAGAGCCAACGGGCAGGCTTGTTCAACTAACAAGACAACGAACTAAATGCACGTGCGATCACGGAAATAATTATCCCGAATTTTAAAGCGCATGAAATGCGCTATTTTGATTTGTATGCATTTAGGTAACCCAATGACAATCGCGCAAAGACGAATCTTATAACGCCAAATATTCCTCGTAACATCCTCGTTCTCTGACAGGGCCTTGGCTGAATATCACCGCTGATTACCACCAGCCCAAGATCTACGATTTTCCGAACCGGGGCAGTAGCACCCTTGTGGCGCCTCTTTCTCCACCGGTGCCTCTTTCTACACCGGTGCTCCTCTCTCAACAGGCGCCACTCTCACCACCGGCGCCCCTCTCTTCACCGGTGCCCCTTTCTCCACCGACGCCCCACCCTCCGCAGGTGCCCCATTCTGTTTAAGACCGGATGTTTTTAGTTGAATTTGGTCTCTAATACACCTTCAGGCCACGCAAAGCAAAATTGGATACAAAACAGAGCTAACTAACTGATTTAGTTTAAAAAAATTGGGATGTCGGGGATTTTTTTTGGCCAACTTGTATTCTCCAAGTGGGCCCCCGAACACGCTCATTTGGTTTGTCGGTCCCTCTACCAAACACCCTGTATATATTAAAATTTTATTTCTTTTGTGTGTTGTTGTTATCTTACTTAAGTAATGAGCTTAATATTTATTAGGTATTCATTGTATCACTTTCATAATATCATAAATTAAATTTAGCTAATCTGCAACACGACTTTAATTCACTGTTAGGCGGTACGAAGTTCGCCGGGTTAACTACTTAGTAATATATAAATAATAGTTTTGTTTTCTCTTAAAAAGTAATAAAAGTAAAAATACCAATATGTTCACATCAGTCAAACACATTCCTGTGTACTTATTAAACTGTGAAATATAAAGTAATATTTAACAAGTGGGGCAACTACCCCTATCCATTATACACCGTGACTGGTTGAACACTTTACATAAACAAGGACATGATAATTCATGGTCACATGAAACGTTTAAAAAAATAAAATTAAAAAAAATACCGTTAAACTACAGAGGAAACCTTCATTCTATGAATGTGCTATAACTCGAAAATTATGGACACCGTCCGAACGGGGTTAATGACCCAAAGCGCCGCGCCGCGTTCAAAGGAATCAAGCTGCGTCCGAACGGGGTTAATGACCCAAAGGGCCGCGCCGCCCGCGCCCCCAAAGGATGCCGCGAATGCCGCGATCGTCGGCCGCCCGCCCGGTCGCGCCGCGCTTTTATTACTACACGCGCGCCGCGAGTGACCATGTTTATTGTTTTGAGTAGACAATTAAAGTTAAATTAGGTAAATATTAGGCACCTATTTTTTTTTCTTAATTAGAACGAAAATCGAATACTGAGCACTATATATCAATATGTAAAGTGTTCAACCAGTCACCCTGTATATTCAAACATACAGAAACGGTCACTCAACAATACTGCTCTCCAGTTGTCAATGTTGTTAACTTGTATACGCTCATATTCGCTCTAGTACCCCCAGTGCCGGGTGCGGCACGGACACATCACAACAAATCATGCACGTCCCGAATACAAACATGACTGCTCAGCACACGAAACAATCTCAATAATTAATCTCAGATGTTATTGGTGGAATGAATATACATTTCTAAAAATAAATGATTTCGACTAGTAAGCTACAGTATTTTTCTCAAATTAAAAGTTCGCAACTTCGCAACCTTTGATCAGCATTTATTTTCGCCTAAATCAGCTAAAACTTAGTAGAATATCTTAGACGAAAACCCGTCTGATTGGAGTGCACGGAACGAGATTGTATTACCTAAAGAAATCATTTACTTACAGACTACGTTATTACTGAAGGTTATATAGGCTAGAGGAACCTGAGGGTCTCCTCAATCGCTTAGTTATTCGGTTTGCCATTCAAGTAAATTCAAATTCGCAATTCAAACCCTAGCTCGCTATTGGCACAGTAGAACTATTCTTCTTTAATTCAATAACGTGGTTCGTCAATGGTAGCTTGTCTATCGCGACTCAAGTCACATGTTTTGAGTGTTCATATATTATACCTTAAATTAATACTAATCATTAATACAATCTATACTAAAAAGGGGCTTATTTGATCTTAATTAGTATTGGTAGATGGTTCTCTAACAACTCAGTATTAAACCCTGCAAAAACCAAATGCGTTCAAAACTCAATTTCCCTAATGTGACGTACATTAGGGAAATTGAGTTTGACTTTGATACTGAGTCAGATTAATATAGAAAAGCTTTAAATTAGTTGATTTAGCATTATTGCTAGGTGGTATGGGACATAGTAACAGGTGACGAAACATGGATTTACCGCTATGATCCCAAAACGAAGCAGCAATCGAGCGTATGTGTCTATAGAGATGAGCCAAAACCAACCAAAGTGGTGCGCGTGAAAAGTGCCTCGAAGCGGATGATTGCGTTTTTTTTAATAAAACTGGACACGTGGCTACTGTTGCTTTAGAAAATCGTCGTACCGTGAATAGTGACATTTTTGACCATTAATAGTGTTTTTTTTATTATTGATTCCGGAAATTTTAGTGCGCCCCACGTATAAGATAGGATAAGTTTTATATCAATATTTTTTTATGATTCTTTAAACGCGATGGTTCCAGAGCTGAATATGATTGTTATATTTTTTTCAAACCCAGAGAAAGTACGGACCTTAACGGGGTAAGGTCGGACTACATTCTAAAACCGATGTAATGTCATCATAATGTAAAGAGAACATAAATTAATGAGTTTTTGAGATATCGTTTTTAAAGTTGTGGTTGTTACGATTCTCAAACTTTCACATCCATTGAGCTATAACAAACACTATAATATTATTATATATTAATTTTTTAAATGAGTAGTTACGGAATTTGTTCCGTGGCCCACCTGGTGTTCTGGTACACTGCGCCCATCACCCTGAGACATAAAGTAGTTAAAGTCTCATGTGCCTGTATGAAAAGAAGTTTATCATTCATTCAAATGAATAATTATATTTAAATGAAGATGAGAAGAAGAATAAGTATAACGTTTATATATCTAAAATATTTACTTAATATCAAAACAATGTTCAACATCTCTACACGATGTTGAGCTGTGAGTCTATAAATTAAATGCAGCAAAACCTGCAAAAAGCCCGGATTTTAATTTGAGAACTGTCCTCGATTTTTCTGGGATAACATCATCAGATCCTGACTCTGTTCCAATGGGACCACCTGGACAGTATAGTTACCCATTTAAACAACAAAAGAATTTCCAGAGTTGATCCAGGCTTCTTCGAATAATCTATAACATGTATAAAAAAAGACGTGTGGCACTCTGAGACTGCCGCGGTAAAGCTATTGCATAGCTGTTTTTATCAACTTATGCAATTATAATTATTTAACCAATGCCATCTAGAGGCAAGTTGCTGAACTAAAGAGACAAGCGTCATATTTCAAAACGTCATTAAAAGTTCTGCTATTCATCGATAGATGGAGTCGGAGTGGGGGGTGTTAGGTTATTTTCGTTATGAAATTTCTGGATTCGGTCTCCACGCTCAAGGCCCGCGATAGAAGCTATGCAATAGCTTAAAAGATTCTGACGATCTGAGAACCTTCTACTTTTTGAAGTTAGTTAAAAATACTTTCAATTTCTTGAAAAAGTTTGAGAAACTGTTTATTTTTACAAGTGAGAAAGATCGGATTGTATTCATCAGATCTTCGCCTATTGAAATTATAATGGGGAAAAATCGGATCTCAGTCTACAAGCGTTTTAGCGTATTTGTTCACATAGTTCCAATAATCTGCAAAACTTTACAAAAAGTACGAAGTACTTGCCAACATTTGAAAAATATTTAGTCGGAGGTATGTCCGGATCTTCGAAAAACTGCACGTAGGGTACCGCTTACATTTCTGGACGAATAAAATGCGTCTGGACAGCGCAAGCGACTGGCGTCGAATGGTAAGATGAGTGGAATAAAATGGTGTCGCAGGCTATGCTGCCAACACTTTATAAAACCTCTAGATTCCGAGGTTATTTAATTTATCCGATCTTAACCCGGTGCACCTTACTAAACTGAGCTCAGCGGACTGCAATTCGAGAAGTTTAACAACTGACAGATATGATAACAGTAGGACTAGCACGAATAGCTGCGTAAGTGTAACGTAACGTGCGTTTACGAGAAACAGTACAAATTGTCATGTATCTAGAGCAACTGTAGGCACAGATAACTCATAGTTTGTACGCGGAACCGTGACACGTTGACACTTACGATACGAATACTTTTTCGCAAATTGTTCTTCTCGCAACGTGTAATACAAACAAATGTACCAAACATTTGTACCTACACATTGTGTCAAACATAATATGTACTCCTTTTTAATATAATATAATAATAATAATCTTTATTTCAGGCAATAGTAGAATTACACAACATAAAATTACCAGCGGCCCATATACAAAACATATACCTTATAGACTAACATATATACACATATTATTTGGTTTCTTAACTAGCGTACAGTTAGTTCAGGATTTATATTCGGTCAAGGCTCCCTGTACCGTCGAAAAACGATCCCTTCAGGCCAGTAGTCCGGTGCCAGGAACGTTTCTTTAAACTTCGCTGGAAACCGGAGCACGTACGACTTGAAGTTCGTTTCTCTTTTCGAATCCAGGCGCATTAATGTAACTTCGGGTAAGGCCTGAGTCTGGATATTACGGTCATTCCATTTTTTCTGATGTAATGCAGAATCTCATCTCCCGACGTGTCTTTGTGAAATCGGGAGAGGTATACAGCTGACACAGGCATTTTAGTATCGTCACAGTCGGGTAAAATAACTCACAATCAGGTACAGGACTTTTGATTGAGATTTCAGTCTAGTTCAATGAGATGATATTTTATACCGTCAATCACACGTAATAACAATTTTTTACAAAATTTCCAATTTAACGCGCGGTCGAACGGGAAAATTATCTCGTGGATATAAATGAAATTACTACGTAATCTAAGTACATACCTACACGTTATGTACCTACTAACTTAAATTAAGGGAAATTGAAAAAAGTGTAATAAAATATTTTATTTGCGAATCGTTTTCGCTTCTTGGCAAAGTTTCCACATTTATTTCATTTTGGTACGAGTATAAACGGAAAACTTCCGTCTAATATAAATTCCATGGCGTTATACATTCAGAACAATATTCTTATTTTTGAATAAGGACGTCCATCACTTGGTTTGTATAGTTTAAACACGACAATAACCGTGAGAGCCGGCAGCTGATTGGACGGTCACCTGTTTAGAGTTCTACCACGCGGATGAGGTTTTTGTTGAAGCAACTCCACGTGGTTGATACTGCGCGCCATCTGTGCTGCGGTGGTGCTACGGCGTTGCTACGGCGAAACTCTTATTATAAACTAACGCGCAATTTCGATCTTACCAACGTCACAGAAACAGCGATATCAAAGAAAAATCGAACCACTGGAAAACAAATGAACTAATTTCAAAAATATGTCTTATTGTATACAACCTGCGCTCCGCAGTTTTACCCGCGTCGTAAAACGGGTGCGTGATAGACTATGATGATGCTGAGTTGAAATGTATATTATTATATTAATTTACTCAGGGATAATAGTGCAGCCTTAGATTAATCATTGGTCTCGCTCTCGCTTCGACTAGATACCGCGCTATTTAAAAACAACAGCTCCGTGAATGCGGCAACTCAATATTGTAGTGTGTGTAATGAAAATATGGAGGATGCTAGTGTGCGTGAAGAATTGTGTTGCTAGCTACTAACTGTCACCCAATTAATGGGAAAAAATATTGTATGTTGTGATTAAGTATGTATGTTACTGGTTATAAATGTAGTTCAGAAAAACTACAGGTTGGTTCGAAGTAATTTAGAATATGCATCGCAGGTTTGGAACCCATGTTATGAAATTTATATAGAAAGGTTGGAGCGAATACAAAAGAAGTTTCTTAGCTTCATTAACTTTAAACACAAAATTCCAAGCCTAGATTATGTTCAAAATTGTAAGCGACACCATCTTTTACCTCTTGCTAAACGTAGAGAAGCAGCTGATCTTACTTTTCTGCATAATACTCTTCTAAATGTGGTAGATTCTCCCGATCTTCTGTCGTTGATTAAATTAAAAACTCCTCTACGTGCATTTTCCCGACGTAACTTTCTACGTATTCACACCCCGGACTGCTCCACCAATTACCGGAAAAACTCTTATCTCGTACGAGTCGCTAACGTTTTCAACTCTGTTTACTCACCAAATTCCGATCTGTTTACGATGAGGCAAAATGAATTTAAGTTAATTGTGAATAAATTATTCTTTACTTAATTATACCATATTATAGTAAATTTGGGGCTTGATGATAACTTTTGAAATTGTTTTATGATTGTGATTTATATAATACTAACTTAACTTAACTGCAACGCATATTATGTTAAAATTTGATAATTCTCTATTTTTCGAATGTATTCTTTTTCCGAGGACACTGTACATTTATATTTATAAGCGAAAACTGATAAAAGTCAATTTTTCCTATTGTTTCGTTGAATATTAACTTTATTGATTAAGACTGTTTGTTTTCCAACATTGTAAAATAAAATAAAATAAAATAAAAATACATTAGCCTCGTGTATAATGAGAAACTTAGCTCACTTATATCATAGTATACTATTAATTAACTATGCATTTATATATTTATATGAGAAGACAAATAACAAGTATTTAGTAATACTCGTACCTACAATGCTTTCTATTTCCATTCTACCAGTCAGTAATTTGGTTCTACCTTTTGTACGTAACGTCTTAGGTTTTACAATTAATAACTGCGTAGAAACAAAAAAAGAAATAGAACAATTATCTTATAAGCATAGTTAAACCTACTATTATGTACAATGGAGAGTCTAAAAATCATTATTATTAATTAAATATCACATTCAACGAACTTGTACTAGTTTACGATACATTTGCCTTTTGGAATTTACACTATATTTCTATCTCTATTATAATAGTATATACGAGAAGAATATCGAAAAGAGAATTTGATTCAGCTAGTGGTTGAGAAGTGAATACTTGGTTAGCCGAATCATTTAATTTTATATATAGCACCGTTATTTACTCCTCACGTAATTATATGCAGATAGAGAGTAAAAGTTTAGAACATCATTTCTTGAGTTCGTCAGTATAATATTTCGCTTTCGTATATTTAGTAGTAAAATATAATAACAATAAATTCACATTATAAAAATCTCAACCATAGGTACTTGATTCTTATATTATACGGCAACACTGAATGGCGTTTAAGGTTGATGTTATTTAATGATGAAATTTTGAAATTATATCGTATTTACTAATGGTATATGATCCTAGTAGTCCTAGATATGATTTATTATGTCTTGTAGTATTATTTTTACACATTTTCACTTTGCAAACAGGCATTTTACTTTGGATTACGACCAAAATTAAGAAAAAACACTCGGTACGGTGACACCACGCTGCTTGGGACGTGACTGGCTCGAGCGGGCTCGAGTACGCCGAATTCGGCGTAGTATTAGTTGCCGCATTTTGCAAGTACGCCGGCGGTATCTAGTCGAAGCGCGCGCGCGGAGACTAATCATTAATCTAAGAGTGCAGCATTCTAATAGTGAAATATTTTTTTTATTCGGTCCAGTACTTTTTTAGCGTAAGTGCTAAAATTATACAAAAATACAAATATTTATAATATGTATAGATAAAGATTACAAAGTTAATTGGAATTTGGAATTCTAATTGGAATGAAAATCTACACGAGCTATGAAAGATATGTACCTAAGTACTTATGTTATGTATGTATGTGTGCGTGTCTGCGCTCACCACTGCAGGTGTACACTACAGACATGCGTAAATAAACCAGTGTACTTATAACTACTTCACAGCTGCAAGGCGCTTTGCAGACGACGGGGCGGGCCGGGGCGGTCAGTTATGCCGCGAACGATAGCGCAAAGGGAATCCTATACTACAACACGCACACGGAGGGCAAAAAGACCGCGCCGCCAGTGCCCGCCGGACACTGGCGGCGCGGCATATCCGTAGCTACGTAGAGGCGAGGGCAGCCGCGAGCATCGGCGGGCAGACGCGGTTTTAATTTCTTCGCGGTCAAAAAGACCGCCCTGCCCAGTTGTCTGCATAGCGCCTAAAAATCAGTAATTTCATAGGTTAGGACCTAATACTCGTACACATCCCCTCCCTCGTCTACTCGGGCATAACAATGGAGTCTCTATTGTGTCCGGTAGGTTTGACAGATGATGGAATGTACTGTTACTATTCCAAATGTGGAATTTCCATCCCGAATATGCAACAACGGAGGCGAAACGATTGTCAAGTTGGATCGGTCGCACCGCAGTGTGAAGTTTTTGTTAACATAATTTTTAATAGTATTGTTTAAGAGTGCAAAAGTAAAACTTAAGGGAAATCAGATTCGTCCGGGTATTTTATCTGTGTACGCAACAACATATTCTTTGTATCTGTCACCTCCGTGCGATTCAAATACCCTGATGTCAAATAAATAATCTAACCGTAGTCATCCATCAGATTGTACACGAGCATGCACCATAGGGACCAATCAGGACACAACATTTATTAACTAAATTGTGCTTCCCTCTGATTGGTCGGCGATGTCGGTGGCACATCTTTGTGTGCACATATTACTTATATCAATCAATATCGAAATTTTAGTACACCACTCACACCCTTACAATGGATAATTAGTACTAAAAAGTCGAATGATACATTAATTAATAACAACTGGCCCAACCAACTGGTGTTTATGTTATAAGCTAAAGAAATAATATACCGTAATGGCGATGTTATTTTAGGATAACCGAAAGGTTTGAATTTTATTCACGTTTTATCTTGACGCTGCAACAAAATGTTTGGTTTGTCGCGGAACCCTTTTGAATAAATATAATTATAATGGTAACTGTTGTTTTTACAATGAAGCCATTTCGGACCATAGGGTTAAACAATAATATTTTCGAAGTGCTGTCTTAAGTATCATAAAAATTATTTACATCAGTCCGAATTCAGTTCAATTAGTCAACTCTTCGACCAATCCCGTCGGCTGTCGTTAACGCAAACCGTTCAGAGCGACAGGTCTGTATTCCAAAAGGAAGATGTTCGGCAACTATTTGGGCAACTGTTTAAAGATATATCAAGATTGGATCCTCCGACCTTAATTAGGTTTATGCGTGTGGGCGAAATTGCTCTATTTTGTTTTATTTACTTTAATATAGCTTAGGTATTTTTCTGACGTCTGTTAGAAAATTAAGCCTGCCTCGCGTCACTCGTGGAACGTTAAGGCGAAATGAGTTCCAAATTTCATGATTCGACTGCGCAAAAACTTAGTTTTTCGACGCTTAAGCCTAATAATCGAAGTTCGAAAAAAACGTAGTGTAAATTAAATATACGTTCTTATGAAGTATGGGAGCCAATACACGATTGAGTAAACTTGGCTCGATAGAAAAAAATCGGGAACATTCTCTAAATTTTGCAATTTTTCTTACGTGCTTCGTGGGAAAAAGCATTTTTATTCAATTATGGGCAAATATATTTTAATGAATGTATCGTATTCGAATTCCTAATGAAATTTACAAGTGAACTATGGACTCTTTTATCATTAAAATTTAATCATTTGATTGTACGAATTAAATATAAAAAGTATTAGCACGTATTCAATAGAACTTTCGCATTACATCGTCCATTCTGGTAAGCAATTCTCAACCTTATGTAAAGCATCGTAAATTGTTTTAAAATTAGGATTGGACCGTGCCAGATTTAAATGTAGTATAAAATATGATTTACCTAGTGCACCAGAGACACATGTACTTGATAGTTTATGCGAGGAAGCGATGGTGCGATATTTATTGGTTGACGTTGACATTTATTATTATTAGTGTCGTAATATAATACTTAATAACGTTTTCACGGCGGGTGTATAAGTACATCGTCTAGGACCTGAAGTCAGTTAGGACAAGTATTTATACAGATAGTGTAAGGTGATGATGCGGTCTCCTTAACGAGTTTGTTCTTCCAGCGGCCGTGGTGATAGCATTCTTCGTGTGCTGGGCTCCATTCCACTTCCAGCGGCTGTTCTTCATCTACGGAACAGCTTCCCCCCACTACCACACCATCAACGAGTACCTGTTCTACGTGGCCGGAGGTCTCTACTACATCTCGGCTACTGTCAACCCGATACTCTACAATGTTATGAGCCATAGGTGAGTCACGATGTCATTTCCACCTGAGTGATGGCACCCGGTGCGGTGCGGTGGCACATAATATATTATCCTCCTACTTACTTTAACTATTGATGCGGCTGAAAGTGGTATCACACTAGACCTACAGTAGCAACTGGCCCTCAAGGACAGCGGCCGGGATAATGTGAGATGCTTTGGGGCTGGTTTTCCCCTCCAATTTAACCCTCCGACGCACACACCGATGAGTAGGTACTTGGCAATCTATCACCAAGGCGGCCTGGTCATAAAACCCGGTGCCTTCTCGGCTGAGATACCTATCCGGCATTAGTCTTAAAATCTAGTAAATAAGTTTTCGTGAAGGGATCATAACTTTTTATTTCGGCCAACACCATCAAAATCGGTCCAGCCAAATTTCATCACTACATTCTCAAACCTAGTACGACAAAGGCTCAATCCTAACACGACAAAGCAAGGCTTTCCAAATTTCATCGGCCAAATCCCAACACGACAAAACTTGAGGGTGATAACTGGCCAAGGCTGGCACCACAAGTACATTGTGATGTTTAGGCTCATTTACATTGCTACTACCCTTCGCGGTCACCTAGTCTAATATACAATATGGTTAACCTTTGCTATCCCTGAGTTATTGTCATCATCTAGCTTGTTGTTCAAGTAAGCTTTCAGAATTTAGTTATTCGGGTAAACGAGTATTCGAGTTAAAACCATTCAAATTCAATTTCAAATGCAATATCTATATCAAATTCAAATTCAAATTATTTATTGGCCATATTATTAATAACAGTGAACGTTATACAGCAAGTCATACACAAAGCAATAGTAATTTCTTATATCTAGCTTTTGTTTTGTTTTTACATTTAATTTATTTAGCATGTTATGTATATAGTTATATTATATTAACGGGGCTTAATCGCGTTAGTAATAGTATTTATTTACCTCGACGTTTCGATCAAGTGATTAAAAAGTGTTCCCGTTGCGATTTATCCTCAGAAAAATCTGTCGATATCGTTAGTGTTGTGTGTCGGGACAATGACTTTTTATAACAACTGTTGGGGGTATATTAAAAAGTATCTCCATACTTCAAGACAGTGACACCCGCCTCTTCAGTCCGCTCGTGACCACGATCAATGCAACTTGATCGAAACGTCGAGGTAAATAAATACTATTACTAACGCGATTAAGCCCCGTTAATATAATATAACTATGTGTTCACATCGCGAAAGTTTAAAAATTACTAATGTTATGTATATGTTATTTATTTTATTATATTATTCATGTGACGTTAAAACACTTTCGTTAAGAATTCAGTCACAATGTCAGTCATTCTTCATTCATTCACTCTTCGTCATTATGTTAAACATTCATTCTGCATACAGTTATTCGGTCAAATGTTGTTTCAAGATACAATATATCGGGATATGTTTTAACTCTTATGCAACCGTTACTTTCATTCACAAATGTTTTGCCCGAAGCGTAAACAAGGAGCCGAGTTATTAATAGTGTTTAAACAAAAGTGGCCGACGTTCATTCGAAGATGACAACCCGAGAAGAAGAAGAAAAAAAGTCGTACAACTGTGGCCTTTTATATTGTAAGCCTAAGCAGCCACTGACGAAGGGTTTTCGGAAATTTTACTCTTAAGGGGGTGAAACGAGCGAAGCCAATGGCAATTCAGCAAGTTCATAACACTCGTACAAACCTTTGAACGTATATCTATGTAACGCAATGTAGGGATGTAGGTACGAATCTTTCAAAAGATGGTCCCGGGAAAGCTTTAATAACGACATTAAGGCACTTTTTGCTATGACTAATTCAAAATGTTATGTCGGGAGGGACAATAGCGTTGATGACGGGCATATTTGCGAGTGAGTTTATTCGCTCTATCGGGTATTTTAGTTTTCGCAAAAGGAATTTCAGTGGGGGGCGTGTCAAACTATGACGATTATAAATGAGAAAGTGTGTATGTTTCTACGAGTATGTTTGAATGTGTAACTCGAGCGCGCAAAACGGCTGAACCGACTTGGATAACATTTGGAGTGGAGATGGTTTGTACCAGTGATTAACATGCTTCATCTGGACTCAACGGTCAGTCTCGATCGCGATAATTTATATAATGTAAATTAGTAGACAGCATCAACGTAATCAGCTCAACGGGTTCTGTTTTTATTCCTTCTTTGTGGTTAAACTTAGTCTTATTCGGAATAAAAATCAAAAAGTAGTTGTACTTAAATTTCTGCAAAGTATATATAATAGTCTTTGTAAAAAAACAAATACGGTCCGAATGTTCGAGCTGCTGCAGTCAGTATTGTGATAGGGGTTAACCCCTATTTAGTAGATGTGCCTCGCATAATAAACGGGTAGGTAAAACAGTAGACCGCTTCGTCATCTCTTGAATACTCCTCACCAACAACTTCTCAGTTCAAACTTGATCACGGCGCTTGCATCAGTACCGAAACATCCGAAACTACAACCCATATACATGAAATCTCGAACGTAATGGAATCATTGCTAACAACAATTCATCCGTAACTCATTCAATATTACTCACTCCAGCAGTTTAAATAAGCAAACAGCTTTAGTTCAGTTTCAAAGCAACCACATAGTACCTATCTGCCTTCGAGCGATGTCCACAAGTTATCAAACTCAGATCCGACTGACTCGTGTTTCCCTGGTAAACTTCCAACAAGTTAAACTTCCACTAACTACCGGTTATGTACAGACTAATGTATAATGGGAACAGCAAGTGTAGGATCATATTGTACAGCCGTGCGATTCTCTAAAAGCAAACATCGTTGCATCTTTGACAACATCCATGAAACAAATGACGAGATGTCAATGAACGTTGGGAAAACAACCTTATGTACAAGGGCGATATCTCAAAGGATTTGACATGCGTGAGCTCGTCGACGGATCATTACAGAATCGCAGGGCTGGATGGATTGTGAGACGAGACAGTAAGGGTAGGTTAATCATTACAGTTATAGGAAAATGTTCCTAGAAGACCATGCATTACTTTTTGAAATATTCTAAACTGCATTCACAGATTTTGAAAAATAAATACAGTCAGCGAAAAACATGCCTAAATGCGAAACAAGTGCAATTTGAAAAATTTAATACAGACTGCCATTTTATTACTTTGGTAAAATTCAGTTATTGGAGTGTAACTCAAAAACTACTGAACCGAATTTGATAAAATGGGACCACACGGGAAGCACCAGCTTTCAAACAAAAAAAAGAATTTTGAGAATCGGTCTACGGTTGACTATCGAAAGTTATGAGGTAAATAACATTAAAAAAATACAGTTGAATTGAGTACCTCCTCCTTTTTTTGGAAGTCGGTAGAAAATAATAATCGATTGTATTTCACATAGTGATCAAATAAAAAGACTATGGGGCCAACTGGAGGTTTCGTAGAACTCGCCAAAAACAACAAACATTTTGTACCGAAAATCGTCAAGTTGATATATTATTCGCTGCCAATCGATCCTATTTCTTCGTGTGATCGAAACACTGACAGTATGCCACGAGGCCTGTGTGTGAATGTAAGTGCGTGGCCTCAAACCGCCTTAACTAATGAGTGTTTTGATCACCGTAATAGGATCGATTGGCAACAAACAATATTGCGTGTTGATAAATCGTTTTTCGGTACAAAATGTATGGGGACAAATGTTGGTGCGCCCCTGTAGGTATAGCGGGCTTTATGTTAGCAATCCTGTAACGAGGTAAGCATTACGCTGGTATATGACAGTTGCAGTGCCACTCAGAGCTCAGAACTGCGCGGCACTGTACTGCGCTCGTCACTCCGATACATTGGGTGCTGAGTTTCTTGCGCCCAGTCATTTCAGTTGTGAGAGTATCCTGACACCCTTACACGTGCGCACTATTACTTCGCGGCGTAACATCGTGCACTGCGGTGGTACCTACCACGACAGTTTATTCCACAAGTGGCCTACTCGTAAGGCGGGTTTCCTCGCCTCTTATTATGTGCATCCCAACACAGAGGACACTCTTTAACGCCGTCTCTTCACGGATTAACAATTTCTATTCAAAAATTACATCGATTGGTCACCACCGCTGTAAAAGAAACCATTTTTAACATCATATAAGGACAATCCAACTAATCAACAAACTGACATAGATTCCTATATATATTCTGCCGGAGGCTGCGCTCGCTTCGTCCTTAGGGTTGAAATTTACAAAAAAATCTTCATTGGTGTATGCTTACAACACAAAACACATCTGCAAATGTTTCAAGTTTGTTGCCGCAGCGAGTTTAACTGCGCTGATGAACCAATCAGTCAGAAAAAGTAATTAGGTTTAAGTTTAAAGAACGATATTTCTCATAAGAACACTTTCATTACACTGAATCTTCTGGCGTGGTGCGCTTTCTAAATCAGACTATTTACGTATTGCTTAAGTTTACTCCGATATGCGTTAACACTGTGTTAAATTGTATCGTTGTTTTTTTTGTAATTATATAATAAATACTCTTACCTATGCATATGTGTGAATACGGCGAATTTTGCACAAAGCTCTCAGCTCTCAGTAACAGCTGTGAGCTGTACTACGGGTACTGCAGACCATTGTACCGGACATGTATTGAACACTGAATAGCCGATTATAATGAGAGCTTCAGCTTGCGTCGCCATCGCCCGGAGATTGCCAATATTGGCATCACATAGACAATGGGCCTTAGAAGGGCTCACGGACTTGCAATATTGGATATGACACATTTAGCTCATCGGGAGATACATACTTATTATAATATTTAAACCGTCTTTGAACACCTAAGTAGAGTCTTGTAAAAACATGAATGTATAATAATTGACGTTCGCTAGATATTTTTAGTAACTTAGTCTAACAAAAGGTTTTGATTTGAAATACGTATTGCATCTGTAGTACGTATTATACGTTTTTTCAGAACGCTGTCTGAAGAAGGTTATGCTGTTTAATTAAACCAGCGGTAAAATGATAATGCTCTTGCGTAGTGATGGTCAGCCGGCGGTCGCTAGTGCAAATCCTCTGGCTGATGGTGAAGGTAACAATGTACTGTTCACAGCATGGTACATAATAGGGGCTGTACACGTGTGACTGTAGTCGCTCGACCATATCGCCGCGAAAATCATCCATCAATCAAAATGGCATTTCGACTAGGCCGCTGGTGACTAAAGACACAAGCCCTAAAGAGTATCCGACTTTAGATTAAGATTCCTCCTGAGATATATTATATATAATTACATAAGATTCATGTGTGTTCATGTGTGCTGTTCTTGAGAGCCACGAGCTATTCTACGTCTATTTGCTTCCAATCGTTATCATTTATCAAGTGAGAGTTGTGGAGCTAGCCTTTGAAATATTAAAAAAAACGATCGATTTTCACTCTACCAACCTCATCAGTAACTTTAACATCCACCATATGACTGACCACTTCTATCCAATTCAAACTATGAATCGTTTCAGATACAGACTTGCCTTCCGCGAGACCCTCTGCTGCGGTCGCGTGCCCCGCAAAAAGAGCAGAAGGGACCACTCCAGCATCAGAGAAACCACCGTCAACCACACCTCAGACGGGACCCACCTCGTCCGCGTTCAAAGTAACCACCGACGCCGCTCAGAACGGAACAGACGCGGCAGCTTTGCCACCGACAACACGTCTCTGTGCAGCGACAGGTGTACCCACTACAAGCAAGCGAAGGGGCTCCGGAAAGGGAACAACAATAACGAGGCGAATCAGCTGATCTTTAACGGGTATAAGATGGAGAGCGATGATGTGTCGTGTTGAACAACCGGTTGTTACAGGTCAAATCAGTTTTCCTCCCGCACGAGTCAATATCTAATTATAGAATTGAATTATAACACCCCACCAGCTGCAATAGGCTGAGCAAAACATAATAAGTACTCGTATATAATATGTATATGTTATCCGTAAACATGTACGTCGGATATAAGCTTTCATAAAGCGGTCAGAATTATCTCTGTTAGTGTGCATCTATATTACAATAAGCAAGCCGCTACGACGATGTCACTAAGTTTTTTTTTGTATGTCATGTCCCTTCCCTCGGTGTGAACACTTTGTGATAGCAGAGCGTGGTTTTGTGAGTATTTGCTCCCTAATGCTAGGGGAGAGCGCACAAAGATAGAGTAAAGCAAGGCGAGATGTAGTTTTAACTTTCTCACCGTGGATATGTGATAGTGATGTAGGAACGAATATGGAAGTTTAGAAATCCAAGTGATATTAAATCTAACAGTGGACTCGACTCCACACTAGTTATTGAGGCCATGGACATCAAACACAGTGCCACTTGAGACCAGTTTCTAAATTGCGCGCAAACGTGCATCGTAAGGAATTCCGATTAATTCATTGTGTTGTTCCAGTGAAAATCGTATGGAATAATGCGCTACATTTAAAGTATCTAGTGTATTTCGGTACAGAAAAAAAGAACTTGTCAAACATGAAGCACGGCTCCGAGATATTTAAATGAGTGATGTTTTGCGTATCGCGTATTTTACCACATATTTAATAGTAATTACTACGTGTTTCATGCCGTGTGATAACATGCTATGTGTGTGTGTGCGGCACACGTATATACAAACGGGTCGGCATGCTAAGATTGTTTCACTTTTGTCCTACGAGGCACGAAGTACTTTTTATACCGTGTTGTGTAAATAATCCTTATCTATATGACTCTACTCACTGACTCCGAGATCCACTTCTTAATGGATAACCTGGCAGTTCCTTACAGGGGGAACGTATAGCACAATTTCAAGAGCAATTGTGACTTGGAACGGGATGCGCTGCGAACATGAATCAATGTTATCAAGATACAATATTTTTATTATTCCATGATTTGAAATGTTGCTATTCAATATACAAGGCTTTATACATACCTATTAAAGGAAATGTTTTCTTTGTTGTTGATGTTGAATGATCGCTACCGACCTATTTATTGTCGGAGTTAGTGAAGGGTACTTACTTGTATCACGTTGGCTCAATAATTGTATTGTGTATAAGCTATAAACTTAAGCAACGATTATATTAACGAAGTCATTAGGTACTGTATTATGAACATTTCAAACGTTTATGTAAGTAGGTGTATGATAATATTTAAACAGTGTTATCTTAAAATATTTTCTAGTTGGTCTCTATATTTTTTTCGTTAATTAATATGTATAGAATATTTAAATATAGGGGCTGTCAACGAACATTTTTTAAATCGAAATATTAAAATTGAAGGTATAGACATAAGTGAAAATAATTAAGGTAAATTAATTAATAAAAAAAAAATATGGTAATAATTAAAAAATAAATATGTAAATAATAATAAATAAATAATGAAAATCCTTCGTCTAGTTGCAAATAATTTTTAATAATCAAATTTTAATCGAATTAAAGTTTTAAGATAATTCCTTATTCACTTACCGAGAAATACAACATTTTAAAATGATAAGCAGTACGTACATTTAAAATGTCTGCCTTAGAACTTAGATGTATAATCGCTGACCGAATATGTCTGCAAACAATCTTATATGTACAAAAATCTAGGTACAGCTTTGTCAGGGCTTAATTAAATTCAATTAAAAATAAATAAGAATAGAAGAGATACTTGTTCGAATTTTCATGTACACTTACGATACTCATGTTTTATTATATTCACATTGGTTTAACAGGTAAACATAAAAAATAAATATTGTAGATATTAACACTCAGAAGGTTTTGACTATAGACTGTTTGTTATATCAGGAAAGTGTCCAGTGTGCAAGTCTGAATAATATGAATATTGATTACTATGTTTATTTACTTACTTTCATTTAAACATTACATTGTTAGTAATTAAAAATTAAATAAAAAAATAATAATAATAACTATCTAATCTATAAGCCCCATGGTGAGAGGAAAAGTGGCCAAAACGCTGGCGGCATTGCCACGCTGGATGGCAATGCTAAGTTTTTGCCCAAAATAGGCGCCAGCATTTCGGTCACCCGACGTTTTTTTTTTGACTTTATGAATTATCGAATAAGGTTTAGCTCAAATCAGCAGCTCCTGCAGCAGGTACATGGTTCAACTCTAAGCAGTATTCACGCATTCTGTAGATGTTTCGACGTAAACTTCTGTGTTGTATTGTATAAACCACGCGCTCTCTTGCTAACTAGCTACGTAGATATAACTTCTGGTTCCACAGACTCACCAAACATGTGAAAGATATTTCTTACTAGCTGACCGGCGAACTTTGCACCGCCTAACAGTCAATTCTTTAATTATTTTTTTAATACTTATTCTGCTATTCGGGACGCCAGGTCAGCTAGTAAGATAAAAAAGAAAAAAGAAACTTAATAAGTCAACAATTACATTGTGTCAAAAAAGAATTTACACGATTCTAACGTTACTCAATTGTTTTGCCTTCCCGGAACCTCTCCACTAGCACTTAAACTTTACGGTTTGGTAACTTTACTTATATATTAAAGTTCAAATTGACTATTAAGTATTATTACCAATCGATTGTATGGGAGTATAAAGAAGTGTTGTATTTAGACAATTTTTATTTTTTTCTCTCCGTAAGAACCATCCGCGTACTTCGAGGAATATTATTATATTTGTGCTTAGCGAAACATTCAGCGATTCATTTTTATATTATAGAAAACTAGGAAAATGGTGAATTTAAAAATAATTTGCACAGAACTCATAATTCTCTGATATAAAAATGGCGTAGTCAAAATCATTAATTCAATTTAGGCATCAAAGACGCAGTTATGAACGTCAATTTTTCATTATAATGTACTTTAAAGACTACCGCCGCATTCCAAAATATATAGAGCCTACCGAGAAGAAGCGGCAAGAAACTCGGGGCAATTCTTTTTATATAGATGTTTACAATGTTTCTACTTACGTATTACAAATATTACATTTAATGGGTGGCAGAGTGACAGCTTGCCAAAAGTGGAGTATTCCAAGCATCTTTATCTTCTATATAATGTCGGACTTTATAGTAAGCTTTTTTACTAAAACGTTTTTTACAGTCAACTTGAATTTGCCCTCTGTGAGCTCAGTTATGTGTTGTGGGATTTTATAGTTTACTAGTCTTCGCAAGTCTAAAACTAGGTACAGCTATCCTATTTGTATTTCTAGTATTAAAAGTGTGGTGATCACTATTGAACTTATATTTATGCAATTTTTTACGAACATACATTATATTTTCAAATACATATAAGGAAGGCAACGTTAATATATTGATTTCTTTAAACCGTATACAACTCTCAGGTACACATAGATAGGTATAGCTTTCCGTGTTTAACATTTTAGTCTCCTTGATTCACCGGGCAAAACGTGTATACAGCACTCTTTTTTACACATTGCTAGAGAAGGCTCATAACTAAACACGCATTTTGTAGGACTGTATCAAATTAGTAAATTAGTATCCTTCACGTATTATTTCTATGAATCGTTGCGCTCTGTGGGGTACTCGTACTGGGGTAGTTGTACCGCAGAATAAGTAAGAGTACCCCTGTTGTTCTGTACACGGAGCTTGTTCTAGATACACTAAAGTTTGGCTTCGGACACATTCGTACAGTGGCACGTCCGTACACTTCCCAACTACATTCGCATCTCTTTATTATGCCATCTAATGAGGAGACGCGTAAGTCGTGTAATTCCTAGCCAGTCGTGTAACATCACGCTTGCCCATTAAGGTTGCATGGCATCCAGCTCAAATAAAAATAATACTGCATACTTCACTCGAATGAGCAGAGAAGCGATGAAATTATTTCCATTTTGTTTATGTGTCAATCGACGACGAGACGCTCTTTGTATTCCGAATTCCGATATCTTGTGTATATCCTGTAAGCAGAATCATAGAATGAAACATCAAGTTATCAATCAATATTTTCGTATTTGCCAGTTCATTTGACGTTGCTTTGCATATAGTAGATAAGTTCATCTTGGAAGCAACTGGATGTATTTGATGTAACTTTCTTAATTTTATTTTAATTTCAAGTGTCTAAGTATGTAACTATATCAAATGTGACCATTAGTGATGGTGACGCTTTATAAAACTGACCATTTGATAGTACGTCGTTTTGATAACTCGATTGAATATGGCATTTGTTTGTTTCTCTGTGTGACGAACTCATAATCATTCACTAGATTTTCATACACATGTGTTTTTTCTCACGGGTTGTTCACATCATTATTGGTCATCACGTCATCCGTTTAATATATAATTTTGGAATCTAATAATTAGTGCATCTCTAACTTTCATCTGAATCTGTCAGCACCGGCGGTAAGGCATACTTCGCTATATTTACACACTTTCTTCTTGACTAAGTATTCTACAAAACTAAACAAATGTTATAAGACCTATTTAATCAAAATATTTCTTCGTTAATGTAATTAAACTGTTATGTTACTTATTTGGGGTTATCCTACAAACCGTTTACCGCCTGCTTAATATTATAATATATTTAACAAATAATATATTATAATTTATTTATTTATTTAATTCTTTATTGCACTAAAATAAAGTACAAATGGAGGACTTAATGCTAAAGCATTTTCTACCAGTCATCCTACACATTGTCAAAAACAAGGAGAGTCAGGCGTGCATCAAAAGGAAAACAATGGAAAGGACTATATTAAAAATACCTACATTTAAATTATAATATCTTCGTAGCCCTGTAAGTATCCGGCGTACGAACTAACTATATAAGTAATAATAAGTCTAAGCCCTAGCACGGACTCTCCCGGACATTTGGAAATGCGATATAATTACGGGTATTACCGTATTGGACCTTATTTATAACAAGTACAATTTGAAAAATTTAACGCCGACTTCCATTCTATTCAGTTATTGGAGTGTAATTCAAAAACTACTGGACCGAATTTGATGAAATTTAAATGGGACCACACGGAAAGCACCAGCTTCCAACCAAAAAAGAATTTGGAGAAACAGTGCACCCAGTTGAAAGTTATGAGGTAACAAACATAAAAAAAAACAAGTACAATTTGAAAAATTTAATACCGACTTCCATTCTATTCAGTTATTTGAGTGGAACTCAAAAACTACTGGACCGAATTTGATGAAATTTAAAAGAGACCACACGGGATGCACCAGCATTCAAACATAATTTTGAGAATCATTTCAACCAGTCGAAAGTAATGAGGTAAGCTACATAAAAAAAAATTGGATAGAAAATCTTTAACGCCGTTTAGGCCAAAGGATAACATACAAGTATATACCTGAAATCATAGCCCTATTTCGGGCAGTCGTGAGAAACTTTGTCTTACACAGGTATGTATTAGGCGTAATTCAAATAGTATTTTTTTAAATTTAGACGTTTATTTGAGTTGTAAATATTGATATTACAAGATGTTGTACGTAAGTTCGTTTCTATAAGATTTTGGTTAAACGGTTATAATAAAATATCTGGATGTATATTAATAAGTTCGTGATTATGTAAATATTGTATGAAAGTGATGCTACACAATTAGTGCTATATTATTGTGATTACGTGTAACTAAAACTATTTATATTGTAAATAAACAAAACGATTGTAAATCACAATCGTTTTGTGACTTTAATAAACTTTGTTTGTGCTAATTACAATTGTTTGAACTTGTTTAATACCTAGCTGACCCGATAAGTTGTCCTGTTCCTAACTTTCCCTAAAACCTAATTCGTATACTATTACAATTACATAGCGGATTCAGTCCAGCGGTTCTCAAGTTGTTCCCTAAATAATCTTAACAACGAAAAGCATAATTTAAGTTTAATTTTAACTAGCTGTGCCCCGCGGTTACACCCGCGTGATGATGAATGATGAAGAAAAGTATCCTGTGTTAATCCAGCGCCTCATTTACCTCCATACCAAAGTTCATCAAAATAGTTCTAGCCATTTGAGTGTGAGAAGTGACACATTTTTAATTAGAAATACGGGATTACTCACTTATAATATATAGGTATATTGGATACCACATTCATTAACACAGTGCTAAGCGAGACATCACCGACACGGGCGTCCCGAACACTCCTTGAAAAAGGCCACCGAATGTGGTTGAAACTATAGTCGGACCTATCCGATAAATATTACGTGAGTAATGAGTAATTCCATATTACTAATTAAAATGAGTGTAAACCACGTTAGCCTTTATAACACACAACATACAATTACAACTAGACATCGTTCAGTGAAGTACAAGGAAGGTAATTATAATCAAGTAAAACTAAAGCTACCTCATAATCATCACACATAGAGTTCCGACTGCTGGACACATCCTCTCAGAGAGATGTATAGGCCATAACCCACAACGTGGGCTCAGCGCGAAATGGCAGATCCGTTAGTGGGCAGCCCTAGACAGGTATTCCAAAAAGATGTCTGTTAGAATCTTGACTTGAATGGAGGTTTGACAGTAACCGCACAGAACATGTACTCAGGTCGGTACTGCAGCTCAGATCCACAACTGGGCCCACTTCTGGAATACGGTCCGAGTTCGCATCACGGGCTACCTCGCGCTATCTCAAGAACGTTGTTGAAGACAACAACGGGAACCGACGTTTTTTATAACACTCGGTGATGAGACGAGTAAGTTGTTCGCTTGATGTTAATCAGCCCATTTAATAGTTCAGTGCCATTCAGAATTTTAAACTACAAGACCCTGCATAGTAATGCACTGCACACGTCACCCTGACATGATGTTAAATCACTTGCCCTGTATAATTGAGCTGGAAACATTACCTTACAAACCGAAACACAGTTATACTTACACACTACTGCTTTGCAGTTGAATAACTGCCGAAGATGTCTCCAGGCGGACTCGTCAACAGTTCTCCCACTACAGAACTACCCATGGGCTATGTGTTCAGTCACTCTAGCTAACTGTTGCGTGGTCGAGTGTGAGCTTTGAAATCCAAACTGTTCAGGGATATGGGCAGTTGCTTTAGATAGGCGGGATACGAAGTTTACCTATGCTTGGTAATAAACTGATTGGTCGATAGCTAAATGGCAGTGAGTGATCTTTACCAGGATTCTTAATAGCTATGATTTTAGCGTGTTTTAATGCCTTTGGGAAATATGCAAGGCGCAAGCAGCCATTAAACACTTTAGTCAGGTACACAAAAGCTTTTTGAGGGAGGTTCTTCAGTAGGCCATTTCCCAGGCCGTCGAACCCGGGCGCTTTATTTGGTTTTAATTTCGCTAGGAGTTTCCGAATTTCGTTCAGTCTAACAAGTGATGGATAGTCATCAGTGTGGTGACAGTCTAGCAGTCTTATTGAATACTAGCTGCGCCCCGCGGTTTCACCCGCGTGGTGATGGATGATGATGATGATGATGATGAAAAGTATCCTATGTGTTAATCCAGCGCCTCATCTACCCCCATACCAAATTTCATCAACATTAGCCCCCCCGTTTGTGCGTGAAAGAGTAACAAACATCCATACATCCATACATACAAACTTTCACGTTTATAATATTAATAGGATATGACTGCCTCCTCTATACAGGGATCGCTGACCCAATGTTTGGTTAGGTTCATATTTTCCTTGAAGGTATTTGCTAGTGACTCACATTGTTCAAAATCTGAAGAGGTAGTAGTATTATCTGACGTTTTAAGAGGGGGGATAGATGTAGGCTGATAGTTTATTGATTTCACCGCTCGCCATAAGTCCGATGTCGGGTTTGATATTTTACCTAATTTATTGTTCCAGATATTGTCGTTTAGGGCTTTGATGTTAGATTTTACACATTTTTGCATGTAGTTGACTTGGGAAAATAATTGACGGCGGTTATATGGATTTAATTCGTCTAGCTAGTTTACGAAGTCGATTCTTAATTTTTATTACAACTACAGAATTACGTGTTCACACAGCCCTTGGCAGCATGCGTTCCGTGCAAGTGGCACTCGCGGTTACTATCTCAGTAGTAGCCGAGGCGGACTCGACAACACTCCTCCCACTACAGAACTACGTGTTCACACAGCCCTCGGCAGCACGCGCTCCGTGCAAGTGGCACTCGCGGTTACTATCTCAGTAGTAGCCGAGGCGGACTCGACAACACTCCTCCCACTACAGAACTACGTGTTCACACAGCCCTCGGCAGCACGCGCTCCGTGCAAGTGGCACTCGCGGTTACTATCTCAGTAGTAGCCGAGGCGGACTCGACAACACTCCTCCCACTACAGAACTACGTGTTCACACAGCCCTCGGCAGCACGCGCTCCGTGCAAGTGGCACTCGCGGTTACTATCTCAGTAGTAGCCGAGGCGGACTCGACAACACTCCTCCCACTACAGAACTACGTGTTCACACAGCCCTCGGCAGCACGCGCTCCGTGCAAGTGGCACTTGCGGTTACTATCTCAGTAGTAGCCGAGGCGTATTCGACAACACTCCTCCCACTACAGAACTACGTGTTCACACAGCCCTCGGCAGCACGCGCTCCGTGCAAGTGGCACTCGCGGTTCATATCTCATAAGTAGCCGAGGCGGACTCGACAACACTCCTCCCACTACAGAATTACGTGTTCACACAGGCCTCGGCAGCACGCGCTCCGTGCAAGTGGCACTCGCGGTTACTATCTCAGTAGTAGCCGAGGCGGACTCGACAACACTCCTCCCACTACAGAACTACGTGTTCACACAGCCCTCGGCAGCACGCGCTCCGTGCAAGTGGCACTCGCGGTTACTATCTCAGTAGTAGCCGAGGCGGACTCGACAACACTCCTCCCACTACAGAACTACGTGTTCACACAGCCCTCGGCAGCACGCGCTCCGTGCAAGTGGCACTTGCGGTTACTATCTCAGTAGTAGCCGAGGCGGACTCGACAACACTCATCCCACTACAGAACTACGTGTTCACACAGCCCTCGGCAGCACGCGCTCCGTGCAAGTGGCACTCGCGGTTACTATCTCAGTAGTAGCCGAGGCGGACTCGACAACACTCCTCCCACTACAGAACTACGTGTTCACACAGCCCTCGGCAGCACGCGCTCCGTGCAAGTGGCACTCGCGGTTACTATCTCAGTAGTAGCCGAGGCGTATTCGACAACACTCCTCCCACTACAGAACTACGTGTTCACACAGCCCTCGGCAGCACGCGCTCCGTGCAAGTGGCACTTGCGGTTACTATCTCAGTAGTAGCCGAGGCGTATTCGACAACACTCCTCCCACTACAGAACTACGTGTTCACACAGCCCTCGGCAGCACGCGCTCCGTGCAAGTGGCAGTCGCGGTTACTATCTCAGTAGTAGTCGAGGCGGACTCGACAACACTCCGCCCACTACAGAATTACGTGTTCACACAGCCCTCGGCAGCAAGCGCTCCGTGCAAGTGGCAGTCGCGGTTACTATCTTAGTAGTAGCCGAGGCGGATTCGACAACACTCCTCCCACTACAGAATTACGTGTTCACACAGCCCTCGGCAGCACGCACTCTGTGCAAGTGGCAGTCGCGGTTAATAGATTAGTAGATGTTTTCGAAAATAAGTATTATCTACAAATTGTTCTGTTGTTTGCGCGTGCAAAGAGAGCGTTCAGTTGATTTCGTTATGAAAGCAATGGTCTTAATATAGAAGGTACAGGTATACAAATAACTTGTTCTTCAGTTCCGGCATTAGAGAGCCCCCGAGGGAGGAAAATTCTGTTTTGGGAAAATAGCCAATCTACATTTACCCTCATAAATACACTCATTGCGAACCTAATAACCCCATCGCGTCTCACAAATCTACGTTTAGTGGTAAATTAGCATTGAGTATGAATGGTCTGTACAGCGGTGAAGGTAATTTTATGAGTCAATATTGTAATTAATTCTGTTGGGAGTGAGGAAATAAGTACAGATATTAGTTATGCATATGTTGTGATTAGGGAACAAAGCTTACATTATTTAATTTCATTGAAGGATGATGACTAATGTAATAGTACATTGTTCACCGAGAGGAGAAAGTGACCGATTACCGTCGAGGGTGTCGTTGCTTTATAACACTCGAGATCGGGAATCGCACTTTCTCTCGAGTGATACATAGTGCTTTATACTACACCTACGAGGAAAATAAAAAACTAAATCTTTACTAATTGAAATTTATATTGAAATTGTTGCAGTTAGTGAAGCTTAATGTAACACTTTTTCCATTAATGTTTGTTTGAGATGTTTGCGATAATGTAGGAGGAATAACTGGCTGTGCTGTTGGCACTGCGCTCGTAGAAGGCTGTGGTGCCAAAGGGGCAACTGGCTGCTGAGGGGCATCTGGCATCGCCGCGCTCGTTGATGGTTGAGGAGATGAGTCTTGATGCACATTAATCGATCCCGATATTTGGTTATTTATTCGTGTTTTGTTTTCTACGGAATTCTCTATGTAGCTTTCTACAACAGCGGACGATTTCCAACCACCGTGACGTTTTATTGTGGTTAAATCAGCACCAGTATTGGCAAGAATAGTCGCTGAAGTTCTGCGAAAGCAGTGGCCAGTGTATTCTAGTGGATTGAGTAAATTAAGGTACGAAGCTATTTCTCTTGGCACAGTACTTATTTTGTTTTTCCCAATTACTTGTTTCGTACATTTTTTGTTTTTATATTGTAGTAAAAACCGATTGGTTTTGGGGTCACTGGGGCGAATTTCGTTATATTTCTTCACTATCTCATAAAATAAGCCCGATATAACAAATGATCGCTGAATTTTGGTTTTTGTGTTAGGAATATTGACGATTATTCCATTTTCGAGGATTTCGATATCGTCTGTTGTCATATCCACAAGTTCTTGCGAACGACAGGCCCCATTTACTCCTACAATCAAAATAACCTGTAAACAAAAATATCAAACATGAAAACCTAGTAGATCTACTCATAAATAGGTACGTAATAAATTTTAAACCAGTGCATTTTGTTCATAAACTTACCTTCATCAACAAATATTTGTCATCTGGAGCATTCTGCAAAAAGGAATAAACATCCTTTGTAGTAAGCACTTTTGATTTCTTACTACGGAATCCCTCCGACTTTCTTTTCAGAAATGCTGTAAGTTTTTTGTATTCTTGAATATTTATGTCGTTTCTTGTCAATATAGTACTTTTCAACATTGAGTACATAGACCATAACGTACTTGGTTTGTATTTTTGCGCTTTTTCACTCAAATAAGCTAGCAAAACAGTTTCAGAAAAAGATGCCGCATTTTTTTCACTTTTCCATTGCAAAAAATCGTCATAAGTTTTATTATATTTTTTAATTGATTTCTGTGGTAAAAGGTTATCAATCAGTATTTTTGCTGTTTCCTTCAACTGCGGCGGAGTTAAAAAATCTTCACCATCACTATCACTACTTATCATTTTGATAGTTTTATTTTACTTTTCTACGAAAACTGAATCCTCAAACAACACACAAATTGAAAATGGCGCCAATGGCGTCTGCAATTTTCACATGTTCTTTTTTCAAATTGTTTGACACCATCCAACACACAGCTAGTGGTCAGTGTCATTTTGCGAACTTGGAGATAAAAACTCACTGTAAAAACTTTTTGGCTTTTGATATTTAGGTTACCAGCGCATAGTCTTACCCAAAATTAAAAAAGAAAAACCACGTAAGAAATGGATTTTCATACACTTTTCTCTCCCGCTCAGATGCGTTTTCTCGCCGCATATTTGTTCGATATGCAATGACGTACTTTCTACCGTAAATTTGATAAAGTATCAAGGTACTTTCCGAGCAGGTGTAGTATAAAATATATTACTTCATTATTTAAAGGAATTGGTACAAAGTGAAAAATCACATGTACTTATAAATATTTTCAGATAATTATTTTTCATATTTTACACAATGTAATAAAAGTGTAAATGAGCAAAGGAGTTGTTAAATAATTGTTTGTTATAAATAAAAAAAAACGATGCGATATACTTTATAACCTTGACTTAAACCTTACTTACCTTTATAACCTTGCCTTTTAAATAATATATATATTATATTTAAGATAGAGACATAATATAGAGTACACACTAATATGGCACAGATTGAATGGCAATGTACAACATACACGCACCAGAGGTTACGAAGTTGCCTATAACACTGACCTACATATTGACCACTAGTGTGACCATTTGTTTGTTTTTATTGATTACATAGGAGGTATGACACTCCCTCTTTACATGTAAACGCAAGCCTGTAGAACTTTTGGCTGCAGGCTCTTTACTTCTCCAAACACCAAAATGCTAACAAACCCATCAGCCTTACACATAGCAACGTCGCTCCACTTGAGGGCATCTTGCAGTGCCCGCTGCCAGTACGGCACTAGCTGCTGACCAGCGGACCCCCCGGTCTGCAGCCATGCAGGAGGAACTTCCACCACACAGCCTTCTACAACAGAAACAAATGTTAGGAGTACAACATACGCTTTTGCAGTTCTGGGCAAGTACATGTTTATTTTGTGTTTTTTATTGAAGAGTACGGTAAGTAGTAGTAAGATAAACAATTATCAGCAGATTAACAAGTAGCAAGGTATTTAGCTGGTCTTATCGGAGAAGCTAATATCGTATAGAATAATAAACACATCTACACTGTCTAGGGATATTTTGGATTTACTCAATTTACTCAAAATTTATTAAAAATAACATACAACATGTATATATATTTTTATAAAGCCCATTTATCAGACTACACTCCAGAATAAAAGAAAACTATTTATTTTGCGTAAATAAATTTTTAATCAAATAAAGAAAAAACGTTAAATAATGGTAAAATTAACAATGAATGTTTTTCTCAAGAAAAGGTGAAAAAAATAAAGAAAAAATATTCTGTTTTAACAGTAATGTGAAATAGCAGTAGTCAGTAAAACCACCTATGACGTTAGTAACGGCCCTGCAACGGTTTTTCATGCTTTGGATTAAGTTATCCAAGTCTTGGTGCGGTGTATTGTCCCAGGTCCGGCTAAGATGCAAAAAAAGTTGCTCTTCCGTCGCAATGTTTGTAGGGAAATTCCTCAAAGCCCTTCTTTGGAGCATGTCAAACGCGTGTTCTATGGGGTTTAGATCAGGCGATTGAGCGGGCCAGCCTAAGGCCGATACGTCGTGCTCCTGCAACCAGCTCGTCACCACTCTCGCTGTGTGCAGACGGGCGTTATCGTGCATGAGCGTGAATTCTTGGCCCATTTGTAGTCGATGGGGGTAGATTATTGGTACTAGCACCTCGTTATGGTATTTTTCAGCCGTCATGCTGTTTCTGATCCAAACGAGGTTTGTTCTTCCATCAACAAGAATACCCGCCCAAACCATAATTGTCCCGCCGTGGTACTGTAACACTTTTTACCGTCTTCCTATAATTGTTGTTTGTGAAGTAGGTAGTTAAGGAAACAGCCGAAAGGTTAATTAAAGTTTAAGTATATTAACAGCTAAAATAAGTAGCAGCACGAAATAACCGGGTCGGGGTAAGGTTGCGATTGTGGACCGAAATGTGCAGCGCGACCGTACGAATACACTGGCCTGGGTTTTCCCGTGCACGGAGATCGGGTGCGCTCTGTCGGGTAGTGGCAAATCCTGGCGTCGGGGAAGACGGGAAGACCAACGCGCGGAGGCGGTGGAGCAGCAATCGGGAATGGTAGTACCCTTGGTAGCAGGGTAGGCCCGATGCCAGTACAGGTGTGGCGTCGGTTCCAATCGTGCGGGTGAACCCTGGAATCCGCGATTATCCGCGTCTTAATAAAAGTCCACATCTAGTTTGACTGCCACACTCAATGTTATTGCGCGGAGCGACACCAAGCAGTGAGGTCTAATGCAGTGAATAGAATCTAAGATGAGGCAGTCAAACTTGTACAGAGTATGTAGATAAATAATATAGCAAGATGAAGGGTACCTACATAATACATGATAGAAAATCTAACAATAACGGAAATTATCTTTCGAAGTAGCACACACGGTTATAATTTTATAGCAAATCAAGGAGCACGATATAATAATAGGTATACAACCGTACATAATATTAGATAATGAAGTTACTATATTTCTAAGATACTATTATACTGGTGACAGAAAATTATTGGAAAAATATAGCAATGCTTAAATTAACATAACAGTATATTTAAAGTAAACTATTCAGCTACATTTATATCGTGTATTTCTAGTAAAAGTAAAAGGAATAATTTTACTATTAAATACCATACTGCTAATATCCAGAAAATTATTGATGAAATATAGCATCGCTTAAATTAGGATAACAGTGTAGTTAAAAATGTGAGTAAACTATCCAGATACATTTAAATAGTCTATTTCTAGTAAAAATAAAGTGAATAATTTTACTATTACCATTCTGCTAGTAGGTACCCAAGAAATTGTAATATAGCACAGCTTAAATGGCATAACATTCCAATTGAGAAGATTATAAAAACTATCTAGGTACATTCCAATAGGGTCAAGAGAGACGTGTAATGGTGTAGTAAGTAAATAGGGTTTAGTAGGCTATAACCATTAACAAAAGTACGTTAGATAGATTCTAACAATAAAACCAAGCGGCTCCATATAAACACAATATTCATCTAGTAGTAAGAATATTGTGGTTAAGACTTGAAAGCTAAATGTTATAATATGCAAGTTACTGCAATAATGTGATAAAATGGCCGTTTAATCGTACGAAACGCCGAACATATTGGAATATACTCACGTCATGCTTGCAAGCGAAACTATAGTAAGAACTTGTTGAAACACTCACCCAATTCGGGGTAATCACACAACACTAGTTTTATATTATAAATTATATTCCAATAGTTTTAGAACTATAGCGGAACGTAGGATTGTAGTTTGGAAATTAACAAAGTAATCGCGAAGATAACGTCCGCTTCTGTCTCGGCCGGTTCAAGCTGTCATCCGAAGTCAACCGATCAGCTGAGTGCTCTTGCCAGTCACTCCTGATTGGTCAGAACGCACGAACATAATAACGTTTGCGATTACGCAGTCTTCGAATCTTTAGCGATGTTGACTATTTTAATAATCGCGAGTGTAATGAAACTATTAGGGTAATTAATTATTTATTTCTTAATATAACTAGATAATGTTTTTGGAAGTCTAGTAGTGTTTGAGTACCTACATTTGTTTTAACAAACTGTTATCATTGGAGATATGTAGGTTACAGTACGAATGGACTTCCTGGGGATGTTGCAGACGGCTCTCACGACCAGGAACTCGCAAAACACGTACTCTACGTGTATCGGGATGGAGACCGAACCGGAACTCATCGGTAAACAGCACTACAGACCACTGGTTATCTTCCCAGAGCTAATTTTTCTACTAATTTAAAATTCTGCTAATTTTTAACCCACTCTAGTCGTAGCCCACGACTTCCTCGGGGTAGTGCTGGAGTATGAAGCGGTCTGCGAGCATGAAGGTTAGCTTCATGCAGCCTTCTTCTTACAGTTTGGTCACTCACAAGCAACTGGTGCTTGACTGGAGCCTCTTAACCAACTGCATGGTTGTAACATTTGGTTGTATTAATTTATTTTTTTAAAATAAATTTAGAATCGTTCAAAAAGGTTTACAAAATAAGCGTTCTTTAAAAGATTTTAAAACTGGCCAGTATTGTTCGAGTTTAAGAACTTTATACAAAATATCCCTAGACGGTGTTGATGTGTGTATAATATTATATTGTAAGAATGAGGATTTTAAGGTAGAATATTGCAATCAGCAAATTCTCTATATCTGAACTATGAGCAATGCGAATGGTGCGATTGCGGGCACACTCTATCCAGATCTGCAATAAAACATAATTGGTATTGATCGGTTAGTATTCAATCAATTCCTTTAACCATTCAGTTTATGCAATATGGCCGCTATGATATAATATTCAGCTATACACTTCGCCACCGTCAATATTAACATTATAAGCAGCATCGTCGTCGGCAGTTCTCAACATTTTGCATACAAATAGGGTTCTTTGAGTTGAACATCTCAATTTGTTAGCGGAAATTATTAAAACATTTATTGTAAGCTGCCCCACTTGTTCACGGTGTTGACATTAATAAATTATGTTTACTTTGGAAAATAATGAGAAATTTTAATGTGAAACGAGAAAATATTTCGTATGTTGCCAAAGGCGCAGACGGCGATAAATTGCGGGCTAAATAAAATGCTAAGTACATTTTGATGCAAATGTGGATAATGATAGTTCTGCACGTGTAACAAACGACATTTTCTAGATGATAAATAAAAAACTGTTCGTTGGTAAGCGCAAGACTTGAGGACGTTCGGACCGATTTGTTTATTAAATATTTGTAATGAGATTTACGGTGAATGAATAAAATTAGATAAAAAGCTAGAAAAATTGGGAACTGTGCACTATGGGGCAGAACAATATCTATCGGTTCAGGTAGTTTGTGGGTCGGTAGGTAGTTTGTCAGGTGTAGATATACAAAGGAATAGTAAAATAACAAAATAATTCCACGAATAACCAACCAATTCTCCGAGTCTAGTAAAATAAATCGATGTATGCATGTGTGTTTGATAAAAAAATAATATAAAAGAGTTATTGGCATTATCCATTCGGTCAAGGGTGGCATTGTAGTGGCGCTCACATGAAAGAGTTTTGTTCATTTCAAAGGTGTATTTTTTAGCGAGTAGAATCTGAATAATATATTTTTAGCTTTGTATTAATTAGTGATACGAGAGCTAAAATAATCTGTACGTACTTAGCTATTGAACTGTAGAAAGGTTAAATGGTTAGATTAAAGGTTAAGTGACGTCACTGCATATTGTGCAGTGGATAACAATAATTACCTTCACATTTTGTTCCACATAAGATGTAAGTATGTACGTGGAATCACATTTCGTAACGTAAAGAACATACGAGTAAGTACGTATTTTATATGTTTAGTACCTACTTATAAGTACTTTCTTCAGACATTCATAAATTTACCGTATATTTATTTCAAATGCAATACCGTAGTTTTGTTTTGATAATATAACAAAGGATAATTTAAAACAATGTTAGGTATTGTGGGGGCCACAAGTCTGGTGCGGCCGGGTATCCGACAGTGGAATATTTAACTGAGTGCTGTCATAACACACATTGTACACACAGTGCAGCGCCTCATGGCACACTCTACAGGTTTCGGGTGTCACGAAACTGGTGTGAACAGATGTGGCGCATTACCACATTCACAATAGCACGGCGCAATACATCCTCGCTCATCTCATCTCGACTACGACTGCCTCCATTTTCTTACATTAATTTAAAACATATAACTATATTAATGCATATAAAACAATCTCGTAGCAAGCTGAAATAATAACATATTTATGTTAAGAAGGTGGCTGTTAGAGCTGTTGCTAAGCTTCTTAAAGTCAACTGAAGAAGTTTTATGCATTTCAAAAACTTATTAGACTAACAAAATGAAGCTGGAATACTACGAGTACATTTTCTAATACATTTGCCAGCATGCGAGACAATAAAGCCTAACGGGTTTAAGTCGGTATTTGACGTGCATGTACAGCGGAAATCTGAAGTTAGATTGGGTTTCTAAAAAGGGAAGTGATGATACTTAGTCCAGCGGCGCTAAGGTTTTTTAGCTCGATGTTTTCTTCGGATTCCAGCGCGGCAGTATGGTGCTTGCTGATGCCTGCCTGGCTCGCTATCTCCATCCAGTTTGAGCACTACAGGTGTTAAGTTAAGCAATTCCCAGTATGTTTATGTCGCTATTCTAGAACTAGGTGTTATCACTCTCTAGACAGAGTGAGATATAACCACATCAGAACTGATTATAAACTGATATAGTTAAACGCCACTCTCCAAAGTAATACAAAAATAATGATATAATAAACTTTTGATTGTACGTATATACGCAAATGTAATTATATATTTTTTTGTAATTTTCAATAATTACCTTTGCGTATAACTAATAAGTACTTAAGATTAAAATCATGCCAAGTTTATTAACCCTTTGCGTACCAGAGACGTAAATTTACGTGAGTTTCAGTCATACACCTTTTGGTTTAATTATCACGGTATAGTAAGGGTCAATTTAAAATTGATGACTTGATCCTTGTGCAATACGTTCCATCTCAAAACTAAGTGTTTACCGCGTAGACAAAATGTTTTTCGTCTTGGATCCTCTCGCCCCACGCAGATTCTTTGTTACTGCACTCAATATTTCATTCTCGACATATACCCTGTTTTGTTCCCCTAAATGTAAAAGCGCTCGTTTAGCAGGATCTGCGTAGTCATTCCTTACAATTCTTCTATATCTTGAATAAGTAGAGTTTTAGTGGAAAGATTCAGATATGTGTTTTCGTTCCCGATATAATATGTAAGTATGTCGGTATAAATATAAAGGTACAGTTAGACGGTTGTCATGATAAATAGAATGAACGACATCTTCGGATCCACCTTGATGGCTTCGGCAATCTAATATCCATTTATATTCGATTTTGTAACCAATTGGGGTCCGATGGCAGATGTTACTTTTCGTTAGACAAAATGTTTTGACAACTTCAATTATTTCTAGACAGAAATATTTCAAATACTTACGTATAAAATAATAATTTGTTTTATTTTACTTCTACAAAATACACATCTCTAAACTTGATTAAGTTTGGAATATGTTATTGTAACCTAAAGTTTGAATTGATTTATTGTTTAAAAATTATTAACTAGGTAGGCAATCCTCTCACGTCTCGCCAGGCGTTATGTAAGTGTGTGTGTGTGTGTGAGAGAGAGAGAGACGCGAGATATACTACATTGCTATACTTATTGCTATATTATTATTATTGCTATATTACGACCACTTGTTTTATTCTACCTTCAATAGTGTGCCTTACTCGGGATTGAGTTTGTATGGAACTTCTGTCATACTCCTCTGTTTTCCTTCAACAAATAAGTTTAAGAAACCAGCCAAATAAATATACAAAATATATTATTTTCTAAATGATTTTCTGACATACAAAACAAATCATATGCATGTATAAGCCTTCATTTTATTACTGAATAGGTATGTTTGATCCAATGATTTTTATTTTGTGTATGAATTACTCAATAATTTAATAATATACAAAAGAGCTGCCTCGGCCTCGCATCAGCCTGCCGCATTACACGACGAGGTTAAGTTGGCAGCTTATTGGGCCCCTACCCGCAGCAAGGGATAAATCCTTGTTATACACCCTATTTGTATAATTACCAAAAAAAAAATGGACGGTACAAAAGTGTTAATACATTGTAGATATGTAGTCAACATTTTTTATTACTTCACAGTGAAATAATTATTAATTGTTAAAGTTTTCGAAAATTCCATCTAAAAGTATGGACACCATCTTAACAAAAATACTACATGCCTATGTACAACTTATTAATGAAAACACATGATTCGCGTCAGTGAAAAAATATCTCTCTTACTCTTTCTTACACCCCCCACCCGAGCGTTCGGTGTGAAAGAGATTGTCGACTTTCGGCTTTCGTTCGTTCGTTTTCGGAAGAAACAAAGACCGCGCGGTGGCAGGGCGGAGGGTGCGGGGTTGGTCCGGTGGCCAGGTCTAACGAGCTAGGACGCGAGTTTGCCGAATGTTATGATTATGAATGATACATTTCTATGTAGGGGTGTTAATTTTAATGCATAAACCGCGCGCATGTAGTATATCTTAATGAATAGTGGAAATGCCTAGAATAAAATTTTTTGGTGTGAATCAATCTAGACGTTTGACCAAATATTGATGATTATGTGGGAAATTTTTTTTTTTAAAATGTTTGAATATTCTTCCCATGTATGTATTAAGTACCAGCAGCATAGAGTGCTGTTTTTTTTTTGGTAATTATACAAATTAGGTGTATAAAACGCTGTTTGTTTATTCATATCTAGCTGCACCACGCAGTTTCACCTGCGTGGCGATCGATGATGTTTAAGACTTTATTATTTCTAAATCAGCCCTGTATGATAACGAACAAAACCAAAAAGAATTACATATTAAATCGATCAAATCATTTTGAGTTATAGCTAGATTAATGATAAAGAAGAATTTACGATGCTTAGCAATTTTTTTATACTAGCTGCGCCCCGTTTACGTGGTGATGTATGATGAGGATGGTGAACATAATCGTTGTCCTGCTCCGGGATATAATCTACTTATCTCCTTGACAAATTTCATTATGATCGTTCAGCAGAACATGAATTTATAATTACAAACTAGTTTGTTGCGGTTGAGGCAATAATCGTGTCTACGTATCGAACGGCAAAGTTAACTTTGTCCTAACACCTAGTTTGTCTGTTAGTTAATGATTACTCACACAAAAACAAATATGTGCTCCGTCCAGGGATGGAACCTGAGACCCCGAGCTCCGAAGGTAACATCACTACCAACTGCGCTATCGGATCCGCCACAGCCCGAGACAATAATGTGCTGAGCGTTGTGTAGCCGAGTGTACCTGGGCGGTACATCGGCTACACAACGTGTTTGCACATCACCCGACCCGCTCGCGCTGCTGAAGCTAATCGCTCGTTAATCACAGAGCCAGCGTGTAATTAATAATTAAGTTCCAATTAAGTGTCACGGCGTCAGTAACGCCAACAATGCGGCTCTCGTCAGTTTCCCGGCTGTGTGTCCTCGCTTTGTGTTTACCGGTAATTACTGTTTCCTGCGCTAGTGTGTTATAACGCTTCATTATTGTTTAATTATTTGACTAAGTCTGTGTTTGATATACGCGAGATGGCGGGAGAAACTCTAACACACGATAGCTCCGCAGCTATTGTTGATATTGTTTAATTAAACAATAACTAATAATGTAGAAAAATGTTCCTAGTTCATGTTTTGTCGAGTTTTGTCGTGTGATAGTGGTGGAGTATTAGCCGTGTAGTGTACGCAATAGTGCACAAGTGTGGGCAAAGTGAACGAAATCATGAGTTCGTTGATGCTGTGTATTCCGCAATCGCCTCAGTGGGTTAGAGTAATGCACCCACGAACATGACGCAGACAGGACAGTGACTTTATGACAGATTTATTTATGTCACTGTGACTTGACTCTGACTACTTGAATAATAAAAATACTTGAATAATTGTCCCTAGATGCAACTACGAGTATGTATAGAAATAACTTGAGGAGTTTGTTGGAGGAAAGGGAACATGCGTCTGTTATTGCGGATGGATAAACCTCGTCGTTTTAAAGTGACGAATGAACAGCTATCTTCCGATTAAGTTTTGGACCGCATCAACACTTATAATCAGAACAAACCTGAGACTAATTGGAATGAATTAACCCAGCTAAGTGCTAGTCAGACTTCTGCAACGAGGGTTCCGCACTGCTATTTAATATACACGCATTTTGTTAGTTTTACAATTATTATTTTTTTGATCTCTTGGTACACCCCCACCTGCACTTGGCCAGTTTTTATTATTCATGACTTTACTTTGCGATATGTTTGAAAATCTATCGTTAACTATAGGTACTATCGAGTTCCGACAGTTGTCCTTCAGGGCCAGTCGCTAATCTAGGTCTAGTGTGGTACCACCTTCGACCGCATCATCACTGTCCATCACGTGAAAGAGATATCAAATACTAGCCGAATGGATATTTTTTTTGTAGGTTTATTTCTTTTTTTAGCTTCCCTTAGTGAGTATGTAAACAAAATGTTGTTTTTGCTTTGTCAATCCCTGTTTAACAAGATTTTAATAACTTCGCTATTATCTACTGACTTACAAAAAGCCGAGTACAAACTAGTGGACCCCTACAACAGATCAATACAATCTATTATTATTTAAACTTTATTCACGAGCAAGTCCCCAGACATTACAGTCATAACTCAGAAATAAACTAAAAGTTGTAGAGAAAAAATCGCCACCCCTGAATCATCAATGCATTCAGCGCGCAACAACAAACTAAGAAAATACTAGTTATTTGAAATATAAAATAAACAAATAACAGCATCAGTAACAGATTTTCCAGACACGTTTTTCCAATAACAACGTAAAAACGTTTCAAATGCAATTCTTTCGACTCGATATGAATCGGTATGCCAATGAAACCACAACCACAGCTATCAAATACTACGTCATGTACCGATATGTCCGGCGGCTTATCGAGCACACGTCTCGCGTCTCTATAGAGTGGCTTGTCGTTCAGGGCAAATTAGAAGGCAGTAGACCGCGCGGGAGGTCACCCATGCGATGGACTGATCAGATCAAATCTGCGGTGGGAGGTCCCTTGCATTGATGCACCAGGATGACTGCGAATAGAGGGGGATTGCATGACATCGTGAGGCGCATTACATCTGCCTCCACAACTACATGACGACTACGACTGTTCGCTCTGTCAAGAGCGAAAAGTCTGAGAAGAAGTTAACTCGTGTACATTCACTATTCAAATATACAATTGTCGGATAAATGCCTTTGCGAATATTTGCAACAATGTTTATAAAATGTTACTGAGAAAGAAAAATTCGTTTGTTTTGTTCCACAGCTATCCTACGGAGCCGAGTATGAACCTGTGAGTAAACACATCTGTTTTGTATTCAAGGGTGAAGAAAGAGTGTACAGATAAACACACTTGGAGCAACCTTTTGACATTTAACGCACATTTGTAATTTAAAAGGAAATTGAAATTCCACCGCGACACAATAGTGCGCGAGCAGAACTGTGCTCGGGTGTGAAGGACACTGTAGCATGTGACATTACAGGGTAAAGATACTCAACATCCGATATGTCGGTGTGACGAACGCAGTGCAGTTCCGCGCAACACTATAGTTCTCCTTCTGGTTATTACCGCAACTGTCACGAGCTGATCTAGAACTTACTCTGTCTCCTGTTTATTGTTGTTAAGAGGTAATATCGTGGACCACAGATTAGTTACTAGCTAGTATAGTAGTTAGATCTGGATAATACGTCTCTGTTATGTTCTAGAACAAAACGCATTTCTTTATGTTGAATTTATTATGATGAACCAGTTCTTATAGTACTCGTATGTACGGAGGAGGACATAACCAGGCAGTTGTAATGATTTTCTGAGGGCCGTAATGTCCCGTTAGAACTCATTATAAGAATCGAACCATAGGGACATGCTTGCGGACAGTATCTGTGTCAAATATAAACATATAGCGATAGTGTCGAGGTACAGGGAGGAACTCTGGGAACACGTGTGTGGGGGGGAAGACGACAGAGACGTACTCACTTGACACACCTGTGGTCGCTTATATTTTAAAATGTACTAATCTTACCTGCATTTTGTCAAAGTTAAATTGTGTTTTTCTTCAGCGCGTCGCAGCCGAATGTAACGCAAAAGTAAGTTTATAAATATTTCAGTAAGGTCTACTGTATTTTACAATAAAATATAAACAAATTTCACCTGGACAAGTTTTGTTCGCGGTACATAGAGGACATGTTGCTATATTACCATACCTTTAATTGACACTTAACCACCAATGTGTTAGATTTTTAAATAAATTTTATTCATAATGTACCGACATAGCTGATTGTTTTCTGTCCCATAGGCCAACTTATTCAATTTCTTTTGCCCTCATAATCCTCTTACGAATATTTTGGAAAAAAAATATAGATCAGTAAATCCATTTAAGCTATGCACTTACCAACGAACGGCATTAAATAAATGAATAATTGAATGAATAGCTGACGTTCATAAGTGCGTCTTTGACGCCTAAATTGAATAAATGAGTTTGACTTTGGAAATTTTATATTAATATGTTAGAAATACTTACTCATAAATTTGTAAATTTAGTAAACGTATTTAGTTAATTCATAAAAACAAACTCAGCAATTATTATTAATTAAAAATACGGGATTACTCACGTAATATTTATCGGATAGGTCCGACTATAGTTTCGACCACATTCGGTGGCCTTTTTCAAGGAGTGTTCGGGACGCCCGCGTCGATGACGTCTCGCTTAGCACTTTTTTAATTAATAATGATTGAAAACCACGTTAGTTTTTATAACAAAACTCAGCAATTGTTTTTACTTGTTACTACGTGTATGAAGTATGTATTGCTTTAATTGTAATTTTGATTACATTGCAGTGTAACGGGGATAAATGCACAACCGGAGTAAGTTTCCACATTATATAACTATATTTATACTATAACATATATCCACAGGTGTGTATATAGCACAGTATTATTGCATATCTTTTTTATTCGTCATATATTAAATCCACCCTTTCCTTTGTATGCCTCTCCCATTCCGTTCACTTACGAGAGAGACGACAGTCCGCGGGTAATGAGGGTTGGTCTCCAATACGCAGGCCGCAGGATCGATCCCTACCTCAAATCTCCGGTGTAGGTAACATCGTGATGAACTCCACAGCATGCTTGTAGGCACTTCTAATGCTGGGCCTGTTACCACCTGCTAGATTGAACACCTGTAGCCACCTAACGGTATGCTCCAGCAGCTGTCCATGAAAGCCAGTCGCCAATCTATATCTAGTGTTTGGTCCCAAACAATGACAATAGATGGCGCCGCTCGTAACGTCATTTGGATATTGTATTGTTTTGGAACGCCACTCTCTGGGCTGACAGATACTGCCACATTGTGCTGTCTATGAGAACAGATAACTTGTAATTTGAAAATTTGTTGAAATAACTTGAGATAACCTCTTGCTTTTGAGTAAAATGACTGCGAGCCATATTTGTTGTTGAAATGTATAATTAATTGAGTGTAAATTCGATCACGCTGTAGGCCATGTTGCGTGTATAGTGTTAGAGTCATAGTGTATAGAGGGCCATTGTAGACTTGTTAGGCCATTGATTTGCATAAAAGCTCCTTGTTATCGAGGACAATTCGGTGAGGACTCTTGTAAGCACCCGCTTTGCAGACCCATACATAAATCGCTTCCACACTCTACTACAGTCTGTCGAGCCCTAGTTGAAGTGCGTTCCACATCTAGTGTGGTGCCACGCGCGGCCGCATCAGTACTGACAACTATGTGTGATAGTAGTCGAATACGACCAGTATCAAGTTGTACCAAGTACAAAAAAACAAAGTCGTCACTCTCCTATAGTAACATGTACTCGTATGTTCCTGCGGCCTGTATTAGCCCAGCCCAAAACATTCCCTTTCAAATTTTCCGGTCTAATGACACACTTCCTCTTATATACTTGCTGTACCGTTACCGTGCCACTGGCACCTATAGAAACATTAATAAAGATATGAAAAGAATATTTTACGTTTTCCTCGAACTACAGAAAAAAAGGTTGCACTAGAAACTAATAATCCATAACTATAGAAACTTCAAATTAATTCAGATCTTACGAAGGAAGGTCATGGACTACAAGTCCCTTTGAAACTCTTGAAAGAACTCAGAACAAACGGATAGTGCATTGGCCGCTAATGCACTATCCGTTTGTTCCGCACTCGTGTTGTCCCGTTTTTACCACTTTGCATAACCATTTGAACACATATTCTTGTTTCATCTGTACCTTCAGATCTTGTTAAGGAACTACCTACTCAAAAGTCTCATCAGTACCTTCAGTGAGCCTCGTTCTTGTACCGTCTCCACTAACATACAAAAGTGTTTTATTATGATTAATATTTCCTGACGTCTAGTAGGTACCTGATGATTAAATGTTGTTTCAGCTCTTCGGTACCGTCCAATGTACTGCATCCGTAAGTTCACTCACGCAACATTTGTGCCCGACTATTACCTCGATAACCTGTCGTCGTTTGCATTTTGAATTCAATAACACATTATGTTTTACACCAATCTCACGAAACTGCCAGTATGTCTCAGGGTGACGAACGCAGATCAGTCACAGTTAGGTTCTGTGCCGCAGCACGGAGCTTTACTGTCACTGGTCTTATCACCAGGTATATGCAAGTGATATGACCGCTTAACACAGCTAATTTACCCACGGATTTTGGAAGGAAGGGGTCAGGGAGGGACAGGGGCGGTAGGGATGCCTTTGTAGCGTTGATAGCTCAGGAGTAGCACGGGGCCGGCCGTCAGTCAGTCACACAGCCACAAGATCGATTCCCACCACGGGGTACAGCTTTCGGTGACATCGTGATGCAATCCACAGCATGGTGGTAGGGCATTTCTGTGTCCGTCTGGCTAGTTACTCGTACCGCCCTCAAGTTTGAAAATCGGTCGCTTAACACCTAACAGTGTGTTCTGGCAGGTGTCGTTGAGAGTAAGTGATGTGTACCTACACGCGTTGTCATACGTACCTACCTATATATATATGTCAATACCATACTTACCTGGCGTGTGAGTCGCGACAGCCAGTAATAAACCAGTGCTCGTCTGAAGCGGTAGTTTCACTTATCTCCATATATCACAGTAAGTCTCTATTCTAGGTCTACTTTGACACCTTCGACCGCATCATCACTAACCATCAAGTGAGAAAATAGTCAAACTATAGCTTATCAAGTGAAAAAAATGGATTTGTTTTGTCGGTACTGCATACTTAGGCAGTTGATATCAATATTTGCTGGTAGCATTGTGAACAGTTCCAGTTGCAGCTGCAATGGACTTCGAGTAATCAGTATATTACCGTACCATTGTCACAAAACGCTCGGGCATCGTACTACAGTGAGTTGCGTTGCGACAGATTCTCGTAGTAGGGGTAGTAATAACCTAACAATCTCAGTAGAACAAGTTGATGCGTGCCGGCCCGCCCACTACCATATCCACTGCCTTCCGAGATCCGTGCACACTTCTCGTCACCTGATACCATTATAAAATAACGAAATTAATTATGCGGGTAAATCAAAGCAAAAACATTACTTCTTTGTATCTTAATAATTTGTACGACGTTCACGTGTTAATTTATCTATTAATTATTTTAAGTTATTTTTAATAAATTTTTTTCTATTTTACAGTGCGAGTCTGATATTTGTTCTGCTGAAGTGAGTAAATTTAAAAGTATCTACACTTAATCGGGGCTCTTTCATGGCATTACGCAACAGTATTATTATGATGGTTGTCCTATTTTGTCAGTATTTTTGTATGTTATGTTGTGTGATGTCCTGAATAAATCTATTTTCGTTCTTTCTTTCTTAATAAATCATAGTAATAAGCATGTTGACATAAGTATCTGACAACTGGGAGGGTGCTTTTAGAGACTGATTGGTTAGAAAATATAAAAAAAAGACCTAAACTATTTTCTTATTACTATTTTATTATAAATACTTGGCAAATCTGTTCTATTCTCTAAAGTATAGCAGGAAAAGATAAAATATAACCACGGCAAAAACTTTTAGTTTTAAACCTTAAATGTTACTTAGTAGTTAGTAGTTAGTAGTAGTAATGTTGCACGATAAAATAACTTAAAAATAAAGTGACCAAATGGCACATGCCCTGCAGACTGTGGAATATTGGATTGTAGGTATTAGAAAAACGGCTCTTTAGTGCGTTAAAAATAGATATTGTGTCTATTATTAGACAACTGTATAGTAATTTAATGAATGTAAGTAAATAATGAATTAATAAAACGCTGTAGCTATAGTAAATTAATGTGTGTAGTGTAGGACATGTTTAAATGGTGTAGACGGTCGCAGGAGTGTATAACGTTGACGTGGGGAGAGATATGCTCAAAGCAGCAGCGCGTGTTCCTTTTGGAGGCGGTTCGTGTATTTTTTTTATTTTTTTTTTATTTATTTATTTATTTATTTATAAAAGAGAATACATATCGATGGTTAATGTTGTCTTAAAACCAATGCTAGGTTTATCTAGACAAACATCAGTTCTTAAAAAATAGTATTCGTCAGCTAAATTACTAAAATTACTTATCGTTATACATATACTACAAAATGGTCTTAATATACTTACTATAATCTACATGAAATTTTTTTTATAAAATCATAACATAAAATACATACTAACAATTCAAGTAAACAATAGTACCTCGGTATCTCAATGTTTACTCGCAGAGCGCAGCGCACACATACAGATAAAAACCGGTCAGGTGAGCTGGCCGAGTAATACTCATAGCACAGCTACAGCTGACAGCGGTACACACACATGCACAGTAGCATTCACTTACATATAGGGAAGTATGGTATAAGTGTGCGCGTGCGCTTTACAAAGGATGCTCCATACTATGCGTTACAAAGAAAATGTTTTTTTAAAATAGTTTTGATGTTTTTTCTGTAGCTTTATTTCTTACGTCCATTGGAAGTTTATTAATTAAATCCGGTAATAAGTAATGTGATGTTCTTTTACCATACACATTGCAAAATAAAGGTTTTGTTAACTTTTTCTTGGAAATACTCCTCGTGAATTTGTTATGGGTTTGTAAGGTCTGTATTTCAGTCCGAAAGAATTGTTCGGTTAATATGGTATATTCAACATTTTTGTGAATTGGAATAGGTAATTCCACAGAACTTAAAAAGCCCCGAGGGATTATCTGTATATTTTTGTTTTATTTTCTTCGGAACTATAAGCTTTAACAGTCTGTATTGGATATTATAAATTTGATCAAGATACGTTTTATAGGTACGTCCATAACTGGTCAATCCGTAAGTTATTATGCTCTCGGCTAATGCTTTGTACATAGTCAACAATACGTTGAATGCCACTCTATCTTTGACTACATAGAATTTTGCCAAGACTGCACGAAGTCTTTCACAAACTCTATTAATATGACTAGCCCAGTTAAATCGATTATCTATGATCAGTCCAAGGTATTTTTGCTCCGTCACCTGGTCGATGTAGGTGCAGTTATTTCCACATTGGGTGTTCGGGTTATGCAAACAGTCGTGGATATGAGCTATGACGTTGACACTTTCAGTGCATTTATTGCGACTAGAGTGGACATGGACGAATTTCGTTTTGTCAGGGTTAAGCACCAATCCTACATCGTGGGACCACATACTTAGAGCTGTGAAGTCTTCCTGAATTTGTTTTTGTGCCATTTCGATGCTCTTATTTGCAGCCACCAAGCAAGTGTCATCAGCAAACTGATAGATTGTGCAATACTTAATTATCCTATTAAGGTTATTAACATAGGTTAAGTAGTGCAGAGGTCCTATTACTGATCCTTGAGCTGTTCCCTCAGTGGCATAAATACTGTCACTGAGAGCGTCACCCACCTTCACTTGATATCTGCGGTTCTGAAGGTAATCCTTGCACCAGTCCAGTAATCTACCTCGTACGCCGCTATTGTCTAGTCTTTCTATTAGTAGGTCATGCCTGAGAGTATCAAATGCCTTGCTATAATCTATAAAAATTATGACAACATGTTTCTTCGCATTGAGGTGAGCATTGATGTCATCCGTAAGACGCGATAACAAGAGAGTAGTGCTTTTTTTGGCTGAAATCCATATTGCTGAGAGGATAATACATTGTTGGCTACATAAAAGTGTCGTATGACACCACAAACATATTTCTCGATTATTTTGTCCAGTACCGGAAGTATAGTAATGGGGCGATATTTTCCAAAGTCTTTTGTGCTCCCACCTTTATGTATCGGCCTTACAATACCAGCTTTAAGCTCGTTAGGATATATTCCTGTGGCGATGCTCCTGTTAATCAGTCGCGTGATAGAACTAACGACTTTATTAGATAAGCTAACGATGTCTACAGCTCTGATTCCATCAATTCCTGGAGCTTTGTGAGGATTGAGGTTTTTAATTATCTTAAGTACATCATTATCGGTTGCTTTTGGAAAGTAAATTGATTTGTCAAGAGGTTTTATATAAGATTTTTCGTCTAAGAGTTTACTTGTACATGTTGGTATAATACATTTAACGTTATCTTTAAACTTATATGCAAATTTATTAGCAATATTTTTGCTATTGCCTTCTGACTCAAAAGCTTTATTAATAGTACTATCAATAGAGCTGGAGATCTTGCCAGTCATATTATTTATTATTTGCCATATTTTTTTCATATCGTTTCTATTTTTATTTATTTCTGATTTATAATATATATTTCGAGTTTTATGTATTATTTTGTTCGTTTTATTTCTTATCTTATTATATTTAGCTCTAAGTTCTTTATTACTTGTATCATTTATCCATTGCGTGAATAATGTGTCTCTCAATTTACATAAATTCAACACTTTTTTGTTAACCCATTCATGCTTATTTTTTCTTAAATTGCATATTTTTTTCTGATATTTACAATCCTTGTAGCAGTTATTTATTTCCTTATTTAAGAAGTTATAGATTTCGTTTGGGCAATTCATACTTTGGGTTGATTCCCATTTTATATTTTGAAGCGAACTATTTAGTTTAATATTATTAATCCGGCTAACGTAAACAGGAGCATCCCTTAGATTCGAGTCACTGAGTAGCGAGATTGCAGTCATTCTGTGATCAGCCAGTACTGTGCCGAGTGCAGCGGTGCACGCGTCTCTCGTGCTGGATCGGACAAATATGTGATCTATACAAGTTTTTGTGACCTTATTCACTAACATCTCTATCCTTGTATAATCAGAGATCCCGCACGAAAGACCGTGGCCGCTCAATACGTCCAAGTATGATTGTTTGCTGCTATTATCGGCCTTTAAGTTTATATTCATATCTCCAATCAGTATTAAATCCGTGTTAGTGTGTTTTTTGAGCATATTGTCGAGTTCTAATATAAATAACTGTTTTTTACTTTTGGGTGGTCTATACACTGCACACAGGGTTACTGCACCAGAAACTGTGGTGATTTTTCCAATGATACATTCATAATTTAATGTGGTGGTTTTACTTAGTGAGAATTTGTGTTTATTTTTGACATATATGATTATTCCACCGCCTTTTCGAGTTTTTCGTAGTTTAGTGTGCATTGTATAGTTCTTAAGTGTAAATAGATTTTGTATGCTCTCTGAAATGTTTGCTTCGGTGACAACAAGTACGTCTATTGTGGAGCCATATACATTGATTATTTGTTCTAATTTGGCAAAATGTTTAATCATGGATCTAATGTTTATATGTAAACATGTAAAATTACGTTTATTACGCGGTACTAAGTTTTTAAAATCTAAATAGTCAAAACAATTGTATAGTTCTTTAGAACGATCTGGAAGATATGTAATATTAAGCATAGTTATATAAATATAAAGGTAAGTCTATAAGTTATATAATAGGTATATAAGATAAAGGTATGAGCATGAAATGACAAAGATAATCATGCACTATTGCCTGTCGCTAAAAGAGACTGTATATCGCTCTTTGATCTTAACTTATACACCTTAGCGTTTTCGTTCTTACGTACTAGGATTTTGCCATCTTTAAACCAAATATATTTGAAAGCATTTTTAAGATCTTGTTTCGCCTGCCATAATAAGTTCTTGTAGTATGGAGATATTGCCTCACGTACATAAATTTTTTCCGAAGCTATTAGTCCTGTCAGAGTAGGTACTAGCTCTTTAGCAAGAATGAGTGTTTCCCGGGATGATGTAATTAGTCGCTGACGGATAGATTCCTGTCGCAGCCGTACAACTACCGGACTGGGTCCGGAAGGGCGGGAGGGGAGACGTTTGATGGAGATAACATCATCTTTTTGTGCTTTGAGTTTAATAACTACATCTTCGACTAGTTTAGTCAAGCTTAATTCACTCGTTTCCGGAATACCTGATATTTCAATGTGGTCGGCTAGTAGTTGTTGCTCATTTTCATAACAACGCTGTTCAAGTGCGTCTACCTTGAGTTGAAGATGTTTATTTTGATTTTCTAGATACACTTGTTTCTTCTCCATTTCCTTCATTTTGTTGGTCAAGGCCTCCATCGATTCCGTGAAATCATCTACTTTCTCACTGCAGTACTGAACCGAGTTGGAAACAGACCGCATTTCTTGCATAACTATATTGCTTACTTCTTTTTTCAGGTCCTTTAAGAGGTTTTTCACATCGGTTGAGGCTGCTATCAAGTCAATTTCTCCGTCGTCCTCATCCTCTGAGTCAGTGAATTGAGCGAAAGACCTGCGTGTGTTGTTTTGATTGCAGTCGTTGCACTTCCATTCGAGGCTTTCTGCATTTTTTAGGGCGGCTAACTGCTTGGTACTTAATCCGGTACATAGTGTCGTAGCATGCACCACTTTTTGACAACGGGAACATTCCAAAATAAGAGCCTTTTTGTTCAGTATTTTATCACATTTGTTGCACTTTGCCATAATGAGGGTACTTATACTTTTTTATTTAAATGACAATATGTTGACTCTCTGACGTCTCAGAGTGAACTCTCAAACATCTCAGAGTATGGTGTGGCATTCCGATGTTCGGGCAAACGGAACTTGTGTTCGTCGACATGGTTCGTCAAAACGGTAGAAGAGGTGGTTTGACGGCACAACGCTATATAACAGAGGTTATAGAAGCTCACGTGGTACCTTACATGGGATTAATAGGCGAACATTTTACTTTCATGCAAGATAATGGCCGACCCCACGTCGCTGCACAAGTTCAACAATATTGTGAAGAGTTTGGGATATTAATATGTGTCATAAATTAGCACGCAGCTCGGACCTTAATCCCTTTGAGCATTTTTGGAACAGTTTAAAAAGTTGTGTATGCTGTGCCCACAACAGTGGCAGTCGTCAGCACTAAGAACAGCGATTGCACAAGAATGGAACAATATTCCGCAAGACCGTTTAATATCCCTAACCAGATCTATGTGGAGCCGATAAGGATCTGTGATATGGGCACATGAGACACGTGGAAATAAATTTATTAAAAGAAAAAAAAACTGTGCTTCAATTTTTTTATTGTAAAAATTATTTTTCCAATAAACCAACCAAAATCATTTTTGGTACCTTTTTCGTTTTTGTTAAAAAAATAAGGTTAACATACACTTATTAATACTACCCTGTAATGAAGTTAACGAACCAAACTACAGGTTTCAAATTAAATTTGTCTACAATGTTTGAGTACTTGATACAAGATGCTTTAGTGTTTACATTATATATTTATATATACACATATATATTTATATATACACATATATATATATATATATATATATATATATATATGTGTATATATAAATATATATATATATATATATATATATATATATATATATATTAGTATAATTAAGTATATATTATAAAAGTATGCTGTTTATGTATTTTTATTAGTTTATTTAATATAGCATTTATGTATTTATAGTGTGTTTACTGTTTTTTTTTTGTATTGTTACCGTCCATCTTTTATTGTATACCTATTCCTCTGCGAGTGGGTTGTCTGGAAGAGATCGCTCTGAGCGATAAGACTGCCCATTGTTGCACCTAGTTTTTAGGCATTGTTTTTTTTTAATTTTATTGTCTAATATTAAGTCATAAATGTGGTGTCTCAATAAAGTGTTATCTATCTATCTATCTACTTGGTTATAATGTTTATTTCAAAGGTGTCTTGAACTTTGATGCAGTTTTTGTCCGTCAGTATATAATTGTATAAATCTAACGCGTATGAGTAACAAGCTGATTATAGCGATGTGTTTGAGAGCTTTATTCAAAATCAACGTGTTAAAATTAGCAATGCTCTTTAATTAACTCGTTCCAGATTGTAAAAATAAAAGTTTATTAGGTTTATAGGTCAAAACAGAATCGATCGACGGTTTATTGTTATGCCCACAAATAACTGGGTCGGAATAATATTTATGGACAAGTATACTCTGGATATATCTCTGGAAGTTTTTGACGTCATCTTTATTCATTCCAAATTTTGCTGGCGACTGAATGTTGACAGCTAACCTTTAGTAGAACACAGGGGTGGTGCAACGGCAATAATAACATATATCATCAGTTGTCAGTGGAACACCAGCTCGGATGTTTTACCCGCTTATCACATTAATGTGTCAAACGCGGCAGCTAACAAAGTTATGGCGGTTACATTTGATGCAACCGTATCTAGGTTCCTATATATAAGGTTTTTGTTAATTAGTGCAGGATGGGTGGTTTGGAATCGATAACTGGTCATGAAAGTAAAAGAAAAATAAATATATTTATTATTATTATGAACCCATATACACCGCTCCACAGTTACGAGCCATAGTGCGACTGAACGCACAACCCGACGCACAATACATCGCAGAATAGGTAGCAGTGACTTCGTGAGACATACCTAACTGTACTTAGGTCGTACGTCGTTGTACCTATTCTAAGTGGGTAGGTATGTCTCGGTAGTCACTGTTGACTATTCTGTGATGGAGCGGCGTGCGTTCAGTCGCGCAATGGATATTAGCTACGGAGCAATGAATATGGGTTCATAAAAATAAAAAACCTGCATTTTTTTCATTTACTATAATGACTAGTTATCGATTCAAAACCATTTCCCCATTCGATATAGTGCACTAATTAACAATGACCTTATATAGGTCCGAAAACAACCTGATGGGTTTTGATGGCGTTTGCAATTGAGTTTCAGTTTTAATTGTTGTAATGTAGTAATGGACTCGCTTCGAACGTGATCCCACGCTCCGTGTCAAACCTAGATCCACAGATCTTCAACAAGGTGAGATGTCGCATTGAAGTAATTGTACGCAAACCGCTATACAAATCTGGGCTTAGATCTTTTGAATTGGCAACAAATTATTACGTTGACATTTTCAACATGTCAGCCGCCATATCCTTGCAAAGAAAATATCCATTTGTACAGCCTTACGCTTTCCTTGCGATAAGTATATCAAAAATATGGTGTCCATTAAAGTAATAGTGTCTGGACGTCCGGAGGCGCGCAGATACCCGCCATATTGTCCGGCCGGGTGTAACAAACGACGTATTTATTTATAGCTGTTAGAAAGGCAAGGGGGCGTTAAAGGGAGCGGTCCCCATCACATGTGATCTTATGTGGGAAAACATTATAACATAGGCGTTAGAATCTAGAATCAATTAAGGATAGAGAGGCCCCGACACCGATCTCGCGTTAGCCAGTTCTAATCTCTTCGGGTTATTAATGGAAATTAACACCTGTAAGGAAATATTACTTTATTGTTGACTGAATAATTGTGGTATATTAGTCCCCGGCTATGTCCCTGCAGTACGAAAGAGCTAGGCTTTGTTATATGTTTGTACGAGTACCTAGGTATTCAATTTATAAAGTTGACAGAAGTTCTAAATTTTTGCAAATTACATTAGTGTTTTAAATAATAGGGTAATCTGTAATCATGCGCAGACTTTGTGCACATTGGTACAGATTTAGTTAGATAAATGGGGTTGCTTATATTGTATTGCCTGTGGGCTATGCAAATCTATATTATATTTGCATATAGCCCACAGGCTATGGGGTGGGCTGACAAGCGAGATCTAGTTTCTGATATACCAGTACATAGCACGTAGGTAGGTATGCGAATTGGTGTGTCCGGTTATGAAGGTAATGAAAAGCTAACTTTATGAAACCCTTAAAAGGTATTTAAATTTGAAAGAAATTAAATGATAAAAATGATATTGTTAAAAATAAGAGTATCAATATTTCTTTCGCGAATCTTCGTAAGAACTTGTCAGCAAAATTGATTTTGTCACAGTTAATGTCCTATCATAGTAGTAATAGTAATAACTGTGAATTCAGTATAATTAAATAATTAATATTTATTTAAAGCACAACCCTGTAAAAGACAAATAGTCTGAACGGCAGTGCGCATGCCGGTTACTGTAGGTACTCCATTTAAACCGACAATATGACATGATAATGTCTAGTCTAGTTGTTAGAGAAGCAACTTTCGGGATTTTTACAAAACCTCTTAAGTAGGTTGCACTCGTTTATTCGAAGGAATTTTTGTATAGTTTCCGATGTCATTCTTAAAATTGGAATCAAATCAAATCAAGTCATTTATTTGCAGAGTTCAGGTAATACGGTCATGTGGTGTTAAACCCTTATTGGGTGTGCAAATCACAAATGAAGCTATTAACTATGACATTTATTAATTACATAATTGGGTATTTCAATTATATTATACATAGTCAAGTTATATTGAGAACGGACCATTTTAATTACACATTTCGATAAGTTATTACAAATACTTAATTAAAATTAGGTCATCTATACACAGCGTCGGGCAGTATTTGAATTACTTGTAATTAATATAATATGTAATTGAAATACAAATACTATTAATAAATTAATAATACGTAATAACGTAATGTACGTAATACGTACCTATACGTAATACCAGTAGAAAGATTGTTCTCTTTAGCAGGCAACAAGAAGCTGTCTGACAGTACATTTCAAAATCTAGTGTTCATGAAAGGAAACTCTGGTTTTAGTGATTAATAATCATTAATCTTGTTTTCCTCTACTGTTCAGCCTGTGCTGGTCTAGATTACTTATTTTGTATTTCAATTGAAGCAGAGCATGTATTTTGCCCAGCCCTTTCTATACCAAAATCTACATGTAAATACATTAAATTATACAATTATGCCTACAAGTCATGCCCTGTAAATATGTTTATTTCTCAGTTACATTCGTATTTGTTTTTTTTATTGAATATGGTGCTAAGCCACTATTTTTGTTATACAAAAGCTGTCGTGTTTTAGATAGTAACGGCGCCATCTAGCGTGATTTATAGTAAACTCTTAGATTACCTTAGGTAGACTTGGTTAGACTCTAATACTTTCGGTAGTTTAAATCAATACCAGTTATGACTCGTGTTATCTAATTAATATAGTCTGTGTTACGTATTAAAAATATATACGGTTCCTCGTAGTAGTTATAATGAAATGCATCTTTTATAATGGATAATATTTTTGTGTTCACCAAAAATCTAAAGGTATATCTATGTATGCATTTCTAAAATATTGATCTTAAACCCGTTTAATTGTTTTACTATAATTAAACTACTCGGCCAACAAAATATGTTACATCAAACAAATTCCAAATTAACACTTTTTAAGATATAACACTTTTTTATTGTAGTGCGCTGCAAATATTCTATTGTAACAATAACTATTTTATTCTTCCCCGAAAAATACTGATCGTGCACCAAATATTCCTGAATGTTACACAAAATAGGTTAGGTTAGGTTAGCATTTTTTATTAATAAAGCTACATTGGACATTAATTGGTGTTTGATTCAAATACATTTTGCAGACCATTATTTGAAGTAAAACTAAAAAAAATAATGTTTGTTTTTAAAATTAGGTGTATTACTATTTTTACAAATTTGCAACAGTTGTTAAATAGATGCTCGTTATGACATATTTTAATGAACATATTTTGGTGCACATTCAGTATATTTGGTGGAACACAGGCAAAATTAGGTAAATGAAATGGGAATAAATTGAAGTACTTTTAAATACCATCCTTTTATAATTAGCAGCAGTTACGCCAATGCCATTATACATTCTGGTGATATCCGTCGATATCCCTTTATGACTATATTTATTTGTGAATACGGTGGCTTAACGTGGCGGTAGACTCTTTAAACCCTACACATTAATTAGGTGCCTCCAAATTTAAAACATAATCAAAGTACCTGCGCAATACGTTCATTAGTGGGAACCCTTTGAATAATTGGGCGCAGATCTTTATCTAAAATACATTAAATATACATTCACCGATGTACATGAAAACATGGTTTATAAAATGTAATGTAGATAGGTCCGGAACCCTTGAGTGTGACAGCTCGCCGTGACCGGACTCGACCGGACCGGCCCGACTCCTGACAAACGTAAAGTATTACCGTCGGCTACCGGGACGGGACGGTGTTTGATCTTTCCGCACTTTCACTTATTGGTTAGCTGGGAGCTAGAGACATATGATACCATTTGCTCATTCTAATATACATTAGAGCGGTGCGCGGGCTTTTAGCGACTCGCGTGAGGTGCATTAGATTAGTACATGATTTCCCCTACTGGCAAAGGGGCAATACGCCTCCCAGGTACCGTACAGGTTCGAATGAGACCTAGTCAGAGGTGCAAAACTTCCAAAGGGTCCCTACACTAACTAAGTATGTTATTAGTTAAATAACATTGTATAATTACTGATACTATACAAAAATGTATATATTAAAATTTCATTAATGTATTATTTATGGTAATGTTTCCTCCACTCCATTGAGCTCTTAGATTATCTATTTTTTTATAATTGCATTATTTTATTACTTACTTTTATAATTTGCAAAACACGCACTCCAATTTATGCCGTGTCTGAGATGGATATTCTATTCTGTAACTATTTGAACCACATCTCCACAGGGTTCCGGCCTGAGAGGCACACATACGATATATATATAAGGGCCTGAAGGGCACAAAACATATTTTTTTAAATTTTTTAATCTGAGGGTATATTGTTTTTATTATACAATAACATTTTTAAGAAGAGGCCAGAAGGGCATTATTGCATTGTGTTTTTTTTTTGTGCACAAACAGAAAAAAATATATATATACCGAGAGCAGACCGGCTCCCGCAAGCAGCGCCCGTTCACGAGCTTGACACGTGTGCCAGCCATCGCCCTCCTTAACCATATTTGAGGGAAGAGGACGACCCGCCACACGACGCCGCCGCGAGAAGCCTTTTATAGTGAGCGTGAATGCTCAAGGTATACACGCATTCCTAATACAAAAGCCGTTTTTTACTTTTAAATTTTTTTTATAACTTTTTTTATTTAAATCTGCTTTCTCCGCCCGGCCCAGGCCCTCCGTCACCTCTTCGTTCCGATATTTCCGTGTCTTATTGGAGTCTGACAAGGTTTGTCAGAAGACGCGGGTTTGAATCTCCTCCGAGGATATTCCTTTGTAAAATTTTCTCTCCGTGTTTTTTTTTATAATTACTTGACCTTACTTAAATGAAAGTTACAAGGTTCGGTGTAAGCCCCACTCCAATTATATGTGTTACCCAATGTAAACATAGCGACAAGTGTACGGAAAAGTTTATAATTGAATAAAGACACGTTGCAGGCGATATGGAAACTTGATCAGAACATAATAACATATAAACAGTATAACTTTACTTCACTGGTGTGGGTTGTGGGTTGTTTTGTTTACTTCATATGGAGCGTATCGAAGTTCGGCAAAACTCGGAAATGTTAAGACGAAGGGAACTCTTGATGTTAACGTTATGTAGCTGGCTGCGGGTACTTATTCAAATTAATCACGTGATTCAGCACATTTAAGTAGCAGTAGAACTCTTTGTGAACGAGTTCGTAAAGGGAAGCACTGTGGACATGGTGGCATATCTACCGCGAAGCAGTAATGTTCGTATTACTGTATTCCGATTCCAAGGGTGTCCCTGTATGTTCTGTGTGCAGGCACATGAGACTTAACAACTTACAGCCTCATAAACGCTGCTTTAATTTAAATAACATAATTTAGTACTGCACACTACAAAACTGTTCTGCGCACTGTATTAAATAATGTTATTTAAATTTAAGCCGCGTTTATAAGTAACGCCGTTAATAATTCAGGTGATCATTGGGTCACAAGAGACGAACTGCTCACCGGTCAGCTGGCCTCGCGCTTGTTCAACACATCTACATAAAAACAAATTCGCTAGATTTAAAGGATATTCATAACATTATTCAATAACAGTTTGGTTTTTAATGTGTGGTTTAGATTATGACGCTAAGCCAACTAGCCCATGCTCATTTACCAATTTAAGAAAAATAATTACTTCTGCCTTATTCATTTATTCATTTATTTATTTATTAGGCTTCTCAAGGGTAATTACATCACATTTTGTACTAGGATACATGTAAGTATATATTATTCGCTAAATGTACGAGGGTCATTTGAAAAGTTCTTAGCCTAACATGGTTAAAGTCATTGGTTTTTTTTATAACTATCCTCATTTTGTAGTTACATTATTTAGCAACAAGTATGCACAGTTTAGTTTATTCACAGTAACTCATTGTTTGTTTACACGTGATACCGTAAGTCAAGTCAGAGCTATTTTTGAAAATGGATAACATTGAACATCGTGCAGTGATAAAATACCTGAATTTGAAAGGTTTAACTCCAAAAGCTATACATAAAGACATGTCTGCGACTTTGGGTGAGTCCGCTCCTTCGTATGCGACTGTTAAAAACTGGGTGGCAGAGTTTAAACGTGGTCGTGAGACCATTCAAGATGAGCCCCGTAGTGGCCGGCCTTCGACTGCTTCCACTGATCAAAACAAAGAAAATATCTGTGATTTAATTTTATCTGATCGAAGATTGACTGTCGAGGAGATAGCTAAGACTGTAGGCATCTCATCTGAGCGAACACATTATATAATTACTACTGAACTTGGATTCTCTAAGGTGTCTGCGCGGTGGGTACCGCGACTGCTTTCAGTGGAACAAAAACGCAACCGACTCACAACTTCTCGCGACTGTTTAGAGTTATATGAAGCTGACCCAATAGAATTTGTTGAAAGATTTATAACTATGGATGAAACCTGGGTTCACTACAATACACCGGAGAAAAAGTCGAAACAATGGAAAAGAGCAGAATCGCCCACCCCAAAGAAGGCAAAGGTGGTTTTATCGGCGGGCAAAGTCATGGCATCCGTTTTTTGGGATGCAAAGGGTATAATTCTCGTGGATTATTTAAAAAAGGGTGAAAAAATAAACTCCGATTACTATTGCAACCTGTTGCGTCGTTTGAGAGAAAAAATCAAAGAAAAACGTCCAGGTTTATTGAGAAGAAAAGTCTTGTTTCATCAGGACAGTGCGCGCGTTCACACCTCTGTGCAACCCATAGCAGAAATCCATCAATGTGGCTTCGAATTGTTACCTCATCCCCTATATTCACCGGATTTAGCACCGTCCGACTTTTATCTGTTCCCAAAGCTGAAACGATATTGGTCACTTAGCGAAATAATGAAGAACGAAGAAATTCCGATGAAAGATAAAACGAAGGTATATAACATTTGTATCCTACCGTGTTTACTATATGGGTGTCAAACTTGGGCATTGACCGACGAACTGTCAAACAAAATTCAGATTTGTCAAATTGGAATCGAAAGAAGTACTCTAGGAGTCAAAAGAAAAGACCGACAAAAACTTATACATATAAAAAGTAACACAAAATTTAAAAATGTATATACAACTTATAAATTACTGAAGTGGAGATGGACGGGGCATATGATTAGAGATAAGAGAGAAAAACGGACAAGAATATTAACGGAATGGTGCCTACTAGACATTAAAAGAAGCAGAGCGGCGGGTCCAACATGGACCCGTACAGCTAGGAACAGAAAGGAATGGAGATCTTTAGAGGAGGCCTTTGTCGGAAGACAAGTTGTACCGAAATTACCGTTTGCCGACATTCAATAAAAAAAACAATTTATATATATATCACATTTCTAGTCAAAACAACTACTATGTACTTTAGAATGTAAGAAACAACAATAACGGCTTTTATTATTATTATTAAGTAATTTAAGTATTCATTATACTATAGGTCGGTATTTATCATTCCAGTTAAGGATTAATACGGATTAAACAATTGACTACTTATTGGTAGCGATTCACTTGTCTAAAAAAACAAACTTCCGAACTATTGATTTAGTATGGTGGTCCTTATTCTGTTAACAATTAAATCCAAAATCAATTAACACCTAGAACGACACTTCTAAAAATAGTATTAGTTTATTTAATTTAGGGTTATTTTAGGTTAGTTTAGCGAGCACCAAGTTATGTGACGACTAAACTGTCAAAAATATGCCAACAATTGAAGAGTAATGTATAATGTTAGTGTTGTCATTCGGAAGCGTTATACTAATATGGATTTTAACCTGTAAATAAGTATAATTTAGAGATTTTCAGTTAAGAGAATGCTTGATTGAAACTTTCGTATGTATTACACATTTTTAATGTTATTAGACGGTTTAACTTACGCGGTAGGTATAGTCGAATATCTCTAGTAGTCTAGTACTAGCGCGAACGCAGCCGGGTGCGCACGTACCTACTCCATGAAGAAGTGGCCCGGACGGTCACGAAACCGGTCGAGATATTCGACTATACCTACCGCGTAAGTTAAACTGTCTAATAACATTAAAAAATAAGAGAATGCTTACAGAATCGACACCATTATCACATTTTACAGTGTTTTAACAAATACTGTGCGAACACTTATCCAAATTCTTTAAAGAATCAACTAAGCACGACTACATGTTCTCTTAGTAACGGTTGCTACTGTATAACTAGTTAGTGACCTTTATGGATTTAGGAGATCTCATGATGCCGATGCTCTTTGTGTTTGTTATTTCCCTAAAGCTTTTGTGTTGTGTGACATTCTTTGGTATTCGAAAACCTATTGTCAATATCATATTTATCTGACAGGCAGCTTTCCTAATCCTACGAAGTTATTATTTCTTTGTAGGATTAGAAATATTAAAGCAACATCTAGGATGGTGAGAAAAAAACCAACAATTTCTATTTCGATTTTGTTTAAGACCAAGTTTGTGAAGAACAAATTTTACGTGGAATGGTAATTAATTATTGACCGTTAAGTGTACGAGTAAAGTCAATGTACACAAAATCATAAAATATTGTTGTTAAAGTTAAATGTCTTGGTCTTAATGAAGCAACATCTGGGCTCCTATTCTCTTAGCTATTGATCTGCGTTATCGCCCTGCTTTATTTCATTATGGATCTCGTTTAGGGCGTTGTTTATTCTTTATGTGAACGACATGCCAAATATGGTCGTGAGTTTTAACGGTAATTCGCGGCTGACACGTTTCTGATTTGAAAGTAAACTGAATTATTAAGAAATTACTATGACAATGCATTATTAGATTTACGGAAATAGCAAATATGCCCGTGTAACAATAAACATTTACATCGCAAATAAATAAATATAATTATGTATATTGTATATTTATAGAAGAATACCAGGTACGAAATACGAACGTTGTTGATTTTGTACAGTTTTCTCAGTTAACATGTGGATGTAATAATGGTGGATTATAAACCGTTTAACGTTCGTGACGGTGCACGAGTGTAAACAGAGCTGTAATTATTGCTAAAAGTAAATTTGCTTAAAATCAGTATTTAATAGTAGTCCCACATCTTTATTATATACATAAGAATCATAATATTAATAGTGTCAATGCCAGTACCAACTATGAAATTAAAAAGATACATTTAAATTGGATCAACAGTATTGATTACGACGGTGTTGAAGAAATGTCAAGATATTGGTTGTAACATTATGCACTAAACGGAAACCGCACCAGAGGCCAAAATAAAGAAATGTCTTTAAAACTATGAAAGAAATAACAAATAGACAGAAGCTGACAGCTCCTAGACTATTCGAAATATAGGGCTGTTGTTAAAAGCTGGCACCGGCTAAGTCGATTGGATGAATGTTGGGTTTCTCGTTACATTCGATTTGTTTGTATTCGTCAATTAAATTCCACCCAAATCCAGTTTTATGACTCCGGGCTTTACGATTAGATACTGGACTCCGAGCCTTGTCATTCTAAACGGATCACTAAAGTTAATCAAGCCTTACTGTGAGCACAATTTGGAAGGGGAACTGTTAGAGCCACTTACATCCGAGGGCTTTCGTGCTATACATATATAGCCATAGTGCATATATCAAATGTCATAGCACATAAAGCCATAGGTTTTAGGATGATAGTTGCTAGGCCATGTCTAAAGAAAATTTGCGATATTGCCTAACGGGCGGTCTGAACACTGGCACTAAGTGCGAGCCAACTACGAACGCACCGGGCCCGCGCGGCAGACCATGGCTCATACTCCTCTTTCTGACATAAACACCCTGGTAACAGCACTGGGAACATGCTGGGATGGGATATAAGACAGACAAGTGTAGTAAATGTGTACCATGTATCTCAATAAGTGTGTAGCGAAAAGATTGACACAATTTCGGTTGTATATTTTGATAACATTTGAAATATTTGTATATCATTGTTTAAAGGAGGCATTATTTCGGTCACTTCTGATTATGTGATTCTGGCTGATGCTATCTACCGCCACCAATCGCATCTTTATACACTTTATTTTATTTATTATTTATTTATTTATTTGGTTTGCTAACAGTAACACAAACTTAAAACAAATTATTTCTATAGTATTATGCTACGTGCACCACCAATTACAAGCAAACACAGCATGCTTTACAATCTTAACATAAAGGGTAAGTTTTACAAAGTTCAAATATCTTAAAACAAAAACAGAAACTAAATCAAAAACACTGAGTTAAAAAACTATAAAGGATACATTAATTTAAGGTAAAAGACTTAAGAAGTAGGTACATATCCTTAGTATAACTGTTTAAATTAATAATTTACAATAAGTGAATATTTCCAAACCTAGATATCATCACACTCCGTTGGGGTTATTGTGACAGACCAATTTGGTGCCATCAGAAGACGACGTAGCATTGAAGGGCTGTCATAGATTATGTCTAAATCATCTTGTTGATTGCATAACTTGCACATAAGTACGAGGTATAGGCGAGTATGCTCCGAACACTGTTCTTCGGAGGGGAGGGGCTAAGAGGGTGATTTTATGTCGAGGGTATCTATAAGGAACTTTAAAATTGATTTTCTCTAAGATTAAGGGGCAGTCTATTTTATTTCTTAGGAGCTTATGTAAAAAGCATAAATCTAAATAGTCTCTACGTGTCTCTAAAGGTGTAATTCGAAAGTGGCTAAGTCTATCGCTGTATGAGACAGATCTCCTAGCCAATCTCGTAGAGCGTGACAAGTGCCACACAAACCTTTCGATAACATCGTGGAATTAGTCATAACACTAGTATACTATTTTTTATTATGAAAAACGGGATTCACTCACGTAAAAAAGTCAGATCTTTCCGACTATAGTTTCAACCACATCCGGTGGTCTTTTTCAAGGAGAGTGCAGAACGCTCGCGGTTGCGTCTCGCCTCGCACTCAAGTGAGCACTTTACGTGAGTGAATTCCGTTTTTCATATTAAAAATGTGTACAACCCACGTTGCTTTTCATAATAAAACTAATAGTATACTAAATGTTTCCTGGGTTCATAACCACCTCGGGAGTTTTTACATTCGGTATATTTCTATGTGACCAGTGCCAACCCTTTCATTGTCGTCTTGCTTCTATTAGCAGTTATTACATTTAGACTTAAGAGTCGATTATTACGAACACTTTATAAAACTTTATAAAATTCCGCTTACTTCACTCATTCTTCACATTTATAAGATTGCGGTAGGTGCGTTATATATTTTTATGTATTTTTCACAGATAGGAAAGACAGACAGTATCTTTGAATAGGATCCTCAAAGTAATATTAGTAGCCCTTTCATTGACCTGACGTCGTCACGCGCATGATCTCATCTCTCACCAGCCGATTGTTGCATCTTTGACAACATCCATGAAACAAATGACGGGATGACAAGAAACGTTGGAAAAACAATCTTATGTACAAGGGCTTTATCTCGTAAAGTATTTGACATCGGTGAGCTCGTCGACGAGCGCATCGACGAATTATTAGAGAATCGCACGGCAGGTTTCTGGGAACACGACAGAAATCTTGACAGACAGACTGACACTAGTAATTCCCAAGCCGGCTGAGCGCAGATAAATTGACATTAAATATGACGCGGGACGCTTGGGGGGGCGGAGATCTCAGCTTCAGGAAATAGAAACTGGTCACTTAGATTGTTTATTGCCTGAGTGAAACTCAGATTGACATGTCATTGTGTCTTTTGGGACAGTCATGTTTGAGATGCTGCCCTACCCCCGCGCCTCATGGCTCTATAAACTCTCTAAAGGTAGGACAGACCAAGAACACGGCGTGTCGGTGTTGAAGTCAATTCAAATCACGCATTCAAGTTCGTTGTAAGGCCACATTTATTATTAAATTACACGCACATTTGAACCAATTTTGTAGTTCTAGATATCTGAATGGGAAGTAGAATGCCACTGATCAAATCAAACAAAATGCATGAATTTCATAAACATAATAGCGACTGTCCGCGACTTCGTTTGCGTAGCAGGTCCGCCGTCGGCCTCGCCAATCAAGAAAACATGCTATGACCAATGGAAATAGAGATACATTGTTTTTCAAGATTGTGCGCAATTTCCTTATTTTTTTTAAAGTAAGTACTCCTACGAAGTATTAGAAAATTATTATTATAATTAAATTTGAAAAAAAGAAAGAATTTTGAGAATCGGTTCACCTACTCGAAAGTTATAAGATAACAAACACAAAATAAAAAATAAAAAATACAGTCGATTTGAGTACCTCCTCCTTTTTTTGGAAGTCGGTAGAAAAACTCAGAGCCAGTATAATGTGATCTCAAAGATAATAAAAAAATCAGCACCAGTACAATGTGTTCTTAAAGATAATAAAAAAACTCAGAACCAGTACAATATGTTCTTAAAGATAATAAAAACTCAGCACCTGTACAATGTGTTCTTAAAGATAATAAAAAACTCAGAACCAGTACAATGTGTTTATAAAGATAATAAAAAAACTCAGAACCAGTACAATGTGTTCTTAAAGATAAAAAAAACTCAAAACCAGTACAATGTGTTCTCAAAGATAATAAAAAAAACTCAGAACCAGTACAATGTGTTCTCAAAGATAATAAAAATAACTCAGAACCAAGACAATGTGTTCTCAAAGATAATAAAAATCTCATGACCATTACAATGTGTTCTGAAAGATAATAAAAAACTCAGCACTTGTACAATGTGTTCTTAAAGATAATAAAAACTCAGAACCAGTACAATGTGTTCTTAAAGATAATAAAAAACTCAGAAACAGTATAAGTACATAAAATAGCTTTTACAGTTAGGTTCTGATGTACCCCCATACAACGTGCATACAGATACCGCCTACAGTTTAACAACAAAACTTTAATACATTTATCAGTTGGACGCATTCCGAGTTCGGTTGTGAAGCGATCGATCTCACCTTCAAGTTTAGCCTTTCAGAGCTAATGCGTTCCGTTTCCGGATCCCACTCCTGAAAGGGTGACATGATGGATCGCCCACCGACTGCCAACCAGAGTCTTGGGGTCAACTTGGTTCACTCGGAAACTTTGAGGTTAATGTTTTGCAAAGTGACAAAATATTTAGAACACAGCCTAATTAACCGACTTCAAAAACGAAGAGGTTATGTATTTGTGAATGTTCACCGATTTCTCCCCCATTTGTGGAGCGATTCTCAAAGTTTTTTGTAGAGTAGAGTATACTTCCGAGGTGGTCCAATTTAAATTTTATCAAATTTGGTCCAAAAGTTTTCGAGTTACACTCCAATGACTGAAAAGTGTTCGCCTATTTAAATGATATCGTCATTGATTATGAATGACAATCGATCACGTAGCAAGGGTCATTAAAACGGGTGAACATATTTTTTTAAATTAAATACCTATATAAATAGTTCAAAAGTAGGTACCTATTATCACAATATTGTGCGCATGATACCGACTTCAAGAAATTATTTCACACTTTTGGTGTTGAAGGCGGTTTCATTTTTGGTATTTTTTTTAACTACCTTTTACATGAATTGTCAATTATTAATAAAAAATATTTAGTGTGGAACCCTATTATTTTTTGCAAAATATAAAAGTAGTTTAATATACTTTACCCGACTGCAGTTTTTGCCCAAAAGGAGAGTGTGTGTTGAGCTACAGGGCATAGGCATAGTGCTGTAGTGCACAAGCGCGGCGGAGCGCATTTCCTTTAGTAGCGCACGCAGACTCGAGTGCCGCTACGCGCCCTCGAGACCCTTCGACCCTACCTTTGTCCGCAAGTCAAGGCATGCACTCAGCCGTGCCTCTAGCGGCGTGCGCTGGGACTATGTATGTCCGCTATAACTGCTCACCGGCGGCGTACCCGAATGTGTTATATAATACGTCATTAGATTCGCCTTAATGACGCAATTGTCACTGAGTACATGTATACCCGAGTGCAGTGAAGCCTGAGAAGTGGGCAGTTCTGTACGCTTAGTTGTGCGTGATAACTAGGCCGCAGTCCGGTTATTCAAGTTGTTATTGACAACATGATTGTGACCTGTTAAAATTAAGTGTGCTAGTTAAAATTAATCAATTTGGCTCCTCATTGTTTGGGATATAACGTTCTAACTGTAAACAGTCAGATTTTGTTTGGCCCGCATGGTTCACCTATCTATTGTAATATTATTGTTGACTAGCTCACGGTTTCGCCCACGTGGTGATGGATGATGATGCGTTTCACTCGGTTTGTGGGAGGTTCCCGGAGGCCCGATTCCTTCCTTCCCCGTTCTCCCTCTCCTTCGCGCACCCCCTCCACCCTCGCCCCTTCTATCTCTTCCTTCCTATCATCCTTCCTCAAAGGTTGGCAACGCATTCTCGAGACCTCTGGTATTGCGGATGTCCGTGGGCGACGGTGATCACCATCAGGTGAGCCGCTTGCTCGTTTGCCAACCTATCCCATAAAAAAAATCCCGGCTATGTTGTCTTATTCACTAAGAATAATTCCAGTTCATTGTGATTTGTATTCTTTAATATGATTTGTTTCCAGTGCAGCGGAGTGAACTGTACAGCGACGGTAACTTAATCACATTATGTTTGTTTAATTAGTGTAATTACTATTAGTTATAGTATGTGAATATACCTATATGGTATAGAAACTGCACTAATTGCTTTGTCAATAACCTTTGTAAATAATTACCTTGGTACGAGTAGCTAGTCAAACTTCCTTCTAGGATAAAAGGTTTTTTAAAAACTAAAAATTAAACAAATTAAAAATACGTCCAGCCGATTTGGAGGCTCTAATTATAATGAATTAAAATATGAACTACAAATCCCATCTGCGTGGGTAACTTATCCTAAGTACTAACCAGCGACCACCTATGACAATGCTAAGTCAGCTGGAATGTTGCTTACTAATCTAATATGGATGGTTCGGGCGGATGCATAACTCCTCCCTCCCCAAGAGGGAAATTATCGGTGCGTTCATTTTTAATAACGTTCCGATAATTTCGTGAACAGACTAAAAGTAACTTATTACGAAACATATATGTAAAAATTATAAAAAGACATATAAAAACTAAAGATAAGGTAAAATATAAAACTACACTGAGGTTAGAGTCTGGTTCTCTCAAAACACTATTTAACATTTCACTGTGCTTTAACGCATAAGACATGTACTTCACTTCGTCTAAGTTTATTTTTTGCATGTTAAGTACGCGTGCACCGGATAAGGGCACATTTGTACTCTCACTTGTAGATAGCCGAGGAAGGTCAATGACAGGGATCGGCTCTGCGAGGTCGCTCTCGGTGTATGCACGATGATGTCGAACTCGAATGCCGTGGATTTCGAAATCACATGGCTTTTCAAGCGTTGCAATATACGTCCCAAAGACTGGATGTTTAGTGACTTCAGCGGCACAATAAGCTGTTACTACAGTTTTCAGCCGTGTATACAAAATCCAACTTGCAGCAGCTATTGGTTGTACTCTCACATCCTCGATGTGGATTTGACGTTGCACGCAGCGAGTGAGGTTGGCATCAAACCGCATAAGTTGTTCGATGCAGGTGAGCTCAGGATAAGGAGCTCTGTTGTCGTCAGCACACAGGTAGTGGTCCCCAGCAGCCAGGGGCCGGCACGGTTTCTCAATCGGAAGGTATTTAATTCCCTTTGCCAAAAGGTAAGGATATTGGGGAAAGATGGATAGGGTTTTATTTTCAGATTCGTGAAACATTGGTAATGAGTAGAGTTTATAATAATTATAAGTATTATTATCAGTAAGCGGTACCTCTATTATAAACGTAATCTGGTTATGTTTGATATAAGATTTAATATTAACAGTTTCTTCAAGTTTTACCAAGTTATTTTCAGTAGCAGGATATACCAAGTTTTCTGTGTTACTTATTAACCTTAGATGATACAACAACTCTGTCGAATTAACTATGGACTGATGTAAAATTGATATTTTGCTGAAAGCTAGAGCAGTTTCAATTTCTCCTAACTTTACAAATATAGTGCGAAAGTTACTTATGAAAAGGTTATAAAAACTTACAATGTATGTAGAATAGTCCCAGCGTTTCTTTTGTGAAGCTAACTCTTGCAACATAGATTCTAAAATTTTCATGCGTGCCTCTAACAAAATAGAATTTTTATGCATAGTGTCAGTAGTGTTAATGAAACTATCAATTATTTGTGAAACCAGAGTTAATTTCTTTGAAATAATAATTTCATTATGGCTAAGTTTAGAGATAAGTTCATCATATCTTATCGCATCCTCATGGTCTAGATTCCCAGTCACAATTTTGATGATCGAACCCAAGGGGTTAATAATCCCTCTCTTGAATCTTTGCTGCGGAACCAATTGTCTATATTTCTGAACAGTAATATCACGTAAGTAGTCTAAATGCATATTCAATGTTACAAAATCACGAGGATATGATTCGTTTTGTTTTATCATATTATTGAACTGTTCATAGTTATGTATAATAAAATTCAAGTCATTGTAAATGCGTTCTAAGTTTAGAATTTTAACTATTGTCCAGTGATCTGTTTGCATGTAAGCTTGACCTTCCCTTACTGGTAGTATGCCTGGGTTTCCCTCAAGTGTTCGCAGCTGAAGGCCCAGCACCGGCATCGCTACCACCAGAACGCTCCACCTGCGGAGGGCGTTTTATGTTTTTAATTGGTACTTTGGTTAACCGTTCACCTACCTGAATTGGTACTACATTTCTTTCTACTGTTCCTACAACTTTTGCTTTTGTATATCTGGGCTTATCTTTACTCTTCCTCTTGTTCACATCTTTTGCGAAAATGGTTTTTCCCTCTTGAAAATCTATTTTCTCCTCGCCACCTTTCTTTTCCTTGATCTTTTCCTTATTTCCTATCATCTTTTCTGCCAGTTGCTTGTATAAGAATTTAGTTCGCTTGGCATGGTCTTTCACCAATTGTTGCATGTATTGTTTTTCGACATCAATACCGAAAGGACTACTTGAGTCAGTGTGTCCAAAAACTACTTCAAATGGTGTCAGTCCCGTGACTGAATGAATTGAATTATTGTACGCTATTATAGAGTACATCATGACTGACGCTACATCTGTACACTTTGCTTCATATTTAGCGCACCTATAGATTTCGCAAATAGTTGAATGTAATCGCTCTATTAGTCCCATTGAAGTCGGGTTATTGGGAGTGCCAATATGAAGTTCGACTTTATGTAGCCCTACAAATTCCTTGATCAATTCATTGTTGAACTCGGTTCCTGGGTCTGAGCTTATCTTCTTAGGGATACCATAAAATGAAAAATACTTCATGAGTGCTCGAACTACTTCAGGAGTGGATCTATTAGTTATTGGTATAGCTTGACCTAATTTACTAAAAGCATCTATAAGGGTTAAGAAGTATTGACCTTCAATTTGAAAAAGATCTATAAATAGCTCTTGAAAAGGCGCTTCTTGGGTTTGAGTTAACTGCAAAACGGGTTTTATGGGTTTTCTATCGTATTTCATTTTACGGCATAATTCACAAGCGTTAATTATAGCTGCAATTGTTTCCTGCATGCTGACCCAAAAGTAAGTTCTACGTATACTAGCTAAAGTTTCTTTGGTACCTCTGTGGCAGGTTTTGCCTTCATGGTACTTCAACACAATTGATCTTTGCTCTCTTTCATCTTCTACATAAATAACACGTTCTGTACATTCTACCAACTGAACAGTACCTTTCCTAAACAACTCTACTACTACACGACTAAACTGTCTACGATGCTCTTCATGTTCGAAATAGACAAAGTGTCTAATTTTTGGTCTAATATATTCTTTGAGAAACTTTTTTATTAATTCTAAGTTATTTATGGGCAAAAATACTTCCAGTACCTTTTGCTTAGCGCGAGAAATGTCTCGAACTTGTATATCATTTTTGAGCCATGTAAAGATAAGAATCTGGTTTGGTTTAGTGTCAATTGCTTCTTTAAGGATAGGTTTATCAGTTATGTCGACGTGCATGGCTGAATGTATGGTATCGGATTTAGTTGATTCAGATGGTTCTCAGATAGGATACTCAGGTTCATTATCTGCACTTAATATTGATAGTGTGTCAGAACCTGAAACAGAGATGTGGCTTGCTGAAGCTGTGGCGCTACCGTCTGAAATTGTTATGGTGGAAGAGTCGTTCCGTTCTTCTTTTCTCTTAGCCGTAAGTTTAACGATGTCATTCACTACTTCATCCATATGCTTCTTAAGCCTATGTTCCTTTTTGTCAACGTTTACTATCATAGACTGTCCTGTGTCGTCTGTGTCAGTTAGAGCATTTACCTTAATTCTTGATAGAGCGTCCGCGTTCGTGTTTTGCTTACCCTTTTTGTAAACTATATCGTAGTCATAGTCAAGTAGTCTCAGTCTCCAACGGGTAAGCTTACTACTAGAGTCTTGTTGGGCTTCGAGCCATGATAAAGGCATGTGGTCAGTATAGATGGTAAATTTACGGCCGTATAAGTACGGACGAAAGTGTTTGACAGCCCATATGATGGCCAGGCACTCTCGTTCAATCGTGCTGTAGCGTGACTCGGTGTCACTAAGGGTTCTACTCGCATATGCGACTGGTTTGTCGCTACCGATTTGCCCCTGTGATAGTACTGCACCAAGTGCGACGTTTGACGCGTCTGTCGTAAGAATGAAAGTCTTGTCAAAATCAGGGTATTGCAGCAGTGGTGCATTTGTCAGGAGTTCTTTACATTTATTAAATGCATCAATATAATTTTGGTCAGTCACAATTTTATTACGCTTTTTAAGGCATGATGTTAAAGGTTTTGTAACCTGTGCAAAATCTTTGATGAAACGTCTGTAATAGCCAATGAGTCCGAGAAAACTTTTTATTTCAGTGGTCGTTTTAGGTAAGGGGTAGTTCAGTACTTCTGCAACCTTGTCGTCGTTGGGCTTAAGCCCGTCTTTAGTAATGTTGTGGCCTAAGTAAAGGACTTCCTTTCGTAGGAATTCAGACTTATCTAACTGAATTTTCAAGTTGGTGGCCCTAAGTCTGTCGAATATAGTCCGTAGTTTCTGGATATGCTCGTCTAAACTAGCTGAGAACACAATGACGTCATCTAGATAGACCATACAGTGTATTCCCTGCAGTTCCCTAAGCACGTTGTCCATGGCTCGTTGGAATGTAGCCGGAGCGGTCTTCAAGCCAAATGGCATTCGTAAAAATTCATAATGACCATTTTGCGTGCTGAAAGCTGTCTTTTCCCTATCCTGTTGCTCTACTTCGATCTGATGGTAACCGCTTGCTAGATCAAGCGTGCTAAAGTAAGAGCTCTTTCCTAATTTATCGAACAAGTCATTTATATTAGGCAGAGGGTATCGGTCATCAATGGTGATATCATTAAGTCGTCTGAAATCTACAACCATTCGCCATTTAAGTTCTCCTGATGCATCCATCTTCTTTGGAACAAGGTGAACCGGTGCGTTCCATGGAGAATGAGATTCCTGAACGACGTTGTCTCTCAAAAGCTTCTCTACTTGTTGGTTAATTTCATTTACTTGGGCAGGTGCTTGTCTAAAGGGCCGTACAAAAATTGGATCTTCGTTTTTGGTACGTATTTTATGCTTGACTTGATTTGTGAAACTTAAAGGAATTTGGTCACAATAGAATATATCCTTGTATTCATTGCAAAGTCTAAAAATTTTATCCCGTTCCTCATTATTAGTATGATCGAGTCGAAGCTTTTGCAAGTTTTGTTCTAACAACTGGTCTGTCTGTATGTCTGTACTATGTTCAGTAAAATTTACATTACAGTCAGTTGTGTCAAAACGGGTTACTGTAAATGGTCGTGTTACCGTCAGAGTCATAGATTGATTGGAAGTGTTCTGAATGACTGTTAATGCATACCCGTTTGTGCAATTGACTAATGCACAGGGCATTCGTACTCCAGAAGTAAATTCTTTAAACTCAACGATGGCTTCTCCCGAGTGTTGGTCGGTCGGGATTTTGACGCGTTGTTCGCATCGCGAAGGTAATTCAATGACGTAGTTTAAGTTGTTTACAATTGGTATACAAGTCGTTTTGGTCCGTAATATCAAATCTTTTAAATCTATAATTGCATCTAACTGTTTGAGTAAGTCATTACCTATAAGTCCTTCGTATCGTTCGTCTACGTCATACAAGTAAAACTTGTGGTAATCGTCACTATTGAATGTGGGTAACAAGGGAATCTCTATGACTTCGTTGTGCTGACTGCTAGCGTGAGTACTCACAACTTGGAATGGTTCATGTTTAACGTAATCTAAAAAGTAGTGGTATGCCAAGCGAGGGCTTATGAAAGACCGAGTACTTCCTGTGTCTATCATGAACTTCGCATTAATTTCAGGTATATAGATATACGGCAATTTTAGGTTGGAGTCACAGTTCAGTTCTATGACTTCCCGTTGTCGTGAGAGGCTTGTATCTGAAAATTTGCAGTCTCAGTCTCAGGGATGTCTCTCTCGTCTGTAATGGTCATTTCGTCATTATAGTCCTGAGAAGGCATCCACTGTACGTCATCGATGGGGTACACGTCATGACTGTCGTATCCGCAGTCACCGTCATGGTAATAAACGTCATGGTATTGTACGTCATCGTTGTCAGAGGTAAGCTCATTCAACCTAAAACCCTGTTGCGGTGCCTGTTGAGGCTGCGGTCTTGGAGGAAGTGTCCGCATAGATACATCGGTCGACTGGTAATGAGGCTTTTGAATTTGTGGTGGTTTGTACCCAAATTGTTGTGGGGTCATGCCAAAGTTTTGTTGAGGCCTATTACCGAACTGCGGCGGCTTATAACCTAACTGTGGTGGTTTGTAACCAAACTGTTGGGGTCTGTACCCAAATTGTTGCTGCGAGGTAAGTTGAGGGCGATAGCCAAATTGTGGAGGACGATATCCTAATTGGGGTTTATAACCAAAATTATTTTGCTGCCCGAACTGCGGTCTAATATTCTGAGAGTTTTGAGGTAAGCCAAAATTAAATTTTTGTGGCGTAGCATAATTGTACGGTAGTACGAAAGGTTTTAAACCACCTTGAGGTTGAAACGTCACCGGAGGGGTATTTCCAAACTTAAACCCTAGTCCAGGAACAGTAGAAGGCTTTAGCGCGGAATTATTGCCGTGCATACGATTTCGCATCGTATACTGTTCTAGAAAGTTGACCTCCTCAAGCACTACTCCTAAGGCATCTTCTAAAGTAGCAGGTGCCTTAAGCCTAACTACACGAACCATATTCTCAGGTAAATTGTATAGAAATACATTTAGCGCCGTGTTATTATATATCGCGATTTTCGCGCGCTTAAGTTCAGTGTCACTCAATAAGTTTACTTTTGAGATAAGAAGTGAACGAATAGTTTGTACTCTACAGCAAAAATCCAGATATGATTCACCTGATTTAATTTTACACGACTCTAATTCAATGCTTATGCACTCTTCACTTCGTGGATCACCGAAGTGCTGTTGCAAAAGTTCTCTTAGGGCGGACCAGTTCGAAACGTCCTCCCTTTCAGATAGTAACGCGGCTGCATTATCAATTAATCGGCTCGTAATCGCATGCAATACATATATGTTCTGTTCTTCATGCCCTCGAAATCGGGTTATAACATATTCGCACTTTCTCAAAAATAAACTTAACTGTCGCTTATCACCGCCAAATAACGGGATAAGCCGTAACATTTCATTTGGAATAGGCACTATTTGTACCGTCGAAACTACAGGTTCCGTTGGTAAGGGAACTTGGTGTGGACGTGGTTCCATTTTGATAGAGTAACGCACGATTTAGACAAACCAATATAATAATCTAAATTATACACACACAATGTAACACTTAAAATAAACACATATAAAACCAATAAACACAATAGATAACATAAAACACAGTCAAAAATTAAATAAAAAGTGTAAAATCCAAATATCCTAACAAATTAATAAAGTGTAAATAAATTCCAAAAATGTTGTATTTATATATTATCAATTATTCACTTATTTTAAATCGATTAACAAATTACATTAAATATTTATGAATATACTATAAAACTTTTATTTAATTGATTGCCCGCTCTGTTTTATATTCGCTCTACATTCGTAGCCTTATCAGTCCAGACACCGTCCAGACGTTCTTAGAAATAGATAAGCGCTTGGTAGAGCTTTATACCAAACAACCAGATACGTTATAATGAGAGAGTTTTGATCTCGAAAATAACAAATTTATAACTAGCACCCTTTTATGAAAAATATAGGAGAGGTATTGGTAAGGAAGGCAAAGAGTTTTACTCACCAACCGACCGTTACTCCCATACTCGGCACCATCGGGAAGATGACGAATTTTTGTGGTTCGTGGATCGTTTCACAGCTACTCGCGCCGCACTTGCGTTATCCCGGTGAATTTGGACACTCGAAATTTAAACGAAATACGGCACAGCCTTGACAAAACGATCCTACCGGCTGCGCCAGTCAAACTTCCTTTTAGGATAAAAGGTTTTTTAAAAACTAAAAATTAAACAAATTAAAAATACGTCCAGCCGATTTGGAGGCTCTAATTATAATGAATTAAAATATGAACTACAAATCCCATCTGCGTGGGTAACTTATCCTAAGTACTAACCAGCGACCACCTATGACAATGCTAAGTCAGCTGGAATGTTGCTTACTAATCTAATATGGATGGTTCGGGCGGATGCATAACTAGCTGGTAATCATATTGCTATTTTGTCTCTTAGTTTGCTTAAGAACTAAGGTATATGGTTTTCAAATTTCCAATCGACGTTTCTAACTATAGATTTTTAATTGTTCACCTAAATTCTACGACGACTTATACTGTGTCTAAACAATAAGATTATATGCGAAAATCCAGTTGGAAGGATGTACTTCGTACTCTCTCACGTCAAACATATCCATTCACACATTTTGGTATTCATAACATTACCATGTGTTAACTATATATACCTATATATTTTACAGTGCAGAGGAATAAGATGTATGTCTTCTGTAAGTATCATGACGATTAATATTTAAGCATTAAAATATATGTAGAGCGAACAAAGGATAATAAGATGTGTACGACTTCATCCACGTGTTCCTGTATGAGATGGAGTGAGGAGACGGACACGTCCACCTGATGGTAAGTACCACGCCTGCCCGATACAACTGGCGTGCGATCTACAATTTGAGGTCTCGACGTTCTGGGCGGCACTGCACCACGCTCCTCACGGCTCTGTGTCTGTACAACAGTAGTTAGGCCGTGTCAGTACCAATACTGAGCCCGCGTGGTGGTCTATCCCCCCTCCTCTTTCCGACAAGAAGGGCTGCATCCCAGCAGTGGGAACTGTTACAACCCTAATATCTGCCGATCTTGCAATCGACCACACTCGCATTCTAGCGATTGACGTCAATGCATTTCAACAAGTCAGCAATATTGTTTTGTATATAAACCCATAATTTTTGGATATTATCGTCATTCATTGTTATTCAATTTTACAAGGTTACTCTGCCTCTCATCAGTAATAGTAGTGAGCGATTATTTAAAACCCGAGTGATCCAACAAGGAGAAAATAAGTGAAAAGTGTAAATAATAGTAATAAAAGTGTTAATAAATCTCTGTTTCCATAAATCTTGTTTTTTTTAAAACAAGTCGGGAACCTAGTCTAACATTATTGGTGTCAGAACAAAAGGGATAATTACTGTCCCCTGGTCGCCCCTACCTGACGAGGGTCCTCCTGCACTTTCACGACGTTTCGTCTCATCGCATGTGGCTCTAAGTTGGCCATTGCACGCCACTGCCTACCGCCAGCTTGTTTACGCCACTGCATCGCCGCTACCGAGCCCGTCAGCCTAGCTCCACTGTGTATTCACATCACACCGAGCTACCCCTGCTGACCCTTGGCTCGAAAACTACACGTGGCTCCACTGTGTTGTGGGTCACCTACCCTTACACCGAGTCACCCTGCTGATTGGGACTTCAAGAGTAACCAGCCACCCTACTCTACTCTTCCCTTGGGACGCCTGCCAAGCTCCAAGCCATCCACGAGGCTCTGAGGGAATCTATTATCACGCGCATACTGCCCGTGATCACCGAGGTCATCGCACCGGCGCCTTGTATTGTGTAACACGATACACTCCACCTGGTCAACCGACGCGACGGCTCGTGCCGTAACCCGACTCCGCATAGCTAACTCCAATGACGTCTCTACTATTCATCGTTCTGTAAGTGATTTTACAATTATTGTTTTCTGTTTTGTCTGAGTACTTTGTGATTGTTTTTTCTATTTTCTAATACTTATTTAACAATGGTTAACGAGAGTCTTAAAGGTGATAAAAAAATGTCTTCCAGCAGTTCCTTAGTACCTTTAGAGGAAAATATTAATTTCGGGGTCCTTACTAAATTCATTAAGCCTTTCGATGGTGATAAAAATAAATTAACTTCGTTTTTGCGTAATTGCGAAAGTGCATTGTCGTTAGCTTCAATTGCACAAAAGGACATTCTATTTAAATACATATTGTCACAATTCGAAGGCAAAGCGGAATCCACTTGTGCATTAAAAATATTCGAAAATTGGTCTGAATTGAAATCGTTTCTAAAAACCACTTTTGGCGAAACCAAACATAGAGATCATTTATTTTTAGATCTACAACAGTGTAAACAAAAATATAATGAATCTGTCAGTCAGTATAGTTTACGATTAGAGACATGTTTAACACGATTACAGACTGACATCACACACTCTACGAGAGATCCTTCCGAATTAAAAGGCCGTATTGCAAATACCGAGGACTTAGCGCTTCATACTTTCTTGTTAGGGTTACCGAGTCATATATCTACAATCCTTAGGTGTAGAAATCCCTCGAACCTAAACGAAGCGGTTAACCTTGCCATTCAAGAAGAGAAGCTGCATAATTATGCCCTGCAAACTCAAACGGCTAACCAATTAAGACCAAAGTGCAAAATCTGTGGCAAAACAGGGCATCTTGATCGAAACTGCTTTAATCGCGAGCGTCCAATTTCCTTTCGTGAGCGCCCTGTGCACAACGTCAATAATAACATTCCTCAACATCCTTCTACATCAACCACTGTAGCCCAAAACCCAGTGAAAGTATGCAGATACTGTAAAAACCTGGGTCACGAGATTCATGAATGTCGTAAGAGACAATTCAATAATTCACGTCACAAATCTACAAAACAGATTCATAATCTTTCCCACAATGAGGATGATCGCAGCATCCGGGAAGATTCTTTTGATTCTGATTCACGCTCTGATTTAAACTGACTATGATTCCGGTCCCGCGTCGTACGGAATCCGCAACTCAAACCGACGCTGACGGGATGAACTCTTTATTTGATAATTTATCTATGAAGACTATCATTCCAACTAAATCTACAAAATCTACCAATTCTACTAAATCTACCAACCCTACTAAATCTACAAAGCCTACCAATTTTACTAAATCTACCAACCCTACTATATCCACTAAATCTATTAAACCTACTAATCCTACTATATCTACTAAATCTACTATGTCTACTATACCTACTAAATCTACTATGTCTACTAAATCTACCAAATCTACTAGTCCTACCAATTCTACCAGTTCTAATGTATGTTCTAGATCTACAAATTGTACAATGCCTACTAAATCTGCAAAAATTACCAAGTATAATAAACCTACTAAATTCTGCAAATCTACTGAACCTTTTATATTCACTGTACCCAAACGCACTAATTCTATTTCCAAACCTACTAGTTCAAAAGTTCTTACTCAACCCACGAGTAGTAAATTTACTATCTCTCCTAATTTAAATAAGCTTACCGAACCTACTAGATCTCGTACACTTCCCACTGCATCTAATAAATCCGTTCCTAACTCAAGAAATGAATGTGAGGCTAGTTATGAGGTAAACATAAATTATAAAACTCACCTACCTCACATATACGTTACAAGCCAATATTCTAGTAAACCGCTAGTATTCTTAGTCGACTCTGGTTCCACTGTTTCATTTGTTAAGAAATCAGCCCTAGAAATCCAACCTGTTCTTGATCCTGCAGTCATTAAATTCAAAGGTATCGATAGCGACGCCAATTATTCATCCACTCTTGGCAATTTTAAACTTGACCTCAAAGTCTCCAAGAGCGAAACGATCTACAGCACTTTTCACCTTATATCGGATAAAGTTGACATTCATTTTGATGGTATTATAGGAAATGATCTGCTGAAGCTCTATAATTGTAACGTAGATTACAAAAGCAACACTCTGACTATTGGAAAATATCAGCTCAACCTTCACTTTACAAAGCCTCGATACACCATTCCAGCTCGTTCAGAGATGGTCATTGAATGTGCTATCTCAAACCCAGAGATTACATATGGTTTTGTGGAAAAATCTGAAATCCAAAATGGTGTTTATCTAGCCAGCTGTTTAACTAGAGTGAAACCTAATAAACATGCAAATGTATCTATTTTAAACACCACACATCGCGATGTCATTATTCAATCTCTCAATGTTGAAATTCACCCTTGTCATACTCTCGAAGACATTAGAAAGCAAATACACTCAGTAAACACAGTAACACAGCCCGTTTCAGCTAACTCCCGCGATCGGATTAAAAATGTACAAAATCAAGTCAGATCCTCCCATCTCAATGACGAAGAGTCAAAAGCCCTTTTACAGCTATGCTCTGATTATTCTGATCTGTTTCATTTAGAAGGTGATATCCTTACTTGCACGGATACCCTTACACATGAAATCAAAACCACTGATTCCCAACCTATCCATGCAAAAACCTATCGGTATCCCGAGATCCATAAACAAGAAGTCAACAAACAAATTCAAAAGATGCTAGACCAGAAAATCATCAGACCCTCCGATTCTCCTTGGTCTTCTCCTATATGGATTGTCCCCAAAAAGCAAGATGCTTCCGGCGAAAAGAAATGGCGCATCGTAGTTGACTATCGTAAATTAAACGATGTTACCATAGGTGACGCTTATCCTATTCCAAACATCACCGATATTCTTGACCAGTTAGGACATAGCAAATACTTTACAACGTTAGATCTGGCATCTGGCTTCCATCAGATCCGAGTCAAGGATGCTGATGCTCCTAAAACTGCATTTTCAGTTCCCAATGGGCATTTTGAGTATACTCGAATGCCTTTTGGTCTGAAAAATGCTCCAGCGACGTTTCAGAGGTTGATGAACACTGTCCTTTCAGGCCTACAAGGCATACACTGCTTCATCTATCTCGATGACGTCATAATCTACTCCCATGACTTAAACTCGCATATTCAAAAGCTCAAACTTGTTTTCGATGCCCTAAGAAAACACAACCTCAAACTCCAACCAGATAAGTGCGAATTCCTTAGAAAGGAAGTCGCTTATCTTGGTCACATCATCACCGATAAAGGTGTCTCACCAAACCCCGACAAAGTTAAAGCTGTTCTTGATTATCCAACTCCCAAAAACCCTAAACATATAAAGAGCTTTCTTGGCCTGGTTGGTTATTATCGTAAATTTATAAAAGACTTTGCTAAAATCACTAAACCTTTAACATCACTACTTCGTAAAGACACTGAATTCATTTGGGGTGATTCTCAAAATCATTCATTCATTACGCTTAAAAACTTGCTCACCAATGCTCCAATTCTGCAGTATCCAGATTTCAGCAAACCATTTGTACTAACCACAGACGCTTCTAACTATGCATTAGGCGCTGTCCTTTCCCAGTGTGAAGATGGAAATGATCTTCCCATCGCCTATGCTTCTAGAACGCTTAATAGTGCAGAAGGTAATTATAGCACTACGGAAAAGGAACTTTTAGCAATCATCTTTGGAACTCAAACTTTCAGACCTTACCTCTACGGTAGGAAATTCAAGATCGTTACTGATCATCGTCCTTTAATCTGGCTCATGAACTGCAAAGACCCCAGCAGCAAACTTGTTCGCTGGAGATTAAAACTCGAAGAATTCGACTACCAAATTAGCTACAAGCAAGGTAGAATTAATTCAAACGCCGATGGACTCTCTCGTCCTCCCATTAATGCTATCAATGATTTTGACATAGACCTAACAGATAACCTAAATTACGAATCATTCTTAAAATCACGTTCAAGCCCTACCAACTACGATACCCAAGTTTTTGAATACAACCAAAATCTTTTAAAGACGTCATGCCCTATAATTGCCTATCCGACTTCAATTGATCTTGATGAATCCAACTTATACTGTAAGGATATTCTTGACCTTCTTGAAGATAAAGAAGACTTCATAAAATCTGAAAAGGAACTACATCACGTAAAAATTTCTTCAGTCAATAATAAGACTTTCTTCCATCTCTTCACTAAAGTACACCACTTTGAGTCAGCCACTTATAAAGACTTATTTAATGTCCTGAAAGAATTACGAAACCAACTTGTCATATTTCATGCCGAAGTCAAAGAAATCGCTTTATCGGACTTTGCCAACCCTTTCGATAAGTTGAAATTCCTCCTCATCTATGAGATAATAGCGTATATCTTTCACGGAACTCAAATCAAAGTAAATGTTTACCATAACACAGTTCGATATCCTACCCCAAGCGAAGTCCCTATCATCCTGAAAGAAAATCACGATTCTCCTATCGGTGGTCATATAGGTTCAAACCGAATGTATAATAAATTAAAGGATACCTTTTATTGGAAAGGTATGAAAAGCGAAATAGAGAGATATGTTCGAAACTGCACTTCCTGCCAACAAAACAAAGCACTTCGAAAAACCAACAAAGCTCCCATGGAGATCACTACCACATCTTCTGAGCCTCTGCAACGAATCTGCACCGATATAGTTGGTCCACTTCCTGAGTCTGGTTCTGAAGGGTACAGGTACATCGTCACGTTTCAAGATGATTTAACTAAATATTCCATGGCCTATCCTATCGTTGAATCTACAGCAGAACAGACATCTCAATGTCTCATTAAATTCATTAGCCACTACGGGATTCCAAAAACCATTCTTTCAGATCAAGGTGTTCATTTCATTGCCGATGTATACAAACAAGTTGCCACTTTCTTCAAAATCAAACATTTATTCTCATCGCCATACCATCCTCAGACAAACGGTGCTCTTGAGAGAAGTCATGCTACTCTAAAGGAATACCTTAAGTCCTATGTCAATGAAAATCAAAACGACTGGCATAAATTCATACCTACTGCTATCATTTCATATAACTCATGTGTGCATCTACTAATTTTACACCTCATGAATTATTATTTGGTTGCAAGCCTAACATTCCCAGCTCCATCTATGATATTGATCCTACAGCTACTTATCCTGACTACATTAAAACTTTAAAACAAAAGTTAATCAACTCTAGAAACATAGCTCGCGAAAACATCCTTCGAAACAAAGAAAGATCAAAAGCATATTATGACAAACATGCTAAAGACGTTACCTACAATGTCGGAGACATGGTCTACCTTAAACAACACCATAGATTACGCAAAGCACTGTCCTCAATATGGAAAGGTCCTTTTCGAGTCCTTAAGGTCCATAATAATAACAATGTCACACTTCTTGTTAATCGTAGGCATATACGTTATCATTTCGATCAAATCAAGTTAGCTCATGAAAATCCTCTTCCAGGGCCATCACGCCAGGAGTCGCTTCCGTCTCCAACTCCAATCTAACGTCGCCTATCGTCAACAGTCCCGGTCTTTACTTTGACCCTCTAGGTACTCTAAGATATTATAATAACTATTGGAATGTTTAACGTTTACTGATATTTCTTACTTTAAGCCTCATCTAGAAACTATTAATAAAATGTTAGCGAGTTCTAAACGTATTTGCTATTCTTATACTGATATTAACATAGATTGCTCTAATGTTCTTAGTCCTTTAGAAACCTTATATTATAGTGTTAATTCTAATTATAATTCTCTATCTCATCTTATTAATAATAATACTAGCTCTAGACTTAGACGATCCGCTTGGTTTGGTATAGGCGGTCCTATCCTTAAACAGCTATTCGGTTCTCTCGATGAAGACGATGCCAAAGCTTTCACTGACGCCATTAACGCGGTCCAAGATGATCAACGTCACTTAGCTTCCTTAATGAAACAGAACATCCATATTATTTCATCTACTATTTCATCTTTTAATAATACGATTCAAAGGTTAAACCATAACGAAGTCGCACTTAACGAAAACATGGTTAAACTTGACTCAATTCTAGAAACGATTTCAACCAGCACCAATAAACTCGAAGTTACCTCGCATCTCGCAATGACGTTCAGTGCATTAGAAAGCTCTCTCATGATTCTTAATTTTAAACTGAAAGATCTTATAGATTCTATACTTTTCGGTAAACAAAATGTAGTACATCCTTCTATACTAAGTCCCATGCAATTGCTTAACGAATTAAATTCAAGAAACAACGATCTAATTCGCAACTTTCCAATCGAGCTAACTCTAGATAACATTCATATTCTCATAGATATAGCAGATGTATCTTCTTTCGTTAGCGATAGTAAATTAGTATTCGTAGTAAAAATACCCTTAGCTTTGCTCGTAGATTATAATCTCTATCACATTTATGCTCTCCCTACACCTCATGATATTCATAAACCAAACTCTTTTGCTTTAATAAGCCCATCCACAAAGTACTTAGCAATAACTGAAGACAAATTGACGTATTCTGCAATGGACGACCTAAGTGAGTGTAAATTAATGGAGAATAACTATTATTTGTGTAAATTAGCTAATGTACAATCTAGTGTTTCAAATCCTATCTGTGAAGTGCTTATTTTCAGTGAATTTCTAAGTGATATCCCAGACTCTTGCAGTTACAAACTAATGTACGGTAATGTCGATATCTGGCAAAAACTAATGAACAATAAGTGGATTTACGTTCAGTCAGATATCGCAAGGCTATCTCTTAATTGCAATGGTAATATTGTCGATAATGACGTAGTCGGAACAGGAATATTAACTGTTCCTAAAAATTGTAAAGCATATCACAAACTAATGCAGTTTGTTCCCAGTAATGAATACGAAACAAAAATTTATATACCATCACCTAACTTTAACATCATCAACGATGATTGTTGTTCTAAAATAAAAATTAATAATAGTATTCCATATTTAACTCCAATAAGATTGTCTCATATAAATCTGGACTCCTTACAATACGCGACTCATAAACTAAACCAATTCAATGACGAGTTGACAGAGATCGAAAATCAGCCTTATCACATTAAATATGGATACTATTTCAGCATCTTGACAACATTGTTATCCTTATCTGTTTTTTCATTTTTGTCTTATAAACTTTATTTGTGTATTTGCCCTAAACGCAGAGCTACTACTTCCGGATGTTGTGTTAAAATATTTAATAAATGCTATTCAAAGCCTCAGTCTCATATTCATTCTAGGTCAAATATTGAGATGACCACTATTGGACACAACTCTGAAACTTCTAGTTCTGACTCTAATTCTATGTCTAGTGTTTCTATGTCATCTCCAAGAAGGAATCTTGAAATATAATTAAATTTATGTCTGGTACTTTTCTTATCCTATTGCTAAACCGTTATGTTTACAATGTTAATTTTAATTGTCCTAGTTCATTGCTACTATCTACTTAATTGTTAGTTTTACTTTTCAATTAATTTCTACTATCTAATCGTTAATCTTATTTTTCTATTTTTCATTGCAACTTTCTAATTGTTTACTACTTTATTGTTATTTTAATTAATTACTATTCCATTATGTCTCTTAGTCCTGTATTTCATTGTCTCAATCTTGTAATCTCTGTTGGATCAATCCTTACTCACATACTATCCGTTTAATATGTTCCGTCTTAAAGGGGGGAAATGTTACAACCCTAATATCTGCCGATCTTGCAATCGACCACACTCGCATTCTAGCGATTGACGTCAATGCATTTCAACAAGTCAGCAATATTGTTTTGTATATAAACCCATAATTTTTGGATATTATCGTCATTCATTGTTATTCAATTTTACAAGGTTACTCTGCCTCTCATCAGTAATAGTAGTGAGCGATTATTTAAAACCCGAGTGATCCAACAAGGAGAAAATAAGTGAAAAGTGTAAATAATAGTAATAAAAGTGTTAATAAATCTCTGTTTCCATAAATCTTGTTTTTTTTAAAACAAGTCGGGAACCTAGTCTAACAGAACGTAATGGACAGCGCACCGACACCTTTTATTGTATGCCGTGAGTTATCCACGAGAATGGCACGAGTTTATGTCACCAATCACATAAACACAGGGTTAAATGTAATATTCCGAGAAGCTCTGGAAGAGTAATGTCTTAACACTGAAACCACAGCCTATATCCATATTTTTACACTGTACTACAACTGAACACGTTCCGCTTTTTTAGGATTCCTTCATGGTACTACGGGAGCCTCTTACTGCGCCTACCCTGTTTGTTTGTCTGACTATCTCTTTTAATTAAATAGAGCTGTGTCTTTTGAACCGTAATAGGAAGCCGGTTGGAATTTTTACAGATGGGTTTTCACAGATTTACAAGAGACATGTTTTTTTCGACGACGGTTTTTTTTGTTCTATCATAAAAACAGCTTTACATACAAGCGTCAAGTTTGGTGCGATTATAGCTATGTATAGGTATGACAATACATATTATTAAACTAACGATACATACGTAAAACAATTATATTGCACGAAAACAAGTGGTTCAGCGACGCTTGCTGTGGTCAGGAGTTAGATGGGTGAGTGCTAGCGGCATTAATCAACTGAGCGCTTCCGAAATTCAGAGGGCACGTTATGCAGTCGGTCCCGGCTGTCTGTCTTAGGACAACAGTCGTTAGGCTATATCGACGGCCTTCAGGCGGCCTATAAGCTTCGACATGGATTATGCAATAACCTAACTCCTCTCCCTGAGAGGAAGGCTCAAGTGCCGAGTCCCAGTATTTGCAACAAAATGTGCTGATTATGCAAACCTGTAACCCTCATCATGCGCGTGCGACTCGCGTTTGTCTATTTTATTTTTGGTTTTGGATATTATTGGTACTGGATATTTTTCACAATATTAAAAGTTTAGTTACTTATTTGGGTACCTATCTATCGATATAAATTAACAAATAGACAAATAAAATCTAAGTAGCTATCTAAATCTATAGTACCTAACTACCTTGTGAATTTCAAAATGAATAAATTGTCCTAACCATTAACTTAAGTTCTTCTACGTTCATCGTTTTGTTTGTAAGCGCGCAAATAACCTCGATGCACGGCTCTGCTCTCCCAACAACTAGTGTGGTCTAAGTATAATTGAGACCGCTGTAAGCTAAATTGAAGCTTCTATTTAACCCGAAATGCAGGAAGTAAATTCGATTCACCTCCTCCGGGACGTTCTTACGTAAACTTTCAAATCAAATGAGGAATTTGTATTTACTGTAATACACTTATGTAATACTGTAAATATGAAGATGAGACCAGGAGATCATTCATTACTTGCAAGACTGGAAAATTATTTTTATAATTTTTATACGCATTTTTAATATAATGGATTATTCTTCGAACGCTGAAAAACACCTTTAATCCAGCATAGGCGCCGAACGTTATATATCATCATCATCATCATCTCAGCCGATAATGTTAGATGTTAGAGAGAGATAGATATTTTATTATTAATTATATATATTTATTTGCAGTGCACTGGACCCATATGTAATTCCAATGTTAGTATCAAAATTTTTAAAATGAATTTATAATTAATTTAATTGTATTGTGTAGGACCCATAGACTCTTTAAGAATATATTTCTTTCTTCCAGTGTCACGGAGTTGAGTGCATAGCGAATGTAAGTTTTACAATTGTTTATTTTACCTACTTCTGACAATTCTTGATTCAGTGATTCTTATTGCAAGTATATGTTTTTACAAAGGGACGAATATACATTCTCAAGATATTTATGTAAACATGTATAGTTGCATCGAGGGAAAACTTTATTTATGAAGCCAGCGAAGTCACAGGTACATACATATAATCAAGTCACTGTCCCAGTAAAGCAGTGGGTGCATTGCTCTAACTGTCTATCGCGAGGAAACATTAAAACAATGTTTCGTAATTTTGTACACTTTGCCTAATCGTGTACCGTTACCAAAACAGTGCCGTCATATTACTGGCTGCTGAAACACAGTTTTTACTAGTTCGGCAGCCTATGGATTCACTAAATAATTGTACAACAAGTTATATCAATAAATAATTTTTTACTTTACTTTTACTTTACTTTATATCATGATGTCGATAAAATGAGAGGTTTTAAAGCAGTTTATCTCATAAGCAGCGATTTAATTTAAACTACAAAAAATAGTATGACAATTCTTAGACTTCTAAGTAGGTACACATTGAGGGAATTAAAAACATATTATAACATACTAGATTACATTAAAAAAATTCAAACACACCACTAAATTTCACCATTAAAGCAGTTTTTCTCTTTATTCACTATTGTGTTTTTCATGAAACACATATCGTAAAATAGCAATTTTTAGTACACATACATTGGCAGATTTTTTTTTTTTTATTTAAGAGTGCACATTATTTATTTATGACGTTTTACGTTTTTACGAGATGCGCTTGCTTGATTTCAAGTAAAGGAAATTTAATGTAGACAAGCGATGAGCTGACAGCGCCTTAACAATTCATCACTATAAACACGTCAAAACTCGGCAAACACGAATCTAGGAAAATTAAACAAATTCAACGATAGCGATTGTAGAGTTTGTATTTTTTCACTTTCCATAAAATATGTGTGTAGCGATCCCGAAACGTAACTCGGGTATATAAATAAATCATTTGTCTTGTAAATGGGTATATAAATAAAGCAATACCTAAAATAATTGTCAAGCCTCAAAGAAAGTATTAAACGCTAGTATTTCCATGCAAGACTTTGTGCTAGTGAGTGCGGGAAATATTATAAAATATATATTCTCCCCTAAGTCACTAATATAAGATTAGCAATTTAATTCCTGAGCGAATAAGGGTTATGTTATGATTAGTTATGGTGTCTCTATCATGCTTTTAAGCGCCGTTTGTCGCAGTGCTCGAACATGTTACACTTACAACTGAAAGCCTATTTGAGGAATAATCCGGTGTCGCCCGGTTAGACCTACATGTGGAAAAGTTCTTTCGAGGCAAATAAGCAGTTCATTAAGCTCTAAATAGAACTGCACTGTTATAGACAGGTGTCACACATTGCAGTCAGAACGTTGTTCGTGGCAATTAAATAATATATGTTGTTCACAGTGCTTCGGAGCAAACTGTAAGCGATCGTCTGCCGTTTGGTGATGAAATGTTCAAGATACGATGCGAAGATTTTAGAAGAATACGGATACATTAATTTCTGCTTATAATTAATATTTTGTAACTTGCCCTTATCTGTTGAAATGCATTAAACTATTTCTATCAAATTACGTGACCTACTGACTTATTATTATTCAGCCCGTGGTTCTACAAGGCTCGCATAGTGGAGTTAGAATTACAACATTCCGTCCGGCACCTGTTTGCATAAGTAAACGGTACTGGAAGTACAATCCTGATTGTTATCAGCACATAGCCAACCAACGAGAGATGTAAACGCATTACATTGTAACGACTTTTCCCCTTACTTATTGCACTTTATTATAATAAGCGCGTACCATCAGTCTGCATCGTAACTAGAGGTACCATTTTTTTAAATGTGTAAAGCGCATGAAATCTTTTGAAATCTTGCAAACAAACTTTCAAGGTTTGATTCTTTCCTTCCATCAATATTTATGAAAACAATATGAAACTGGCATATTTTGATTAAATCAAAGACATCTATACAGGGTGTTTGGTAGAGGGACCGACAAATCAAATGAGCGTGTTCGGGGGCCCACTTGGAGAATACAAGTTGGCCAAAAAAAATCCCCGACACCCCAATTTTTTTAACTAAATCAGTTAGTTAGCTCTGTTTTGTACGCAATTTTGCTTTGCGTGGCCTGTAGGTGCATTAGAGACCTAATTTAACTAAAAACATCCGGTCTAAAACAGATTTTACAAATGTAATTGGTGGTAAATAGGTACAATTTCGGAGAAAAAGGGAAATATCACAAAAAAAAGTTAAACATAATGGGGGGTCGGGGATTTTTTTTGGCCAACTTGTATTCTCCAAGTGGTCCCCTGAACACGCTCATTTGATTTGTCGGTCCCTCTACCAAACACCCTATATAAACTTTAGATAACTTTAGTCTTTGATTTAGGGGCGCATGCTATTTGTACCCATTGGCGGCTCTGTTAGCTCAGTTAGTAGTGATCCTGCCTTAGAAGCACGAGGTCCCAGTTGCAATCCCTGGCTTAGGGAAGTCTGTGTGTGATGAGCAGATACGTTTGTTCTCGGATCTTGTATGTTGCGATGTGTTATTGTGTGTCCGTGCCTCCCGCGACATAGGGGATCCTAGTGCATGGGTATGTGATGTGTATTTTTTTTTGTCATGGCATTGTTTTTTATGCATTTTTATTTTGATTATAGTTTTAATATTATTGTATAATTAGTAATATGATTTGCGTTGGAACCCATAAGTATCGCGTGCGTTTAAGATCCATATTTCAATAAATCTTCCTTTGTATTTGGATAGGCACATAAAGCTGCTATTCGAGTTTTACAGGTCAAGGTTGCCATGTACGTGGAGACATAAAAGTACCTCGCTAGCTGTTATAAAATAATATTTTTTTTAATTTTACTTCTTTGAATGGCGAACTTCTCTCTAGTAGTAACAAAGACGCGGGCGGGTTGGGAGTTTTCAAACTCAGGAACAGCCAGACATCATAAGTGTAACTTTTAATTAGACGTTATATTGTTTTATGGTGACTTTATGAGTTCACTGGGCGACCCAAAGGTGTATGTGAGTAATTACGTACTAAGAAACAATAAAGGTTATTATATTTCTAAGTTTTTAGGCAAAGGTCCTAAAAACTTTTTGGTTTCCTTGTTTCTTTACTTTATGAAGTTAGAATAGCATAAATATGATTTTTCAACACACTTGCTCATAAAGTGGCTCTAATTTCACCGCAATTAGGCACAGAATAACACCTGTAATCAAACTGTGACTTTTTCATTGCTATTATTCACAAGTGAGTTATAGATTTTTATTTTATTTTATTAGTCGAGTTGCTTTGTTCTTAAAGAGGTTTCGATACAAAAAGATTCGTGATTTTTTCTACTGTTGAAAGTAGAAAAAAATTAATGTTCCTATTGCTTGCATTCATTTAGTCATTTCATGCAACTTCGTATTTATAGATAATTTCACATTGTACGTGTTCAATAAATAAAACTTTTTTACTCGAATATAACTTTTGTTTTCTCTGTAATAAACAAAACTTGTAATTCCCCATTTTGTTCGTGGCTAAAACGCTATCCGCGAACAGAAAAAAAAGTAACCTCATTCTTTTAGCCTAGGTATGGCCGCTCGTCATTGTTAGATGTGCGCGTATAGGAAAACCGATTAATTTTTCCTCCATTGCGAAAACTGTTACTTTTTAATGACTTTTTAGTATTATTTTTTTCACAAGTGTGTTGAAAAACGTCGTATAATGTCGTCGTGTGTACTATTGATTACCGTCCTCGGCTCTCTTAAGACCCTCACCTGACGGCTCGGCTCTCAATGGCGCCTCAGCGGTAATCATCAACTTTACACACTTGTACCATAATGTACTATTAAACACCCTTAAACACATTTTTTACAGATTATATCTTTCTCAAATATTTTTAAATATAAAAATTAAATTTTAAATTAGTGTTACATGTATAAGTATGTGTGCAATATTGTACTGTACGCTAGTTATAAGCGTAATGTGAAGCGCTCGCAGCGGAGCTCGACTTAGCGATCTTAAACGATCAACAAGATAAGCTACGCTTGCTGCGGTCAGGACTTGGATGGGTGACTGCTAGTGGTATTATTCAACTGAGCGCTTCCGTGCTTCGGAGGGAAGGTTGAGCCGTCGGTCCCGGTGTTTGTCTTAGAACAACAGTCTTCAGGCTATGTCAAAGGCCTTCGGGCGGCCTGAAAACTTCGACATGGGACCAGTAACCTATCTACCAAGGCGCACTGGACCCGCGTGGTGGATTATGGCCCAACTCCTCTCTCTCTGAGAGGAAGCCTCGATTCCCAGCAGTGGGGACAAAATGGGCTGATTATTTTTTATATTTATGTTAGTTATAATATTTATATGTATGTAAAACACTAAATAACTGCAGCCATTGATACCTAGCTATGGCCGTGCCGTGCTATAACAACTGACTGAGCTACCAATACAGCTGCGTGTGTAAGCAACAGCAGTCGACAAATATATTCTGATGTTTTATTCGCATTGTTCACATTACCTGTAATGTGGTCACCAACGATACACACAAGCAGACCCTTAATGAAATACAACACTTTCAGGGACTGAACGAGGCTCGCAAAAAGAGTGTAGCTGCTGATGGTTAGGTTTAAATAGATTATGCACCAAGGGAGTAAAGCAGTGTCTTACGTTATGGGCGGTATATTGAACCCTGAGTGTAATGGGGACTCTTGGTTTAATCCATGAGCGCCAAGTGAACACTTTAAACCATATTGTTTAATTGTTTAATCATCTAAGATTAATTCAACATAATACTCAATTGAGGTTGATGGTTCTGATTCTTTAGGAATAAGGAAAGAATATTTTCATGCTTTCCGATTTAATCCAACACTTCCAAGAGTATTTGGTAAGAAGCATACGTCTGCATAAATTGAAGTATTCCTTAGATAATGTTCGTTCAGAAATTGGTATTATGTAGATGAGTGAAAACAAGTGCTATGAAATGGAAGTGGGTATAAAAATAATATTAGTTACATATTAATTGGCTGTAATTTTACTTAACCTTGTCAGTAGTAAAAAGTTGCTAAATATGTAGCTAAAAATAAAATAAAATGTTGCTTTAGCCTTATATAGCCAAAAGTGGCTAACTAAGCAACACTGCCCTATTTTACAATCGCGCTACAATTTTTTTTTTCTGTATGCTGTCTCCGTACTAAGAGTATTCCTACAACTAACGTTCCAAATCCAAATCACTTTACTCCCCAGGGAGTTTCATACAACTTTACAGCCCCGCGTATGTAATGCCTTGCTTTACGTAGAAATTGCGTGATATGTAATTGGACATTTTCGAGCAGGTGGTATGAATAGAATTGTATTTCTTATAAGCACCGTTGTTCATTTACAATGAGATTAACTTAAATATATCTAATTACACTGAATCTTGTGGCGTGGTTAGCTTTTTAAACCAGATTATTTACATATTGCATAAGTTTACTCCGATACGCGTTTACACTATCACATTCTTTCACTTCATTTGGTAGCTGATTTTCGTAAACTGAATTTGTCCGCAATATGTTTTATATAACGTCATTGATATGTATTTAACGGGGTTATATTTTGGAATCGGTAACTAAACGTGAAATCGAAAAACACTTTCATTGTTGTCACATAGTAATAATTTTATTTATTACATTATAATGCTTATTAGCTACACGGACGGGTTCTCGTACAAACAGCTGAGCTAACTGAGCTGTTTTCTAGAGTCCGCGCCACCACTGAAGTCTTACGGAAAAAACAGGAACTAAGTTTGACAGCTCCGCCATATTGCCGTTTGTTAAGAGTGCTTGTAAAGAGTAGAGGTTGTGGATTTTTTATTGTTTTTTGTTGAAATATCCGTGCAAATGCAGCGAAAAGTAGTGAAAAGTGCAGCTCGTGAACTAATTCTTAAAGTGAAAGAATTTTGTGAATTAGAAAAGAAGAAAATAGACATTTTAATCCCGCTAAATAATGTGCAGATGAGAGTCGCCGCCATGACAGGTAAATATTAGGGATGTCATAGCTGCTTGTTTTTGCCTAATTGATGAAAACGATATAATTTAATGTAACCTTGTCTGATTGACGATATCTTCAGTGTTTTTTTCTTATTCTTAATTGAGATTGAAAATATACCAAAACTTACCTTGATGTTTTATTTATTTCAGGCGTTTCCGTAAAGACAGTGTCTCGAATAACTAAAGAAGGACAAGTAGCGGCAAGCACATCGAAGAAAATAGTTACCCCCGGGAAAAGCCGACCGCAACCGAAAAAGATTAATTTGGTCGATTTCGACCTCTGTGCGATACGCCAAAAAATCCATGCATTCTATGTGGTTAAAAAAGAATTGCCAACGGTAAACAAGCTAGTTATGGAACTTAAAGAAAATATAAACTTTCAAGGAAGCAATACAACAATGCGAAGAATATTAAAACGGTTAGGATTTCGCTTCAAACGCTGTCAGTCAAAACGCAAAGTGTTGATGGAACGTTATGATATTACAGCATGGCGGGCCAGATATATTGAAAGATTGAGAAAAAATAGATTGGTAGACAAGAGACCTGTAGTATATTTAGATGAAACATATATTCACCCTACCTATCATGCCAAGAGTTGTTGGCAAAGCGCAGATGAAGATGGTTTGCTGATATCAGATTCACCGGGGAAACGCTTCATTACAGCTCATGCTGGATCAGAAAATGGATTCGTGCCAAATGCTTTGTTGATTTTTAGGTCACAATCGCAATCTGCTGACTATCACGATGACATGAATGCCTCAAATTTTTTAAAGTGGATGACTGAAACGGTAGTACCTAATTTACCTGAAAATTAATAATAATAATAATAATAATAATAAATATTCAACAACTATCACACAACGCCATCTAGTCCATCATAAAATTCTTTGGTAGTTATGGACAACGCACCCTACCACTGCACGCAGATCAACAAAGCTCCAACCATGTCAAACCTTAAATCAGAGATGCAAATATGGCTACGAGAAAATAATATTTTCGTTGAAGACAGCTGGACCAAAGCAGTGTTATATGACACTATAAAAAAAACAAGGAGCCACTAGTTTACGCAGTTGATGAGTCGCTGAGGCAACACAACCATGAAGTTGTAAAGTTACCTCCGTATCATTGTGACTTAAATCCAATAGAAAAAATTTGGAGTCTTGTCAAAAGACGCGTTGCCGAGAAAAATGTTGCTCAAGATCCCAAACAAATAGTTGAACTGACTGAAGCTGCTTTTGCAAGCATCACAGAAGACGACTGGCACATTCAGTGCAATCATGTCAAGAATGTTGAAGATGAGTACTTCAAAAATGACGGACTCATCGATGTGGAAATGGAAAGGTTTATAATTTGTACAGAAAATGTTAGCGACACTGAATCGGATCATGATAGTGACTTAATTGATACGAGTGACAGCGATTGCGATATGACTGGTATAAAACCATTATGTGAAGTAGATCACAATTATTGTAAAAATATATAATAAATGAAAAATAAATAGATACAGAACATTTGTTTTATTTTATCGTTTAAATAGTTCGTTAGGCTATTGTCTGATATAACTTCATGGGTAGAACTAATATTTTACTATCATTTTACAATTCCTAACTTTAGTTTTGGAGCATAAGTAGAAAATGAGTAATTTTATCATAAGTTACTGGCAACATTTAGTTACGCGCTAACAACGCCACGTCTATCGGACTTGAATGGTGGCGCTGACTCTACATCTACATTGCACTATCTACACTTCTACATCTACATCTACACTAATTTTGTAAAGGACTATGAACTCCAGTTATTTAGATGTCCTTGAGTCCGCTGCCAGAGTCTGAGTCTGAGTTGTTCGTGACCAAACGGAATCGAGCTCTAGAACGAGGTTTTTGAGATTCGAACTAACGAGGTAAGATTCATTCAAAGTCAAAGACAAAATCATTTATTCAATTTAGGCATCAAAGACGCACTTATTAACGTAAATTTCATTATAATGTAGTTTAAAGACTGTTCCGCCGCGTTCCAAAATATATAGAGCCTACCGAGAAGAAGCGGCAAGAAACTCGGTGCCATTCTTTTTATATAGATGTCTACAATGTTTCTACTTAGGTACTACAAATATTACATTTTATGGGTGGCAGAGTGACAGCTTGCCAGAAGTGGAGTATTCCAAGCATCTTTGTCTTCTATATAATGTCGGACTTAATATAAAGCTTATTTTTAATACGTTTTTTTACAGTCAACTTGAATTTGCCCTCTGTGAGCTCAGTTATGTGTTTTGGGATTTTATTGTAAAAGCGCACACAATTTCCTAGGAATTACTTATTAGTCTTCGCAAGTCTTAAACTAGGTACAGCTATCCTATTTGTATTTCTAGTATTAAAAGTGTGGTGATCACTATTTAACTTATATTTATGTAAATTTTACGAACATACATTATATTTTCAAATATATAATCAATATATTGACTTTACCTTCCTTATATGTAATAAGGAAGGCAACGTTAATATATTGATTTATTCAAATAAATCTCTCAAAGATTCACGGGGACCCAATTCGTATACAGGTAGCTCGAATAGCACGTTTCTGTAGGATGAAGATGGTCTCTATATCAGCCGCTGAACCCCATAGCAATATCCCATATGACATTACGCTGTGGAAATATGCAAAATATACCTACTAACCGCGCCGTAGAAGCGTCTGTTAGCTCTCTCATTTTACGTACCACATATGCAGCAAAACTGAGTCTCCCATATGATAGACAGTGCATTTATATGAGGACCCCATTGTAATTATGCGTCAATTTTAATGCCTAGGAAGACTGTTGCCTTGTCCATTAATGTAATAAACATATATCTGAAAAATTTATTTCATTTAACAATAGGCGAGCAGCATCATACTTATAAGTATAAGTCCCTATCATACAGTGTTGGAATTCATTGTTAAAACTAGTCTATGAAATATATCTTCTCCTGTTTTATAATTTTCCGTCTCAATACAACTATTGCACCAAAACTTATTCGGACGGGTTAGGTTAGAAAAGGAGCTCCCGCCTTTGCCTTCATGTTCTTTAAAACTAACCAAAATCCTTCCGCTACAATTTAAATGTGATACAAACCCGATTCAGGCCAGTTTTGGTAGAAGGCTATCTACTATTACATCAAATTACAGTCAAAACTATTCCAATGTACTTTTGTATTGTAACAAATCGTGATGGAAAATGTTTAAAGGCATTCCGAATCTCGGCACAGTGGATAGCCTATAGTTCTCAGAAGAATCCGAATGGATCCCAAATCAAAAAACAGTATTTATCACAAAAAAACAATGATATTGATAATTTCTGCAGGTAACAGCAAACTGGGCGCTATTCAGTGCCGAAAACTCAACGAAAAATATAAAACGATGCTTCACAAACACATATATCTATAGGAGATTTTACTGATAAGTTTGTAGTACTTAATTAACGCCTTTATAATTATATAGTTATATAAAAAAATATCCTATATATAATTTACGCCTTTATAATTATAAAATAAAAATGTTCTTTTATTTAAAGGAACTCATAACAACTCAACTCACACACAATGATCGTCTGGTAATAAAATAGGCAGAGCCTGTAAATACGTATTACTTATGATGTGCCTGTTCTATGGTAGCCTGATGACTGGCATACCTACTTATGTACATATACACACAGCCAGACACAGGTCAAAGAGGCATATAAATGTCTCTCCTGTCCGGGGATCGAACCCGGGACCAGCGGTTCAGAAGGCAGGGGTGTTACCAACTCCGCCGAAGGTCCGCCGAAAATGAAGCTCGAATCTAGCTATTCTGTCTGAACTTATTTCGTCAAAACTCAAAACAAACAGTTCGATATTTTTTGAATACTAAACTTTATTCCCCGCGACTTGCTCCATGTAAAATAAAGTTACCGCGAGCAGAAACTATTAAATAAAATTAAACTTAGATTCTCAGATTATGATATAATCTGAGCTTAGATTAAAAAGAAACTACAAATTGAGATAATGATCGGCCTAATTGTAACCCGCAGTACAAACTGTGTCTGTATTTTGTCGCATTTAATTTCTTGAGCCGTTTTAGTGTGAAGAAGTTACAAAACTCGCTCACTCACTCATTCAGAGCTTTCACGTTACTACTATTACTATTATATAATATTACTAGTGTGTGGGTGATTAGCTGATATTGAATGAACTGTGCACAGGTATACGTACTTTATGATTGATTCATAGACGAATACGGCAAACAATCTCCTTCGTAAGGAAACAATGAACAATCAATCAATCAATCAATAGCTAGCATGTTTAAATTAGGTAATACATAACAATAACCCTGATTTGGTATGGCAATATAGTGCGGAGCGGATCGATTTATTATATAATTGATTTGTCTTCTAAATACTCGTTTAAGCTATAGTAACATTTTGCTAGCAATATGTTTTTTAGGGTTTTGTCAAATTTATTTTCATTTTCTATATCCTTTATCTGTACTGGTTGGTAGTTTATTATATATTTTGACGGCCATTGGATTTGGGCCGGAGCTATGCATTGCTAATTTAGATGTCGGTAAGATTAATTTATGTTTGTAGTTAGACCTTATTCGATAGTTTCGGTTTTCAACTAATTTACTAAAAAATTGTGGGTATTTTCTAACAAATTTACAGTTTTCGAATATATATAGAGAGGCGACAGTTAAAATTTTATATTGAATAAAATATGGTCTATGGAAATTTGGTATACTGATGTCTGGGAGTTTGATATTGGCGAGGATACGGATGCATTTTTTCTGGACAACAAAGAGATCTGTGGCGTCTACACTGTTGCCCCAGAGAGTGATGCCATAGCTGAGCCACGAAAATGCGTATGCGTAATAGGCTGTTAAAGCTGTGTCTAAATTAGTAGCTCGGCGTAGTTCCCTAAGTGCGTATGTGAAACTTGACAATTTGGTTTTTATTTTTTTAATGTGACTTTTCCAATTTAAATGCGTATCAATGTCTATGCCTAGTAAATTAGCTGCGTCTACACATTCTAATTTAATATTATTATATGACAAGTTTATGTCAAGAGGGGCTTTTTTGAGAGGGGATTGTTGTTTTTGAGAAGTTTAAGTCAAGGTTGTGGTCGGTCATCCAATTAATTATATTATTAAACATGTCAGTGAGTTTTTCATTCAAATTATTATTATTATTACACGACGTCAAGATAGAGATATCATCTGCAAAAAGTACACAGGGTTCGTTTATTATTTTAGGAAGGTCGTTAATATAAAAAATTAAAAATAAGATGCATGCAGCGACAAGTATCCAGCTTCTAAGAAACTATTACTTAGTTTCTTAGAAGCTGGATACTTGTTCATTACTTGTTAAAGAACACGAAGATAGTATTATTATATGGAGAGTGTGTACAAAAAGAGAAGCGTCCTAGAAGTTGATAAACGATACGATAACGTTACACTTAAGCATATTTTCGTGCTCGGCGCACTGTTTTAATGCTAGTAAATAAATAAAAACTGGCAAAGTGCAAGTTGGACTCGAACACCGAGCGTTCCGTGCACACTTGTAGGAAAGGTATCGCAACATACTTTCACCCATCGCTCTACAACATCGGGACATTCCCTAAAGGTTTTGATTGTCTCGTGAAATCGCAATACATGCGGAAATAGACGCCATGAAAGGTCATATCTTTTGATTATTTAGAATTGGATGCGTTAACTTAGAAGATAGCTTTATACACAACTGAAAGAAACTGTAGACCCGAGTATTCAATATAAATTTCAACTTGATACTTCTACACGTTTCTGAGAAAAAGGGATTTGACAGACGCACAGACGGACAACAAAGTGATTCTAGGCCTGTGTTAAGTCCATTTTGTAATTCCTTTTTCTTTTTAAGAACCCTAAAAAGCTTAATATAATTGCTGCTAATATTCTGTTTTATAGTTTTATCCCATCGAAGTTCACACTTGAGCTTGAGTTGCGTAGCGGCAGCTGTGCGATTCTGTAACGATTCGTCGATGCGCTCGTCGACGAGCTCACCGATGTCAAATACTTTATGAGATATCGCCCTTGTACATAAGGTTGTTTTTCCAACGTTTTTTGTCATCTCTTCATTTGTTTCACGGATGTTGTAAAAGATGCAGCGATGTTTGTAGAGAATCGCACGGCTGCCGTGCGATTTAACCAAAAAGACCTTATGTACAAGGGTGATATCTCAATATGTATCTGACATCGTTAGCTCGTCGACGAGCGCTTCGACGAATCGTCAGAGAATCGCACGGCTGGATTGGACTGTCAATAAAAAAAAAGACGTGTGGCACTCTGAGACTGCCGCGGTAAAGCTATTGCATAGCTGTTTTTATCAACTTATGCAATTATAATTATTTAACCAATGCCATCTAGAGGCGAGTTGCTGAACTAAAGAGACAAGCGTGATATTTCAAAAAGTCATTAAAAGTTCTGCTATTCATCGATAGATGCCAAATCAACTTATGCAATTATAATTATTTAACCAATGCCATCTAAAGGCGAGTTGCTGAACTAAAGAGACAAGCGTGATTTTTCAAAAAGTCATTAAAAGTTCTGCTATTCATCGATAGATACGGAATTTCTGGATTCGGTCTCCATGCTCAAGGCCCGCGATAGAAGCTATGCAATAGCTTAAAAAGACGTGTGGCACTCGGAGACTTTCGCGGTAAAGCTATTGCATAACTGTTTTTATCAACTTATGCAATTATAATTATTTAACCAATGCCATCTAGAGGCGAGTTGCTGAACTAAAGAGACTAGCGTGATATTTCAAAAAGTCATTAAAAGTTCTGCTATTCATTGATAGATGGAGTCGGAGTGGGGGGTGTTACGTTATTTTCGTTACGGAATTTCTGGATTCGGTCTCCACGCTCAAGGCCCGCGATAGAAGCTATGCAATAGCTTAAAAATATGATTGTAATATAGTTCACCATAACGCCACGTCGGTTCTCGTTTAGCACAGGCTCTGCGGATATTGTATTATTTGCAAAAGAAAACCGAATTCATATAAGTATTATGAACACAAAAGTAAACCCATTTGTTATCGAGTTATATCGATAGAGCTTTAGAACTACCGGAGAACTTTCTCAATAACCTATCAAAATAACCACTTAAGTACGCTGAAATA